>OY729167.1:18355501-18974668 GCA_958299025.2 Drosophila histrio | reverse complement strand
TTTTCATGTGGATTGCCTATTTCTTCATGATTTAGACACTAAATTCAGTGTAAATTTCTATTTTGTAGTATGTGAATACTGTGTACTCTCCTTCAGCATATAAGTTCTCAAAGTATGCTTTAGAAAATGAAAAACTATTCCCTAATTCTACTAACTACAGACCTGTATAGTTCAAGGCATTGCAAGAAGAACAACTTCAAGCACTTTGACTGACATTAGTCTTGCCAACTGCTGTAAAATGTATATATATTTTTAAATATTATATATTTAATTATAATAAATGCATATTCATTAGCACTTCTCTACTATGTATGTACGTTACTAGAGACGCCTCAAAGTAGGCAAAGCATTGTGAAAACGTTTGTCATTATCATTAATCAAATGTGCTTAGCGGCCATTGCGATAGCACCGAGTATTGGCCAAGCCAGGCGCCGTATTCGCAACCGTTTGACATCTTAATGAGATAAGATTACGCATTAAAAGCCGTGTGGCAATTCGGTTGAGGAGACACCAGAAATCAGAAATTATATTGCGTATGAACTGGGCTGGTTGGCTGGCTGGCTGGCAAGCCATGTTCTAAAAGCGCCATGATTAATTAATTATTAATTTGTGAATCAGCTGGACTACTTAAACGATTCAAAGAAACAGCATAACATTACCATGGTTATCTACTACCACAAAATATCCCTATAATAATTAGCATTAAGGTTTTATAATACATATTGATTGATTGCGGGCAATTTAAAATCGTTGCCTCGCATTTGGGGGCGGCCCTGGAACTAGGCCAGTTTGCAGCCAGAAGACAGTAGTCGCCTCAGTAGTCCGCTGACAACATGTCGCAGCAGAAGTTAAGTTTAAACAATTCAAATTCCAGTTCCAACTGGAGGTATTTGTATCTGAAACCGAATCACAGACAGCGTGTTGCCGCCTTTTTCGCTGAACTTGTGGGCACGGCAACCTTCATATTTATTGCCTGCATGGGATGTGTGACAACTCCACTATTTTTCAACTCACACTTCGAGCTTAGCCTTAACTTTGGCCTGGCCATAATGATTGCGATACAGAGCTTTGGTGCCATTTCTGGCGCCCATCTCAATCCGGCCATCACTCTGGCCGCCTTGATCTATGGCGCAATCAATTGGTACATGTCTATAGCATATTTGGTGGCACAAGTGGCAGGTGCATTGATCGGTTACGGTTTGCTTAAGGCAGTGCTGCCCCTGAATGCCATCGTCGGTGTGGATACGCCGGCTGGCGTATGTGTTACCGTGCTCAATAGTGATATCTCAGTGCTACAGGGTGTCTTCATTGAGCTGCTTGCCACCTGCTTTCTAACCATGGTCGCCTGCTCCGTTTGGGATCCTCGCAATGCCAGGCTTAAGGATTCAGTGCCAATGCGTTTTGGCCTTACAGTCTCGTGTCTCAACTTGGCAGCGGTGCGTATTAGTGATATGTGAACAATGAATTGGCTATTATTAATTGATTTACAATCGTCAGGGTCTCTTTACTGGCTCCAGCATGAATCCAACACGTTCCCTGGGTCCCGCCGTGTGGAATAATTCGTGGGAACACCACTGGATCTACTGGGTGGGTCCTTTGGTGGGTGCCGCCCTCACTTCGATCATCTATCGCGTGTTCTTCAAGGGCGAAAGCGAAGAAGTTATTGAGTTGCGGAACTCCAATGCCAAAATACACTTTATTGCTAAGGTTTAAGTTCTATGAATATTTAGCTTTATTTGCAAATATTATTAATCTAATGTTAAGCGCTTATCATGTAGCAACAAGTTAAGATTGCACATGGGGAATATCAGTCTGGCTTTTTTTTTAATTAAAAATAATAAAACATAAGAAAACATATTTCAACGATAGCCTAAAAATTTGATAAGGTTTGGCCAAATGTTACAGTTATTTGGAAAACCTTAAAAACCCAATAATCCAGACAAAATTCAAAGAAATTAAACGATAGTACCGTCTCGATTAGAGTAATACAATATAATTTATTAAATTAAAACCATTACCATGGACACTAAAATATGTTCACTAATAAATTAACTTATCTTTGACATGCTGCAATTTCAAATAGAAACAAAATTTACGACGCATTAAACTAATTGCTTTAATTATTGATTAAATAGCTATTAAGCTTAACTGGGATCTGGTTTCAAGCTGTCATAATGCAGCTAAACTAAAAGATAGAAAAGGTAGAAAATATAAAAAAAAAAGCAACTCGATTAAACGTACATTAATTTAACTATGGATTTATATTAAATCTCACAATTTCAGTTACTTTATTAGAATGCGAAAAGTGGGAAACCAAATGCCTATCAAATGCCGCTAGAGGAAATTGAGCTGAACTTAATACAGAGCTGTCAATCAAACAGATATCAAAATCTGCAAGTATGTAGGTGAAAGATTGACAGTTCGCTCTGAGGTTTATATTTTCAATTTTCACTAAAGTGCTAAGCTCAATTTTTGTGTCTAAGGTGATATGGTCTTATCAGGCACAGAAATATCATGTGAAATGTCTCTGTATCATTTTTTATTTTTTTTGATATAGAATACATATATATTTTCTTTATTTATACATAAGTAATTAAAATAATCTCATATTAAATGTATATTTAGTTCGTGATACTTAGTGTAGACAAGAGAGAGCGAAAGCTAATTTAGCGAGAATCTGTAACTAAGAATGAGATCGTCAATATTATGCAATCGAAATTGTTTTGTTATTATTGACTAACCAATCATTTAACAAATATTTGCTAAGGAAAGTCCTCGGCTCTTGACATGAATGAAATGGGTTATCTTTTGTGGTTGCAGCTTAACTCCTATTGTAAATTATTTTCATAATCGTTGGTCTTACTAAATAACATTGCCTTTCAAAAAGGAAAAATAATAACAAAAAACCCAGCTGGAGAAATTGATCTTTGGCCAGACGACAACTGAATACTCTACTAATTTTTACATTGCGACCGAGTAGCAATAGAGAATGTTGTTAATAAATTCTTTCCAAATTAGATTATTTGTAATAAATTAAATGAAAAAATTATACAAAATTATTCAGTGGACGCCTCGCGTTTTAAAAACTCTTGGAAAACGCGCCTGATATTCAGAAGTCGAAGTGTATTAACTAAATACGCATATAAGACCGTCAGCTGATTATTGGGTTTAGCGTTTGACAATTTGATAATTGATAATAAGCATTGTTAAGATTAGTGGCAATTCAAAGTCGTCAAGTCGTCAGCGTAGACGCGATTTGAGGGTAAGTTGAGTAGTTTTGCAAGTACCTGCCAATGGGTCGAGTGGCAAACCTAATCAGGCAGCGGCAACGACCGTTCGGACCGTTGCACTCTCACTCCCGTCAATATCCGTCTCCCGGTTGAGACGCTCGATTCAGTTGCGCATTGGGCGTCCCCGTTGAACGTTGTTTGTCTCGTATTTGCTTTTTAAAATATATTATAATTACCGAACAATGGCTGAAGAAAGTCAGCTTAGAAGGCAGGTGCAAAGGTTTAATTTCCGAGTGCAAAGTCTAATCCTTTGTCGTCTTCCTTTTCAGCAAATCTGTGCCGAAGGTTATGAAATCAAAGAAGAAAATACTTAATAGTGCATGCATCATCTTTGGCGAAATGATTGCCACAGCTCTGCTGATGTTCCTTGGCTGCATGGGATGTATACAGACCAATATAATTGCGAATTCACACTTGCAGGCTTCGCTCAGCTTTGGATTTGTTGTGCTCATATGTATACAATGTTTCGCTTGTATATCCGGTGCACATATCAATCCCGCCGTAACACTAGCCAGCTATATCTATAAGGGTATATCCCTGCCGATGGCTTTATTATATTTTGTGGCTCAACTTCTGGGCGCTTTCATTGGCTACGGATTGTTGAAGGCATCGGTGCCCAACAACGTCTTGTGCAGCTCGAATCATCCGGATGGTGTCTGCATTACAGCCGTGGCCAGCAACATCTCCTTATGGCAGGGCCTTCTCATCGAGTTCCTTCTCACCTGTGCCCTCATCTCCGTCTGCTGTGCGGTTTGGGACCCGCGTAATACAAAGTTTCAGGACTCGACTTGCGTACGCTTTGGTCTCGCCATTGCATGTTTATCCCTAGCAGGGGTACGTATAACGATATATATTTTACTCGATTCCCTCCCATCTTATTCGCAATACGGTCTCTTCTTCTTTCACAGGGTCAGTTAACGGGCGCCAGCATGAATCCTGCACGTTCATTTGCTCCAGCCGTATGGAACAATGCCTGGAGCGACCACTGGATCTACTGGGTGGGTCCGTTGTTGGGGTCACTGGTCACAGCACTTATCTACAAATACGTCTTCCTGCCAACGGCTAAAGGCACCGAAGAAGAGTTGCCCCCACTATCGAACTAAGCTCACAATCTGTGTATTGACGTGTATTGAGTAACCAATTTGTTTCCAGGGAGCGAATTCGGAAATATTTGGCATTGTTTACGTTCGGCAATATTTCAAAATTTCTCTTTTCCCGACAATGTATATGTAATTTTATTACGTTTTTACAGATTTTTTTTCATTATTCAAAATTTATCATTCGTTTTTATGAAAAAGAATTTGTAAAAACGGATAAAATATACCTGAACATCGTAGTGAAACACAAAAGTCTTTTAAATATTCAAAAAATACTTAGCTAATTAGAGAGAGTAGTTCTTTTGTGATGGAAAGTCTAAATTTTTAATACAATCTATAGAAATATATATGTTAATAAATGTACAAATATTATTTAGTATTATAAGTAAGGGCTTTGTTGTTTAGCTATAGTTGTAAACGCAAACAATTTGCATGTAAATAACAATCAATATTTTAAATAAATAACAAGTAAAATATACAAATATAAATATATGAATTGTGTCAGAATAAATATGGTAAATATAGAGATTCTATGTGTTTTTTTTAGTGTTTATAGATTGTGGCAAATAGTTTTCCCCACTTATTATGAAATAACAGATTCCACTAGATAATATAAGAATTGTCGTGCACTATTTTTGGGTAATATTTAATGGCGTCATACCTCTTGGCTTCTTTTGTATCACGTACTATATTATTGTATTACAGTTTGGGCTTCTTTAGCGGCGGTATCGGGGATTCAAGGAGCATTAAGCTGTTATCTTGTAGTTGGGGGTAAAACTAACTGTATGTTAACATAGATTATATTTAATTATTTTGTATAAGTTGAAAAGATAACGAAGCACCATTCAAAAAAATATATACGAGATAAGAACAATGAGGAGAATTTGAAATTATCTTGAACATTAAGATGTCTATCGTATGTAAAACTGCGCCACTTGCCACTTATCCACTTGGCAACTTGTTGGAAGCGACCCCATTGAGTTAAATTGGCCTGGCAGGTGACCAACTAATTGCTGATGGATAAACCAACCGAGTGAATAAATGCATCGTTTTATGTGATGTAAATATATATACGTATATACATATATATGTGTATTTTAACAGGTATCGTTTTAATGGAGCTTATGGAGTTAGATACAAATCAGAGGAAGGCCTCTCACCGTTTTCAACCCGCAGGGGTCGATAGCGTTGTGTGTAGGCAAATTGCCAGATTTGAGGCACAATTATAGAAGCCACCAGTTGACCGGTCAGTTGCAACAATACCGATTCCGGGTTGCCCTTATAGAGTGTTGGAATGAGTAACTTGGCTGGATTCATTGAGGCACCCGTCAACTGACCCTGTGAATGTAATGTATAACCATTAGAGATTGTTAATTAATAAGAAAACAGTGTATTACTTACTCCAACTAAATTGCATGCGGTTACCAAGCAACCCATTCGTAGGGTGACCGAGTCCAGGAAGCGTCCGCTGCGCACATCCCAAAGAGCACACCAGACGAAGACCAACACCGTTGTGAGAAAACCCTCGATGCACGCGATCTGTGTATAGGACAGACCCTTCATAGGTTCCACAATGCAAATGCCTAGTTTGCTGGAATTGATCATGTCGTGGGGCAACATCTGAAGCGAGAGAAAATACCCAAAGCCTGCACCTGCCAACTGACTGGCCAGGTAGAAAAGCATCATGTGGGAGCCTATATATCCCAGTAAACGACAGGCAATCGAGACACAAGGATTGGCATGTGCGCCAGATATAAATCCAAAGATGTGCATAACTATAACTACGGCCAGTCCGTGAATTAGGCTATCGAATAGAATTCCATGCTGCTCCTGCTCGTTAACTGTGCATCCCATACAGCTGATCATCATTAATATCGCTGTTGCCGAGAACTCGCTGAGTCCACGCATTAGCGTACCACAGTTGGCTTTCATATTCGGCGTGTCCAACATTCAATTTAGCAAACAATATGAAATAAAGACTCTTTGAAACCGATGAGTATGTGAACTGATTATGTCGAATAAATTTAATACATATGTATAGTGTACAAGTTTTATTTACTTATAAGTGAGAATTTGACAATTACGCGTATGCTTTGTGTTTTTCAAATCATTTCAGATATTTCTAATTTATTCCACTGTCAAATTAAAAGTTTAATGCCCCGTTTCTCTGACTGTGTGGCTGGAAGCTATAGGGGAAATACATCGTATTTATGGTTACCCCTCAATTTCGAAAACAACAAATTTGCCAAAGCACAACTTATCCAAGTGTCAACCCTTAAGCTCAAAGTTAAGCTTTTACTCGCATACCCCCTGAAATATATAATAATGGCATTATTAATGCATCCACAGCCGAAATGTAAATAATAAATTGATCAATAATGATTAAAGAGAAGTGAAAGAAACCTTTTCAGTTTAGTTAATAAACACACATCTGAAACTCATATCCAACGGTCTTTTATTTAAATTTAAAACTGACCATCTGACAGTGAACATTTAAAAATACCAAAAAGACCATCAAAAGGACGGGCCATATTTCAGAGACACAGTGTTGCCATATCATGTCAATTAGATAGAGTGGCAATTAGCGGAATACCTGAAGGCTGCAGCACGTATTTATTTATATTTTATTTATTAAATTGCAAGTACCTGCCAATGGGTCGAGTGGCAAACCTAATCAGGCAGCGGCAACGACCGAACGGCCCGTTGCACTCTCGCTCGTCAATAGCCGTCTCCCGGTTCAGACGCTCTATTCAGTTGCGCATTGGGCGTCCCCGTTAAACGTTTGTCTCGTATGTTTTGGTTATATTATAATTACCAAATAATGGCTGAAGAAAGTCAGAATAAAAGGGAGGTGTACGGGTTTAATTTTTGAGTGCAAAGTCTAATCCTTTGTCGTCTTCTTTTTCAGCAAATCTGTGTACAAGAGTATGAAATCAAAGAGGAAGATACTTAACAGCGCATGCATCATCTTTGGCGAAATGATTGCCACAGCGGTGTTGATGTTTCTTGGCTGCCTGGGAAGTATAAAGACCGATATCGTCATGAACTCACACTTGCAGACTTCGCTCAGCTTTGGATTTGTTGTGCTCATATGTATACAATGTTTCGGTTGTATATCCGGTGCACATATCAATCCCGCCGTAACGCTAGCCAGCTATATATATAAGGGTATATCCCTGCCCATGGCTTTATTATTTTTTGTGGCTCAAATTCTGGGCGCTTTCATTGGCTACGGATTGTTGAAGGCATCCGTGCCTAACAACGTTTTATGCAGCGCGAGCCATCCAGATGGTGTCTGCATTACAGCCGTGGCCAGCAACATCTCCTTATGGCAGGGCCTTCTCATCGAATTCCTCCTCACCTGTGCCCTCATCGCTTTCTGCTGTGCTGTTTGGGATCCACGTAATAAAAATTTTCAGGACTCGAATTCCATACGCTTTGGTCTCGCCATTGCATGTTTATCCCTGACAGGGGTACGTATAACGATATATTTGGCTCTTCACCCTCCACATTACGGTTTCTTCTTACACAGGGGCAGTTTACGGGCGCCAGCATGAATCCTGCACGTTCATTTGCTCCAGCTTTATGGAACAATGCCTGGAGCGACCACTGGATCTACTGGGTGGGTCCTATGTTGGGGTCACTGGTCACATCACTTATCTACAAATACGTCTTCCTGCCAACGGCTAATGAGACCGAAATAGAGTTGGCTCATCTGTGAATTGACATGTAGTAACTAATTTGTTTCCAGAGCAATGAAAGAAAACTTTTTAGTTTAGTTAAGTATAATTAATTATTAAATATTCGAATCCCTTATTCAACGGCCTTTTATTTAAATTTAAAACTGACCATCTGACTAAACATTTGAAAATACCAAAAATACCATCAAAAAGTAGGGCCATATTTCAGATAAATAGTGTTGCCACATCATGACAATTAGATAAAGTGGCAATTAGCGAAATACCTGCAGACACGTATTTATTTATATTAGATGTTTTTTTATATAAATTCAACTGGGCTCAATTTAAGAAGTTAACGACGTAAACAACAAGTGCAGCAACAGCCCCACTATGTTTGCCAATCTAAAGAATAAGCTCATCGAAGAGGTGAAAGCGTCGCCGTCCAAATTCCAACAATTTGCAAACGCAGCCCAGGCAAGAAACAAAAAAAAAACTGCAAATTAATAAAAACATGCACACACACATGAAATTGTGTGAGTGTGTGTGTGTTTGTTGTTTGTGTCCGGGCTAAAGGGGTTATACAAAAAAACAGACAGTGCAGTCTGTTACAAATTAGCAATTTGACCTATTTGAATAGGATTGGCAGCTGGTGCACACACCCAACCAACCCGCTTACCCACACTTACACAATACACACCCATGCTGCATGACACACACACATACATATACAAGCATTTTATCGGTTTGCTTTTATAGGCCGCTGTGAGCTCATCGTCCAGCACAACAACACCGAACAGCTCGGAAAATACCGACAGCGGCAACAATGAAAACTTCTTTAGCATCACGGAGGAAGGTAATATTTTTATAATCAACTCATTACCTTATCAGTGTACTGTATTTAATTGTGTTTATACAATTGTACAGACACGCCACAGAATTCTCCATACCGCATACAGAAGTTGCCGCGCGGCGGACGCGCCTCGACACAGTCTCTAAATGGTGTGGGCGGAACGGGTGCTGTGCCGCGCACCCGCAAGCTGTCCAACTCGTCCATGGCCAGCGATATTTCGTTCCGCCTGCCTCCCTATGAAGCGCCAGCGGTAAGTGCGTGGAAATTATTGATATTTGCCATAAGATTTCCATTTAAATTCACTTCTCCCATAGATGTATCACTTGCAGTCGGATTTGGATGAGACAAGCAGTGAATTTGATGATTCCGCGTCGACGGCACGCCTGGATGTCATCACCAAGGATCAGCTTTATGATGCATACAAAAAGTCGCTCGATCGATATCACAAATACCGCTGTCGTTATACGGATCTTGCCAAGAGGTACAAGGAACTGGAACGAGATAGCAGCAAGGCAAGGGTAAGGAGTTTGATATTGATATTGTATGCTTTCTTCAACATGTGTTGTATTTTAGTCCGTGCTTGTGGAGACACAGGACAAGGCGTTGCGTCGCATCAGCGAATTGCGTGAACAGTGCACGCTGGAGCAGCAGGCCAAGGCGCATTTGGAGGAGGCGCTTCGCGTTGAAATGGACGACATGAGCTGCAAAATGCAGGCCTATCAAACGAAGCTCCAGCTGCTAGGTGAGAATCCCGACAACGTGACTGCCGCCTTGGAGCGTAGTCAAATAAATGCGCCAGACAAGCTGATCGATCTGGAGGAGCCAACACAACCCACCGCAAATGGCAGCCAACCCGGCCAGGAGCAGGACGAAGAGCTGATTAAACTTCGTCAGCTATTGGCCCAGCAAGAAGATCAATTAAAGCAGCTGACACACAACCATGAGGAGGCCAAGAATACAATCTCCTCGTTGCGGAAACAGGAGGAAGAAAATGTTCTGCTGCTCGCACAGACCAAGCAGGCTATACACACAGAGCTGGAGCACAAGGAATCCGAAGTACGTCAGCTGCAGGATACAGTCAAACAATTAGAAGTTGAGTTGGAGCTGGCTAATGGACGAGAAACGCAGTCAATGGACTTTAAGGAACAACTGAAGAAACTACAAAACGCCAAACAGGAAGTGGACGCCAAACTCATTGCAGTGAATCATGCGCTAAGCACACAGAAAACAGAACACGCGGAAAAGTCGCAGCAGCTGGCAGCTCAGGTGAAGAAAATAGAGTCTGTGTTGGAATCAAAAGAACAAGAGATGCATCAACTGCAAGAGAATTGGAAGCAACAGGAAAATGAGCGTGAAACTCAGACAAAAGATATCAAGGCACAACTTAAGACGTTGCAAAATGGTAAACAGGAAGCGGAAGCTAAACTTATGACAACAGAAGAATTGCTGAACACACTAAAAGCTGAGCAAACGGAACAACACAGAAAATTAGAGAACGAGCTGGCGTCAAAGGAAAATGAAGTGCAGAAACTACAGGAGAAGTTAAAGCAGCAGGATATCGAACTAGAAGTCAAAGAGCAATTTACACAGCTGCAAAGTTCCAAGCAGGAATCAGAAGTCAAGCTAATTGCAACTGAGGAGCAGCTTAACAACTTAAGATTAGAAAAGGAGCAACAAGTGGCAATGCTGCAAAAACAGCTGCAGTCGCAATTTGAGCAGAGGGAAAACGAAGCGAAAGAACTGCAGGAGAAGATACAAGAGCTGCAGACTGATCTAGAATCATCTAATAGTCGTGGATTACACGCCGAGGAAACTAAGCAACAATTAAAACAGCTCCAAGATGCTAGGCAGGAATCGGAAGACAAACTAATTGCAACTCTGGAACAGCTCAACAACTTCAGATTAGAAAAGGAGCAGAAGGAAAAAGAAGCGAAAGAACTGCAGGAGAAGGTAATAATGCTGGAGGCTGAGCTGGAATCATCTAATAGTCGTGGATTGCACACCGAGGAAATTAAGCAACAATTAAAACAGCTACAGGATGCCAAGCAAGAGACGGAAGACCAACTAATTGCAACTCAGGAACAGCTCAACAACTTCAGATTAGAGAAGGAAAAAGAAGCGAAAGAACTGCAGGAGAAGTTAATAAGACTGCAGACTGAGCTAGAATCATCTAATAGTCGTGGATTGCACACCGAGGAAATTAAGCAACAATTAAAACAGCTACAGGATTCTAAGCAGGAATCGGAAGCTGAACTAGTTGCAACTCAGGAACAGCTCAACAACTTCAGATTAGAAAAGGAGCAACAAGTGGCATTGTTGGAAAAGCAGCTACAGTTGCAACTGGAGCAGAGGGAAAACGAAGCTCAAGAACTGCAGGAAAAGATAAGTAAGCTGGAGACTGAGCTGCAATCATCCAACAATCGTGATTTACAAGCTGTGGAAATCAAGGAACAATTAAAACAACTACAAGAAGCCAAGCAGGAATCAGAAGAAAAGTTAATTGTCAGTGAACAGCAGCTAAACAACTTGAGATTAGAGCACACGACCAAGGAAAAAGAAGTGGCTGCACTGCAGCAACAACTACAAGCACTAAAGACAGACAGTGATCAGACCTTGGAAGATTTGCGACTGCAAAACAATCAACTAAACGAAATTGTTCAACGTTACCAGCAAAACGAGTCGACGTTATATGAAGTGCAGCAACAGCTGCTAGAGTCCAGGGAACGACTGAGGGAGCAAGAGCAGCGTGTGCTGGATACCGAAAAGAGTCTGGAGAGGGAAAGAGAAATGGTCGCTGTATTAAGTGTGGAAAAGACAGCAGCTGAGGAACAGACACTCAAACTGCAGCAAGAGTTGCAGATATTAAGCGATCAATTTGCCAGCAGCAGCGAGAACGAAGCGGAGTCGATAACTGCGCTAAGATTACAGATCGAAGGGCTTAACAACCAACTGACTGCCGCTCAGTCTGCTACTTTGGCCAAGGAAAAGGAGCTCAAGGCCAGCGCCAATAAGCTAAACAAGCTGAAGAAGCAACACAGCGAGCAAGGCACGAGCATGGAGCAGCTGAAAGCGGAGGCGGCCAAGGTGGAGGAGCTGCGCAACGAGAAGCGGGAGCTGCAGCAGCGTGTCACTGTCATACTGGAGGAGATTACCACAATGCAGGCGCATCTGCAGGAAGTGCAGGCGGCACAAACTCAACTGGAACGTGAGAAGCTACAGCTGGAGGCGCACATTGAGGCATTGCAACAGCAGCAGCAGGACAACGATTTGCAGGGCGAGCGATCAACGGCCAGAATCGAAGAGATCGAGCGTGAGAACAGCAAATTGGCCGAACGCAACTGTCTGCTGGAGGAGCAGAGTAATCATCTGGAAAAGCAGCAGGAGGAACTGATTAGGTTGCAAAATAAAATGCAACAGGTGCTCGACGAGCATTCGAAACTGCAGAATGCACAAGAGATCATGGAGCACGATCATCGCACGCTGCAGGATAAATGCGATGCCCATGAGAAGGAAAGTCTCGTGGCAAAAGACGAACTCGCATGCATGCAGCAGGCCAAGGATGCTTTAGAGGAGGATTTAAACCAGACACAGCAGCAACTGTCGGAGCTGCGTGACAGAGAACGCGAACTGCAGCAGCAGCTGGAGGAACAGACAAACCTGGCAACCAACAACGAGCAGGTGTCCAAACTAGAGGCAACAGTGCAGAAACTGCACGAACAATTGAACGTATTAAAGCAGACGGAAGAGGCGATGCAGCAAGAGTTGCAGGAAAGCAAAGCGGCGCATGCAACGCTGCTGGCCACAAACGTTGCATTGCAGCGGGAAATCGAGACGCTGAAGAGTGCCGATCACGAGCAGCTGCTAATCGAGAACGAGTATCTAAACAAGCACACCAAGCAGCTGGAAATGCAATTGACAGCACACGGCGATGGCGACGATCTGAAGCAGAAACTCAAGTCGCTGCAATGTGAGCTCTATGTGCTGCAGGAACAGGCCGAGCATCATGCCAGCCAACTCGCCGAAAAGGAAACGGCTGGCGAGGCAGCCAAGGCAGAGGTTGCCAAACTGCAGTCTGCCCTGGAGGAGCAGGCGCTGGAATTGTCGCGACAAAGCGAGCATGCCAGTTTTGTCAGCGAACAGAGTGATACCGTCCAGAAGGAATTGTTGCACTTGCAACATCAGCTGCAGGAACGTCAAACTGAGCTAGTGAAGACACAAGAACGTTGCCTCAGCCTCGAAGTTCAACTAAACAGACCACAGGATGAGCCACAACATATGCTAACAACACTGCCCAACGATTCCGAGCAACTGCGCAGCCTCAATGCACAATTGCAAAACGAGCTGGAGGAACTCAAGCACAAGAGTCATGGAGAGCAGTCAAATCTGCAGCAGGAAATCGATGAGCTGCAATCGAGCAACAAGGAAATGTCTGAGCGCATCAACGAACTGGAAACATTGCGTGCCGGCATTCAGGCACAACAATTACTGGCCAGTCTGGCGCCCAAGAATGTCCAGGAGGCCGTTGCCGTCGATGAGAAAGCGCTGCTGGAGGCGAAACTGAGGGATATCATGAGTGAGGTGCAGGATGTGACGAATCGAAATCTATTTCTGGAACAAAGATGCGAAAACTCGCTCATACTCGAACAGTCCAACGAGCGTCTGAAGCTGCAGAACGCAAAGCTATCAAGGCAATTGGATGAAACACTGGTAAGTAACGGATTGAATAAGTATATAAACTACTTGTTAACTAACTTAACCTGTTTTAGGTATCCATGCAGCACAGCGACAGCGTGCCAGCTAACACGGAGTTCGAGTATCTGCGCAACATCATGTTTCAGGTAGCTAAAGTGATAGTAAAGACATGAGTTGGATAAGTTGATACAGACCATATATAGTATGATTCATGATTCATGATTAGCATTGACACCTAGGATCTTAAAGACTATAATGAATTGACTTACGGGTCGAGGACTTGATTATTATATACTTGTCTTTGTTATACGATTACCTATATATTTGCAGTACTTAACCGGCAATACGAACAATGAAACTCTGGTGAAAGTCATCTCGGCAGTGTTGAAGTTCTCGCCACAACAGGCACAGGTTGCACTCGAAAAGGAGCACCAGAGACGCTCACTGGTAAGAAATGAATGCATAAATAATATATAAACTAAACTAAACTTATTTATTATTTGCAGCTGAATAAACTGATCTAGCAAGAGTTGTTGGTACTGAACGGCAGCAACTGGTGGCAGCCTTGCAACGACGCGCTTCTAGACTACAACAAATTCAAGCTGAACGTTTAGCCCAAGCTCACAACAAGTACCTTACCTCAACTTAGCCACAAGTTGTTGCTGTTGAAAATACGCAATAACTGCTTTAAGGCATTTTGACATGGAGGCATCGCTTATATCCTATATATACCATATGCATATACATTTGTACAGTCAGGAAACTCCAGCAACTTTCTATTGTAAATTTGAAATTATGCTAAATTTTGTTGCTAACGACTTAACCGCTGCTTTCCATTTCCATTTAATGTGCAATCATTATTAAATCAAATTAATTTTAGCTTTAAGTTTAAAGTTGTAAAAATATCAATTGCAGTTAGCATTTAGTTTAATTCATATAATATATATATACAAAACACAAATAAATAGTTACAATTCATAGAATTTGACGATGTGATTGCTTGTTAATGAGGAGGTTTGTGCCTCTTAGCAACTGCCACCTTCTGTGGCAGTTTCTGTGGCAACTGGTACTGCGCACGACGCTCGGCAAAGCTGCGCATCATCGCCCGTGTGAGGGGCGTGAGTTGATAGTTGGGCCTGTAGCTCTGCAGGGCATCCAGGACAAATCCGAAGCCGAATCGTTGCGTACGCAGAATGGCCTGAATGGCGGCCTCTTGCACGCCGGGACGTGGCACGGCCACAAGAATCCGCTTGAATATCGCAATGTAGTGGGTGATGTCCATTTTTTCTTGGAGCGGCAATTGTTTGACCAACATCGATACACTCTGCAGCAGACACTCCATCCGCCCATCGTACTCCTCGCTCGTCTGACACAGATCACAGTAGCTATTGACCAGCGGCAAGAGCTGTGCCTCCACCACATCCTTGGCCACGTGCAACAAGACGCTGCGTCGGCAGAACAGCGCTAAAGCGTAGCACAGATGATGCAGTCGACCTGCCTTCAGTTTCTCCACCAGATTCTCAATCACCTGCTGTTTGGTAGGTTCAAAGGGTTGAAAATGATATTCAAATCGCAGCTTGGAGAGTAGGGCACGATCGTGTCCCTGGACGTCGTGCATCTCGTACTTGTGGCACATCAGCAGATGCTTGATGACCGTAATTAACGGATCGGCATTATCGTAATCACGCTCCTCACGATGCGGCAATACGGTTGGATAATGATTGAGCACCTCCAGCACCAACATCGTCATATCGTTATTGAAGTGATAGAGTATTTTGGCCAGCAATAAGCGAGCCGGGTTCATATAACTCTGGCCAGGCATAGTGAGAGTTGCCTGCAGTCCCGTCAACTGCAAATAAAGACGCAGATGTTTCTGTGCCAACTTCCCGGTAAGTCGTTCCTTCAGGCAGAACAAACGCTGCTCCAAAGTGTTCATAAATCGTGCTATAAATGAACCATTCCGGCACTCCACTTGCTTAACCACAGTCAATAAACGCTCCAAAGCACTGTCATCTTCAAGTTGTACGAATGCTGTAATCATGACATTAATAGCAGCCGTTTCATCTGTTGTTATGAGCATAATAGACATCGAGTCCAGCGGCAACGAGTCCTTTAGATAACTGACAATTTTCCGCTGCAGTTGCTGCATTTCGGATTTATTCGACTGCTGCTTCTGTTGACGACGCTTCTTGGCGTCGCCCTTGACTTCGTTAGCCACGTAACAGAGCAATGCCTTTGGTTCACTCGCACTGTGCTCTCCTTCAGGCTGTTCGAGCGGTATTTCGATTGGTTCCTTGGCTTGGATCTCCTCGCTCTCCTCCATCGCAGCGGGCGACATGGGTGAAAATGAGTTAATGCAGCTGGACTGCAGTACTTTTGCCACTTTAACCGATTCACGTTTAACAATTTCAGCTTTTTCTTCGCTTTCCAACTGCAATTGCTTGGCCTGCAATCGTGTGATTCGTTTTTCCGCAGGTTGATGCTCCCAACTACTGGGCGAACTAGCCTTTCGCTTGCGTTTGGCCACAGGCGACCTTACAACAGATTCAGTTACAGCATCAGCCTGTTTTGTGTCTTCAAGATCGCACTGTAGATTGCCATCATCTATGATTAAACTGTTAGAATCCATGCTGCTCGCATCGGAATCGTGGCCATCTGTAGCGATTGCTTCCATTTGCTGGTAAGTTTGATCATGTATAAGCAGTGGATGCTGTTCATCATCCGAGTGGGGTGAAGATTTAGCAGGGCTTTGTGGAGAAACCTCTTCATCTATTGGTAACGAAAGATGTCCAACGTCTGTGTTCCGATTACTGTCAAGTAATAACTTAATTTGATCTGTGACAGCTAAAGATGAGCTTTGTGAAGGATCATCTTTATTTCCACCATTTGATTCGCAATCATTCTCAAATAATAGTTTAATTTGATCTATGCGGGTTGAAGATGTAGCTCGGCTTTGTGAAAGATCTTCAGCTGGTGGATTAACACTATCAAATGATAGTTGAACTTGATTTGTGCGAGATGAAGGTAGAGGTCTGTTTTGTGGAGGGATTTCTTCATGTTCAAGTGGTGAAAACTCTTTATCAGCCGTATCCTTATCACTGTCAACTAATAAATTTGTTTTTTCTGTGCAGGAGGAAGATAAAGGTGTGCTTTGTGGAGAAACTTTTTCAGCTTCAAGTTGAGAAAGCTGTCCATCATCCGAGTCCCCATCACTATCAGATAATAGTTTATTTTGATCATTGATCGATGAAGATAAATGTCTGTTTTGTGCAGAATCTTCATTAGCTTGAAGTTGCGAAAGCTGTTCATCATCCGATTCCTCATCACTATCAAATAATAGCTTAAGTTGTTCTTTGCGGGTTAAAGATGTAGGTTTGTTTTGTAATGGATCTTCTGCATCTATAATTGATCTAGTTTGATCTGTGAAAGTTGTGCTTTGTGAAGGATCTTCATTTCCATTAACCGAATCACCATCACTATCAAATACTAAATTGATTTGATCTTTGCGAGATGAAGAAGTAGGAGGATCTTCATCTGGTGAAGGCTGTTCATCATCCAAGCCTTTATCACTATCAAATAATAGTTTACTTGGATCTGTGCAGGGAGAAGATGGAGGTGTGCCAACAGTAGGAACTTCTTTGCACTCTACAGATGTGACTGTGGATTGCAGTGTGTTTATATCTGCAGCAGACGTCAATTCAAGCAATTGACGCTCCTCTTCGTCCAGGTGAATGTCCAATATATCACAGTTGGGGCTTTTAAACACATTTAGATTGCTCAGGAACTGAACTGCCGTTTCAGTTGGGACATCAGTTCTGGATGCGATTGTTTCCCTCTTCGCTAGAGATTTTAAGTTGCGAATAACCCGTCGCTTTTTCTTCTTTGGCTTTTGTTTTGGCTTCGATAGGACACGAAACTTTGGTTTGGCCACCAGTCGAATTGGCGTCAATTCCATACCGATTTCAGGTGGTGGCGGCGGCATTATGGGATCCGTAGCCGCATCAATGCTAGTTGTTGCCTCCGAAGGCATCTCAAACTCAGCATCTTCTGAAAGAAAGAAAGTTGATTAGTTCGACTGCAGTCGTTTTTTAAGATATCACTTACCTTTATTACTGGCAGCTTGCTGCTGATTCAAGGAGTTCTCGTAGGCATCGAACCAGCTGCCAAAGTCCGCTTGACTGATGGTGGGTGCGGGCGTTGTGGGCTTTGGTGTGGCCAGCGATGAGTTTGTGGAGCGACGCTGCAAGACAACGAGCACCATTTGACCCATTACCTGCCATATTTCCTCGAAAACATGCGGCGGCAGGTTAGTGAGAATGCTCTGGCTGTGCGGCAGGAAATGTAGCAGCTCCTTGGCCATGTGATGGCCATAGCCACCAAGGGTGGGCATGGTCAACTCATCTTTGACGCTGGCACGTGATGGTGGACGGGAATTCGATCGTTTCAATTCGCCTGGTAGATCGGGAAGATAATCTATCTCTCTCTGTACATTGCACAGGTCTGTACAAGTGCCCATGCAAACTGTTTGCAGTATCTCCGGCTCTGGATCGCTAATGGGACTTAGGGGCGTAATATACGAGTTGTTCCAGGAGAGCATCTTATCCAATATCTGCTGGGCACTTAGGGCGGGCTTGGGCTCTGGAAAACACGTGCCCACGTCGTGTTTTTTAATGAAAGAAGCGGTTGTTGTGCCGCGTGTTGTTGTAGTGTTCTTGTGCTGTGTGCCTTGATTACGCGTGGATACCAAATTCTCGCTCTGCACGGCAATCGAACACATTGCCGGCCTGCCAGGCGCTTCCTGCAACGTATTTGCTTGTGTTGTCTGAGTGGCTTGAGTGCAGGCTGTTGTGGCCTTAGTTCGCTTGCCTTTGGGGCTTTTGATTGTCGGTGGCGGTATGATTATCTTCGCTGATTTGCAGTAATCTTTAAGTTTACGCATCAAATTGTGTTCCCGCCGTAATAAACCGGTGGCATGAGAATCTTCGCCAACACGCTGTGTTATTTGCATGAATATGGTGACCATATCCTTGGCGTCGACAGGCAACGCCCTAATCTCCAGCTGTTCCTGCAGCTGCTCACAATTTAATTGTGCAACATCCAGCTGTTTCTCCAGTTCGGCGCAATGTTCGGTTTGCTTCTTCACGTGACGCTCCAGCTCAATACGTTGCTGCTTCTCATGCTGGAATAGTTCAGTAACTTCTCCAGCGGTTCGTTGCAGATCATTCAGCTGCTGTTGGTTCCCCTGCAGCTGTTTCAACTGTCGCACCAGCTCATCGGTGTCTGCAATGCGTTCTGCCAGCCGCCGGCCCTTTTTGGAGGATTGTCGATTAGCTGGCGCTGGTCGCTGGACATGTTGGTCGGCGTTGATTTCATTTTGCGACAGAACTTGTTTTGTGCCCAGCAGAAAATCGAGTTCTTCGAAATCCAAATTCTCAGGCATGGCAATAATTCAATATTGTTGTTTTTGGTTTCACGTGTTTGGCGAGAGCGTCAAACGTTTACGTTTAATGTGATGGCGGATGCAGCTTATGTGACAAACGCATTTATATTAACACGGGGAACATGCATATTAATTATGTTGATGGCCATAAAAGAAGACGCAAAGTAAGACGCAGTGAATATAGGATAAAAACGATTGTAAAATAAATAAAACACAATCCGCGTTTTATACCGGTACGGTATTCACATTAAATGAATGTTAAATGTGAATGGCAAAATGTGTGACCAAATGTGACAAAATATTAAACCTCAAATCGAACAATACAAAAATGAATCCAAGCAATCGTTGTATCTATAAAATATGACTGAACTTAAAATATTCAAACAAAATTATTATTGTAAAATATATATAAACTAACTAGTCACACAATAATTTTAAAATTTTCCATTGCATATCGCATATCGATCAAGTTGGCAGCTTCAGCAGACGCAACCAACTTAACGTTTTTCCAGGGTTTCTGCACCACATTGAATTATTGTGTTATTCTCTCCGCCTTGCACAGACAGGTACGTAACTTCGGCATTCGCCATGAAAAAATTACATAATTGCTAATAATTTGCAAATATTCTCAATTTAAAGTAACCAAATCAGAACCATGGCCGACAAAGTTGTTGAGAAACCCGCTGGACGTCCCATGAGATATCCATACACCTTTTCGGCAAAGCTGGCCCAGTTCCCGATCAAGCATTACATTAAGAATCAGTGGATCTGGCGCTACTATGCCATTGCAGTTGTCGCCTGCATTCCCGTTTTCTACAAGATCAGCAAGTTGGGTAAGTACTTTTTCTATTATCGTATTCAAGTTAAATCGTTGCTAATTTGTAATTCTCTTACAGCCAATTCGCCCGAAAACAAGAAGAATTGGGCTGAAAGCCAAGCGAAGGAACATGCTGAACACCATTAATTAACCAAGCTCAGCGGCGCTGCCATTGATTTAGTTGTTAATATATGCATCTACATTTCAGGATCGCTTTATGTGATTATAACATGAGTGGTAATTGGTGAATAAATGATTGAAAACGGACATTGCATTTGTACTCATTGATTTTCTCATATTAACCTGCTTCATAGTTGGTCAGCCGTTCACCCGGCCAACGTGTATTTGACATTCACATTGATAACAGACAGGGCTGCAAAAATGCAGTGACGTTCGAATGTGGCAAGAGTCTAGTAACCAGCTGGTAGAATTTGCCATCGTGAGCAAACTTCGTAAAGCCGTTTCGCTGTAAAAATTTATTAACAAGGTAAATCAAAGTGAGCTGTAAGAATTTAAACCATTTATTGGTAATAAGAAAAGGTACCTTCACAAATAATCTCTTTTTCAAGCTATCCAAATGGTTGTAAAGGGCGAACAGGTACATATTTAGTCTCACACGAAACTTATGTACACAAATCTTAGTTTGGAATAGAAATTGTTTCAGTTGGCATGTTTACTTATCTCGCACGTGTGCAAAATACATACAATAATACAATAATATCTTCTATTTCGCTTTTGCAACAGAGTTCGACGACCAGTGCAGTGTTAAAACATAAAAAACAACGCCAACGCAATCGGCCAAGGAACAAGCGAAATCGATTGGAAGATAACAAAGCTCAATCAGAAATCGAGAGCGAGATGCAGAAAGCTACCGGTAATCAAAATCAGAATGCAACAGCGGATAAAACCCGCGAACAAATTATGGCCGAACGCGAGGCTAAGAAGCAAGCGAAGCAGGCCAAGAAACAGAAGCCCACAACGCCAGCGACGACAATTATAACTGAAGTTGAGCAAACGACCATAACAACAAAACTAACGACAACCACAACTACGACCACAAAAGACAAGGCAGAACTATCGTCTGTGGCTTCAGCTACACCCCCAAAAGTCGCCATCACAAGTGTTCCAGAAAATGCAACATGCAAACCCGCAGATTCCATACCCGCTGCATCGGTTCCTGGTGAGAAAACGCGTGATCAAATCAAAGCTGAGCGAGAAGCCAAAAAAGCGGCCAAGCAGGCTGCAAAGACTGCCAAGTCTAATGTAGACACAGCGACTCAGAAACTAAACAATCTCGAAGTTGCTCCCAAGGCTACAAATGCCAAGACAGCTGCATCAGAACTTACCATAGGAACGGAAGATGAAAAGGTATGCATGTGGATTTTAATAGTTACAAACTAATCTCTTTCTCACTTGCAGAAGAAACCAGCACTTGGCAAGGCGGAGCGTCGTGCGATACAGGAGGCGCAACGGGCAGCCAAGGCACAAGCACAAAATAAGAAAACGTCTGCAGTATCGGCTACTGTTAAAACAGCGTCTGGCAACGTTAAGAAGACACCAAGTGTCACAGCTACGCCTGCTAAGGAAGTTAAACGTGATAGCGAATCACCCGCCAAGTCACCGGCCAAGTTGTCTCCACTTAAGGCAGAACGGGAGTGTAAAGTAAAGCTCTTCAATCATTTGGTGTGTGCCAACAAAGATGCCAGTTTGTTCATCAATGATGCACGTGTGCATCCCAGCATTGCTCGCCTGGGAGTCCAGTATTCCGAACGGACTATTGTGGGATCAAATGCACGCTGCATTGCCTTTCTACATGCGCTGCGACAAGTGGTGCAGGACTTTGAGACACCAGCCAAGAAGGAGTTCGGTCGCAGTCTCGATGGGGCAGTCAAGTATCATGTGGATCATCTGCACAAGTGTCGTCCGCTCGCCGTGTCTGTCTTTAATGCATATAAACAGTTTAAGAATCAGTTGACACAGCTACCTGCGGATAAACCCGAAACGGAGGTGAGCTGCTAAAAACGCTGCAACTACTTAAGCCAGTGATGTAATCAATTGCATTATTATTTCAGTTAAAGGAGCTGCTTGGACACTTCATAGACACCTACATAGAGAACCAGATTGGAAAGGCCGCACAGGCAATTAGCAGCTCAATGCAGGAGAAGATCACAGATGGTGATGTGCTGCTCACATTTGCTTGCTCTTCGCTCATACAGTTCATCTGCGAGGAGGCTAAGCGACGAAAGGTGGACTTTCGTGTCATTGTCGTCGACTCGAGACCCTTCTGCGAGGGACAGGAGATGCTGCGTCGCCTGCACGCTCATGGCATTCCCTGTACCTATGTGTTGATCAATGCCGTTGGCTACGTCATGCCGGAAGCCACTAAAGTGATGTTGGGAGCACATGCATTGCTGGCCAATGGTTATGTTATGGCCCGAGCTGGCACAGCTCAAGTAGCACTGGTTGCCAACTCCCACAATGTGCCCGTGCTTGTCTGCTGCGAGACGCACAAGTTTAGTGAACGATTCCAAACCGATGCTATTGTCTATAACGAGCTGTGTGATCCCAATCAACTGGTGATGAATGCCAAGTGTTCCCTGAACAACTGGCAGAAGAGTCGACTGACGCCACTCAATTTGAGCTATGATATAACGCCACCCGAACTAGTTAGCGCCGTTGTCACCGAAGTGGCCATTCTGCCGTGCACCAGCGTGCCCGTAATTCTGCGCATTAAGCCGGACATTGGATATTAACTAGGATTTGAATCCCTTTGTGCTCCACACGCTTCTTTTGACTGCATCAATTTAATAACTGAACAATATATTTTGCAACACATAAGCCAGACTCAAAACTAAGGGAATTTGTTGAATAAATACTTTTTTATTATACTTTGATCAAACATGTTTGCACAGTAAAGTTTACGGCTTGCCAGACAAATAGTTTTTGCGGCAAGTTGTAGTACACGTTACGATAGATTTTTCTTTATCCATGCATTATTATTTTGCTAGTGTAATATGTTATACAAGTAAACATTAATAATATGTATGCAGTTGTACTCTTTTATGTGTGTGTGTTTGTGTTTGTGTAGGGAAAGAGTCAAGAGAGCTGTTCCAAATTTGGTTCTAGGATCGAAGCAATTACATTTAAATATATCATAGACACTGCAATCGGATGTGGAATGCGGTAACTCGATCGGTTGGGTAAGTCCTAATTAAAAAGGTGTTCTAAGTATTCGAGTTAAACTCATCAAATAAAAAATTTGGCAACGGAATTATAAATTTTAAACGTACATGATAGTTGGGAAAAATATACAATTAAATAAAAAAATAAACAACAAAAGTAAATTAGTTTTGTGCCCGACTTATATATAACTAGGACCAGCATTTGGGCCACGCTAATGCCTGGAAGCCAACGTGGCATTTGCACACAAACAGTTCGCAGTTCGAATGGGTCGAATGTGCTTTTAAGCAGCTACAACTACAAATGCAACAATAAATGTAATATCATATATTCTCTATATAGCTGTTTGTAGTTTATGTATATGTAATTCATGCCACAGGAACACATCTTGACCACACTCGCATTCTCGCCCAATCTTTGTGTTTCTACATTCACTCCACGTCATATGTTCAACAATTTACAGCTAATATTATGCTATAATGGGGCTTATGGACTCTGCTTTTGCATCTGCCGGAAGCAGCCACGGCACACGGGAACTGCCTTGCCGCTGTCGTGTCCTGGCAACGCTACGTTCTTGTCAATGCAGCGCTCGCAGAAGATGTCTCCGCAGCGAAAGCAATGTATCTGCAAGTGATTAAGACTTGGCATCAATTGAACTTATACTTTTAATGTAATCTGTGGTTACCTTTTTGGTAAATTGATCAAAGGGTGTGGAGCAGGAGCAAGAGGTAACATTGCGCATGGGCTTCCAATCTACTGCAACGGAGGAGATCTCCTCGGTCAGAGCTTGCGGGCTTGTTTGCTCGGCATTTAGCGAAAGATTCGCAAACGACATATTGTTCGCCTTTAGCGGATGATCATCGTCGGCAGCGGACAATTCGCTTAACTTCTTGTCGTAGTTATATCTACAATGATAATTTTAAGTTTAGAAGCTCAATAAGAAAGTTTGCAATGCATTAATTACTTGTTGTCATTGATTTCATTGGAGGTTGTCTCCTTGCTCGCTTTGGGATTGGTGGTTGTCGCATCCTGCAGCTTCTTCGCCGACTTGGAAATGTAATTCTTAAAGCTTGCTATACGTTTCGTCAAGTGCTGCACATGATCCTCCAGAGAGTTGCTGTGCTCCTTGCTATCCAGCAGCAGATCACCCAACGGTTCGCGTGGATGAATACCGCTCTCAAAACGACTGTACATGCCACGCCAGAATCTAGGTACACAGAAATATATATTAAATATAGATATAAATTCAATTAATTGCCGTTGTTTTACTTGATGCACTGCGGCGCCAAATTGGCCTTGATCGACTCGTCTACGTTGGGTTTGTACAGCGGATTAATATACTCGTTTAAATGGTTGGCCATATAGCCCCACAGTGAAAAAGTGCGTTCAGCCAGCTTTAGATCGAGACGATCCTTCTCGCAATTGCCGACGAAGGTGCCAAACTGACAGGAGTGCACATGATCGTGTAGTATGAGCAGGAAACGTTCATTAAATTCAAAAGACTCGCTGCGCTGCGACATCAGCTGCCAGGTGCAATCAAGGAATTGCGTAAAAATCGGCGACACTTCACGCGCATCCGTCTGAATGTGGCCACAACGCTCGCTGAACTTATGGCCAAATGCTAACCAATCCTTCTCGATAAGCGCCTGAAAGCCCTTAATTGTGCGATAATACGGATTCAGCATTAATTGGGCCAGCGAACAAACTTGGGCAGTACGATCCCAGCCATCGGAGCAGTGTACAACGACCGAAACGCCTTTATCGACGGCATTGGCAATGAAGCTGCAAGGCAAATGTTGAAATATGAGACTCGAACAGATAAATAGCTTAGTGATTGCCTACCTCGACGTGTCCAATATGGAACGAATGTGTTTTAGCCAACCCGATGACTCCAGGGCATTTAAGAATGCGCTCATTGTGGGTGATTTCTGTTCACAGGCCTCCAGCACTTTTTGTAGGCTGGCGCGCTGTACGTGAATGTTCTCAATGCCGAGGAAATGGAACTTTATGTTCTCGTAGAAGGCCTCGTTCTCATAGCCCTTGCCGGCGGCTCGATTGGCCATGGCATTAATCTACAAACAATGCAGTCAAAGTGGATTGTTATTTAAATATTGTTCAGCCAATAATTGCATTTTGTTTCTACTCACACGTGGTCGGGTATCTACCACGTACATGTAGTCGGTATTGGTGTTTGTCTTGCGTATGGCCTCCAGCATTTGCTCGTCCTCCAGACAACGTGCACTAAAACCCGACAGCGGCTGGCTGCAGCGACATATGGATGCCTGTTGATAAATATGGATGGGTATCATTTAGTTACTTATTCAACGATTATAATGTTTAAATGAAAAACTAATATACAAATTATTCGCTGATTTTCTAATGTGTAATCCCTGTAATCCCCCTTTTTAGCTACCTTATTGTTGTGCAAATAGGTTAATGCGGGCAGACGACCCTTGGAGCGAAAGCGTGAGCTGCTTATGAGCATCAATGTGGTGGCCTCCTTGGGCACATAGATCTGTCGCGGATACGTGTCGCACAGTTCGTACTTCTCGTTCATGGAGCACAGTGTCCAGTTATCATTCGGCACCAGCATGTGCTTGAATTCGGCCTCCAACTTGAAGAAATCCCAGCCAGCGTTCTTGGGATAATCATCTTTAGCTGGTTGATAGTTGAAGCAGTACAACTTGTTGATAGAAACTGTGCAAAATAAATGCAGATAGAAAGTGTCAAAAGAAATCTGAGAAAGTTTTGAAATAGCTGACAAACTTACCCGGTTGAAAGAGCTTAAGAAGCGAAGTATAGACGTCATGGCATTCCGAGTCCTTGGGTATTACAAATGTCACCGACAGAAATGTCTTACAGCGTATCAAGAGTGGCGAACCTGTGGTACTCAGCGGCAACTTCTCAATGCTGGCTATGTGCATGTGCAGAATCTTTAATGTAAAACGGGAGAGAGGATGAGTTACCCAGCTGACAATCTCGACAGTTACGTACACAAAGTTAATAGTTTATATGCCCTAAGGTTGTGAAGTCTGCAGCAGTTTTATTAAGTGGCAACTTCCTAGTGTCGCCGCCACAGCACTCGATTAAGACATATGTACATACATATGTACACTATACGTTGTGGCAAGAAAATCGATAGTTAATGCCATCTCTCACCTCCTAATTGGCAACGGGCAATGCACATGAGTGCCCCAACTTTTAATTAACAACATGGAAGCCGCAACGAGACGTTAATATGCTCATTTGTTGGGTCTCTTGTGGCCACTTGTCGCACTGACTGACTAAAGTGCATAATTGATAGACTTAATTATGATGAAGCAATTAAAATGCAATGCTTCTCTGCATGTCAAAGCAAATTACGAGAATCAGCGCATGTAGCTATTTAAATGTTAACAACATGAATAATATATCCTGTATAAGGAGATTTCCAGCATTGCGAATGCGACATTTATACGACATTAAAGTTTTAGAGATATAACAAATACATAAAAAGAATTGCTTCTGGTTTTTACGGCACATATTTATATATATTATGATAATATATGTAATAATCAATGAAATTTATCAAGATTAAAGTGTTATCTTAGCATTTAGCTTAGTTTATTGCTGCCAGCAGAGAGCAAATATAATGAGAAAACCTTTTTTTGAGTCAATATACAATTTGTTTGCTCGTCATGTCAATTTAATGCATGTATAAATTGTTAAAATTGTTAACTTTAACATATTTCTGATAAATTTAAAGTTTTGCTTCCGTTTGTAAATTGCAAATAAATGCAATCGATTTTCCCATTCAAATTTAATTCACTTTAGAGTGGCGCTTGTCATTCTCACAAATGCAGCGTATTGTGCAACAATTGAAATTGAATTGCAGTCGCTTAGCAGCAGTTTGTTTTTGATCACTGACAGCGTCCACAGCGTCTGTCCCCAAACGATACGTCAACATTTCGTACTATGTATATTGACAGTGAATTATTTTTTTTGTGTTTGCCATTTTCATTCTCTTCTCGTCCGTTTTGTGGATAGCTTATCCCAAATGGAAATGCATGTTTTATGCTCAGAACAATGTACGCCCACAAATAAACGGAGCACAGCATGAACACTTGCCATGGAACCCTCCCAGCGGGGCGAATGCCGACAAAGCATTTTAATTTGTATTTATGCAACGGGGCGTATGCGTGTGTCTACTTAAGACCTGTTTTGTTTGTGCGCAAAACAAAGCAAAAACACATTTTAATTAAATAAAGTTCTGACCAGCAAACGGGCAACGGGCAGCGGTCAACTTTAATATGCACAAGTTTTCTTTAATAAACAGCCAACAGCCTTCGGCTGCCAGAATAAGAAAAGGAACTTTTACACACGTCCTTCGTCAAGTGGCGGCAGGAAGTGCGGGCAATGCAGCTGTCAGGCAAACACATACATGTGTATGCATGTGTATTTGTCTTGGTATTATGACGAATACTCTCGCGTTTCTGCGAGGCGCCCAAAGTCTTTGAGTTGCTTTGAGTCGAGCTGCTGGTTGACTGTTCAAATGTTTAACGAGCGAGGTCAGAAGTGTAAAGCTAAAGTGCACATTTGAACACGTTCAGCATTTTACACGTTGATTGCAACGGGCAACTGTGTTGCCTGCCATTTGTTTTCATAAGCTTTAAGAAAAACAGAAGCGGATTTAAAGAAAAGCGTAGTCTTTAAAATTCCATAGACTGTCAGGCTTGTTTATATTACAGTTGTATTGAATCGTTCAGTTTCAGTTCGATCGAACGACTCTTCAGAGTGAACGACTGAACTAAATCCCTGACTGTCGTTCATTCGAGTCATATCCCAATATCGTTCAATTCATTGTAGTTCATTGTAGTTCATTTGAGTCCCATTCGCGTTCACTCGTGTTCGACTCCCAAAATGATTATCTCGTTCGATTGACTCTGTTTACACATGACTATATGATTATTATCTCTCAGGGGAACATAAACCTATTTAGTTATTTTAAAGAAAGAAAAAGTAATTTTTATATATGTTTAAAAGAGATATTTAACACTCAATGTATAAACATATTTTTTAATTGTACAAATAAATATACAACTGCAGAAAAGTTTACATATTAACTCACTTAACTTAAAAGTTAAATTTGTACACATTTTTATCAAGTTATTTGCAGCATAAAAAGCACTCACAAAGAAAACCCCCTGGCAGAAGAATTCAATGTTAATCTACTTTTTACTTAGATAAAACATTCTATGTAAAATGTTATTTATCGGCAAATACTTTGCCAGAAAATTGCCTTTGAATATGAAAAATGTATAAATATTTGATGCTAAATTGAAACCACAGAGCTGACAAAAGAATTCTAGCAGCAGGGAACGCAACATGCTACGAGTTTGTGGCATGCTAAGCAGCACAAAATTCCTTGCCTCTGCTTTGTGCAACTCACAGAATACCTTTGCGGTTTGTTTTGAGTTATATTCGTGTATTTATGCGAATATATTCGTACGACCCAAATGTGTGCTGTGTGTGTGTGTGTGTGTGTGTGTGTGTGTGTGTGTGTGTGTGTGTGTGCTGTGTGTGTGTGTGTGTGTGTGTGTGTGTTTGTGTGTGGCGACAACCATAACGACAGTTTCTTTAAAAGTCATGCCAAATTGTAGAAAACTTTTTGCTTGAACTTGGCAAGGCAATACTGCCCAGACTAAACTCTGGGAGGGCAATAAAATAATTGATGATGTCATAAGGGGTGGCGGGACGATGTTACTTACCCAGGTCTCCTTGTTACTGTCGGGCTCCACGAATATCAAATGTGTGGCCGTCAGATACAAAGTGCCAACTGTCGGATTTTTGGTGTTGTAGCGATCAATCATGCGTACATTTTCCACCTGTAAAATGCAAAGAAAAACGGCATTAAAATATTTAATTTCACTATCGTTATAGCAGGATATATGTATACTGTAAGTCTGTTTAAGCAACATGCTGAAAAAACATTTCAGTTTTATTATTTGCAATAAATTCATGCTCCCCTTTTTTTTTTTTTTCTCCCATCTGCTGCTTCTGTGCTGACGTCAACTGAAATTTTAACCCACATTCTGCCGAAAACTCTGCACGAAATAGTAGTTGCAACCACTTAACCACCCACTGCACACACACACACACAAGCACACGCTAAAAGGAAACACAAAACTGAGTAAATAACACGAACTGTTAGCAAATAAATTGAAAACAAAAGTTTTCTACTACACTAAGAAAGATACGAGCAAACTGAAGTTTGGCAACTCGAGTTGAATTTAAGTGGGAGACAATTATAAACATTATTTCAAATCAGTCTGTTATTTATTATTATCAATATCAGAGCGGTTTTGAGTTTTCTTTTCGAAATATAACCATAGATCTCAAGAAATCTTAGATTTGTTTCAGCTATTACCATAACTTCAAGTGAAATGGTAACTTGGTTAAACAATTCTACAGAGTGTCCAAAAACGCAACAGAGAAGCTAAGATTTATTTGTTTGTACTTCCTGTACCATTCTTTAAAGTAATACTAAAAACTTGACAGATATATATATAAATATCTTTGTGAAATGGAATGCTAGCCGACTTGAGGTCAATTTTTGTCGATATGACGGATATATCAACATACAAGAAAACACAAAAACACTAGGCTTGGTATACAGCTGTTTCAGGAGTTGCCAATCTTCCTTATCAGTACCATTTGAGCTAGCTTACCCAAAGATCCAAGCTTATTCTCTATGTTGTACTGCTAGAAGCAGTTGAGAATTCTAAAGAAGCAACATAGAAAAAAGGCATGAAAGTTGAGCTCGCCTTTTGGTGTGTTTTTGTAGTTCCCGTAACTGAGTTTGTTCACCATCGGTCTGTGGCGTTTTCAGTTATATTTGCAATATAAACCCAATTTCGAGTTTTCTTTAAAAAATAAATCTACAGTTTGTACAAAAACGAAACAGAGAAGGTAAAATCTATTGTTCTTTCTATTCCTTAAAGTGAAATCGAAACTTGTCTTGCATATTCAAATATCTTTGCCATAAATGTTAAGCCCAAGTCCTTATTTATATTCCTGCAGTGAATACACAATTTTAGACACACTTTTAAACGCGAAGAAGACAAATTGATACGTGCAGATTTACTATGTGACGTCTACGGTATTTCCCCAGTGAATGTGACAACAACTCAAAGTATAAACAACTGAGTAGGATTTAAGATTGATGGCTTTTAAAGTAATAGACTCAAAGGGAGAAAAACTCAAGTGACAGGAAATCTTGGGAGCAGACCGCAAAGCGAAACAACAAGAACAAGCTCCTGCAGAGCGATTGTCTTGCTTCATTAGGTAATCAGCATTTTCTTTTTGCTTTGATATATCATCAAGTGGTCTACGGGGATTCGATTTGATTTGTTATAAATAATTAAGCAAGTTGAATAATACGTATGTGATTAAAGCTATTGTATATGTATGTATGATTTAATATAACAGACGCTTTAGTTCTCATCGTTGAACTTGTATAAATGTCAGCTTGCAATTTGCTGGAAATCCTCGTCCTTTGCAGAAAAACCCCATTTATTTAATTGCCCTGTCAGCAAGTCGACTCGAGTGCCACTGCAACAATGCAATAATTTGTATAACAAGTTGCACTATGAAAATGAAAGGCATAAAAGGAAAGGAACGACGGCTGCGTGTAAATGACGCATCGCAATAACAGGACATTCAGGATTGATGGGACAGCTCGCATCGATGTGGGTAAGTTATGGGCAGCTGACCTACATAAAATATGTATGGTCATTTCTGTGGACTCTCCCCGCAGCAGGATGTCAACAATCTCAACATATTGTGGGTCTGCAGCAAATTTACATATTCTGGCCCAGTGCTGCCGCCGGCATTTCCCAATGAAACAAAAGGAAAAATTAGCTGGATTGCGCTTGATTACTTTGCCGCATATTTACATAAAGGAACAAAGGAAATTAGCTGGCACTGGGGTTCGTTGAAAGGTTACCTTTTTGAGGACACTGTTGCCGTTGTAGTAGACGGGCGCCTCGTTGAACTCCTCCTCGATCCAGGAGACGACCTTATCGGAGACAAAGGGCGGCACTGGCATTCCCCACAATCGTTTGCCATCCGGCGGTTCTTCGCTCTCCGGTGATATATTATCAAAGCTCAGACGCAGCGCCGATGTCGGCGACAGCTGGCGTTCGATTTCATTGAATTTATTCATGAATCTTGTAAAATCCATTGTCACACTGCCAATGCTTGAAAATCTGATATTTGTTTGCACTTGCTAAACGTTTATTGATTTTAAATTAACGTCAAAAAAAAAAAAACAGTAGCAGTAGCTCCAACCAAATTACCAACAGCTTCTTCAGGTCTTTTATTATTAAATCACGTGAATGCGAGGGGCGTCAGGCGATGGGATAATGGGAGGTGGGCGTTTCGTTTATACTTTCACTTTTCGCTTAGCACACAAATACTCGTACGACTACACTATTCCAATAACCCTACATATTTATTTATGTATGCTACTTTGTTATTGGTGGCTTGCCCCATAAGTGTAGGTGCCATCAACTTGGCGAGGACCCAACACAGCCGAAAACAAACGCGTCACGTCCCGACGAACGCTTCAAACGAACTCAACGACAACTGTGAAAGGCGCGCGCTTAAAAGCATGCTACGAGTGGAATTGGACATTTATCTGTTGGGGAAATTTTCAATGTTGGGATATTTACTCTCTCAGTGATGTGGCTTTTTATCCAGTGAAATGAAAGTTTAAATATGGGAAAACAGCTGAATACTCTTGCGTTCTTAGAATATGTTTACTTATGTAAATTTTGGCAATTTATTTAAACAATTTATTATTCTTATTATTTACCTATTAATTGTTTCACACTTTGATTTTAATTGCATACAACGTTTTTGTTTAATTTATTTAATGTAAAGCACAATATATCTATTGGTATTCAAAAGCTAATAAAAAGGGCGTTGAGGCCAACCACAAAATAAAACACAGTAGCAAGGTCTTGCAGATTTGCGATAAGGTTGTCGGTTTCACAGTCAAGAAGTAAACACATACATATATAGAAGATTTTATGCGCCTGTGTGGGAGTGTGGAGTGAATGAGAGAATATCTATGGTGGCGGCAAACTGGGTTTATTTACGTCTACATTGGTTCGGTTTATGCGCATGTTTACAGATGTTGCGAACAGGTGAAGGCGTCGCTACCACTAGAAAAGCGTCTCTTGGACAACAAATCTGTCTCGTCCTTGGCCCTACCCAACTGGTGGGGTGGTTAAAGGGTTGGCCTCTGGCGGGTCAAGTGTGAAATGTGTGTTTTTGTTGCTTTCTGTTGAACAGGAATAGGTTCCACCTGAGCATCGATTTTGAATAAACCATAAAAGCTGCCAGGTGCATGACTCACAGCTGAGCGGAGGACAGGTGCACGAAATTGATAAGCAGATTATCTGATGTACATCCGCACGTTTGGCATATTCCGGCATTGATTAAATACTACATACCTACTTTTGTATGTAAGTATTCACTTACCTTTGCCAACTTGATATCGTCCATTGTTTACGTTTTTTGATAGTCGCAACTTCAACAGACTCTCTAAATCACTTTGCAGTGCTGCGCGGTCCGTATTTTCACTCGCACTAAAATTTTGATCAAATATTTACATACAAATCAATTAAGTTTTATTTAATTTTGCCAGAAACATATTGCAGTTTATAATAGTTATAATTTGGGATTGTTGATATTGTATCGATATTCTTCTTTTCGATAACACACATCGTGCAAGAACTGCTTGTAATTGTGGCGGTCGGTCGATTGGTCGTGGTTGTCCAATTGTTGCAACCTCAAAGGAAATCTGACCAGATTTCTTCACTTATAGCAATCTGGTAGCGCTGAAGTCAGTTAATTTAAATATGAATGCTTAAAACACATTTAATAAAGTCAACAAATACCGCAAAATAAGCTATAAAAAGGGATTTAAGTTGATTTAACTATAACAATAAGTGCACTTTATGTGGTTGGGTTAATTCCTTGCTTTCTGCAAAATTGGACTAGTTAAATATTCATTTACGCAAACCAACGTATTTGGTCCAGACGCCCTTATTATCAAAGTAAGGTTTGTTGCGCGAGCAAATAATCGCATCTTTAAAAATGTCTGCATAAACGAGTGGTATGGACGTATGCTTATATAAATTGTAGAGGAACTCATATATCTGAAATCATAAACGGAAATACAATATTCGAACCGATCACAGTCAGCGTAGACTTCTTACCTTTGCCTCCTGATCCTTCCAAAATATGTGATCGCACAGATATTGCAAGCTCTCTGGAAACAAATTAAATCGCTCCTTGTCATCCGTGGCCACAACATCAACACTGCCCAACAGCACAGAGCAGCCAGAAAGCACATCCACAGCCAATATAAAGATGTCAAGCAGATACAGGGCTCTGTTGAGTTTCTCCTTATTGGAGGCTTCTGCAAGTAGCATTTGAATTTCCAGAAATATCTCCATAGTCCAGTTGCAAGCATGCTCATCGCTGCCAAAGGCGTACAGAGTGGAAGCCAAGTGGCGATAGAAGAAGGTTCGTTCCTCTGCTCTTCGTTCATAGGCATCGATGATGGGAGATAACCATTTCAAAGGGTTCGGCAGTATATCGTTATATAAAACCAGATAACAACGAATAATCGTTGCCTTCTTCAGTTTTCCCACTGGCGTTTCCCACCAGTTTGCGGGCGTTGTCAATCCATCGATGGCATTTGGATGTAGGACGGAAACCACTTCCGTGTAGCGCTCAAATAATCTTGAATCCAGATTCATCGAGTCCATGTAACGCTCCACAATAAGCGTAAATACGTCCAGCACTTCGGGTATCTCACATTTGTCAGTGTATATATACTTGACGCTGTCCAAAAACTTCTCAAACAGGCAACCTGCAAAAAGTATATTATATTTAAGACATATATAATAATATTATATCATTAACTCACCCTCGGCAAAGTCATTTAGCTGCGATTCCTTAAAGCAGTAGACAGCCACCTTTTCGGCAAATGCTTTAAGTATTTGCAGGCTCACGCTGTTTCCAATTTCAGGCAACAAGGAGAACAATAGCAGCAGATCTTCCTCAAAGCAATTGGGCTCGAAGTCGGCCAAGAAATTCTCCAGAAGCCTCCGCGCAGTTCCACTGTGTAGAGCCTGATTTTTAGCTATCATAATGCAGTATTTCCTTGCATCAAACGAAAGGTGGAAGAAGCTCGTGAGGCAGCTCCAGTCCATCGGTGGTATCGGCTTAGAGAATCGTTTGGAGAGAGCTCGCAGCGCATAAGTGACTGCATAGGGTTCTGGCACGTAGTCGCCGAACCGGGACTGACTAACGAGATAATTGGTGACCGCACGCAGAGGACTGGTAGCAAACAGTCCCATCAGCTTGCGTGGTTCCGGTTTGCCTTCGGGAAGACGATAGACGCCGCTGCGGAAGCCGCTGATCTCATTGCCAATATAATGGGCTATCAGATCGGCAGCCGCATCTCCGCACTCGGGTCGTATCTTTTGCAGCAACTGTACCCACACCTCGCCTGGTATGGTCTCCTGCTGCTGCATATTTACGAGCTCACGTGCACCTGCAGCCACAACGGCACCGCCTCCCACAATCTCAAAGCGAAATTGCGGTGGAATGTGACGCAGACTCAGTGTGTTGCCCGGTTCATAACTCTTGAGTGCAACAAGTGCCTGACGCACTTGTGTGGCATCTGTATTTGGTCGACTTATGGCTTGCCACAGCTGCTCGAGTGCATCATCCGCCAGTTTCTCATACTCCAGGGTCGGTGTTTGCAGCAGCGGCACAAGTCCAAACAGGTGATAGAGGGACTTCAAGGTCTGAGGACGTTGTTCGGCACGGAACTTGCTACCCAATGCCTGCCACGTTGAGGCAATGTTGACTGTGTGACTGTCGCATAGTGCATAAATGGCATCCAGCGCCAGTGACGTCGCCAGGTCACCAGATTCGTCGGTGCAACTGTTCAGCGTGTTGCTCAAATGTGGCAGTAACTCCGAGCCATGCAACGTGGGTCTATAATAGAAGCAAGTACGATTAGAGATTACAACAGAGATAATTATACTACGATATGATGGGATATATAAAAGAAACACTATTAATGACTGCATTACTTTTCCTGACAGATCTCGCGCATGGCATGAGTTCGAGCGACTTCTAGCTCCCAGCGTTTATCGTTGTCCGGCAGCGGCTGTGCAATTTGCTTCAGCAGGAAGGGATAGGTGCGAGTTTCCACACGCCACAGCCTAAGATACAAGTCCACGCAGAATGTGGCATTGTCAGTCGACAGATTGCGAATGGTATTCAATATCATAGGCACATTATCCTGGAAATTGAGAAACCATTAGTTAAGTTAATCAGACTGAAATCTATATGTATACCTTGGACACGGCAAAACTGGCCAAACCTCGCAGCAACTCCAGCTGCAACTCCGGATTGTGCTCGTGAGCGAGTTTAAAGATGTACGTCATGAGAAAGTCGTAGGCAATATTCTCGTTTACTTTGATAATCTGTAGGATTACTTCGTAAATCTTGAACCAGCAGTCAACGGGCGGCTCACGCGATAGAAATAGAGCACGCAGAAATAAATGCAGGCGCTGGCAAAAAGCCGTATTTGCCTTAACATTCAGAGCGTCAACGAAAGCGAAGACATCCTTGTTCTCGGCGACATCGAAGGATTCCACCAGGTTCGCCACATCGAAGGCGATGGCAATGTCCGGATGATAGTTGCGCATATGCGCTGGCTGCAACTCCTTGGTGCAGATACGGGTTGTAAATTCCTCTGTTGCATCTTCCGGCGGCTGTTGCTGGCTTAGCACACGCTGGACAATTTGATGTGCCAGGGCCAGACCCTCTGCGGGTATGAATGCAGTCTGAGACATCCACTGAATAATGCCGTCCAGACACATGTTCAGAATGTATTCATGGCCACAGCGTTCCTGCACCACGACAAACACAATAATGCGCAACAGATCAGCTAGGTAAAAGGGTGACAGCACATGGAGGCACTCGGCGAGCAGGACGAGCAGAACGTGATAATGATGCCGCGTGTGCTCGCGCGTTGCATGCAACACGCGCAGCAGGCACTGCAAGCTTGGACGTGGATCGATGCCAAAGTTGGCCAGTTGCTTAATGAGCAGCGCCTGGTAAATGCACAGATCGATAGACTGAGCGTGGTCCGCCTGCTGCAGAAAGTAATCAATGGCCTCGATGACTAAAATGCTGGTGCAGAGACAGGTGCTGGCATTGTTGAACTTGCTCCATGACAGCAGCTCCTGCATAAGAGCACGGGCCTCCGGCTGACTGTGACTTAGTCCAAGTAAACACGTCCAAATGGGCTTGACGTCCTGCAGTGTCTGAGGATTGCACAGGACATAAAGAAAGACGGGACGCAGATACTCGATGCTATAGTTTCGAATGCTGCAGTCAAGTATAAATATGTTAATAAATCTTTAAGTGTTTGCTCTAGACTTCCATTTACCTTTTGTCGTGATGCTGGCAGATGCCAATTATCTTGTTGCTGACGTCATGCATATTGGCACTCGTATGTTGCATCAACGATATCAACGGATGCAGCTGCGTCTTTAGACCATAAGGACATTGATACGTCTCCTTGTCCTGAAGCAGCGTTGTCTTGCGCTTTAGACTCAACATCTGTAGTCCCAGTATGTTATCCGTAATAATGGCAAAATGCATGGGTCTGTAAAAGAGAAGAATATTAACTAAACGTGTGGAAAACAAGATTGCAAACCTGCAGAAATTAAAAGACGGTTCGGTTCCTTGACTTGAACCATAAAATCCATTTAAACTGTCATTTAAAATCAAATTAAATCAATGATAAATAGTAAAATATAAAAGGTGTAAAATTTACTTAATAGTTTTTTTTCCCAAGAATGGTCTCAGAAAACGCCAACCGAACCGTTTTAAAACCAGTGTGCAGCCTTGGTGGAGAGTAAATTTGCTGAAACAATTGCAATTACAGACTCAAGAAAATTGGATGTGTATCAGCAGTTAGATGCCATTAAATTTTAATGGGTTTAACTGGCGTTTAGCACCCACTTCCGACAGTGGCACACCACACCTGACGTGGCAAGGAGGCAATAAGTGGCAAGTGCTTGAACTTGCAGTCGAATCGTTTTGCGTTTGACGTCGTAATTAATGACTGCCCGCTTTAATTGCGGCTTGTGGTGCAAGCTGCAATTAATATGCAATCCTTTTTACTTGCACTTGGCTCTTATCAAGGTTAATTCATGTATTACATGCTGTTTACTTGGCTGTTTACCCGCGTTCTTGATTACTTCTCTTTGGCTTGCTGGTTTCTTGGGTGGGTGCGTCCTTCAAAAGTGAAAATATTTCAAGTTCAATGCCGCACGTTTCTTTTGGTTTGCATATCAAATATTTGCCTGGCCACTTGGTTGACGAGCCCGTAATTTGAATATATGGCCAGTTGTAACATCAAGGCCAAGACGCTGTCCTTGATGTATTGTTTCCTCTGGGAGTGGCGGCATTACGGAAATGGCTAATAGATTTTTATGCGTCCTGCATACATAATGCGTACATTTCAATTGTTTCTTCATGTCACTGGGCAGCAGGATTGCGGCCAATGGGTCAGCAACAGGAAGCTATGCAAATTGATCACGCAGAGGCCAAGTCAATGCCAATGTGCGTGTAAAAGTGTTAACAACTGGCATGCCTCGTATTTCATTTTCGCATTTATCACATGTCATGCCAACAGCTTGCCAATTAATTGGAACGCACGCGACGGATTGACTCCAATTAGTTGCTAATCTAATGCGGCAGTCAATTGTTCAATTGGTTGGTAATTTATGCAACTACTGGCCAGCAATTTTGCAATTGCATTCAGCTGTTCTCCTTTTGAAATTGCCATCGCCAACCCTTTTAACGGAAGTGCAAACACAGGGCGCAGCTTTAAGCCATATGTGTCTGTGTGTGCTTGGGGTGTTTTGGCCCCCGACTTACCCCGCATTGGGCAGCATTGATAGTAGAGTGTTCTGCACACTATTGGCATCTAGGACGCCCTCGTCGACCAGGCGGACCAGCGTCTGACAGCTCATCAGGCTGAGCTGCATGTGCTCGTGCTTGCATTGCGTTTTAAGGAATTCGATTTCCTTGATTTGGTGCTCGGCCACCTGCTTTTCCTTGGACTCGACAATCTTGTTGTAGATCTTCTCCAGACAAGCGGCTAGCTTGACCACCGAACTGTTGGCCTTTATGCTGTTAAAGTCCTCCATGTCAGGCTGAAACAAGAAGCAATGACAAGTTTAATGTTTAATCGGGCAAATTTGGACAACTTGCAGTTCTTATGTGAAATTGAGTTCCTCGAACACACACAACAGAACCACGATTTATTGTTTGTTTGGGCACCACACGTTTTCCACTTTGAATTCCTGCTAAGCGCGTGTCCTTTCGCCAGCTCGGTCGGCACTCGAATGACGGCGCCGCGTTTTTTTGAACATTGCAATGATACAAAACCAAACAACTCACACGTTGGTTCACCTACGCCTCCCAGTGGGTGTGTTGCCGCTTTGCGCTTGCTTTTCTACTTACTAGGTAGCCAGCAATGTGCCAATCATATGATGTTGATTTATGAGAATTAGAAGTCCTTCTTGAGTCGGTAGAATATGTGTAAATATTATTGTTTGTTTAGTTATTTTAAAATTGCACGCTATCAAATTGTAAACAAACTTTAAGCGACGCAAACGCAAAAAAGAGTAACGTAAACGCAATAATGGCAACGTAAGCAAAAAACCGTCAACGTAGCGCAAAATCAGCAACGTAAACGCAAAAGCGGCCACGTCAGAGCTTACGTTATCCGCCGCACATTATTGGCTATATTTGAATGAGCTTTAACGGGTAAATACAATATACGATTCCTGAAGTGAATGAAGTTAAATTAAATTGAAATTCCTACTAAATATATACTCTTTGAAGGTAATAGTTTTGATTAATTTAAATCAGTTGTTGTTTCCAAGGATTTAACTAATTAAATATAAATTGAAAATGATTTTTACTTAATTTTAACTATTTATAATATAAGATTTACAAAGTTATTGAAGTTCAATGTAATCAAAAAGTTTGTTAAAGGGTAAGTAAGAAAATAATCAGCAATTTGTTAATATAATTTACATTTTCTACCCTAACGTCTAGTTAGGCAGCTACAAGTTCTTCTTCGCTGCTCTTTCATTTAAATTGACTTTGTGCATCTTTGCAAAGCGACTAGCCGTAAAATAAAATTAATTATCTTGCTGCAGCCATAAAATTGTAAGCAGCCCAAAGGGAGTAGATTGAAGGCAACCTTGGTAGAAAAAAGGCAACCAAGTACAAGTATCATAAATGAGAGTCGGCACTAAAAACATAAAGTTGCCCACCGACCTGTGACTTCTCCGTAACTTCGAATATAAAATAAGCGTGGGCAAATTTAAACCGAAATCGCTCATCGCGATGCCAAAGCGAAAGCTCAAAGGCAGATTTAACAAAGGTAAAGCCGAAGACATCCCAACATCATTTCCGCTTTCCGGCGAGGGCACTAGAAAAAAGTCAGTTACCAAACGCGTTTTTGTTTCTTTTTCGCCACGGTCAGTCTTAACCTTTGTCGGTTTGGCCGGGGATTTATGATTTTATTACCGCATCGCGATGCACAGCTCAACCTGTGAAATGCGCTGTGAAAGTTTTTGTTTCGTTTTAAAGTTGATATTGTGCTCAACATTTTTCCACCAACTTTTTTACATCTCATCCTGAGTTGGCAAAGATGGAAGCGATGGCAAAGAAACAAAGCAAAGCCTTGTTTTCCTCGCATCATTATCCTTGGCCCAAAAATATAAAATAAAAACGGGACTCTGCCACAACTGAACAGAAATTAATTCCTCAACATTTCATTGAGATTTTTATATATTTATATATTTAGCTAAAGGCTTTCGATTATAACTCATACAGTATTTTATTTATATATTAGAACAGTGAGCTTAACATTCAATTAATATGCAAATAAGTGCTTGTATTTGGCTACCTAATTATGTCCTATGTGTGTTAACTTTTTGGTTCGACGGCCAGAAAACATTTGTGCAAGTTCCTTTAAATGAGTTTTCTTGCAAATGACCAGCAAATAAAAAGAAAACTCTTATCTGCGCTTATCTGAATTTCCTTGGAAATCTGAATTAAAAAAACAAATGCGTTCAGGTTGCAATTCAAAGAAACTTCGTTTACGTTTGCAAAGTTTAGAAAGAAGAAAACTAAAATTGATCCTTTCTTTAATAACTGAAAATGTTCTAAGAGACTTTAATTAGTTTTGTGTAGATGTAATAGAAATTTAAATTATATTTACTAAACTATTTACTTGTAATAATTCACAATTGCTTAGCTTTTGTTTACTCCTTTAAAAGAACGTAATTTAATTGTCACTTCAGATGTTCAGATTTTGTTGTATTACTTGTCATTAAGAATTCCATTTAAATTTCCATGTACCGTGTCGACGATTTGCATAAAATGTGTCGCACGTACGTAGACCAGGAAATTTAAATACGCATTGTGGTGAGTGTACTGTGAGTGTGTTTGTGTGTGTATGGAATGTTTATGTTGCTGTTGATACATTAAAGCCATGTTGGGGCTGCACGTGGTAACTGAATTTGCATATGGCCACAATCTGCAGAATGCCAGCTTCGAGCAATAATCACATTGCTTCAATTAAATGGTGTCGGCTTATTAATAATGCACAAATTTACCTTACTCTGACTCTGATTTAATATGCTTTTGGCGACAATAATCAAATAAATATATACCATACATACAATATGCACATATTCAAATATGATACATATAGTATATGTTTATATATATTTATGAGCATACAACACACAACATTTTAAGATTAAAGCAGAACAGACAGACAGGTAGACTCAACGTAACTTAAATGGAATACCGAACTTTAGTTGGAAACTTTTTGAGCCTCTAAGGCGCTGCTTTTCCACTCCCACCCACCTACATAGAGAATATGAATATTTATATTCACCTGTTTGCACTCAATTTCCACAAACTCGACCAATGAATATTTATAAAGTACTGTGTCAGTCAGTGAGTTTTACCGCCGACGGAACACTTGAATATAACGCATACGCAGCGTTGTTTTTGAGCATACTCAAAATAAATTGAGAAGTTTCTTCGTTGGTTACAACCTCTAGGTATATATACAATAAATTAATGTGTAGTACAAGCTGATTTCATCAATATTGACGGCTTGCATTTAACTACCCATAAGTTGCTAATTGGATTAAATTCAAATTTCATAACAATAATAATAATAATATGCAAGTAGAAGGCATTAAATTTACCCAGTAATTGAGTTTCAGGTAACAACATATACATATTTATGCGTATTAATAAATTAATGCCAACGTTCTGAGTTCAGCATTCGATATTCTATTGTAGTGCTCATTAAGCATACGCCATGTTGAGCTGATTTAACAGTTGCCTAACTTTAAGCAACTCGATATGTGTGTGTGTGTGTGTGTGCGAGCGAGTGTACGTGCGTGTGTATGTGTGTGTGTGTACGATTGAGTTACCTTTTTCCTTCAATAATAAAGACCTACGTTTACATCCCACGTCTAAACATGTTGAATTGTTGGCCACAAGAAACAAAACCTGGAAAACCTTTTCAGTTTTCAACTGGCTATTTATTTTCCAAATTAGAAATAGCTTAAAAAAAATATATATATATATATGTATGTGTGTGTGTGTGTGTGTGTTCAGTAAATATAATTTGTGCAGCACGTGCGTAAAATTTAGTGAGCCGCCTACAAATTGAAGTGAATTGTGCCGTCTATTGTTAACTTTTGGCTCCAGACGACTAAACCAGAGGCAAGCCATTACTTGTGAGCTCAACTGTCGTTTGTATCTGTATATGTATTTATTTATATATACTTATATATATATATCTATATAGTACATTTCACTTGTTTTTGTATTTTTTTTTATTATTATTCTTGCGCAGGCAAAACATTTATTCTGTTTATGTTTATCCAAGTTAAAATATTGATATATTTTCGCTATGTTTTGTTAGCAGTGGGAAGTATTATTGTGTATACTTGTATATACGAGAAACTCTGCAATGTTTATGTTTAGAGTGGCTGATAACTTTCAGGTTGCCGTTTTCAGCTTGGCAGGCATAATTTTCAGCACGTGGCGCCACGCGGTTTGAACTCGCTAAATGGCAATAAATTGCAAAAGCAACATTAATTAAGAAATTCAAAGAGCAGCCGCAAACCGACGCATGGGCATTCATTGTGCTAAAAACAAACTGATGCTGACCCTAAGGCTAACACACACTCGCACACACACACATAAATTCACACACACTCATCCACTGGCGACTTTGTGCGGCGAGGGTTAAAAGCATAAAAGCCCGAGGTGTTTAAGCATATTTGCACAATACGTACATATACTATGCATGTATGTGTGCGTAGTTGTGAGTGTGTGTGAGTTAAGCATTCAAACATGTATGAACCGTTACCCACTTCTTTGTCCCCGCGTAAAACACCGCACAAGTGTCTGTGGTTGCAGAGTGTGAAATATTTTCCTCACACAGTAAGTGCATGTATGTGTGTGTGTGTGTGTGTGTTGTCTGTCTGTGTATCTGTGTGTGCATTTGTACGCCATATCTTGTCTGGGGGCTCTGACCAGCAGCTCCTAAATAAACAACTACGACAGTTTGCTATTTCCTCTTTAAAGTTAAATTTCGGGCACAAAGTTCGTGCCAATATGTTTCGTACTTGTAGATCTACATAGCTCGATGAGTATATGTGTGAATTTGAGTGCATAAGTGTGAGTGTGAATTTGAGTATAAGCACGCAGGCCATTTGAACTTACACCAAAGATAAAACTATTCAATGCATTGCCGTTGCTGTTGCTGTTGCTGTTACTGAGGTCGTTGTGTGGTTTTTGACTTTATGGAGCGACCCTTTCAACAAATAACAATATGTAGAAGGAACATTCTAAAACAAAATAAAATGTCACATCTTGATATGCCAGTGTAATAGTATTAAAGATGTCTGAGACAGAGACAAGTTCTAGCACATTTATGATAATTTAATACATTTACATAAATCAACTTATTCAAACAGTTGTCTTTGCATTAAGTTTTCTGTGGTATTATAATTTGTTAAACAAACAGTCATTGTAAAGAACGTATACTTGATGCGTATGCGTATACTTGATCTGCTCGAAGCATTGTGTTAAGGTCTGTTTCTAACTGAAATATGTGTAGGTATATTCACTTAAATCAATTCCCTTTAGTGACTGACTCATAGTTCGTCTTCTACATAATATTACAAATTTAATTAAGTTTTTAATTGTCCGCTAAAGTCTCCAGTAACTCAGTTGTTTCAACTCTTGGTAGACTTTATTATTTTATTTACTGGGTACACATGATTTTGAGTATATCGTAGGCCTTATACAACTATGGTTTAAGGCAACTAGCGCCTAGCCCTGATAGGGTAAAATTGGCGATTGGGGGGCTAGTTGTTGTCCACCGTTGACCAAGTTGCCAAGACTCAGCTGCAGAGAGCGCAAAATGCCAATGGGAATCTGTGGAAATGTGAAAATGTGATAATGTTATAATTATTAAATCAAAATTTAACAAATTAAACAACTGTAATGACTTGAGTTCCCCTCGAATACTCACATCGAGCGCGTTACCCACGACATTGTTCTGAGCCTGCGGGGCAATGACTTTATTCTGGACTTGTGGCCTCTGAACGGATGTTCTATGTGTGCTCACTGTCTTTACCGCTGAGTGCTGCACGGGGGAGGGGGAGACGAAGAGATAATAAGTAATTAATTGCTGGAAAATTGAATTGTTAGGGAAAGAACATAACTAACAATCTAAATACTAATACTCTTTAAAGCTACCACCGAAAAGTAAACAACTTACGAGATATAAAATCAAATAAAATCGCATGCAGATCTGTTGGGATTGTTTCAACAAGTTGAGGCAGCTGCTGTTGCCGCAGAGCCGCCCACAAATGCTTTAAATAAATATATACAGCATAAAATGTGCAAATGTTTTGACCCAAAAGCGAAACTTGCACCCCAAAATAAGCCAAAAATTTTAGCCAGCAGATATGTGTATTCCCATAGCTGCAGGTGGTCTGTGTGTGTAAATGTGTGTGTGTGTGTGTTGTTTGTGGGTGTGTTTGTGGTTCCACACCGCAACTCATCGATACGTTTGCATTACATGTCCGTTTATTTGTCGGGCTTGTTGTTGTTGTTGTTGTTGTTATTTTGACTGTTACCTTCGCCAGCTCATCAGAGTGCGAGTACACTTCCTTGTCATCCTGTTGTTGCTGCTCTGGCTCCGCAGCCAACTGCGTTACATACACATTGGTGCGTTGGCGTTGACGTGGGCGTTTCACACGTAGGCGTGGCCGCTTGACAATTATAACAGGCGTTGGCTGCTCGATCACGATGCTCGTCGATGCTGTGGTTGGCACTGCGGCTGTTTTAACATGATTTTCATTGATTTCAGTCGCCGCACTGTGGTCTGACTAACATGGATAGATTAGGGATACAGTCGAACACACACATACACGCATTTAAATTTGCATTTCCAACACATTACATTACAAACGTTGCTTGGCAAATTCGAAACTGATTGAAACTTCAACTTAATGGTTAAACTAATTAATGATGATTAATTGAAATTGTTGTTATACTTATGTGAGGAGAATGATGAGAGTTTTGTATTAATAAGATGGAGACTTATACTTTATAATTTGCATTGCAAACTTTGCAAGAATCTTGTCAAGAACTCAATGCTGATTACAAACGACTTGGAGTTCTGAGAATCTTATTCTAAGTGCTAAAAAGACATATTTTATTCTGATTGATTTGATCTACGTTTTTTACACAACACTTGCAACAAATGTTGCATAATTTAAATATATTTAAGTACTCCCAAACGTTTCGACTCTTTTAACTATATTTTTAGCTTAAGACTTTCAATTGTATATACTTTAATTTGTTTAAACTTCATCTTCTATCAGTATTATCATCTTATTTTATTCTAGATTACGAACATTATGTTTGACGTTTAATAAATAAATAAATCTTGTATTTTCTATTATTTTAAATCAACTCAATTTATTAATTCTAATATCTAATAACAGAACTCATAAGAATATGCATAAACGAAAGTCAAGTTTCGACTTTTTTCAGATATATATCGTTAGCTTAATAGCGTCTACGTACTTTTCCATGTTTACTTACATGTGGAGCAATCAGATTATACTTCTTTGGGGGCTTGACACGTTGCACGTGGGAAGCTGGTGTTGGCACTGCAGCCGGCATATCTTGTGGTGAAACAGCATATTGGGGCATCAGCTGGACAGAGGAGCCTCTTACCCCGGCAGGACTGTAAGCCTGAGCGCCGATATAGCCACGTTCACCCACGCCGCCGCCGAGTTGGGCGCTGGCGCCAACATTATCATTGGCCTGAGCTGCGGCATAAGCACCGCCAGCTGTGCGTCCTTTGAATATATAATAAATTGAGTTATTTAATTATCATTAACGACTATAAGCAGTCAACACATATGTGAGCAAGCCGATCAGTCGAGCGAGGATACAATGTGCAAGGGTATTTTGTATTTTGAGAAAAGTAGCTATAAAAATGCTCTTGTTATCTGCTTTTTCCATTTGTGGGCGAAGGGGGCGTGCCATTGCGATGAAATTTTCTGGGCACATTATGCCCCTTATCATGTGTACCAAATCTCAAGTCTTTAGCTTTAACATTTCTTATGTTATGGTGATGTTTCTTATTTTAAAACAAACGGGACTTGATATCGAAAATTGAAAATAAACTTGATCTGCGTATGGTATTCAGGAAACTACATTCCAAATTTGAAGTCTCTGGCTCTTAAAGTTGCTGAGATCCACGCGTTCATACAGACGGACGGACGGACGGACGGACGGACGGACAGACAGACGGACAGGCGTCAATCCATTCGTCTCTAGCTTTTATAGTTGCTGAGATCCACGCGTTCATACAGACGGACGGACGGACGGACGGACGGACGGACAGACAGACGGACAGGTGTCAATCGATTCGGCTATTGATACCGATCAAGAATATATGTATGTATATACTTTATAATGTCGGAGACGCTTCCCTCTGTCTGTTACATACATTCACACAATTTCATTATACCCTTTTTTTAAACATTACATTTTAAAGTTAATTTAAAAAGCGCACAAATTGGTAGATTAAATTTAAAATATTCGTTTAATAAATGTATTAATATGTGAACCACAAATAAAGCAATTAATAAGTGAATTAGAAATAAATCAAATAATATGTAAATCAGTATTTAATCAATGAATACTTCTTATACTAGTACTCTTACCACCCACACCACCGCCGAGACCTGCGGCTGCCCGCGGTCCCCATGGCGTGCCCGCCGAGGCGCTCAGTCCGCCGTGGGCTGCGTTGCCCGTCAGCAATCCTCCCAGTCCGGCTTCCGCAGAATATCCGGCAAAATTGACACCCACCTTGCCATCACGGAATGTAATCAGCTGCAGGCAAAAAAGAGAGATGAGAGATTTGAGAAAGGTGCTGTGAGTTGTCCAAAGTTAGTTACATATTGCGTATACTTAATATTATTGAAAGTTCTAGGCACACCAAAACTTTGCCATAAGACGCTTGGCCATTTTTTTTACAAATAGTCAAAGTTTTGAGCCCTCAAAACTTTGAGTGAACACCTTAAGATGTGTAGGCAACAAGTTTCTTACACTAAGATTTGTAGGCCATGGCGGCCTATGGCATCCCACGAGTTCCCAAGATGCGTCAATCAATTTAAATTAGGTTTTGCAAACTTTATAATAAAATCCAAATGTGAGTATTATTGAAATTCATTAGAACATTGGTGTATTCAATAAACACGGGGAGACTAAAATACTGAATTTAAATCAGATTTAAATTGTCTTCGAATGTGTTGAAGTCTAAATAGCAATATCTATAGTATTTATTACATCTATAAATGCATATAAAAGGTAATTAGATATATAAAATAATTATGAATTTATTTGTATACATTGGGAGTGTCAATCAAGTAAAATTCTTTACTTTTGCTGCATAATGTATCAATTATTTAAAGAGATAATAAATGAGATATGCTATTGACTCTAACATTACTTTATGTTACAGTGTTATCTACGTTTCCACTTGGCGACTTAAAGGTGCGATAACTCTTTACTGACAAGCTATTAATAATAAGGAATTATAACGATAATTACACTGGCTAACAAAGTAGAGTATTAAAACTAGAACAGTTGAATAAAGAATGCACTTCCATAAGATAAGCTGTATCTAGATCTGAAATACACTAGACTATACAGAATTTATCAAAAGACCCAAACAAACATCACTTTTGATTGCACTGTAGTCTATAAGGTCAAAGTTTATGTTAACTAGTGTAGAGTAGCTTACAAAATACCTTAAATATTGGCACAGTTCGTGGCTATTTCATTTCAGATATATACATATAAATGTAGCTTATTTAATTAAACGTGTGGCACGCCTATTGACATACTTACAATTCTATATCAAAGTTAGTGATAGTGCGATAAGCAGAGAGTCGGAAATCGGGTTGTGAGCGAGTTTGGACTTACTGGGGAGTCTAGAAAATTGTCTTTTTTATTTGTTACCCGCAAGTAACAGCAAAGTTAATTGAAGTGCAATCTGCAAACAATATTATCAATTGTGCAGAAACAAAGTGCAATAAGTGAAGTAAGATCGACAGCAGCCTTGAGTATGTTTCAAAAGTGAGAGAGTGTGTGTGTGTGTGTGTGTGTGGTAAACAGTAAAACAACTGAAACTGATAAGCGAAAACGTCAATATTACCAGCTGGCAACTTGGCCGCAGCACATTTGGATTTCACACCACGAGAACTCAAGGTGTATTTGCTGTTAGCAAAAGGGAAAGTCAGACAGACAGGTGTTGTGGCTGCCACATGTTGTCATGTTGACAAACGCAACGTTTATTAGCCTGTTGCTGCTGTTGTGCTGGCTGGTGTCTCGTGTTCGTGGTGTCACGGTCACTTGGGGGCAGGTCAACAAATATGCGAGTACATTGCACGCACAAGATGTTTATCTACCACATGATAACGCCACGGATGCGGAAGTGGATGCTGTATATGGAGTACAGGTAAGAAAACATAATAGAAAACACATTCTATGGACATAACACGGCTGATTCTCTTCCAGAATGTCGATGGTTATACGATAACAGCGGTGCATGCATACGATATGACGCCGCTGGCGGAGCATGGTGGAGGAGACGGGGGCACGGCACAGTTGCTGAGTGGAGGGGTGGGTCAACAACACGCCACTGTGCGCTTTAAGCGATACAGGACCATCGATCAGTTGCCCACTGTGCACTTCCAGCTGGTCATTTATGGCGTCAGTCTGTGATAATGTAAGTAGTATCTTTGTCTCCCTCTATTTCTCTATATAGTATGTATTTCACTAACTATTTATGTCTTTATCTCTTTCAACTTTTGCTGCAGAGTTTAACAAGTTTCTGTTGCCCGTATTTTTTGTGTTTTAGTTGCAAGTTAATTATGTTCCAATTAAACTTTGAATTCGACGCTGACAACTTCCTGGCTGACAGCTAGAGCAAAAACAACGAAACAGATAGTTGTTAACTAAATTATAATAATGTCATAATTAAGAGCATGACTTGCGCTTATTTAGATGGAAAATGAGAAAATTCCATTGCATTAGAGATGACAGCGTGCAACATCTTGGCAGAAGTTGCGGTTACTCGAGAGCTTGCCACACGTAATGAGATGCAAATGCAAAGTTGCACACACACACAGACACACACGTATTCACACATACTTGGCGGTTTGGTTTGCAAGCGTAAGTCGATTAAAGCGCTCGATAAACTCAGTTTAATCAAATGCCCTGTTTCCACTTACGCTGCATTTAACATGCGATGCGCTCGTAAGAAGCTTCTGGGCGATTAAGAATTCATTTACCTATACGCATATGTGAACAGTCGCCTCATTTGCTGAGTCACAATAAAAAGGAAGACAGAGATAGAGAATGAAACTACAGCTCTAACGAGGGGATTTTCATGCCGCTGTTGTATTTGATATAATTGTGTTAACGTTAAGCACTTTATATGCGTCTCTATATATAAAGTTATAGTCAGGTTAAGTAATTATTTAATTGGTTAAGTCTTTGCAAATTATAAATTATAATAAAACTAACCCACGAGCGGAAAACTTCTATTGTGCATCCTTAAAGTTATTGTTAACGATCTGTGCGAACTTATACACAAGTGCCTATAAATTCCACCCCAGAAAAACAGGAGCAGTAGAAGAAAAAAAATATATAAATATCTCAAGAGGGTGATTAAAGCTTTAAGCAGAGTTCACAAATGCTCCATTGTTCAGATAAGCATAGAAAGTTCGCTTTTAGTCAGCAAAAATGAACCACAAACGAAGTAACTGCTTTGACCTGCAATTGTAAATTTGCGAATATTTATTTGACATTATTTAAAGGGCGCTTTGTTAGTTGTTTGCTTGTTAAATATTTGCACAAATCCATTGAAATGAATTTACTCGGTGTGTGGTTGGGCAAACATTGCCGTCGAGTTCAATTGAGTTATCAAGTAGGGTGTGTGTGTGTGCTGCTTGTAAATGTGTTTATTAGGTAGATAGAGTACTTACGGATCTGCCATAACTTAACGATTAACATCGGGTAGTCAATTCTTTAAGGGACTCTCCGAGTATAACAAAAGGACACTGTGCGAAGCTAATTTATGTTGAGATTGCAGATTGCATGGACAGTGTACGGGTCATGATCCATAATAACTTTCAACTCTTAACAGAGTTTTGCATCTCCATGTAATGTTGTACTTTTTGAGGTGGCAGCCAAAAGCATTTTGGTCAAAAAGGACTTAGCAATTTGCATGAATTCCTAGAAACTTGCGCTAATGTTGTAACTCCAACCTGCAACCCTTCTCACGGACCTTAATTTCAATTTCAATTGTGTACAATTCCCACGACCACACACACACACACACACACACACACAACTAACAATCGCACTTTGCTGGGGCCACAACAAATGCAAATTTCATGCATGCGTTGATTAAAATCTAAATTCTCGTTGTCCTCTTCCCCCCCCTCGAGCCATAAACAAATAGAAATAAACCCAAGTGAAAAGATTTGCAAAAGTGGCAAGTTGGGGCAAAGTGCCTAAAATTGTTACAGCTGGCGGCAAGTTCACAAAACTTTGCCGCCCGCCGACATCCGTTCGAGCGAAAAAAAACTGCAACAGACAAACAAAGGGAGCAACGGAAAGTGGCAGCAAGACACGCCCCATCTACGCCCCATCTTCGCCTAGCAGTGCTACTAAGTGCCCAGTAGGCAAACATAGCAATGGGCCATGTTAACGTGCAGTTGAATTTTTGCCACCTGGTTGCAAGCTGAATGGCCTCGCCGTTGCACAGATGCGGCAAGGTCTGAGTTGACACCCCAAACTGGCAGTATACGCGACACAGTAGTAGTTGCAACACACACAAACACACACACACATAGAAAACTAAAGCAAAATTGTTGTGAAAATGCCGCAGTAACGGGCGCTTACACAATGCGGCGTATGCGTAATTTATTTTACAATAATCGTCTGCACTTTGCTTTATATGAAATTACATAGTTTGGGTTAAAGTTCAAGGTGGTAGACGTTATTAAAATGATATATAACTGTTGGCTTTCGGCCAAGGAGCTTGGCTAATCACCAAAGCTTCGGTTCTCGGTGTCGAAGTCGAAGTCGAAGTCGTGCTCATAGACGTAGATTAATGATAGTCAAGTCATTTTAATGTTCGAAAGTAATTACCACTTGTGCCTTGACGCGCAATTACACGATCTGCTAAATAAAAAACAAAACACTAAAATTCCTCATTACAACGTTTTAATGACCGATGCAATGCATTGCGAAAGATTTGAATGAGCCCAAAAAGCCGCAGTAACAACAACAACAACAACAGCAACAACAATCATAACCCTATGCCCAATTTCATTATATAGAATATCAATACGAATACCTATGCAATTGCCAACAAATGGCGCAAATCAAGTGAGTTGGTCCAGTTGGCGCGTTACCATTTGAATATGCAACAAACCGCAAATAAAGTCAACACCAATATTAACGCCGCTAGCCAACGATGGTACTGCAATGTTGGCAATGAGTCGGTATTGTTGACAAGTTTATGCAGTGACTCGACACGAGTTGAGTACGTCAAACACAATACGTATATATATATATAATATTACAGCTGGCAATTTGTGTTAACTAGAATGAACTTTAAGTCTATAAATATATGAATATCTCTACAAAGTTTTACATTCCTTTTAAATGAATTTCATATAACAGTTTGAAGTCAAAATATGAATATATTTGATAAATATTTATCACACTTTATATTCTAGTAAAAAGGAAGTAATATAAAAACACCTGCTGTGATTACAATTTGTGCATCGTCTTTGGGATGACTGTAAACTTCATGGAGCTGCATTGTCAACACTGAATGCATATAAGCTACAAAAATTACAGGGGTCAGCACTTTGAACTGGCACACAATTGTCATATTAACTTAAAATTCGTCAGGCTGCTCTGTGACTCTGTTAAAAAGGCCAATCATTAATTTGATGCAATGAATTGCAAATTTATACTTTTTGATACTTCACAAAGAGCGCTGACAATATACGATATATTATATACTATCTGTCTGCTAAGAATATTTTTATCATATACTTATTTATATAGAAATGTGAAACCAATTTTCGCAACAACTGACAGAGTTTAACAGACATCTGCCATAAAACAAAGAAACTTGTTCTTTATGAAAATATATATCAGCAAAGTTGAACATAACACTTATGTGTGAAACATAAATGGTTAAATGAATACTAATAAAAAAGAGAATGTACACACAAACTAAACGTAAAGAGAAATCAATTCTTAAATAAATAAGAGTTTGAACTGCAATAAGATGACTTTAAACAGCTTAAGGTAGAAATGCTTTAATCACATTCACATTAAATTAAAACAACTGATTTTCCATTATTTGGAAACTAACGTAACTTTAATTGCCATAAGTTCATGTAAAGGACAAACACATAAACCATTTATCTAAATTTATGCATATTTATATTGTCGAATTTGTTTGTTGATTTGGCTTGAACAATCTTTGCATAGTTTTAGCTAAATATTACAATTGGTGGTACTCTGTATGTGTGTGTGCTTGTGTGTTTTAGTGCCCAATTATTGAAATATTTGCATTTTACAAATAGACTGACCAATGGCTAAAAGAATTAACCGCAAAAGAGCTTTGCGGCAGTGGGCGTTACATGGGGCGTGTCAGCCCAATTGTGAGTGTTTTGTTTATGCAGAAAGTTGGCAAACAACTCGCATCAGTGCATAGTTATGGAAGGTTTTATAAATACAAACAAGAAAAAAACATTCGAGCACATACTTACACTAACTTATACTAAGTTAGTTAGTTAGTTAGTAACTTGTTGTACTTGGCAATAACTCACCTGTGCTGGACCCAGTCTGGCTTGCAACAGCAGCAGCAAGCAAATTGCTCCGTATTTGGCAAACATTTCGTAGCTAAAAAACAGGTGAAACAAAATTAATTTCTTGCTTGGCTAGCAGCTGCCCTGCATAGCCTCGGGCCAAAAGCTTTCGTTCGTTGCAACATTGGCATGTGCGCCGGGTGTCGGCCCGGAGAAGCTTGCAAAACAAAAGACTTGACTGTTTTTGTATGCGGGTCACATAGTCCGACAGTCCGACAGTCGGATAGTCGGATAGCTGGACAGCCACATAGCTGGACAACTGGACAGCCGAGAAATTAAAATTCTTGGAGCTGAAGTAGGCGAAGTCAAGCATAAGTGAGGGTATTTTCTCATGCACAGAGAAAACGAACTCGTAACTCGTAGCTTACAGCCTCTTTTCAAGTTTATAGTACTATCTGCTTATTATGTAGATTTGTACTTAACACAATTTTTAGAACCCATACACACTTTATCTGGCTTCGTTTTCAGTCTCTGTGCTTCCTCTTTCACTTTGGGCTTGGCTTATTAATAAATCTTAGCTAGACAGAAACTCGTCCACTCGCGTCGCGTTGTCGATTAGCACTGAGCCCGACTCTATCAGACTGTGTCTGAGTCTGAGTGTCAGTCTGAGCTTAAACTTGAAACTCGTAATGGGGAAATGGGAATTGCCTGCTATGTCTGATATGTTTGACTGGATGTCTGTTGAACTGGATTTGAGGCGCAATTTGAATGCCAACGTCTGTTTATATAGGAGCTCATCTGTTTAATCATCAGCTTTTGTTCGCATTGAATAGCCTGATAGAATAGTCAAATAATGACAACGATAAGTACCGAGATGACAAAGTCATATTCCATTATATTATAAGTATTACCTAATAGATTTTTATATAATAATAATTGAACTGCGACTGACCGAACTACAAGTGTGAGCTTAAATTGCGCATACGCCCGAGTGCCGCGCAAGTGAGGGGCATTGAAGTTCTGCAAACCGGTTCGAGTACTCGCAATGCAGTTGTAACTCCGTTTTATCGTCTAAAAGCAGGGCAGCAGAAAAAGCTTTTATATTTCGCTGTTGAGTCCAATGTTTGGCAATGCTGCCAGTGCCAGTGAATTGACCATAAAGCAGCGGTTGCCATTTAATACGCTCCACCGCCGTTGTGGTTCAATTTCCATTATGGTCATACTACCATAGTTTTTCGACAGCTGGCAGTTGTGGCATGCAACTGCGTGTACAATATAATGAGTATCGCATAAAGCTGAAGGCCAACCAAGCAATGGTTCATGGTGGACACCCGAAAAACCTCGCCCGGAATTCGAATTCTGTTCAATTGCCGAACCAGCTCACAAGTCAAATGCCAATGACCATTTCTTTTTGGCTGATTTTTAGCTCAACTGACGGGGCAGAATGGCAGGGCAAAGTCTGTTGTTAAGCTGGTGAAACGCCCAATGCTTAACGTTCTTTTATTTTCGCTTTTGTCCTAATAAGCGCTCATTAAATATTCAAATGACAAAATCGACAGCCGAGCGACGCCTCAAGACTATGGCAACTGAGCTAATGTATTTTGTCTTTGTTCGATTCGATTGTCCACGCAGCGTTTGGCACGTGCATGATGAATTTAAATGCGTAATCGAAATCAAATGCCCAGAAAAGGGCCGCTTACAAAAAATATAATTAAATCAATTTGTTGTTTGACAATTCCTTTAAGTTTTTCATCACAGTTCGCATGACTTCTCTCTCAAATATTGGCAGATAATCCATCTATTTTATACGCCTTCTCTAGCTATTTGAACTGTTTACATTGAACAAATAAATAACGCATTAGCTATGGATAATCAATTCATTTGCTTGCATTAATTGAATGTTAGCACACAAAACTACTTTTAAAAGCCGTATCTTATTATATCAGACTTAGAATTAATTCAATAATTTTCCATTGATATTAAAACAAGTTTAAGTTTGACTTGATCTCGATTTATGCCAATTAAAGTCCAGGGATATATTTAAATCAATATGATCTTTGAACTGCTTATTGAAAAACCTATAATCAGTGTTTAATCAACGTAATGAGGCCTGTGACAACTTCCTGATTGTTTCAATATTTACGCATTTCTGAAAATAATTAATGAAATTCCTGGTTTTGAAAGGTCTTTAATCTATGAGTTTAATTTGAATCAACAAGTGATGTTGCTGTCATTTTCAATTGATATTTCCCTGAAATTTGTAAACATTGATTGCTTGTTGAATTTTGCACCCTGCTGATAAAGAATCTCGCGGTTGTTGACATTTTATGCAGACTTACTTTATTTATAAAAAGTGAATGACAATAAGTTCGCAATATTTTTTTTTGTATGCAAAAGCTTTAAGCATTTTAAAGCAACGCACAAAAGTATGCTACGTTTCACGCTGGTCCTGCATTCTTTAAATAATTAAACAGTTGAAAAGCGTTGCATGCTTTCAGGCTGAGAGTAAAAAAACGTATAATTTTGCTCGTGCTGTTTTTAAGATGAAGCTACTACACACCGCTGAATAATAACGCATATTAAATTTTTGTAACTACATATATTTTGTGTGTTTTTTTTTAAATGATACATATATAAATACAATTAAATTAAGCTTACAACAAGTTTACATATATCACAAAAGTCAACATTAAAAACGAGAACATTTAGTAACTAAAAATGCATTAAACACATACATACTTTTACAATCACACACTTACAGTTTTTTTTTCTTTCTAAAAACACAACACTGAGAAACGTGTGCGCCTTGTCCTTGCTCCGGCCTAAGGTCAAAGTTGAACTATAAAACTAATTACGAATTATGTAAATGAAAATGTCAAGTGCTGCCTCTTTGAACTACGCCAACTCTTCTCGCATTGGATGACGCTGAGTTGACAGCTTAAAGTTGCCCGGCACAGGCACTGAGTTGCCTTTGGGCAGGCGGACGGACGTGTCCGCGTCGATGGTCGCCGATTTTTGGATTACTTCCGAAGCCTGCCGATAACTGCCTGTGAGGCGGCCCACCAAATTGTTGACAGCACGCAGCGTGGATATGGGAATCTGCGGCAAATTGAAAGTCGCCATTAGGCATCGAAATTGGAATTGGTTCGCAACGGGTTTTCGGCCGTGTCAAGCCGCGTTTGTACACACACAAACACACACAGGTCCTCATTGACGCTGCGGGCGTGCCAAACGATTATAAATGCGAGCACTTACCTCGAAAATACTATCAATTAACGGCCGTAGGCTAAAGAGCGGGTAGCTGGGCTCCGCTGCGTTATTGCCCACAGCATTGCTGCCAGATCCTGTCCCGCCCACGCCCAGACTGCTGAGCACCATTGCCGCATTCTGTTGTAAACTGTTGCTACCAACTGAAGCGGCTGCTGGCTGCTCATAGTGGGCATACTCATTGCTAGGATAGAGTAGCATATTCTGTACGGGCATCGGATGCAGCATGGTCTAAAATATCAGAGAAAAATATACAAATTAATCGCTTGCCAGCTGACAAAATGATAACTTTCTAATTTACCACTGTTACGCGGTATAATAAATACATTTTACGTTTGTTTGGCTGCCATTTCCATAAAGAGTGAAAACAACTAAATAAACAGTGATACAGCAAAATATGCATTCGATATTCCTAAAAATTATGCTAATTCTGCGTTTATTTCATGACATTTAAAAGGTGTACGTGTACGCTTTACAAAAATGTTTATTTAAATAAATTAATTATAAATTTCCAAATAAAACATGGAATTTTATAAAGTTAAAAGTTAAACGCACATTTATTAATTATTGATTTCAAATATACTAATATACTAGAACGATTTAATGATACGCTGAAAAGTATGCAGCATCAAGTGCATAAGAATTTTTAAACTGAGAGAAGTCTTAACTTTGAAATAAAGAGTGTTTATTTATGCTAATTGAATTGAGTGTTTAACTTAATCAAGCCAAATTGCAACTAGTACGATAGATACAATCAATTCGTATGCAAATTATAGCAATTACTTCTTGACCTTTATTGAATTAGTGTAAACTGATCAAGATAGAATAGTACTTACGTCATTGAGGAGTACCAGTTCCTGACGTTGTCCTCTCGCATAGCCCGTGACTCGAGTGAATTCGGTAACCAGATGCGTCATTACCACCAACAGCACAAACCAAACAAATCGGTCCATGGCTGTAATAATTATCTGTAAAAATATAATTTAAAACGATTGCTGATTTAATGCAAAGTTTCATTAAACAGTGTCAATTGCAATTAGTCGTACATCATTGTCGAAACTCATTCTTGTCGTTTTCTTTATGTGACAGCTGCCACATTGATCTTGCAATTAAATGTGAGTTACACTGACAGTCCCAAACAAAGTCAACTCAAAGTCAAGTTGATGTCGAGCCCAAGTGCGAGATCCGTTCTCAAATGCGACTGGGCCGATCATTGGCCAACCACGTTCTGTGGAGCACACTCAACCAGCTAAATGGTTTTGTGCCAATGCATCCAACCATCCAACCATCCAACCGTCCATATAAATCCATTGACTATTCGAGTTTGGATCCAAAGTAGTCGCTGTTGCGGCTGGGATTCTGAAATGTGGATTAGCACAAGGCCAACTTGCCGCGTGGCGTTTGCCAGGCGTAACCAGTTTTTTGTTGCTTCTGTTGTTGTCGCTGTCGTTGCTGCTGCAACTTCATGTGGCATCAAGAGCAGCGAGTTTTCCCACTGCCACTGCGCATTTTCCAACTATTTAAATTGCAATTTGAAAGCTAAACGCGGGGCCAAGGCAATAAAAGTTGTGACAGTTTACGGCACTCGCAATTTATGCTGCAAGTTCAAAGGTCACTGCATTTATAAGACTCTTTAAACTTCTATAAATCATAAATAGTCCCGCATAAAATAGAACACTTGAGTGGCTCCCTGTCTGAGTTTACTTTTGCTTCGGTTTCTGTCTGCAACTTCATGCAAAAACGACACATGTGGCATGGGCAAGTGGCACTCACTTTGCATAATTAAATATCGTACATTGAATGTCAGAAACAAACGATTGTTAGTCTGCCGAGTCGCTCCTAATTGTACAATTGTGCAATTGTTTAAATATATATTTTATGCGGCGTATACTTGATGTAGTGCTTTAAGATTCTGCCGCAGCCTTGACATGAATTGTCGACAAGGTGCAACGCTAATAATACACCATAATGTTGCTGGATAATTAAATAAATAATTGGGCAAATGTTTTACTCTAACCCTGACCCTTGTCAAAAGGGTAAGGTAACAACGACGCCAAGCAAAAGATTCTGCTAGCCAATTTAACAAACAACATAAAAACTAAATATAAAAATTAAAAAATAAAATCCCAAAAAAAAAACACGAAAAAAATTATAAACAGAAACAGAAACACACAAAAACATTGAACAGTTAAATGCTGAAATTATTAACATTCGTTTAGGAAATGCATAAATCAAGAAAACTGTGATTCATTCAAGCGACAACCACAAAGAAGAAAAAATAAAGAAATACAACAACAACAAATTGCGGAGCTGGGCGTGGCAGTGGGCAGTGGACGGTGGAAGATTCTTTTGTTTCTACATATTTTTTTATTGGATGATTATTATGCACATTTTAAGTGGATAGCAGAATTCTACTTTTGCTTTTAAATTACGACTTTAAACGGGCTTAAAGAGGCATTTAATAATAACTCATAAACATTGATTAAAGCAAAGTTTAGAAGACTGCAATTTGAGCTGGTCTTTGTGTTCTTTTCCCATTTCATATGTCAAATATTCTCTCATTGACGAATATTGAAAATAGTTCATGTAATTAGAAACCATTTGATCAAACAGAGTTTGATTTGATATGAAGTGCTCAAAATGCATTCGTATTCAAATTTGATTTGCATAACAAGAATGTAGAATTGAAGTCGTCGTCCCACTCATGCGTTTAAAACTTTGGCCTCTTGCCATTTGCTCTTTTTGCATTAAGATATAAGAGAATTGCGGGGCATTGGTATTAAAGAATTTACATTCTAGCTTATACATATGTACATAACGATACACACACATATCGTCTAAATATTTGCAAATGTCGTTGACGTTTCTGTTATATGTAATTTCAATTTGTTTTGAGCGACAAGCAAATGAAATTTCGGCCACTTTACTGAACTCGAGATTTAAATTACTTTGCAAAAACATTGCTTTGGTTCAAAGTGCTCTCAAGTTTTGACAAGATTGGCTGTGTGTGTGTGGTGTGTGTGTGTGTTCGTGTACTCTGTGGCGTATACGTTATGTGCAACATATACGCAACTTTTGCAACTCGCCATTATGCAACTCTTACCATCATGGCTTGTCTGCATCGCGTGTTTGAATTTTTATTGTTTTCCTTTTTATTGTTTCTCGTTCTTCGTTTTTCGCTTTTCGTTTTTCGTTTTTCTTGTTTTATTTTTGTTTACTTCGCTCCGCCAAGTGGCATTTTATTTATTTAACGCGCAAAAATCTTTTGTTATTCTTGCTCAAAACTTTGGCAAATATTAAACGTGCAAACAGAGGCATAAACGCGTAGCAAACACATCATGCAAAGTGGGTGGCAATTGTCTCTCTCTCTCTCTCTCTCGCTCTCTCTCTCTCTCTCGCGTATGCCAGGATATGCAACAGTCTGTCCCAAACATACAAGCATACACATATGTGTACGCCTAAGTACATAAGTACTTTTATGCTGGCGGTTGATATCGTTGATATCATAAATTTAACAGAATAAATTCACATCCACGAAAATGTGACGGCAAAATTTTCATCATCATCTTGAAGTGGTCGCCTACGCAGCTTTGTTTGACTCATTTGTTTGTTCAATGTCAATAAATGTTAATTACTCTGCTTGCACAGCGAATACGCGGTCTAGACAGGAACGAGGACGGGGAGACGACAACGACGGGGTACAACGAGTACGTGTGGCCATGGCCAGGACGGCGTTTACTACCAATCAGTTGCCTGATACTTGCTAAAAGTATCATCTTACGATTACGGCCATAAATGGCAAAGCAATTAAGTGAATCACTTTATCACACTTTATTTAAAATTATTTAGTAAATTCTGTTAGCCTGCTGAGATCTCTGAGATACCAGATAACATTTAGATGCTAGACTTACAATTAATACAATTATGATTAGCTTAAACTTATTCTAAATGCTTTACAATCTATAATCTATATATATATAATCTATAATTAGTTGCCTTCTGCTCTTTCACGCTCTATCTTAGCTTGAGGATATCAATAAGAGCTTATTGCTTTTTTTATGCCATTTTAATACCTTTTAATAACATTTCAACAGATTCCAAACCAAAATTGCTTATATTATTTGGGGCCATTCAAAATTAGCAATTCATATTTCCGGCTGGAGGGAGGGAGGGAGGCCAGACAAACACTTCTGCTGTGGCCTCAACCACACTTTTCACAGGGCATAATGTTCGAGACTCACGTTTTTCTTGTTGCTTTCTATTTCTATTGATTTGTTTTCCCATCGGACTGCGTTGGCGCTGGCTCTGGCGCCTGGAGGGCCCTTCAGCTGTTTATCTTTCACTGCTGCACAATTAATACTAATTTATTCTAATTATAAAAGTAAAGTTAATATTTTGCTGCTGGCTGTCAAGTAAAAGTTTACGAAAGCAAAAGCAAAAGTGTTGAAACGAGTTTGTTAACTTTAAGAATTCACTTTGACCAATCCACACACACAGTTTTAGACAGCTGTTTGCTGTATTTGTTTTTGCTAATTAATTATTCATATTCCGTAGATTTGTACGCTCCTCAGTTACGACATTCTTCACATGGCCGACAATAAATCATTATATTTGCTGATTTTGACCAAGTTTCGAGTCGCGTCTGCCTCTCAGACTTTTGAGTGTGCTTCTCAAGAGTTTTTTTTGAATGTTGTTGCTTTTGTGTCCGCTTTTAATGAGGCAGCACTAATTAGCAGTTCCTCTCGAGTGTCACTTCAAGCACTCCAAAGTGGTTCTTTTTCCCGATTCTATAGTTGGCAAAACCAGGAACTCACCTCGTTTGTAATGTAGACACTGCGGGCTGCCATTTTCTTTTTATTTATTTTGCCGAAAAGTGACGGCGAATTTAGTGTTGGATACCGATAACGAGACGGCGAAGGCGAAGGCGAACCGATAACGATAACGAGTACGTCGTCTATTGTGAACGTGAAGTGCACATGAAGGCGTCTGCGCAGCAACTGACGGCGGGCAGCGCATGCGCTGCTTATATTCAGCACGTAGCACAGTTCTAAAGCTGCAGCTGCTCGGACGGAGATGGAAACGGGGCCAGAGACAGCTGATCTTGCACACGCTTCAATCTTGTTTGCATTACATGACGACGCTGTCGACGCTGTCGACGCTGACGTCGCTGCTGCTGCTGCAGTCACAGTAATAATAGTATACATAGTCTCAAGTTTTGCAGTTTGCAGTACATAAGATTGAGCATGGCAGAGAATTTCTTTGAGCCGCTTTCACAGCGTCGAAAGAAAACTGGTTTAAAGAGCAGTCACAACGAACTCGCCCGGGGAGGAGGTGGGAGGGCAACACTGAGAATAACAAAAAGTGGATTGGCTACTTTCAGCGCAATTGGCGTCGACTGGCTGACACACTTTCTGGCATCGATTTTATGAAGTCAGAACCACAATATCAATTTTTATAGCCCAATATACTATAAATACACCTATAAACATAGTATATTTTGTGTAGGTATGTACATATGTATAGGTAATTAATAAAGCACCAGACTCGATTTCAGTGCCAGCAGCAGCAGCAGCAGCAGCGGGACTGTAAAATTATCTGCAAATGAATGAAGTTCACTGAACCTGCCTGCTTACAGATCAGTTGCTCACCTTACAGCGCCAGCTCAAGCTCAGAGACTGCGACACGACTACGACTGACCGAGTTTTGGAGGCAACAATGCCAAGTCAATGTCCACATACTACATATCCATATCAGATAGTCGCATTCTACGCGTGCTCCGTGGAATCATTAAGCGTATAGTATGAGGTCGAGAAATCATCTTACATACGCATTTACGTCTGCATTTGTATGTATGTAATCGAGGAATTTTGCAAAGCCCGTCATCAAAACCGGAACTACCTTGAACTCGAATGTAGCTGCATACTTAATTATGCGATGCGATGCGATAATCGAAGCAGACCCAAAAAAGGCTGCGGAACAATAAAAAATAAACAAAAACGTAGCCCATCTAAAATTAAATCAATATGCATATGAAAAGGCCGGCAAAACAACTTCAGTCGGCGGTTAGTCAGCCAATTGTCTGGTTCCCCGGTAAATTGGGGAATATATTTTAAACATTTTAATTGCAAATATGCTTGACTTATAAAACTTATGAGTTCCTTGCTTGAAATATATACAAATTGTAAGAGCTTAACAGTATTTATGATCAAATTATCAAAAGTGTATTCAGAATACGATCAAAACATTAACAATTTAAATAAAAATGTCAATCAATTGTTGCACTATGCAATTAGGAACCTATATAATTAAGAATATATAGAAGTGTCATTGAGTTAACTACAAAATAATAACACAAAAGTATCTCAACCTTTGACCCGCCTTGAACTACTTGATATAGTTCAAGTGCCTGAGCTGCACTTAAACATGTGCCACACACAATTTGAGAGCCAGCAAGGTGCACCTTTAACCTTCCATTAGCATTATCCCAGTTAAATGGATAGATGATGCATTGAACCTGCAATAAAGATACTCGTAAATCACAATCACATTGAACTTGCTATTCGCTGTGAATTGTTGTTGGTTTTGCGTATCATTTGCTTTACTCGTGATTCACTTAGCGCGCCCTTTATTTTTTTTTTGTATTTCTTTTTTTTTTATATGCAAAGATAAACATAACACAAAAGCACAATCAATATATATGTACGTGTACACACAGACAAGCTGATAAAGATAAACAGACTGACGAATTGATAGACAGACACTTGGATTTCTGTTAACAGCTGTTTGTCTCTTTGGGTAGACAACAAATCGTTTTATATTCGAAATGAAAAAGCTTGATTATTCCGTTTGAGGGCTTTAATAGTATCTGTTTGGTTCATTTGTTAATTGTAAATAGTTGTTCTTAAGTAAATGCTGTTAATTTTATGGTATAAATGCTAAAAAAAAGATAGACAGCTCAGCATTAAGCTGTTAACTTGTTATTTGCAAGTGTATAATAGTATAACAATTCGACAAAGTAATTGTAATATGAGTATTTCAGCAAAACTTCAATATGCTAGTGAAAACTCGTCATTTACTGACTGACATTAACCAATCATTGGGTTAACAGCTCGCTAGTTGCCATTCACATTGGGACTGCAGTTTGCCATTCCCTTGAATACGACTACTAACGGCAGAGAGACAAGCTGAAATGGGACAGGAATATCACGACATCTATCGGCAAGAAGATGTACTACTCTATCGCTGACAGACGGCAACTTGTGAAGTTGCAGCTTTGATAAAAACGAGAATAACAATTAAATAGTGACTTTAAATTCATAATACGAAATCCTAAAATGTGTTAACATTATGTGAGGGTGTGGTTGGTGTTATTGTAACTCGCTAGGTCTGTTTATTCCTACATAACTATTTTCGGTATATTTGTCAATGAAGAGTATTAGCTTTATTTCTGTTGATATGACATGAAATCAATATGCATAAAAAAAGCAACTGTTTAACTTATTTCATAATAATGTAATGTTAGCTACAGTCAATCCAAGAAGTTATCAGATAAATATATATGTATTTAATTTAATATTTCGTAATCAAAGAGTAGCTCTGTTTCGGGTTTATTCTCGTAAACTGTTTGCCAATTTCACAAATTGTAAATCAACAGTGGCAACAGCAACAAAGTCAGAAACAGCAGCTGTCTGACCAACTAAGTTAAAATGCAATCGACAGTTATTGACCCTAAACTTGAACTAGAAACCAAATAACAAAGCGGCACAGAGCGTAAAATTAAATTTAGCTGAACCGGCTGCTTTAGCTTTTGTTGTATATGTTTTGTAAATTGTAGTTGTTGTCGCTGTTGTTGTTGTCGCTGTTGTTGTTGTTGTGGATATTGTCGTTGCTATTGCTATCTCTGTCTGCCAGTTGTCTGCTGACAATGCATAAATTTGAATAGTTTAACAATATCAACAAGAACAACAAGCGCGTTCAACGGTTTTGCACCTTTCGGCTGGTCACACTTACGAGTTATTCCCAGCACTCACACACACACACACATACACTGACACCAGCATCTAAGCGCCATGAGCCCCTGACATTGCTCACGGTCAGCTTTATATTTTATTACCTGTTTTGCTTTTATTTCATTTACTTTTGCCGCTTATTGTCTCCCCCTCTCTCTCTCTGTCTTTTTGTTGTCGTCGCTTTGGTGCAATTTTCTTTTGAGTTTATATTATATTTAGTTGATTTTTTTCTTCTTTTTTTTTGTCAGAATATTTTATTTCCAGCGGCCGCAGAACGTGAACTTTTTGCGGAAAACGCGAACTGTTACGCCCAGCTGATGGAAGCTGTCGCCCTGCGCCCCTAACCCTCTCGTTTCCTCAGTTTCCACCGGTCTCGGCTCAAAGCCTTGAACCTGAACCCAAACACGTGCAAGAAACACGGCGCAATTGTTTGAAGATAAATGATTATGTACTTATGTATCAATTTACTTGTATGTATGTATGTTTGAGTGTGCGACTGTAATTGTATGTGTGTGTGCAGAGGCAATAGAACATAACGAGTTCTATTATCGCTCATTATTGGCATATGTAGTATTCCATGTTTTAGTAATTTGTTTAGCGACTTTTGTTTGTTGTTACTAATTCACACACAGTCATTAGCTAACATTTTACTTTTGACAATTAGATTAGCTTATTTCTTTTTAACTTTGGACAATTGTTTCCAGAATCACATAAAAATGTCTTAAGTTCCTTTTGGGAATGGGAATGGCTAGGCAGGTGTACGCTATTATTAACTGATGAAGTCAGCTTTTAAGCACCACCAAATACCCTACATACATCAATCCCATATAATTAACTTTGACCGGTTAACTAACTACTAGTTGATCTCAAAGTCTCAATTAGCCACTAAGGAGGAGAGTAAAGTTAGCTCAATAAAAAGTGAAACTGCAATTATACTAAGCTGTGTTTAATAGTAGATTGCGGGTCGATGTATCTATCGTAAATCAAGCAGTTAATTAATGGCAATCAATGGCAAACACACACACAGAAAAACAGACTGAGTATACATAGAGTTGGCAGCCACTTAATACAGAAATAATCAATGTAATTAATTTGCAATAATTAAATTACACACATATACTACACACACATACGCATTTATAACAACAAATTGCAGGTATTTCATTCCATTTATAGTACTATCTCATACAGTGCGTAATTAATGTGCATATTTAAACACAACAACCACAAAGTTGTTGCCTTTAACTCCATGCATACTAGTAGTTGACGGGAAGAGGACAAAAAAAAAATTATATTAATAAAGGAAGTAATTTATTTACTGTTAAATATGCAGCACGTGCCATGAAAACTCGTTCAGCTTTTTATTAAAAATCAATTACGTATGTTTTTTTTTACATTAACATATCTGTAATATCAATTAAATCCATCGACAATAGCCGTTGTGCATTGACAGCTCATCAATTCATGTGCAGCGGATTGCAATTTTAATAAAATTATATTAATTAAATTAATAATTTGTTCATTAATAATTTGAGTAATTGAATTTGGTAAAACAGACGACAATGTTTACAGAATATCTCCTTATCGAATATTGCCTATCGCCTGATTAAATAAGAATTTTGAGCAGTAGCAACAACTGTTGGCGAATGCACAATTTATATAATATCTACACACTATCAACTCTCAAATGTATCTTATACTCTTAGTAGGTAAAACAACACTTACGTAACTAGCGAAAAATAAGCTAGAAAAGCTACTTAAGAAACTACTCATATTTTCAAAGGATTATCGCATGTTTAAATAAGAATTTAGGGCAATAGAAACAACTTTTGCCGAATGCAAAAAATGTGTACAATTCTTACATATCAAAAACTTAGCTACTCATCAAATTCTGAATAAAATAAATCTTATACTCGTACTAGGTAAAACAAGATTTAACTACAGAAAAGCTATTTGCTATTCTCGTTACCTGTATCTGAAGTATTCTTTTCTACTCGCAAAACTACTACTCGCTATTTCTTTAGCTCCACTTTAACGACATATGCAATTCGTATTAAAACTTGAAAACAAATTGAGAAAACATATTGAAAAAGAACTTTAAGAACTGTAGCTACAAAGTTTGCTCTTAAGTTGTTGGGGAACTAGTTTCACTGCAGATTAAAAACGAGTAATACTCAGTTGCTGGACAATTTATCAAAAGCTAATGTGAAGCAATGCGAGATGATGTTCTTTTGGTATCTCATAAAATCAACTTTACTAGTTGTCGCTTGGCCAGTTTATAGTGGAATTTACTAGCCGTGTCTGTCTGTCTATCTGTCTGTCAATCATCTTGTTTAATTGCTTTGCGCTGTGTTAATGAACTTTATCTGAAAGTCGAATTATGCTGGAACAGAGTTGGCAGCAATATGAGGTATATAGATAGTAGTGTAGCACTCAGCACTTGCATTTACATTTCGAGCTTACTTTGAATAATAATCAAATACTGTTTCTTCTAATTGACCGACTGTTTCAGTTGAGTTTGCCTTGTCCACCCCGTTGAACCAGTGCGACTCTAATTATTTCCTATTAGCTTAATTGTGCACAGTACACTGTTGCTCATTTATAATGCTCCAACTCGACAAACAATCAGTCTGTGGAGTGCTCGGGCTAACAAGTTGAATGGGCAACGCTCGTGGCACGTGCATTTTCAGACTGACAGACAGACAGACAGACAGAGAGGCAGGCAACAGGCTCTTATGCTAATTTCTAGCTGTCTGTCGTTAACTTGGCTTACTTTGGCATAACTGTTACCCAGTTAAGTTCAGCTTCAACCATATTGAGTGCAGCAACGCTTACGTGACATGGAGCACAGTCCCCAACCAAAATTGTTGTCCTTTGTTGTCGCATTTGGAATTCGCAAACTGCAATGACGGCAATCCATTGACGTTTGCTGATCATAACAATATACCATACAATACAAATATAAATATATAGATATATCTATATATAACAATAACAATCTTTGTTAATGTCGATCAATTGACCAAAAAAAAAAAAAAAACTCTCGTTAGCTTCTGTATAGAATACTAATGTATTCAAACATTTCGTCGGTATTTATAGACTCTTCAGATACTCTGTGCATGTCAACGAGCTTAAATTAATAACAAATGAATCGAAAAATTCATAAATAATTCATATTGAGACAGCTTTTGACAATCTTAAGTATCTTCTCTCACAGGAATTACGTAATTAAATACGCACGTCATTGATTAGAATATTAAGGCAATCTACAAACATTTGTATGTTAAAGTTATCACAGAATTTCACAGAATTATCATCTGTTTTGAACAATATTTAAATGACTCACAGAGAAGCGAGAGAGAGAGGGAGGGGGAGAATTTGAAACTGAATCATGTTCACTGAGAACGTACAAATGAGAATTGGGATACACAAATTAGTCAAATACACAATGAAACATAATTCTTCTTTTCTTGCCTTGTGATCTCACTATGTACACTTCAGCAAACCGGCTTATCAGTTAAATTATATGCTGAGAACACTGTGTGAGATCTACGGAGGAATTCTCTGAATTGAACAAAAGGCAAACAAACAAACAAACTGATACTTTTAATAATTAAAAATGTTTGTATCTGATCGGAGTTGAAGCACACATATAATTTGGCACAGAGTGAAGAAATGTAGATATCTATTATAAAGGGATTAAACAACATGATGAATACTTTTGTATTTAAGGAAATCTAAAGAAATAATCAATCAATGAAGTATTGTTATTGTTGCTAATTTAATATAACACATGTATATTTTTGTATCTAAAAATAAGTTGATAAGTCAATCAATTTGTTTCGCAACTACTTAACTTATTATTTTCGATTGTGAACAATATAAACAGTCTAAAGTATATATAAATACTTCAATATTATTGCAGCAGGATTATTGTTGGATTGTCATTTGCTTGTAAGTTGTAATATTGTTAGTTTTATAAGTTGAACTTGATTTGTAGCTGTCTCTGTCACTTAGCTTAGCTGATTATTGTAGAGTTTCAATTTCTCCATCTATTTATTTATTAAATATTGTTGTTGCTGCTGTGATTGTTGCTGCTTTCTTTGTATCTATCACTACTTGTGCTATTTGCCTACCTTATCCAGTTGACTGCGTCTCTCGATCATGTTTGCTCTTATTTTGTTTAATGTATTTCACGAAACAAACACGTATACTTGTTTCACTTTTTGCTCGTTGTTGTCTGTTGTCTGTTGACTGCCTATTGTTGTTTTATTTTGGTAAAGTTGTTGTTAACACAAAAAACTTCACTTTGACTAATTTCCGCTTTAATGCAAAACTTCTATGGCGGCACTTAACCGCACGCTGTCGTCTTGAGAAAATGAAGTTTATCAAGAGATCAGATCGATATCAAACGTTATATTCTATCGCGCACACACAGAGGGAAATAAAGCCAACCAAAAGCGACCGTTTCGTTTTGAATTAAATTCGCAACTGAATACTCAAGAGTCTCTTACCGATACTCAAATAAGTCTGGCATAAATCAGAGACAAATCGCGTCAAGCCGGCAAACGACGCGTCGCTTCTCTCGTTGCTTGGTTGCTTGGCGGGTTTTCGATCTCGATTTCGGTTTCAGTTTCGGATTCACCATTCGGATTCGTTTGTGTTTTTTTGGATTTCGGCGCCGCCTAACGTGTTTGCAGTGGGCAAAAGCGGTGGCGTCGGGGTACAAGACGAAATGGGACGAATGCGCGCACTTATCTCAGCTGTTTCGTCTGAGGAGATACTTACTTACTTACTTACTTACTGACTGAATATTTGAGATGTGCGCGTGCGCAGTTGTTGCGTTTTCGCAACCATTTCGCACTGTGTATTCGACTTGAAGTGTTTTACAGTTCGAAAAAAAACAGCAACAGTAGTAGAAATAGTCACGCATGACTGCTTGTCTGAGACGTTGATTAGCTGACGTTGTTCAGTTGCCTAACGAGGGTTGCTTCAATAATTGCCACATATAAAACAATTAACAGAAAAATTACTTTAAATTCCCTCTGATAATTTATTTGCTTGACAGCATTTTCACCTTCATTTAAAGTCTTCACATGTATGCGAGAAACTTCTGAAACTACCCTCTTTGCTGTAGTAATAGTGCTGACAGTATTGGCTGATCGCAGTTGATTTCTTGTGCGGCCATTGACTGGCAAAATACAGACTTTCTTTTCCGCATATGCGGCAATCAATTCGTTTCGAATTTTGGTCTTACTTTTGAGATTGCAAAATTTGGATGCAAACTGACTGCATGGCTAACAATTAACAACTTTCACTGCTCAGCCATGCGCGAATTTTCACACCGCTACGATAAATATCGATTTTGTTTGGTTTGAGAGCAGCTTTAGAATGAAAAACGAGAAGCGAAAAACGAACAAGTTGTATAATAGAACTAGTCATAGTATTTGACTTATCGACTGAGTCATCGGCCACTGCATCACACATCCGCCGCGTGTGACGCTGTAAACTGCAAATATTTATAGTTTACCTGTGTTTGCAATTGGTTCACGCTTGGTTTGTTTGTCACACAGTAGTTAGCCACACTATTTTAGTTAGTACACTGATGACTGCGTTTATTAGCTTTAGCTTAACTCTAATATATGTATATCGAACTGTGCGCTGGTCTAGAAACTCTGCTGAACTGGCGAATATATCCCGAAACATGTTGTTATTTATTACCAAAAAAAATGTATGAATTTATTGGTTCATTTGCACGGCGATTCATTTTAATTGCGTGCCCATTAACATAGACAAACCAAATGCGATTTAGAGCGAAACTATCAAGATGTTGGCCAACTCTGATTAAAGTCTGCTTCAGTTCTTTGTTCTCGTTTTTTGGTTGTCGCCTTATATCAAATTTGAGTTTAATTCACAGCATCCTGCATAATAAATTTCCTTTCCTATCTTTCACTCTGTGTCTCACTTGGCAAGCACAATAATTGTTTGAAGGCGTACGTGATTCTATTTGGGCAAAGGACAAACAACACTCCTTGAACCGTAGACCTCGACCGTTGCCGGAAATGTATGAATAAACGAATGATTTCCAGGCATTAAATTGCAAACACAGATGAATGCTAAGGGGAATGGTGAATGGTGAATAGTGAATTGGGAAAGGGGCCGAGGGGCTTTTAAGGGGCTACCAAGCAAATTGCACACGTGTAACCATTTGCCAACTGAATTATGGTCACTTGTGTGTTAACCACAATCAACTTGGCATTACAACTGAGTGCCTCTCAGTTAGATCTTCGTTTTCGTCTTCTTCATCTTGGCCTTTGTCTTTAGCTTACGATAAGCGCTCAATCTCGTTGATGTGACCACAACACACACACACACGCACACACACAAAACTGTTCAATTTGGCCAAGCGGAAATGTTGGCAAGCGTTTCGAGTAGCTATTGTAGCAGAAGAAGAAGAAGCGTTTTTGCTGATAAGATCACTGCCAACATCGTAATCTGTCGTCTGCACGCCTCATACGAGTACGAATATTATTATTTTCAGTTTGTTTTATGCGGCACGCAATTTTTTATAATTTCCGCCAATGACCTTAACACAATCAACAGCCAACAATATCGTCGTCATGTATTTGGCTATGACTACGTGTATCTGTGGTTTGGTGTCTCAGTCTGTCTCAGTCATCAGCGCAATGGCATTGGTAATGCATTTCCAGCAGCCAAAGCCAAACAACGTAACGTAGTACATGTAATATGCAATTAGTACTTGAATCTAACTAAGAAAACATATGATTAACAATGCCACTGATTGATGGGCATCAGCAGCTGGTTATTATTGCAGGCTTTCGAATATTGCCAGTTTAAAAATGTCTATGCTCAAGCTTAACACACCTGCATGGAATTAAAGCGTAGATGTGAAAAGTAATATTGAATAATATTAAATAATATTTTAAATTAGCAACTTTTTAAGGCTTGAAGTTTTCTCTTGCAAAAATTAGGCAACTCTTTCGTTAAATATGAATTAGAACTTCTTTTTTTTGCCTCAAGTTTCTGTTTATCTTTTAGCGCTATTAAAGCTGAAAAGGTGTGTGTTAGAGATGTTGCTTGTTGCTTGTTGTTTATGAGCTCATCTGCTGGTGACATCTGATGATCACAAAATTGCTTTTAAATTACCCGCCCGCTGACATGCATGTAATTTAGTGTCATTTTTGGCAAATGCTTATCTGGCTTTTTTGGGGTGCACGCAGCCCGACGAGTAATTTCCGAGTAGTTGTGGCACATAGTAGTGTAATCAGAGAAGCATCAGTGTCAAGGTTGAAAGGTTTATAGTGCTTTAATTGGGTTTTATAAATGTTTGAATGCCATTCTTATCTAAGCTTTTCAAATGAATAATTCCCGCTATAATGAAAAATTCAATTTCCATTCTATGATTTTCATTCAGCAATAAATTGATTTAAATAATTCTATTAGTTAAGAGAAATTTTTATTATTTCGAGTGCGCTTTATAGATAAAAATGAACTGCCATTTTCATGGCGATGATAACAAAAAAAGAAATGCACAATAAATCCAACAATACTTCACGGTTCATATGAGAATTTACCTTATGCGATGCATTCAATCGAGACAAAAACCCAACAAACGCCTGCTGCAAAAATATAGAAATACAGATTTGTCTAAATGTATGTATAGCGATATATGTATATGAAGCATCCTTATGGCCAACATTGATTGGCCATAATTCCGACAGAGAATGAGCAAATATACGTAGTACGCTGGCAATTGTCGCACTTTAAGCCGATGGTGTGTGAAAACTTGATGAAGCAGGAAACCAAAAACAAGGATAAAAATGAAAATAATAATCAGAATTTATTTTGTGTGATTTGCCGGCATCTATTTATTACGCTTGCCACTCATTTCCCTCAAATAGTATGTGCATATCATATACTATGCTACGTATTTTACATTTTATATTCACATTTTGCTACTTTTTTCAGTTGTCAGTTTCCACTTAAGTAGTAGCAGAAACGTTGCATACTTTTAGGCTGGCACAAACAAATGATAGAAAAGAAAGCAAACGACAACGTTTTTACACCGGATGAACGGCTCGTTGATGGGCCAACAAATCAATGGGCGTGTCTATGCATAGGCAGGGGCGCCTCGAAAGGGCACGCCTCATTTAACTGGAAATCACATTAAAACGCGTTAAAAACACATTAAATCACACGTTATCAATTTCATGGGTGGGACCCATGTATGTGTGTGTGTGTGTGTGACCCATGGGTCGACATACGTTGTCGAAGCAGGCTGACAATACGTTCAATACGTGTAAGCCACAGTTACGCCCTGCATCGCCCGCCGGGCGGGTTAAATCTTCGTCATCAACATAAACGGCTGTCATCGGCTGGCAACGTATTTGAAATTTCAATTGTAGCGCTTTTGCCTTACGCAAATCCGCCAATTTCATTGAGGGCGTGCATGTGAACGGACCACGCCTCCGCACTGGTTTGCCCATTCAACCATTCAACCATTCAGTCATTCACCCATTCAGTCATTCAGTCATGCACGCAGGCTGGCGGTTTGATTCATTCATGGCGCCGTGTGGAACGTGTAATAATTGCCCCATGTGGCAGCGACAGCGACAGCGACAGCGTCAACGCCTCGTATACGTTATATTGTAATATAAGCAAAAGCAAAGAGTCGTCCTGTATTTATTTTGATATGATGTGCGTATCTGTTATTGACATTTGCATATGCCTTGGGCCACGTTTATTGTTTCTGGTTTTGTCTGCCTCCTTTTTTTTTATTATCATTTTTTACATGTGATCAAGGGAGGGGGGGGAGGGTGGGTTGACTGCATTTTGGCTCGTAATCACCACATTTAAGCAGACGAAATTTATTGCAATCGTTTAACTGAACATTGTGTAAATCTGTTTGCAAAGTTTTTCACAAAAACAAGCTCAGATAAAAGCCCTTAAGTGTGGGCGTAATTATGTTTGCCTTTTGCCCCGCCCACGGTTGAAGCTGCCGTAATCGTAATCCTCTGGCAAAGCCCAAAGTTGACATTCATTTGCCACAAGTATATCTCTGTGTATGTGTGTGTGTGTGTGTGTCTGCCAAGAGGGGGGAAGTTGTCTGTGTCGTCAAGTCAAACTAATTTCGACCTTTTGGCGCTAAAGCTGAAACGAAGTCGAGTCAAGTCGAGTTGAGTCTCATGCAAAATTGAGTTTGTTATGCGCCAGGCACAAATAACACTCATTAGCCATAATGAGTTATACTCGTAACTGGTCGTTGGACTATATTTAGATGGCTCTTTAGCGGCCATTATGCGGATGGTATTTTGCTTTTATAACGTCAACGCCCAAAACAGAACTGCTCAACTGTTCGCAGTCCTACTACTTATTTGTAGTATTCTCAAAGTTTTCAGCTATTAATACACTCTCTCTCTCTCTCTCTCTGCGAGGCGAGGCGCTTTAAATAGATGCTGCTACCTCGTTGTAAATGAAGAACGGCAGATGAAGATGGTGGAGGAGGAGGATGGGAAACAAGGCGTTGGGGCACCACAAATTGTTTGACATTTGGCACTGGCATTGACAGTAAAGCCTTTTTGCTTTGCCTGCTGTTATTGTCACTTGCCAGCAGCAGTTTTCTGTTATTTTAGACGAAGTTTTCCGTCACAGCAGCAGAAGCAGCAGCAGGAGCAGGACGAACTTTTGTTGTTAATTCGCTCAAGTTTCTGGCAAGTATTTACGTGCCCCAAGACCATCTATATAGCCAGACTCGAAGATGTAAACTGCCTGAGACTGAGACAGCGACTGCGACTGCGACAAGCCGAATAACCAGGCAGGCGGTTACAAGTACCACGAAAGTTTTACATGTTAATGGCATAGTTTAGGAAAATGTTTTCACTGTCGCCGCATCCTTGCTGCTCCCCCAGCTCATATATGCTCGTATTTTCTATGTCGTATTTGTCTCCCACTTCTCACATTTCCTCAGAAATTAACTTTCACTCGCCACATTGAGTCACAGCCACATAATGTGCCATTGCCATCGCCAACGGCTACGTTAAGTGACTTTCTTATGCTGGTTGTAAAATTTCTGGCTTTATATGGGTTTCTACTGTCAGCCTAGTTCTTCTCATTTCCCCCTCATCACAACACAAAAAGGATACGTAACTGTGGTTAAATATTTTCAGACTATGAAATCTAGTAATTTACTTGAGTACGTTGCTCTGCCAACGGCCATTCCCAAGGCCGTTAAAGGCGGCATCTAAATGTGGAAGGAGTAGCCTAAATGGTAGATTCTTGGCATCTCAACTTAAGCCGTTGACAAAACTTTTCCGGCCAAATGCATAGTTGCGTATTTTTCGATTTGCTTGAAATTTGAAAATGTGCGTCAAAAAGTTTTGAGATTGCCGTTTCGTCTGTCATAAGGAAACTATTAATTCCATGCCAAAAAGTTGTAAACTCCTACTACATACTACTATTTGCTTTGGCCCGGAAGGTCTCCGCTTACAACGTTGCCTACTAATTTCATTTAAAGTAAACCAAACAAGTCCTTAAATTTCAGGCTTCAGGCTTATTTGCTTCTAATTTATTGAGAGTCATGTGTTGTTGTTCTTCGTAGACAAGTTTATGTCCAAGCTAAGCTTCATCAGGTGAGTGGCCACTTGTGGCTGCCACACCAACAGGAGAAACGGGAGAAACGGCAGCAACAGCAACATTTGCCACTTGCAGCAAGTGTATTAACATTTTTCTTAATAGCAAATTGCAGACGAGCAAAGAAAACTTGAAATAGGTTGAGAAATTACCAGAGGGCGATGGGGCAGAGGAACTGTTGCTGTTGTTGTTGCCGTTGCCGTTGCTGTTGCACGTAGCTGAGGGTATGGGGCACTTGAGCTGAGTAAGTTTTGCAAACTAAATAAAGTGACTTGCTGGACTTTTTTGGAGAGTCGGTTGCATGACTTATACAGTTGGAGAACGACAGATAAAGACGTCAATGATGATGAGGATGATGATGATGATGATGATGATGCATCATCATGATGCTAGACTCGAGACAGAGTGGCGACAGAGTGTTGCATGCTCAAATAAATGATACAAGTGGCAAAATACAATTTCTGAGTGCCTGGAAACAGCTGAGTCTGCTTAATGTTCACTTTGAGTTCGACTGGACGGACGGGTGGCCTTGTTGTCTTGGTTGTCCTGGCTGTCCGGGCTTAAGCAGAAAAGTAGTTTCATTGCTAATTTGTGCGTCCTGTGCAACAGCAGTTTCAGTGTGGTTTCCCTTGATTAAAAATTAAAAGAGCTCTCATATTTTGTGAGCGATTTAAGAGCAGCTCCCTCAAAACAGAAGGCGGGTGAATCTACGTGATACGTGCTTTGCATACGTCTAAGCATTTCTGTATCTGTTTTTTAGTTCAATGTAGGCCGATATGTGAGCTGTCTAAATGTTTGTTGTTATAAATTCAAATCAACTTAGTGCCGGCTGCCGTTCAACATCATCAAATCGATTTGACGCAGATTCCTTCAGTCCCACGCCCTTAAGCAGTCCCGCCCCCTTGTGCTGGTTATGCTGACCATTGGCTATAAATTGGTAGATTGGTAGCTGGCCCTTTTTGCAGCTGCTGGTGGGTTTTTTTTTTTTTTTTGCCATTTTACATTAGACACGCGCCTCTGGTCCGCCTTTTACAATGTTGGCTTTGCAGATTCAACATGACTTAGTGCCGACTTAAGCGCATTAAGGCCAGCTAAGGCTGAGAAAGCCTTTTAATGTTTTATCGTTGTGCAAATAAATAAACGGCCGCCAAGCCAAAAACTGGCATAGCAACAGCTAAACGCGCCTACAATGAATTCAGCATCAGATCCCGAATGAAAATTTGCATATCCGACTCAATTAGCCCAATCTCCGTCCGACACACGTGGCACACAAAAGCAACTTTCAAATCAATTAACATACAAAAGCATCTATGGTTCTGTTGTGTGTTCTCTCTGTTGCAGAATTTCAACAATTCCCTCATATTTGACGCACCGGAAGCTAATCGTCTGCCATTTTGTATATGTTTAGCAACAGGAAACTAATCGACTTCCGCTGTGCCATTGTAAAGAGTTGAACAACTGAAATTCGCCAAACGCTCTCATATCTAGCTGAGCTGATATTTTAGTCAGTGACTAGGTATATTAAATCTGCTCAAAAATCTAATATTGTGTATACTGTAGACACACTGAGCTGGTTAATATGATTTTAAATTGATCCCTTTTCAGTTTCGCATTCGCAGCAAAATAGTAAACAGAGAGTAGGCAAATTTGAGACTAGAAAAGAAGGTATCCACATGGATGCGAAGCATTCCACCAGCCAAGGCTGTGCTCCGCTTCAACGAACATTCCACAAACAGCATCATTTTCTTCTTGAAGCTGTGACTCTGGTTTATCCACTTGCAGCTGAAGGCCGCATAGTGAAGTTTCCCGAACCAAAGCTCAGTGTCCGTTCCATAATAGCAGGTGGGAAAGATTTGTAGGGGCATTGCTAAAGCGTAGAAAACAAAATATGTGCGAGTCATAGGCTCAGTTACAAAGAAGAGGACACCGGCAATGCTGACGCAGACATTCATGGCGCTGACAACAATTTGGATGAGCATTGGCAAGGACATGAAGGATTCCATGGTGTGGAACAATCTGCAAGGAGAGTTGCCATTCAAATTGTGCAATTGAAATTACGAACTACGAGAATCTACCCACTCAAGCAAGCACTTGTGATCCGTTATGCAAGCCTCGAGTTCAGCCTGCGATTCAGCATCCTCTGATTCACAGACTCCAATTTGTTCGATGCGTATGTAGAGCATCTTGATGTGGGCTGAGATTATACACATCATAACAACGGGAAAACAATCGTTCACATAGTTTTGTAATATTTGATAGCACGAGCCCAGCAACTGGTATAAGTTGGCGAAGTAAAAGTTGCGTGAGGAACTCCGCCAATCGAATGGAAACCAGGCCGGGTACAAGAGTCCCGGTTCGTCCTGCAAGAAAAAGGCCAACTCTGCCATCGTTGCACAGGCCAGACAGATTCCAATAAACATATAGAGAATTACTTTCAGCTGAGTTCTCAGCAGATTGTAAACATCCATCTCGGAGGGATGTTTTACCCGCGAGTCCAATTGCTTCAGCAGTTCCTCCATTTTCCTGACCTTGTCAAAGTTGTAGGCGTATATGACAAACTTCAGGGAACAGGCACCGCAGGTGGTGAAAAACGTCAGGTTTCTAATATCATCCGTGATGTTGCCATTGCGCAGAACTGTTATGGCCAAATGAAGCGGATTGCCGATGGTTATCAACAGGTGCATCACTATATTGTAGGCTATGTATAGTTTCTTCCAAGACATCTGGCCATGGGCAAGACCAAGTATCTTCCAGACAGTCCAGTGAGTCCTGAAGAAATTCAGACTGTCGATTTCCATGTTGTAGTCCTCGGCAGGTTCTGTTCTTCTGATGACAGAATTCTTACATAGCTCATATTTATATGACTTCGTGTGTTTAATAGTGCTAGATTTATATATTATAAATATATAATTGCATTAGGTGTTAAGTTGTAGCATTAATAATTCAATTATACCATTTAAATACACATGGCCTTACCCACACAATTTCCCATGGTATTTAAATTTAAAAACCTGTAGTGTTGGTTAGAACCACTAAGAAAATCACCTTGATTTTTAGTGGTCGAATACATTCTGCAGTGTTGCAGCCCTGAAATCGAATCGACCGGTGCTGCCACCTGACGACCAATATTGCCAACTTATTCGGAATACATTATTAATGAAGCGTTGCCAACCTTAACCAACAATTGAGAGGGTGGCCGCATTTGCCCAGTGAATCAACAACGTACTTTTTATCTTCAATCAAAATTAAACTCCACAGCAGCTGTCAAGTAATTATTAATTATGCATAATAGTAATTATCCAATTATCAGTTATACAAATTTAAAGTAGCGAACACAACTTGATTGTTTATTGATTAATATGTTAATTTACCATATATTTTTGCATTCGTAGCAAGATGGTAAATAGGGAGTAGGCGAATTTGAGGGTAGAGAAAAAGGTAGCAACATGAATACGTAGCATTCCACCTGCCATGGCTGTGTTTTGTTTTAGCGAACACTCCACAAACAGCATCAGTTTCTTCTTAAAGCTGCGACTCTGTGTTGTCCAATTGCAGCTGAAGGCCGCATAGTGGAGTTTTCCAAACCAGAACTCCGTGTCCGTGCCATAGTAACAGGTGGGAAAGATTTGAAGAGGAACACCCATCGCATAGAACAGGAAATATGAGCGGGCCATAGGTTCTGTAACAAAGAAGAGAAACGCTCCAATGCTAATGCAGATATTCATGGCAGTCACAGTAAATTGAATGAGCATGGGCAGCGAAATGAGAGATTCCATGGTTTTAAATAGTCTGCAAGTTGAGAAATCTATTAGAATGCAAAGATATGGGAAGTACTGATTTTCTACAAACTCTAGCACGCATTTGTGATCGGTTATACAGGCCTCCAGCTGACCATGAGCCTCAGCATCTCCCGGGTCATTCAGTCCAATCTGTTCGAAGCGTTTGTAAAGCATCTGGATATGAGCTGAGATCAGGCACAATATCATGGCAGGATAACAGTCGAATGCGTAGTTCTGTATAAGATGATAGGCAATGCCAACAAACTGATATGCGTGAGCAATGTAAAAGTTGCGTGTGGAATTATGCCAATCAAAGGGAAACCAGGCGGGATACATAAGCCCACGTCTGTCCTGAAATATAAACGACAACTCGGCAAAAATACCAACTATCATATAGATACCGATGAATCCATAGAGAATATTCCTCAAGTCTTTTTTAAGCTGATAATAGATATTTGTCTCGTCCTTGCCACTGACGCGTGAGTCCAAAAGTCTCAGAAGTTTCTCAATTTGATGGATCTTGTGAAAGTTAATGGCGTAGACCGCAGATTTCAGAGTGCCGGCAAAGCAGACGGCAAATGTTGTTAGGTTCTTGATATCATCCGTAAAGTTGTCGTTGCGAAAAATTGACATTCCCAGATGCAGTGAATATCCAATATTAAATACCAGATGCAGCGCCCCAATATACACAATAAGCAGTGTTCTTCCAATTGCATAGTTAGAGCCAAGTCCTAGAAACTTCCAGACGGTCCAGTGACTTCTGAAATAGATTAAACAGTTTATATCCATGGTGTTGTTATCCTCGGTCTTTTGACTTTGATTGAACTGTCCTTCGATGCGTCCTTTATTTATAACTTGTCAAAAATGATTTCTAATATATTTCTGTTAATTATAACAATTAACGATAATTGGAAGGGCTTATCAATTATGGATACTATAATTATGTAGGTGAATTTAGATATAATGCTCGCGTAAGCGAATTTAATCAAGTAGTTCTCAATGTGTGTCTTTTATTTGGTGTCTTTCTTTATAGCGTTATATTTCTATGGTTTAAAACTGTCACAAGAGTATTTATTACAAATTGAGATGTGATTATTAAGCTAACAGTCTAATGTCGCATTCGTAGTGAGTTAGTAAAAAGAGAGAGAAGGTAAACTTGAGGGTAGAGGAAAAGGATGCGTAGCATTCCAGCTGCCATGACTGTGTTCTATCAGTTTCTTATCGCCTACACTGTTATTCAATAGTTGATAGCTTACTCCTACAATTTAAGAAATATTTGCAATGTTGTTATTCGGCGTGGAGTTCTTCAATCAAGGAAAACCAGAATTATTCTGACAACTAAATGACATCTTCGCAGTTGCCAATAAAGGCAAAGAGAATATGTATGAATTGTGTTTTCAGTTAATTGTAGACATAAGTCTCCTCTTGGCATGCCAAAATGTAATGAATACTCAGTTGCAAACCAGCTGTTTAGTAACAATCTGTAGATCAAGTGCAGTTTCCTTCAATAAATCTGATTAAAGACATCCAGTGACTTTTGAATTAACTCAAACTGTTAATAGCCATGGCATTAACTTCGGTGTTTTGTTTTACATTGAACTGTTCCTCAATATGTATTTTATTTATATCTACTTAATTGTTTCTAATTTAGTAGCTCTTGTAATTATATCGATTAACGTTGATTACAGGGACACATAGGTGATTGATACTATGATGTTGAAGACACGTTTCATGGCCAGCTAAAATGTTAGTTTGCGAAATGCAGTAGGAAACATTGATTTGATTTAAACTACTAACTTTTGTTTTCTAATGTGATTTATTAATATCCAAGCATACAGTTGAGATTATTTGGCTTACAATCTACTTTAGCTTCTGCATTATGATAGTATATAAGGTGTAGTTTTATTTGTCTAAGTGCACCAAAGAATCCATGCAATATCTTCAGTAAATGCTTCATTTGTTGCACCTATTCAAAGTTATGGGCGTTGCGGGAAACACTGGTAACTGAGAGATTTATTAAGAATACTCTAGTGTAGCTTTCTTCATGTCCAAACTCCATAGATTTAACCTTTAATTTACTTTCGCATTCGTAGTAAAATAGTAAAAAGGGAGTAGGCGAATTTAAGGGTGGAGAAAAAGGTAGCAATATGAATGCGTACCATTCCACCTGCCAAGGCTGTGCTCTGTTTAAGCGAACATTCCACAAACAGCATCAGTTTCTTCTTAAAGCTGCGACTCTGTGTTGTCCAATTGCAACTGAAGGCCGCATAGTGAAGTTTTCCCATCCAGAGTTCAGAGTCCGTTGCATAATAGCAGGTGGGAAAGATTTGTAGGGGCATGGCAACTCCGTAGAAGAAGAAATAGGTTCGACCCATCGGCTCAGTGACAAAGAAAAGGAATGTGGCAAGACTAACGCAAATTCCCACAGCAGTCACTGTGAATTGAATGAGCATGGGCAGCGACATGAAGGACTCCATTGTTCTGAACAGCCTGCAAGTGTTGGAATCAATTAGAAAAATTGTGTATACGAAGTAGTTAGAAGTTAATTACTCTAGCAATCGTTTGTGATCCGTGATGCAGGCCTCTAGCTCTTTTTGGGCCTCGGCATCTTCAGCGTCCATTAAGCCAATATGTTCAAATCGTTTGTAGAGCATCTTGGTATGAGCTGAGATTATACACAACATGACGGCGGGATAACAATCGCTGACATAGTTCTGCATCAGTTGAATGCTCACGCCTGCAATTTGGTATATATTTGCAATGTAATAATTTCGCGTAGAGTTGCGCCAATCAAAGGGAAACCACGCTGGATACATAAGTCCACGTCCATTCTGGAAAATAAATGACATCTCTGCAAAAACACCAATTGGAACGTAGATGCTGATAAAGATGAGGAGAATAGAACGCAACTGTGATTTCAGTTGGCTGTAGATGTAAGTCTCCTCTGTTCCACTGACTCGTAAGTCCAATTTCTTCAGTAGTTGCTCCATTTGATAGACCTTATCAAAATTATAGGCATAAATGGTAAATTTGAGCGAGCAGGCAAAGCAGGTGACAAAGATCGTTAGGTTCTTCAGATCATCCGGCAGATTATCGTTTCGGAATACCGACATGCCAAGATGTAATGGATAACTGATGGTAACCAAGAGTATTAGCAACAGACTGTAGAGAATGTAGAGTTTCCTCCATTTAACTTCTTTAAAGGTAATTCCCAATAACTTCCAAATTGTCCAGTGACTTCTGAAGTAACTTAAACTGTTGATATCCATGACGTTGCCGTCGTCCTTCTACTTCTGATTGAGCTGTCCCTTTGCTTTCGTCTTTTTATATTGCTGCCTGTTATTACCTTTTATATATTCTTCATAATTACATAATTGTAATTGCGGGTTGCGTGGTCGTAGCAATTACCAATATTATAATTTAATAGGCACCTGACCAATAAACATTTCTTTCGATTTCGATTGATTAAGATTTAAACTTGAAATTGACCGCTATTTATGTTCTTTAAGCTTTAATATACATTCAATTGTCAAGTGTCTTCTGATGAGGTAAACGATTGCAAAGTTTCCTCACTTTGAGTTGCTTATGTGTCGATTGCCAAAATTGAATTTTAATTGCTTTTCTGAATGCCTTTGTATTCCAAATGACTCACAAAATGATTCACATTCTATTAAACTGACCAACTTTAAGCCTATTATGATTGTTGCCACTTTGGCGTACATTTCTTCTTCTCTCTTCCCTCCTCCCTATCAAATGTCAAAATCATAAATGTTGCAAACTATTTGCATTCAAAGTGCATATGCAAATGATAGAGACAAGTTTCTGTTTGCGTGTAGAAAATGAGGAAAAAGAAAATTATGAATAAAACTGACATGAAAATGCATGTCATAAAAGATCGTTTATGTTTTGTTGCCCATATTGTGTGTTGTTTTAGTTGTGGCCAATATACTGCTCTGTGCCAAAAAGTATGCTACACATATTGTCGATTTACCATGTTTTCTGTCCGTAAACGCGTACAGCGAAAAAATTGCGACGCTTTTAATAACTCGATGGTAAAATTTCCAAAAACTAAAGTACTCACTGAATGTTCTGCTGTCCATGGAATTGCCTTGATGGGTCATGCAATTAGCACACCCAGTTACACACACACACACACACACACACATCATTGTTGGAAGCAAAAACATGTTGCAAAAATGTTGACACAACCATAAATTGTTGCATGCATATTAAAAATGGCAACGGGCCATCAAATTTCCCGAGGCAACGCATTCGTTTATCAGTGCTTTAATCATATAAAGGTTTGCTTTAAAAAATTGTCTAACTGATAACGATTTACTTTTTATACTGTATCTGTATTTTATTTAATTTAAAGTATTGTAGCTTAAACGTTTTATGTCTTTAACTTATTTGTATCATGTTTAAATCTTAAATTATTTTAATTTAATTATTGTGTTGACTGTTCATAGTTCGAACGTCATTGTTTTTAAGAACTCTGCAACAGGCTATTAAAATCAGAAACCAATTAGTTGTAACTGCAGCCAGAGTTTCACTCGATGCAGTCGAACCCAATATTCCATTGACATTAGCATACAATTAGCTAGAGCTAATTTCACTTTTATTGAGTTCAAATTACATGTGCTAGTATGTGTGTGTGTGTGTGTGTGTGTGTGTGTGTGTGCAACACAGATGTCCAGCTGCTGGTGCCCAAAGACCACAGCTTTTGGGTTAGTTCAACAAAGTTTGTCAACATTCCGCTCTTAGCCACATCACACACGTTAACTATGCGTATACATTTAACCTTTTAAAATTAGAAAAAAAGTATATTAAATTAGCATACTCTTTTTATGATTACAAGCTACGTATATAAAGCGTATAAATATTAACTAGAATATATAACATTTTATATTATGACTCACGTTTAGAACGTGTTCCGTTCCATCCTCAACAAGGATGCAAGACATCGACGGAGACTGCAAGTATTCGGCGCTGCATGGCTAGCGATAGAAATCGCAGAAGTTGCCGCAACGTGTTGCAGGCAGACGGGGGCAGCGGGGGCAGCTGTCAGCAAATGAGCTCGACAACAATGTAATTATCATAATTAAAGGGCTGCCCCTGTCCTTAGCTGGGCTTGTCTAACTTGCGCCAAAAAAAACCAACGGTCACAGCGGCCGCAAATTTGCTATTAAAAGTAGCCCTCCCCCCAACCGACGCAAACAACAAAAACAGTAACAACAACTGCAAAATTGGGGGCAAATATGAGGGGTTAGCATCTGCCGGCATCTGTCGGTCTGTAGGTGAACTACATAATTGAGGCAGTTCACTAATTGTACAACGTTGCTCATTAATTGCGACTGTAACGAAGCTCATTTTGTAGTTTGCGCCAAACCAGCTGCCCTCGTCTACACCATCCAACTACCCCTCGTCTCCCTCCTCTCCCTCATTACTGCCACTGCTCCGTTTACGCTTTGTGGCAGTTACTAAAACTTGACTCGACTTGTGGCATCCACGCTGATTAAATCATCATTGCAATTATTCATTTCTCATGCAGAGCAAATGCAGCATTTGTTATTGTTGCTCTACTGCTATCTGCTGCACCTGCAGTCCATTCTTATCAGTTGTTATCAGTGGGATCACTATTCACCACTTTGGACCATCTGAGAGCACTGACTACGATAAGTCTGCGCATGCCCTGGATATGGAGAGAGAACTCACAATCAAAACATCGCATTTAAATGTTTATTTAGACTCTGTATAAAGTCGAACTTAAGTTGAAATTCAAATTATTTCATTTTAATATCTTTTGTTTGTTTAAATTAACAATTCTTTTGAAGTGGAGAAAAGGATTTAATAAATAATTGTAAATAAATGCAAATTCCTTATTAACTTTAATTGTTTATTTGTTATAAATGTAAGTAATGGAGTTAGATATATCAGAATCTTAATGTTCTTTGCTTTGAATGTTCCATTTAAAGTTTTAAATTTAAAAGTATTCTCATCGTATCCTATAAATTTCATAACAATCTGCTAATTAATCCAGTAAATATGTAAATTGTAAATAGTTTGATTTCAATATTTTTTCAAATTAAGCGGCTTATCTAAAATAGAAACTGTTTGCATGCAACAGTTTACTTTAAAGCCTTCAACTTCTTATCAGTAGCCAATAACATCGCGCTTCCAGTGTAATCAAAAACATCGCTGCATGAGGAATAAGAGTAAAACTAAGAGAGTGCCACAGCCTAACGAACTTACTAACCTGCCTCAATAACCAGTCCGCTATACAAGCTTTCACTTTTCGGCTGTTTTCAGTTTTCGCTACTGCTCCACAGACCCACATGGCGACGAGCCGAGAGTCGAGTTCGTGTTCGTGCCGCCTCGTGGCGCCTCGCATTCGCCGTGGTGAATTTATAGACTACACACGAGTTTTGCCGTAAACGAATCTCGGAAATTGACTACGGTTCATGATTTGCAGTACGTTTCGAAACGCGTCGCGCTGTGGTTGTGTGCCACTCGAGGAGACTCGAGAAGCCAGCGTTCAAAAATCAGAATCAGCCAGAGGCTTAGATCCCCTACAGGCCAGATCAAAGGGACGAGCCTTTAAACCGAAGTAAATCTAATCAAATCAAATCGAATCGAAGCGGGGTGCATGTGATTATCCTAAAAAAAAAACAAAAATTAGTAAAGTGTTTAATAATTATGGCGATGACAATGCCTATAGATCGAGCTTGATAGTTTAAATCAATTTAAGTTGAGTTTTTCAAAATAAACATAAGTGATTGGGTATAAAAAATACAATTAAATACAAATCATAAAAGTGGTAAGTAATGGTATTGGCTGACAAATTAAATAAATAATCAGAAACATTTAAATACAAATTACAAATACAAACAAAAGGTGTCTCCATTTCGTATTCATTCTGAAATTTACATAAGTAAAATGTTAAGCCGTTTCGTCTTGTAAATCTTTTTAACCTCTTTTATTATACTTTATGCTATTGATTGATCAATTTGCATAAGCTGACATCGTTTGTAAGTATAAATTGCAGCAATATTGTAAACGCCAAATGAGCAACACTCGGGCGAATCTGGCGTATGAGTAATGCAATTGCAAATATTCTTTTGGATCGTATCGTATTGCAAAGGCTTAAGGCCCGACATGTGTTATGAACTTTATTGTGCAGGGCAAAGAACTCGTAATAAAATAATATCCTTCGTCTGGCTCCGTCTGAACTTAAACCCAATTCATTGAGCCGAAAATTTTAAACGTAGCGTGCAAAATACGTTGTAGCTGTCCTCAGTATTGGCTGCTGCTGCTGCTGCTGCATGTTGCATGCTGTCTTTTCGCTGCAATTCGCCCCAATACCACAACAGAGCAACTGAATAGCGACTCACAAGTCTCGATTGAATTCAATTACACTGAAAGCTCGCTTGCTTAAAAAAAAAAGAAATGTAAATCCAAACAATATGGTTGAAAACACTTGGAAAAAAGTGCAGGGAAATTAAGGCAATAAGCTCGAAATGGAATTTACGTTCATGGATATAATCCATTGTATTTTCTACTCTTTTAATATAGGTAATGAAATTGAAAAAACATATACTGATTAACATGTTTTGTGTATCAAATAAATATAATAAATAACTTGATACAATGACCATCAATGCCAGCTGCACTTTGCACTACAACTAGAGCATAAAGTGAATGAAAATAAAAGAAAAGAGAGTTAATATTCAAGGACCAGGCATAGCCAAACCCTAGCTAGATTCTGGATACATCTCGAGCGTGGCAAGTCAATTAATTAGGCAGGCCCAGACACAGAGAGGCGCCCAACAGAACGCAGTCAGTCAAAAAGTTAGCGAACAGAACGCACACATTAAAAGCAAAGTCGGTATCGCAGCAGGCGATGGAAACAGAAAAAAAATGGTGGCTCATACGCCCCGTGGACCCAGTCTATGAATAGGTTAGGCTAAGGGAAATTGGGAGTCTGATTTCTAGGCACAATAGGCGCCAGACGAAGTGTGAAATTGTATTTGGATGCCGTTGAGTGCGTTGCCAACTTTTGCTTACACTTTTTGCTCTCTGCATTCCGTTTTGTTGTTAGGTAAATTAATTAAACTCTTTTGTTTGCTCAAAATTACAATTAACGCCTAATTAATTCGGAAAATTCGCAAAATTCTTTCGTCAGCCAGCCACGCCCACACCCATAGAAAAGGGACGTCCTGCAAAAGAAAAATGAGAGCACGAACAACAAGGAAGTCGGAAATGGTCATATTTAATGTCATTAAGCGGATTTGTCTAACTGTGCGTTTAATAAGTGTGCGAGTGTGTGTCTGTGTGTGTGTGTGTGTGTTTGTTGTGCGTGTATTCTGAATAGCAGCGAACATTCGCATTTGCACAGAATAAATAATTATACGCTTCATTCGCCTTAATTGTTTCCGTTGTTGCTGCCACAGATTCTGATTATGGTTTTAATTGCGAGCGTTTTGTTGCACGCACATCGTCAGCGCGAACTATGTGGCACCTTTGCCAGCCCTGAGCCTAATTCGCCAGCTCCTCTTACCGTTCTCTGCAACTCTGCATACAAATGGCGCTTTGAATGAAGGAAAGAAGAAACCAGCGAATAAGTTAAGTGGCAGCTCCAGCTTCAAGCATGCAAATTCTGGCTGAGAACTGAGAATTGCACTCTCAGCGGGTGTCTGACCCATTCACACGACAGACTCTACACATTTGCATTTCCGCACTTTTACACTTCACACCCACAGCCACAGCCATCTTGGCAGCTAAACAACAACAACAACAACAACAGAAAACATAACAACAATGACTGGTAAGAATAACAAACAGCTTTCAAGAAGTTAGCATGAAATGTCCGAACAGTATCGTCTATTTGCCAGTTGCTTTCACTTTATTTTGTTGTACGAAAATTGTTTAAAGTTTATCCCAAGCTAAGTCAAGTCAGTGTACAGTGTTGGTAATAAGTTATTGCTTTAATATGCTTTAATGCGCTCAACATCTGACAAGTAGTCGAAGCTTTTTCATAGTGCCGCCCAAAAGTAGACTACAAACAAACTCCGAACTCCAAAACTCCTGCCGTTACCTGTATTTCCCTTTTCCCTTTTCGCCTCTCGCCAGCTTGTTTGTTGTATACACTCATTTGGGCCTGTCAGGGTCAGTAGGAGATTTGCATAATTATTTCATAACTACTTAATCGCCAGGGAAAATTATGTGTACGCCACGTGAACGTCATGCCGTGTGGGGTCTCAATTTAATTATTATTTTATGTAAACGCTTTACGCCTCAAATTGTTTGTATAAGCAAATGTAATTAAAAATTCAGGTAAATCAGCGGCAGAGGAACATGTTTAATTCAATTTAACTGGCCGCAAACATTTCGCAATTAACTTAATGCCCACTAATTACATAGACTTCGCATCCTGTTCACTATTAGCGAATGGAAACTTGCGTTTCTTCTTTTTTTTTGCTACTATGCAATTTACTGAGCGAAATCGGATTAGGTAAACCACCGCCAATGTCATACCTTGTGCAATGTGAGGAATTATATTATAATTTGGCGAATCTTGTGCAGATTACAAAACTGGCGCCACAAACAAATACGCTTCGAAGGACGCACACACACACACGTAAGTTGTTGATGAAAACAACAAGAATATAGCGAAAAATGGGAATGAAAAGCATGGCAGGTACTTCAGAACTTAAGTTGAAATGTTCCTGCTTCATCAATTAATTAGCAAATCATTTGATCCATCGAAATTACCTGAATTGGCCTCGTTAATGTTTATGAGACGACAGCCACAGCGGTCGGGGCAATCATTCTAATTGACTGTTATACATAGTTCGATTTGAGACCCCCTGGCGCCCAATTAAAAAGCGAAAATTCGTTTAAAGAGCACTGTCAAGCGCAGTCAACACGATAGCTGGAAGGTTGGTCAGCCGGTGGACTTGCCACGCCTCGATTGTTAAACGATTCAGCTATTTTGACGTTGCCCCCGTCTTGTCTCTGTGAGCTTAATAAACAGCACGCCACATTGTCCTTGTGTGTGTGTGTGTGTGTGTGTGTGTGGTTGCCCTTTGGCTTTACAGTAAATTAGTTATGATTGCTGCGTGTTAATCATTAATTAACTTGCTTGATTGCTGCTTTATTAAACGGGCCTAAATACCAATGCCCACTTGATGGAGAAACTACGTAAAGTGGCCACCCACTTGCCACATCCAACGTCCATTCATCAATTACAGTTACCAACTGTCGTGCTTTAGTTTTGCTTCCTTTTCCTTTGATGTGTCCAATTGTTAGCCAATTATATGTACATCAAATGGCAAACCTTCATCAATCATCTACAGATGATGATTGATCCATGAAGTTTCAATTCCAAATTAGACTTGTCTAGCTTCAGATTATTCTGTTTTTCTCCCGTCTAAAATTAATATTTGTCTGATTGAAGCTTATTATACAGAATCAGTCAGATTAGCATCAGTTAAGATATATTATTAATTACTAAAACTAAGTTTATAGATAATGTTAGGGATAAAGACTCTGTTCCTTTTATTGTTTTATTGAATTAAACATTATGTCTACTCTTTATATATATTTTGTTATATTTATTTTATACTTCAACTGAAATCTTTATTTTTAATTCAAATACAAAGCCAGAAAGCTTTCCAGATAAAAAGAACTCAATTTGAAATGAGACAGGATCATAAGAACAATTCCTATTTCTTTTTGTGTGCTTAACCCAAAGCCAAATGGAAATTCAAGAAACTTTGATTCATAGAATTTTCGCACTGACAAAAGGGAAACCGTCAAAGCCTTGAATTGCAGCTGGATTCAGTACTGTCAACTGTTTTTTCTTTCAAGTTTTCCTAGAGAGTCGTCTATTGTTGTCGCTGAAATAATTTGTACGTTTTTTTCCGATAGTTTTTTTTTTCTTCCATTGCTCTTTTTATTTGGGGCAGGTGATTTGGGTTGCCTTGAGTATGTTTATGGCTTGGAGTTTTTGTGGCCGCACTGTGATTGGACATCATGGCAAAATAGCAACAGTTCTCGCAGTCTTATGAAAACAAATGGCCAAGGAACTTGGGCAGAACCGCTTTATTGCCCTGACCCCGAAGGACGAGGATAGTTGTTTTCTATGGGTGAGCTGCAGTTGGGTTGGAAATTGTTTGCCCAAGTGTCGTTACCAAGTTTGATGCACGGGTTCTGCGTGTTGCACGGTCCGTCGCTCTGCCCCTTTGCTGCTAGAGTGAATTATGGCGACAGTTGTCAGTTGTTGGGCTGTGTTGGCTTGTGAGGAGGCAGAACTTTTAAGCTGCCTGCGGAAAACAAAGTACAGCATTGTCTGCCATGGCTGCTAAACTCTCTGCTGGCAAGCATGTCATTTATCAACACACGGTGTGATGCCTTAAAGCCTTCGCCGTCAAGTGTCAAGGTTGAACTACAGACGGCAACATCTTAAACTTTCACTTAAATAAACGAATGTGTCTGTGTGTGTGTGTGTGTGTGTGTGTGTGTGTGTATTGTGCTGTGCACAAAGGACAACAATAAACGTGACGCGACTGTTTCACAACAGCCTGACTGACAATTCGTGCGTGAGAATTCTGTGGTGACAATGGAGCCCACAGGCCAAACAGTGGGCTGTCACCCTTTCATCAGGCACCCCCCCACCCCCCTCCCTACCTGCCCTGTCAAAATGATTGTTCAGCCATCTCTTGCGTGTATGACGAGCCTTTGTGCAGTCGTCTTCCATTCAGGCAGTCGGTGTGTTTATATTATTTAACATTTGCCTTCCCTTTCAGCATACTCGTAATGCGTTTGTTGTCGTCAGACTCGTACTCGGCTCACACTCGATGACAGCCACGGTCTGTTTATTTTATGTGCTTATTGTCGGTGGAGTTTAACACGGCCAACGATCGCGGCTGTCTGTGTTAATTTACGACACGGCCAGTAATAAAAGTGAAACCTAATGGCCAACATTCTAACTACCATGACCTACAACAGTTTTATCATCCTAAAACCATCCACAGTTAATGTGCCAAGGGATGAAACAAACGTTTCAACGTCAATGTAATTGCAGCGCAGCTGACACAGTTTTTTGTCTCCCTTCCTCTCTTGCTTTTTCTATATAGCACTTGCTATGCATTTATGAATATTCAATTTATATTCACACACACACACACACGTACACATACACACGCATACATTTACGCGGCAAATTCACGGCATGTTTCACGTTCAAGGTCTCACATGGCTTCATGTCCTGCCTGCCTGGAGCATTGATTGACATGGGCAGGAAATTAAAAGCAGCCATTTTGCATGCGCATCCAATTTGTGGTGCATACTTTCAGGCTGCAACGAAAACGCTGCGGTACCAAATTTGTAAGAAATACTTAACGTTTATTAAATATATTTCCACATATGTTATTATACAAGTACAATCAAAGCCATTAACCAATTGGATATAATTATTTATACATGTTACAACACACACACACACAGAGAGAGACAGATTGTTGGATTTAGTTGCGGCATGTAAAAAACTGTCAAAGCCAAAAAACGATGCCATAAATCACGCCAGACACTGGAGTTGGAATATTTGAGCGGAAGTGTTATTGATGAGCGTTTTACTTTTGTTGTTTCCGCTGTCGTCCGCTTTAAAATTTCATGTGGCTTGTCGAAAATGCTGGCGTCATCCATATATACATATATACAGTATATACATATGTATCTATGTTTACTTAATATGTTTGTATGCGTTGTAGTCCTTAGAATTGTTTGCTGATAATTTACTTAATAGTTTGAGTTGGGCTATGTTTGTGCTTACTCGCGCTATTTGATTTTATTTTCACAGCAGACAAACATACACACACACACAGACATAGACACAGACACAATGCCCAACGGACATTTTGCATGTACGCATTGGCCTTCAATAAAATGGCAGCCCGTCAGTTGATGACTAGCTGGAATGGGATCACTTTTGAAGGATTTGGCTTCTGATTTTGACTGTCGAATACGCATATCTGCTTGGTCAATAAAGTACGACGTCATGTTTTATATTAGCCAAGTGGTGTTCTTGAGGCCCTTCCAGTTCGCCTGGCCTGCCATAAATTAGGCCAAATTCCATTTGACTGGCTTTTGGGCATTTGATTTTATGCCGTTTTGTAAACTTCTGCCGCTGCCAATTTATGGCTACACGCTTTCTCCATTAAGTGCGAGCTTTGTGTTTTTAGCGTCTTCGAAATATTTGACAAAACAAATGCTGCAGCTCAATAAAAGCTAAACTTGTGTTCACATGGCGTATGAGTTATGTGAATTGTCAACAAGCGCGCAATTGACCAACTGGCGAGACACTGTCTGGCATCAATTTATTGCCTGACCATTTAGCTAATGAATCACTAAAATATATAAATATATTTTATTAATATACTTAAAAAAAACATTTAATTGAGTTGAAGTTTAAGTTTTCTACGAATTTCCCAATTTTCCAGTCAATATTTGATTCATTTGACTTTAGTTGATATTTGTTTTTGTCATTTATGGCCTTTGGCAAAGTGGACCATGTTAATTTGTATACTAACTGTCTGCTGTTTCCGACCTGTGTCCTTTAACCCCCCATAATGATACATTAGAATGTTGCATGTGACAGCAACCGCAAAACGCTTTGACATCGCCACAAAATTGAAGCGTGAATTTTGCGCATTTTTGGATAATTATGTGCATAATAAATGTGTGTGTTGGTTGTGGTTTTTTTGGTCTTCTTTCTATATATTTTAACATTTTAAAATCCATATTTATATGTATTATTGCGGCAATGTGTGACACAAAGTGGACAGATGCCACAATTACATATAGAAACAATTATAAATCTGAGTACATAATTATAATTGAATTTTATGGTTAGATTTGCAATTTATAACTTAATGTTAGAAAGAGTTTTTATAATAGATATAAATAGATCTAAAGTTTTAGTGATAAGTGTTTTGTCACAGCTTTTAATGAGCTACTCAGATTGCCAAAGGTCTTATTCGATCCGACAGACGCATCACAATCTGACTTACTCAATAATCTTTTGACCGAGCACGATTGGACCAGATTTTGTTAATAATAGCCAACAGCTTGTTGTTTAGAGACGATGGCCGACGGGCTGACTAATTGAATCTATATTTGTCACACATACGGCTAATGCACATCGACACGTGGCTTTTAGCGGGAAGCCCTGAAACCCTGAAGGATTGTCATGTTGCCACAGCAACGCCCACAGAAGTAGGCAATGGCAACACATAGAAGACAGAGAGTTCTGCTCAGATGACTGTGCCACGTTTGTGAGGCATGTTGTTGTTGTTGTTGCTGTTGCTGTGTGTGCTCTGGTAATGCCAGTACTAAATATCACTCGAAATAAACAGCTTGCCTCTGGCTTAAGCTTAGGCATAGGTATAGGTTTAGGTGTACGTTCTGATTTAGGCAACTGCTCCATTTTATTGCCATTGCGCGTTTAACATGTGGCACGTTCCATTCGCTTCTGCAAAGGACTGAGTATTCAGTTCTCCGGAGTCTAGAGTCTAGAGTCCGTAGTCCGGACTGTGTACTGTTTGTTTGTGTGTGCTCACAATTTATGCGCTCACGTATAAATAGAATTGATTTTGCTTAAGCATCGCATATTTTACCTGCAGCCAGTGATTTAATGGCTGGCGACATAATCTGCCATTTGGCGCTCAGCATCGTTGGCATCACGTACGACAACACACACATACACATACACATACATGTACATTGTTTTGTTCTTATCGCTGTGCCCGTAAGCTCTGCCAAAAATCCAAATCCATTTTCACCAAATTCCATTACGCGAATGCGGTAACAGGAGAAGGGAACAGGGAGGGGAGAAAGACACCCAAAAGTATGCAATATGTCCCCGAAATTTCCTTTAGAAAACGAAAAGCAATTATGTAGAAATATTATCTCAGTCCCGACACGCTCCTTAAGTGAATTGTGTGCGTTGAGTCGATTGTTTTTATTTTGAACAACAGGAGCTCTCAAGTGTTTCCAAGAAGCTAGACAGCTACACACACAAACCCTCTTAGACATGTCCATAACGAGCTCTTTATCAAAGCTATTCCGCTAGCTATTCAACAAGCCTGACAATGATGATTGATGGTTGGAGTTGACTGGTTGGAACAGTCTCGAACAGTCTAAAAATTATTGAAGTATATTAAATATGCGATGTACGATGTTTCCACGGAACTTTAGCCAAAATGCCAAACATAAATAATACAAATGATGTCGGGCAAGGCAAACAAATAAATATCTAATAGGAATATCTAATGAGGGAAACCCTCAGAAAAGTCATGCTCATATCAAAGTGGTCTGCCTACATTCTATTAAATTAAATATTGCTTTTAAGTATTTTATGATAAAAAGAAAGCTCAAAGAAATAAATAACTTAAAATTGACATTTCAATCAGAGTTGATTCTTTAACATAAAAAAATAAAAATAAGAAAAAAACAACACTGATTGCGGTGGGTTGGGAGGAAAATGCAAAGTTCTATGACAAGTATTAAAGCTTTAAGTGGAATAAAATAAACTGAGTAGCTTTTAGGAATATTAACTAAATATACATTAAAATAAAAATAGAAAATAAGATGTATTTTTGATTTTTATAATAACAATTAAGTTTTGTTTATATATTTAGTTATTATACAATTCAAATTGTGAATTTAAAATTGTGTATTAAAAATATACCCAATCAAATAAAAAGGACATCTGGATATAATTTTGTTGGGTTTGTATTGTTTTCGGTTGCATAAATTGAATACTAAGCAAAATAAGAAACTTAAAACCCAAATATTAATTTGTTATTCAATAAGTTTTCGTTTTTTAATGTTAAAAGTCGTCATCGAACAGAAGTAAATTCTTTACTGCCAATGTACCTCGTTTGTCAGCTTAATGAGCCACTACGTGCCCATCCTGCCATAAACTATTATAGTTTAGAAGTTTATTTGTCAAGTCTACGGTTGAGTTTAAGTATTGAATCAGCTTTGTGGATTTCCAATGCATTAATGCAATCCAACATAAATTTTATTCTCAAATAAAGTCGTATGCATGGAAATTGTGTGTCGTGGCAGTTTTCTCAGTTTATGCACACGTGCTTCCACGTTTCCTTTTTCGTTGTGCTGTAAATTTTGAAAGCGTGGAAAACATGCTCATAAGAAAATCAACTCGAATCGCTCTCTCGTTCGTCATTCTCGTATGCGACTCGAGAATTGCCCAAGTGGCACATAATCTGTGCAATTTGCGTGCGTTTTATGCGATTTTTGTTACTAGCATTAGTGGCGATAAACCACACCCAGTGTCATGTGGCATGTGGCATGTGGCATGTGGCATGCGGCGTGTGGCATGCGGCACGAGTGGCATGTGTTTGTCACACTGTTTGTGCAACATTTATATGCAAATTGAGATCAGCCTTAAAGCACAAGTTTTTGTTGTTATGCCTTCGCATATTCCATTGTATAGTTTAAGGCAGGTATTACACACCTACACACCTACACACACTCACACACACTCACACACACCTACACTTAAACTGTCTCGCACATATATTTATGAAGACAAAAGTGAGGTTTTAGTTACGACACTTTCAGCCACAAATCTCTATTCACATATTATATTGTTAATTCTGGCAAGATGATTTAAAAATTAATCATTCTTCTTGTTAGTATGTCTATTGGCCAAGAGGTTATTATTACCAGACACAAAATTAATAAACGTTCTGCAAACAAATTGGGCTTGAATACAATTAAATTTATTTGACAAATGTCTGCTTCAGTCTGTTCGCTTCTTGGCAGTCTATTTGTCCTACGGATGCTCCCATTTGGCTGTATCTTTTCCTGCTGATTGGCATTCAGACATCAGCGAAGGAAAAGCGAAAAAAATTATCCAATTTAAAAGTCAAATGTCATTTTTTGTTTGCTGCCATCGCCATCGTCATCACATTATGTGAGTTACCTAACAAAGGTGCTACTGATGCCGCTGTTACTGCTGCCGCTGCTGATGATGAGTTGACGAGGCCGAGACTGAGACAGGAGACGACTCAGCATATCTACGAGGGTAGACTGAGAAGTAACCCTTAGATACTCTGTTGATTGTGTGCTTGTTCCTCCAATTAAATATATAAAGATAGATTTATAGCTTGAAACTGCCCTCGCATGCATGAATCGAGTGTGACTAAAACTCAGCGACTTACTGCCTGCCATTCTGCCAGTCTGTCAGCCTGTCTGGCAAAGAGACATTTCATTTCACTGGCAACGGCAGAAAAATTACGTGAATTTCATTTAACGGAGCAACTTTGTCACCAGCGGAAGGACAAACGCCTACCACGTAAATGCGTTGAGTTTGTTAATGTGTTTGCATAAATTTGAAGCAACAAGGAAATGCGAAAAGCGAAAACTGAAAACTTGGCTGAGACAGAAACAGGAGCATAAGTAGGGCTAAGAAGCTCTTTGCTTCGGTTTACAGTTTTCGTGTGTGTGTGTGTGTGTGTGTTTTGGGTAGTAAAGTTTCGGTAGGAAAAGCAGAGACAATCCGTTTCATGACAAACTTTATGATTCAATTTGTTTGAAGCTTATGTTTTAAACGGGGTTAGTTTATATACTACGAGTACTACTGTCTACTCTTACGAACCCGAGCATTAATCAGACCGAGAAACTTGCAGTCATGTGGGACGCACGTCATCATCAGGCACACAGTTGCAAGCGAGATACTCAAGTAACTAATATTGATGCAACTTCCACAGAAACATTTTGCTGTCGCAGCTTGTGCTGAAATGTCCACCTGCTGTTCTGGCATGGCAAAAGGTTAAGTGCACAACTTGCCACCATTGGGGCCTTGGGTTTGATTACCTTCGGATCAGCCACGTGTTGCCCTCTTGTCGCAGTTTTCTCGTTTCTCCTAATGCATTAGCCATGTGTGGGATTTCCACTTAACCAAGCCGGAAACATACGACAAGAGCAAGTTCGATTCAGGTTGAGGATGAGGATGAGGATGAGATATTCCAAAGGGAATTCTTACCATCTGTTGCGTTGTCAATTGACACCGTTCAACGTATATGTGTGTATATAACGTGAGCATCTATCTACCAGGAATCTCCATCTGATACTAATAAGCCACACGAGATTGCCAGCTGATTCTTTCTGCCATTGATTGTTTTGCAACTTTGTTCTGGAAGTCATAGCCCTGACTTGACTGAACTTGCAGCACATCACATCATGAATATACGAGTACGAGAGTTTATCGAATAAGTCGAATTTCAATTTATTGTTTGATTTGTTTGTGTTTCAGCCAGACAACATTGCCATTACTCGTGGCACTTGGCATTGCCTTGTCGAGCACTGTTTGAGTTCGAGTACAAGTTGAAATCAAATATTTATTACTTTCTTTTGACTGCCACAGGAACTTGGCCAAGATGTTTATGTGCTGTCAATTCGCGTTAGCTTTGGCAAGGAAACGCATACAGCTTTATAGAGTATATTTATGCTTAGTCAAACTCATTGTCATTCATCTGTCTCAGTGGAAACATGGTCGATCTTTAAAGTAAGATAGAGATGAAATCGTTTTGAATATATCATATGAAGATACTTAACTATTTATAAACTTATTTTCATTAAATTAATACTTAAATTTATCCTATACAAGTATTACTTAAAAATAATAATACTATTGCAAATCTAACTACAAACTTATTTGTTTTCAATTTAATTTATGTCGTCAGCTGCTTGCAAATTTCACAATTATTTTGATTTGTTGATATTAGCGAGTATCTACTGTATAAACTGTTCTTCACAGCTCTTAACTCTAAAACTGTGTGTCAATTTCTCATGCTGCTCAGAATTTTCTTCTCTATTTATTTCATACACACAGTGGATATCCATGTGGATATCTGGATGCTGTTGTTTGTGTCGTCTTGGCGCAATTTTTATGGATCATAAAACCCGAAATTAGAAACTGCCGCCCCCCAAACACACACACACACACACACAGACACTGACACACATACAGTGACATAATTTTTATGCTGTGTTCATCCTACTAAAGCGTGAAAATCTGGCAGTCCACTGTGAGTCAAGAGGGAGGAGACGCCACGAAGTGGATTTTCTTATTAGTATTACATTTAAATGGCATATAATTTGTTTGCGTCATAATATTTATGTGGGAGCTGTGTATGTCGTTCTACACGAAGCACAGTTTGTGTGTTATGTTGTGCTGTGTGTGTTATGTTGTATTGTGTGTGTATATTTATGTGTACACTTGGCTGCCGCTTGAGGTTCAGCTCGATGTCTGACAACGGCCGCTGGCAATTCGCATTTGTAACCATGGCTCTTGTGGGTCGATTGTGAATACCTCCTCTAGCTAAAAATCACGATTTTCTCTTGCTAGAAATTGTATATAATTTGTAAGTGCCTGTGCACTATGCAGCGCACGCGGCGTATGCGCAATGTTTTCCAATGCAATACGCTTAAAGCCCTGCGTGTGATTGTCTGTGTGTGGGTGTGTGTATGGGTGTGTGTACCAGGGGAAAACAAGTACAATTTGCTATTTGTCTTAAACGCTCTTGTTCTTCTGCGTTGGCTGTGTTGGCGTGCGGAAATTTTTAATTGCCGCTTTAACGGGAATGCCCAAATGGCTTTCGTTGTTGTTGCTGTTGTTTAACGCATTTGTTGTTGTGTTTTCTATTGCCTGCTTCGTCCGTGTTGTTCCTTTGCCTTTGAAAATGTTGTTGTTGCCTCAGCCGCCAAAAATTCTGTAACTGCCCTTTGTACACAACCAAAAAAAAAAATACGTTCTCTTTACTTTGCCATTTATTTTCACATACACAAATACAAATTTGAAGATGGAGAGCAAGGGACAGGCATATATAAAGAGAGAGAAAGAAAGACAGCATTGCAGAATGTCCTTGAGCCTGTCGCTTTTCAGAACGTTAATATAAGAACAAGTTAAGACCAAAATAAAAAAAAATAAGAAAACCGTAGAAGAAATTCGCATAAATCAAAGCAAATATTTTGCTTACGTTTCGAAATCCAAATAGAGCTCCTTAGGCACCGTCCACCTCTCTACTGCTTACCCCCTTCACCTTTGCGGCCCATCGAAGTTGCCACAAAGCAACTGCTTACACAAAGCGAGTGATTCGAAGGCTAATCAATGGATTTTCTTTTCCTATTCCACATTGCAGAAGCATCATTTGACATTGCAGTCAGACATCACGAGCTTGTCTTGCAGCAGCTATAAGCTATAAGGAAAATGAGCTCTGCAGAAGCGACGCCAGCGCCCCGGGCCCAACGTGGGCCGCACTCAAGTTTAGGGGGGGCGCCAAGTTTACGCATTGCTCTTTGAAGCCTGAATAGCGACAACAACAACAACAGCGGGAAGAGGAACAACAGCTGGCCAGGAATATGCCCTGCCAGAGGTAACAATTCGTAGAAAAGGTAAATTGAAACAAAACGCAGATCAGAGAAAGCGAAACAAAGAAAAAAAACAGCGAACAAAGTAGAGGGCAACCACAAAAAGAGACTGTGTCGAAGAGGTGCTGAAATTGATACTGAAATTGATTGAAACAGCCCCATCAAAGCAGCCCACAGCGGGGAAATGCCGCTGACAATGCGGCGGGTTTGGACCCATAGAAATCCACGGGCGTTGTTACTATTGCTCATGTTGCTGCAGCTGGTGTTTCAAACGCGTTCCGAGCTGGACAATCCTGCGGGGAAATCGGAATCGGCAGCGGCTGCGGCATCGGAATCGGATACGGAATCGAGTGTTGGCATGATTGCACGGTCACGGATCAAAACGAAAACGGAAAACATGTCGACGCTGGCATCCAACGCTGGCGACAGCTTCAACATTCGTCACGGTCGCTCGAGAGCCCACATGTTGTACAGTGGCAACAGCACGAGATTGACGCTGGTTGCTGATGTTGGCGCCGTTGCCGCCTTGCCACTGCCACTGCCCACTCCGACTCAACAGTCCGGCACAGGCGGCATGACAAGCCCGCCGGTCACGCATAAAATTCGTAAATTGCACAAGAAGAAAATCAACGAGAGTATACGCAAAAGTGTGGACAAAAGTCTGGGTGTGGTGCGTCCAGCCAAGAATCATCGAAGCCTGGCCGAGGCAGAACATTTGCAGGGACGACCCACAGATGTTGATGATACCGCGACACTCGATGAAGTCATGCAATTGGCGGATGAGATTGATTTGGAGAACTCATTAGTGTCAGCCTACCAGAATGTGGTCGCTGATGTGCCCGATGAGGCAACTGAGCCGAGTCCAGCCACATTGCGGGGCACAGGTGTCGCCAAGACAGCAAGTATCAGCATCACAGCTCGGCAATTTGTGCGTGCGAACAATGATGATGGCAATTACGAGGATAGCGATGAGGACGATGAGCTGTCAACCACGCAAATTGCAACATTTGCGCCTCGTCAGCTGGCAGCTCCCCGAACTTGGCACCTGCAGCAGACTCGTAATGTGGGCAGGACACGACTGCTGCCAGTCAAACAGAGTAACACCAACAGCAGCAGCAGCAGCAGCATTCCAGATGCCCCCTCGGCTGGTGGGCTTAATGTTAATTCGCCAGTCAGTCCACTAGAGGCTACCGACACCGATGATTATCGCCTTGAGGGATCTGACAAAAACAATGCGATCGACCAAAGCGATGACAATGATGATGAGGACGATGATGTTGATGTGGATGTTGATACTGATGCTGATGAGAATGCTTCTACCGAGAGTGTCGGCAATAGCACAGACTTTGCCATTGTCGAGTGGCCGGAAACGGAAGCCGAGGCACGTTCCCAGGCCAGCACCAGCGAAGGCATCGAAATGAAACAGATCAACTTTAACTACGAGACCGGGTCAGAAAGTGACGCCGGGCTGGACACATCCGAGGTAACCATGGACGATGGCTATCCGCCCGAGGTGTTAATCGATGCCAACACCAAGCAGCTGGTCATTGGCGATGTGGAGGGCGACCCCGATGGCGATAACGTTGATTCCAATCAAATAACAGCCGATGTGATTAATGCGCGCGATAGTAAAATTGACTTGGTATCCAAGTTCTTGCAATATATCGAACAGCAGCATTTGATGGGCTCCAATTGCGTGGCCGGCACCTCGCTCAATCTCGGCGAGGGCGTTGTCGACCGCTATGCCCAGGATCGATTTCGTGTCGAGGCTGAGGTTGCCGTCAATCGTGCCAATATGTTGACCAGGTGAGTCGAAAGTCAAACTTCTTCTGCATTCAATAGCACACAGTCAGATTATTCACATGACAAACTTTTCCAATCGAAACTTGGCCAACGGCAACTGATGGCCGAATGTGCAGCCAAATGGAATGGCCACGCAAATTGCCGAACCACCACAAACATATGTCTGTACATATGTATGTGTGTGGACGTATGTGTTACATAATATATATACTTATATATGTATATATATAATAACTACTTTGTCGAAATATTGCAGCACTTTAATTAGACCAAAGGTAAATTCTGTAGGAAACTGAAATATACATTTTAAAACACATACAAACAGAATAAATACCATTTTTACACTTACTTTCTTCAAATGTGCTTTAAAGTCTCATAACTTTATCAACATTTAGCCGATTGTCAGTTTGATCATGTTTGTCTATCTCAATTAATCCGGAACGTCATCTTTAAGCAATTGGGAATTTAGACAAATTAAGAAATCATATTTTCTACATCTGTAGTAATAGTATTTAGCATGTGCAATATTAGTTATTAAGTTAACATGTAAGAATAGTATTTAGCATACGATAGTATTTAACACGTTATGTAACACTGATATCGATGATACATATATCGATATTCAGATATACACAAAAGAATCGAATGTAAAACAAAGAAGTAGAGCAACAAAGACAGTCTTTGGCAATCTTGTTATAATTATAATATTACTTTCCGCACTATAATAGCCCTTAGTTTTTCTGTGGAAAACAGTTTGTACTATTTTACTTTTAGCAGATTGGCAACTCGCGCAAAAAGCGTGGAAAGAGTTAATTGGGAAGTCGTCACACACAAAACACAAGAGAAAAGTTAGTTTTTGGTCAACTTAGCAGCAGCAGAAATATAAGTAATTAGTTCCTTATATATATATAAGTTTGTTTCGATATATATATATAAATATAATAATTTACATTATTTGCTACATTGCGAACTAGTATTCCATGGTCAAGTTACTTTGTGTGTTGCCATTGACTGTGCGAAGTTGACTACAGTTTTGATAAAAGTTCAATTACTTAGTCAAAGTGAAAGAGAAACCGAACAGAACTGAAAACCGAAAGCTGAGCGGATGGCCAATGGTCAGGCAAAAAAAGTTGGCCAAAACGAAAGCAGACTCACGTCATGGGCCAAGAGCTTTGATTTACTTTGACAACCGCAACAATGGCAATTCTTCTGGTTTTTCTAGGAATTTGCAGCTGTCGCTGTGTGTGCGTTTAGCTTTTGTTCATTTCGCCAACGATTTCAGGCTCTTTGACAATTCCAAGGACATGCCATTTAACCACCACCCCGTATAATGCCACTACCTACCTGTACCTCTTCCTCATCTTCCTCTTCTTTTGGCCCGATACCAGCAGCAGTGTCCTGGCAACATTTGTTCGTCTCTTTTGGCCATTCAGCCACAATAAACACGAAAGTTTGAGCTACCCGGACTAGACGCATATGTGCGATCTACGTCCGGTTTGCTGTCCATACTTCTGGCGGACTGTTGCTGTAGCCACCTGCATGGGAATCTGATTGTGTGTGTGTGTGTGTGATTGTGTGTGTGTCTATCTTGCAGACATTAGACATTGAATTTATGTCTGCGTAAAAAAAGTGCTTCAACTTTTTCCCCCCAAGCTTCGTTGCTGATTCCGAGCAATATTGTAGGAGAAAAAAATTCTAGAAGAAAAATGTCATTCACATTTTTTTGTTGTGCCTTGATTGTTGCCACATAATTTTCTAGTGGCGATAAGAGCTTTTTCCCTAACGATGAGAATCAACGTAAGTCCAATAGCATTGATTAGAGGACGCTCAAATCACGGCTATTTGTTTGGCCAAAGTAAAAGTAATTTATTAAAAGCCTGAGTGGATGTTTCTATGAAATATCGAAAATTAAATGCCCTTGAAAACTTATTAATTTAACGATTGATAGAACAGAATATACAATTTGTTAACAGTAGATGGAAATAGAAATATATGTATTATAGCTATAAAATTGTCTTATTTTCAAGGCGTTACATATTACGTGACCAATTCATAATAACCTTGTAGGTGCATAAAAGAATGTCAGGCTAAGACATGCTGACAAATTTAATGAACATTTGCTGTCTGTCAATAAAATACAAATAAACAATTAACCACGGAGACAACATGACAAATTAAGTGGATCGCGAACAAGAGACAACAGCAGCAGAAGCAGCAACAACAACAGCAACAACAACGACAGCAACAACAACGACAGCAACAACAACGACAGCAACAACAACAATCGATTGGCCTGAGAGCAATAAAATGGCAAAGTGCTATTGCTAATGTCAAATGTCAATAAATTAAATTGTGTGCTGGCTGTGAACAGGATCAACATTATTGCATTTAGTGTCATATGTTAGACGTTTGTTTTCATTACAAGTCAATACCCGTAGTTGTTGCTGTGTGTTGTTGTTGTTCATAAAATGTTGCCCTCGGGAATTGTTGCTGCCCATTAAACTGGATTTCTATTGACTTACATACATACGTATCGTACATATATTAATGCCCAAGGCTGTCATGCGTCAGTTTTAGGCCCAGTCTCTTGATTTATTCAGCGAAGGAAGTAGTAGTAAATTCCAAAATCTCTTGCTGATTAATATTCGTGGATATTCATCAGTTATTTTAATCAGTCGCCAAACCCAATTTAATTCATGTGCAAACATAATCAACGACTTCCTGCCGTCCACGCGCCATTCAAAAGTTTCTTCTACACTGAGAAACTGGGCAACTCGCACCGGAGATGTCAGATATTTGGGTAAAGGGCCAACGGCTGCAAGGCATCCGGCGTAGACAACAGTCATTACAGAGCCAGACTGTGTTTAGAAGCGTGGCACAGTGGGCCGAATATGATTTATATAAATTAGCGCAATTGTCATTGGTATGCTAAACTCTACAAAAAGAGTGTATGTCAAATATAAAGTTTTTAATAGAATGCAATTTACATTTGTTTATTTTTATAAAGATTAAACCTAAATTAAATATTATTTAAATCATTCATTTTAATTTAAATTACAAATAATACAGTCTAAAATGATGCCACATATAAATTTACTAATACTAAAAATCTACTTAATTGATATACATTAAAAATACGAAATAAAGTTAACAAATATTTAATAGCTATTAATTGAAGCCAGCAAATTAGTCACTTTGGACCCACTGTGCGATTGTGGGTGTAGAGGACATTCAAGTGTTTAGGTGAATACACGTACCGACAAACTAATTGAAGTTATTGTTTTGTGATACTTTGTTATCGTTCTTGTTGCTGGCATTGTTGTTGGTGTTCAGTTTTTGTGTCTAAGCATTTCCGTTTATTTGTTACGCAAACAAAAACAAGAAGAACAGTTAACAAAACCAAACAAAGCACAAGAACACAAGAGAACAACAAGAAAGAGAGAAAGACAACGAAGGTGGAAGAAGAGGGAGAGGAAGAGAAAAAGAAGGCGGCAGGCAGGCAGGCAGGCAGGCAGGAAAAACAATATCAATTCAAGTCGAAATTACGAGCTTCAATTGTTTTCTTGCCCTGGCCACTTTTCTTCTAGTTTCCGTGAGCGCCGCAAAAGTGTTCGCAGTCAGCAAACTTGGCCGAAAAGAAACAGCTAAGCACACACACACACACACACACATACCCTTGCACTCACACACACAAACACTCATACACACACACCTTGAAGCCAAAAACAATGCGTTGAAAAAGCGCAAAAAGAGTTGGAAAACTTTTAAGTACTTAAATGTGTTGTCGTCGAGCTTGACCTGAAGTGTTGCCCCCCCCCCCCCCCTCGCCCCGCTTCCCTTCCCTGCCCTTCATACTTCCTTTTGCTGTACGACTTAACTGAAATTGAGTTTCCGGTTTGCTTGTTGTTTGCCACGCCATTGTTTCTTTGTTGTTGCTGTTGCCGCTGCTCTTTTTTTGTCAGAACGTCAAAGTTGAACTTGTCTGGCTCCTTTTTGACTATTTTCTTCTTTTTTTTTTTGTTTTTTCTTCACTTAAAGTTTGCCGATAAAGGCTAAAGCATATAAATCGCCTGTTGTTCAATCGTTTTCAATTTGTCTTGCAACTTTCGACTCGCCTTTAGAAGCTCACTGCGTTGCGCGTATTTATTTGCCACACAAATCGAAATCTGCATAAGCGATGTGCATGCAACGGCAACGGCAACATCAGCTACAAAAAGCAATTGCCTGTGGCAATAAAACGCGACTTTGGCGCGAGATGGCGTTGTCGACGCTGACATGACAACAACAACAAGGTCAAAACGGATGCCAGCATCAGCATGGCTTTCATATTCCCCACGTAATTGTGCCCATGTCATTGTCAACATCCTTCAAAGTTTGTCAGAGCAAACAAATAAATATGCAAGTGCGAGTAAAGACAATGGGGCAGACAGAGGCAGAGACAGAGGCAGTGACAGAGACTCAGATACAGATACAGATACAGAATCACAGATATATCTACAGTTAGAGGCAGAGATGCAGATATAGATACAGCTACAGCTACAGCTAGTCATCAGAGAACACATGGCTAACATCCGCGTTTGCTTTGCCTTTTTGTGCCGCTTGATTTGCCACAGAGCCACGGGTGGTGCTAATAACACGCCCCCCTCCCCATCTCGTTCTGCCTCATGGCACCAACAAAAGGGCATCCGCATACATTTCAACTCCCTTGACTGGCTGCTCGACTTAACTTACTGCGCTGCTGTGGTCTCCTCTCTTCCATTGTGTGCCACAGCAACAGCGGCAACAACAGTGGCAGCTACAAAATGGAAATTGTTTTCATTTCGCACAAAACATTCCTAATGTGAATTGCAACTCGCCCGCACTGTGGAATTGCTGCTGTGCAACAATGGTGGTGGTGGTGGTGGCGGTAGTAGTAGTAGTAGTGGTACAAGTGCAACTGACGGGAACGTGCAACTTGGTGCGGTGGCTGCGGTTACTGCGGCGACTACCACCGCAAAGCTTTAGCCACTTGGCCACTTCGCAATGATGCCGCGGCCTTTTTTCCAGCCTGTTGGCTTTTCTAAGCGCATCTGACTTTGACTTTTCGGATACAATTGCAAGTGTAAATGTTATGGCTTTTGTTGCATGCATCAACATCATGTGCATTCCGCACGCAACATTTCCTCTACACTTTCGTGTAACACATGTTGCCATAACTTAACAGCTTAACAAACTTGTCGAGCCGTCGTCTCAACCGCTTTTCCACTTGGCGTATGCGTAACATTTAACCGGAGTCGCATCCGCCAAGTATATTTTTACGCAATAAAAGCGCGCTGCCTTTTTGCAGTTAATCCAGAGTGGGGCAAGCAGCCAGACCAAGTCGAAAAGTCATAGACATGCGCCGCATTGTGGCAGCAAAGTTTCCCGAAATAACTCTCGGCCCCGCGGGGAGAACAAAGTTGCCACAGTCGGCTCATTATGGCCGGGCTGCGTGTTGCTCATGGGGCTCCCTTAGCCTGTGTTGGTCTGTGTTGGTTTTTCGGGGGTGGAAGGGGGGAGGGAATAAAGAAAATCAAAAGAAACTTTTGCCCAAAATGCTTGCCAAGTTTTTGCGTTGTTCCGCCGCAGCAATAATAATCATCAGGCGCGAGCAAAGAAGTTACCAACTTGAAAGCAATTAACGGACTAAATCAAAAAAACATTTTTCACAAAAGAAATATAAAAGCAACACAATATGGGCGTGTGAGTGTGTGTGTGTGAGTGTTGGTTACGCACAAAATGCGTGTGTGTGTGTGTGTGTGTTTGTGGCTTGCATAAACATGTCAACAGCAACTGCCTCCGCAACCGCCTCCACATCCACCTCCGCCTCCACATCCACCTCCATTTCCGTCCCTGATTCATTTAGTCATTTGACTCCAGCCAACAACGTTGGGCATCCGCCACAGCATCCTTTGCTGCCCTGGAGCCAAATGAAGGCGGCAACAATTTTTAATTAATTAAACTCGTCTTACCCTTGCCTAATTGAACATATATTGTGCTATAACTGGAACAAAAGATGGCAAGCTTTTCCATATGAGTATAATATGTATTTGACATATTAAGGATAAGGTCATGGCTGTCAGTTATTTGAGCAGGAGAACAGGAGGTGGAGAGACGTAAGGCATCTCTTTGATCCATCCATTCGTAAAGATAATTATAGCAAAGATAATTGAAACTGACTTTAAGTCACATTATGAATTCATAAATCTATAGAATCTTTAAAGGTTTTTCTTGACACACTTCTTCAATTTACAGTTGACAGTTTTATATTGAAATATATTTGCTATTAAGTTTTGCATTTACTTTTTATAATTTTACATAAATAAAATATATAAATTACGTTTTATATTCGCAATTCCAAGTGTCATCAAAAAGTTTTATAACTGCCTATTTTTATGATGATTATATTTATTATACTATATATTTATTAATCTCTTTGAGTGCGTTTTACGGTTATTTGAACTTTCCATTAGGTTGAACAACTTCATACATATCCATCTCTTCAACCGATCTCTAATTTAAAACTTGACTCGCCGGGAGTGGGAAAAGCAATTAGCATTGAATCACATTTAAATCAGATAGAGTTTTATCGGCACATGGCTGGCATTTGTATTTGATCATTTAATTATGGCCTAATTAAAATTGACAAAGTCCTTGCTGCTTATGGGCCATTAAAAACCGAGCGGCAAAATAAGCATTGGCCCGGTCAGAGCTGGTCAAACAGGCCAACAGGCCAACAAAGCATAAAACTTGGGACAAAGACGATGCTTTGGCAAAAAAGGTCGTCGAGGATGATAGACGTAGTTGCCATTCGACATTCAGCCCATGCCAGGCAATTTCAACACCTTGCCTACCAAACCCCCCCCCCCTCCGTCACGCCCGGCAGTAGGAAACCCCTTCTGTGTTGCTGTGATCCAGAGGGGTTGGGCAGGAAGAGCTCAGCATGCGTTGCAGGCCAACAAGCGCAACGGTGTGCTTTGAATAATTAAACTAGAACATTTTCACTTTCAATTAAGACGTCGACATCAACACACACACACACAGACACACACAGAGAGAGAGAGAGAGAGACACACCGGAGGTGCTTGAGTAATGCCGAAGGACACGATGGCACGCGAAAGTTAAAGTTTTGTATTTGCATGCTGAAAATGGCCTGCAGTCCCATTATCTGTTGTGAACCTTTTTCTTGGGTGCCGCAATGAGAATTTAATTTGCCAATTTCTCTTTTAACTCGATTTTCGCGCATAATTAATTGGTTTTGACGCTCGAAATGGCCAAAAAGTATATGTTTTCGAATTAATTTAATGATATTTGTGTTATTTTGGTTGTTGTATTGTATTTTGTGGGGATTCCTAAAAATCAATCTCAACAGTGGCCTTGTCAACGGTTTTAACGCAAATTGGCATTTGTAAATTATTCTCGGTAATACTCTGGGCCCAGTTCAGTTCGGATCCCGTGTGTCAGCTGCTTGTCAGCCTTCGCAGCAAGTCAAATAAAAAGCGGCTTAAAAGCGTGCTCTGTTCTCATTTTCTCCACCCGTCTCCGGCTGCTCACTTTGTTGTTTGTTTCTTGCCTCTACTTATCTCCAGCTTTTAAAAGTTTGTAATATATATTTCACATCTTCGTCGGGCAGTCGAAGGAGGCGGAGGCGGAGGAGGAAGAGGATCAGAGGAGACAGGGGAAAAGCGGACACCATATGCAAAACAAATAAGCAGCCTAGCCCGCGGCTCACGGCGGCTTAGGCGCCGTTTTGACTGTCATGGAGATTCATATAAGTTACATTCACACACACACACACACACACACACACACACACACACACATACATAGCTTGCAGCAAGTGGGGCAACTCAAAGTCTTGGGGCATGACAGACAAGCGCTGTTATTAGGTAGCTGATAAACTGGCATCTCTGCTCGGCCTTGGTCAATGATTTTTAATTAAATGTCAGCGGCTTGGAGTATTTTATATATAGCAAGCAACAAACAGAAGTTGTGGCAACTTGATGTAATTAAAACCACACACACAGACACACATGAGCAGACTAGTTGGTCATTAAAACTCTTACTCTGCCACATAAATGCAGTGCATGTGTGCAAAAGCTTCTATGCTTGCTTGCTCGAGTGCACTGTATGTTGTTACTCTCATTCTTTCATACCCTAACTTTGGGTAATACACATATCTTATGGACTGCGAAATAGCAAACCTTTAAATTTAGCAATCAGGTTCGATTTGACAGCTCAAGCTTTGGAAATAACAAACTTATATGCATAGTCCTTCTATCTGATTCAGATTTCATATCCTTTAAATACATAAAAATATTGGAAACTATCTGCTAACTAACAGTATTGTTGTTGCTTCCATTTTCAAATCAATTACATAAACAACAATTCATATATAATACATTCGAAAATACATTCTCTATGCTGCTCTGAAAAGTATGCTATACATTTCTCTGTGCAATTGTTGGTAAGCACAAAGCTGACAAGAGAACTTACTAACAATCAGGGAAACAGTCTGCGAGGGTATTTAATTTGTGGTATTCCTAATGGCAGCTGTTCTTTTGAGTTGCTTTTGTTTATTCTTTTGCTCACAATGCACACGCACAGTGGGCCAACATCGAGGGGGCACTCCACTCCACTTACTGTGTTACTTACTCATGAGTGCACCAACAACTTCTGGTGCTACAGTGTCTGCTTAACTACCTGGATGGTTGACGCACCTGCAGCTCGCACTTGCTGCTGCTTGTTTTTACCCTTTCAATGCTTAAGTGAGGAAAAGTGTCTTTAACACACTTTGCTGAGGTGTCACACAATGGCGAGCCAGGGGACGGATGCGGTGCGTAAGTGCACAGCTTCAGTTACTTGGGAATTGCCACATTTTGAGAATATGCAAACTAAGAGTTCAAGTGGTCTGCTGCTGCAGGAAAAGGAAGAGCAAGAAATAGTTAGAGACACAAAGAGAGAGAGAGAGAGAGAGGGGAAGTGCGAGAAACTCTGTTCAGTTATTTGCGGACAGCTAATTAAACATCTGCAGACTAGAGCACAGTGCTCAGCATTTTGGTTGTGTGCGTGTTTTGCGGCGGGTTCAAGACCAGGACATCCATTATATACTTATCATATTAGTAATTGCTCTTACGAAAAGTCTGGCCGTAAATCACATGTGTGTGTGTGTGTGTAAAGCTGTTACAAAGATTACTTGCAAAGTCAGCAACACCATCATCATCATCATCATTAGCCACCCTCAAGTTGCCATTTTTTTCTTTTCTCTCTCTTAAGTCTGCCAGCGACTTTTGAGCCATGACGGGAACTGGTCGACTGCCGACTGACAAAATGCTGTTGACATTTACAAATGAACCTCGAGTAAATCAACTAATTAATGTGCCACGCCTCCAGTTAGCGAACATGTCACATGCACACTAAATTCCCCTGTGAGGCGTTAAGCGTTGACTTTATCCGGTCGATTGGAAAATGAAGTCAACCAGCTAAACGTGTGTACAACACAACGTGGCTAACTCGCCGGAAGAACAAGAGAATCAATCATGTAAAACAGTGTCTCCCAACTGTTTACACCTTCCACTGAGCAACCTAAAGCCGGGCTGTTTGTGTCAGCTTAAGGTGCAAATGGATGAACATTAAGATCCCTGGAGATATGACATTGGCCATACCGAGACAATGAATAATTAGGCTTATTAGCTAGTCACAATTTTCGAGCTAACAAAGTCATAGAAAAAGGGTGTGACAGTGCAGAATATGTTAATAAATTGTTTACCAGTCGAACAGACTGTTGATTAGCGACAGCAACGATTGAAGTGAAAGTTTCTAGAGCCATATAAATTGATTCTGGCAGCTAGAAGTGGAAGAATTTTGCAGCAAATACAACAGCATAACGTATAACAATTCGGTTTGAATTAGATTTCTGGTATTCATTTGGAACTACTAGAATACAGTTCTGAATCGACTATCCATTGAAGAGTATTCCGCTTTCGATTCCAAGGCTATGGCGATTTCCTTTCCACAAGTTTTCAAATGTCACACAGTTTACAATGCAAACGGAGAGTTGAATTTTATATGATAATATCGATTGCTTATCAAATGCGCAACAATGGAGAAATCATGTAATATGAGAAGCTCAAGTCAACATATTCCTTAAGCCTACACAGATATATGTGTGTTTGTTTGCTGTGAGCATATTTATGACCATTTCCACAAGCTAATTTCACACATAGTCTGTGCTAACCTTGACCATTGAACAGGCTTTCACTTGAATTACAAGTTGTTTATGTAAATTTGCAGGAAGTAAAAGTGAAACACAGAAATTCAGTCGAAACTCCTGCTGGGCATCCTATGGTTCTTTGTTGATGCTCAAAGTAACTATTATGTTAAAGCGACATTTTAATTAATACCGGCCAGGGGGCAGCTGCTATACGGGAATAGGGACAGGGCGAGGGACGGGAACTACGGCAATGAGCTGTGGATGGTACTCAAGGCAATATCTTGAACATAATTTTCTCATTTACACACACACACACACACACACACACATACACACCTAGTTGGCAACAGCCAGAAAGCTGAGACCGCACAATAGACGTAGCCGGCAGCAAGGAAAGCGCACTTGAGCACAGCTTGAAGCAGTATAATGCGCTGCGCCTATAAGTGCACTTGTGTTTGTGCCCCGCCCCCAGACTCGACAGGGAAGCCAGTGGTTGTTGCAATCGCTGTAATCGGGGCAGAGGAAGGCGGGTGGGGGGCAGTTCATGTTGCCAAGCGGTTATAAAAATATAAATGACAGGCCAACAAAATGAGAGGAAGCCTGGCAAACAATAATAAGTCTCGTATGCCTTTCACTTGGCGTTGCCAATGACACCACGCCCACTACGCCCACTATGCCCCAGCCAACACACCAACCACTGGGCCACTGTTACACTGAATTCCTGAACCAGTGAACTACTGAGCCACTTTTGGCATCCTTATTATATGACTTTCCATGGATTTTTAATGCAATTTCCGCTCGACTTATATCATGACCGTAAATTCAATTGTTTTCACTGTCTTCCACTTGCAGAATCTTCAAGACAACGTCGCATTCGGTGCAGGAGGATGTCAACCTACTGCACGCCTCGGTGCTGTCCATGGTGGAGTTCGACGACGATATATTTGCGGCAGGCAATTGTTTCGATTGGAATGAACATCCTGCGCAGCCAGGACTGTTCTGTCCGTTTGCCTATCGCTTGCCGCCACCGAATCTGGGCGCCATATTCGCCAAGGATCTGGCCATGGAGTATCATTATCTGGGCAATACATCCGAATGGTTCTTCCTTGCTCGGAAGAATGCCGAGAAGGTGATAGCTCGCAACGAGCAGTACCTGAAATGTAAGTGCCATTTGATTTATGCTACACTTGTGAATTGGATGAGGTCTGTTCTCAGTTTATTTATGCGCCGATAGCGGCATCTTGAGTATGAGTATGACATTGAATATTTATATTTGCTGCGTGCTTTAATCTCTGACTTCATTAGTCACTGTCCAGACGACAACATCAGGGGACATTTGGCCAAGGATCCAAAGAGCCAGGCCATAAAAGCTAGCTTCTGCTGCCTAATTGCGTTGCCGTCTCCATCTCGTTTACCATTTCGAGGGGCATATTTTACTGTCGCTTTATCATTGCCAGTTGCCAGTTGCCAGTTGCCAGTTGCCAGTTGCCAGTTTGCCAGTTTGCCAGTTGGGCAAATTTCTATCATAGCCCAACAATTAAGCAAATAAATAAGAGGCAAATGCCGGCACACAGACTCTAAATACTTATAAGGCAACGAGGATGCCACTTAAAATGTAAATGACCGGTACCCAATCTTGGCAACGCCTTTCTAATTAGCCCGGATACCCAATGTCCTCAATGAGCACCTGCCCAAAACGAGAGAGAATTGTTTAATTTATGCACATGTCGTTTTCAATTTCCTGTTCGTTTTCGTGTGTGTGTGTTTAAGTCAATTAAAGTCATGAGGCCTGAGTTGAGAGTTCAATTCATAGCATATTTAATCGAAAGACGCTTAAGGGTTTATTGCTTGGATTAACAGTGAATATGACAATCAGTGCATTAAATGCAACTGACAATACGCAAATTTATCGAAATTACATTTAATTATGCATACTCTCTCTCTCTGGCCATCTCGCTGTAGGCCTGTCTGTCTGTCTGTCGGACAATCCTTCAATTTGTTTGGCAGTTGCCACATTTCGCGATATGCATAATTAGCAAATTAAAGGTTACGTATACGCCACGTGTTGGGGCTCTGTGTTTGCTCATGTTGGCATGCAAATGATTTGTTTGCCTGACTACGTATATATCCCTTATATAATACTTATATATAATACGTTTATATCCGAGATTTGGTGCACGCTATTACGTGACAACCGCACAAAAGGGGCAGAAAGTCTGTTGACTTTTCTAGCCTCTGGTTGCACGACAAATTGCATGTGATCTGCGGTCGATGGTGCGCAAACACAAAAATTTCAAATGACAAACGGAATCGAAAACAAACACGCAGCCGCCAAGGTTCCAAGACCCCTACTCAGACCCGTAACCGGACCCGGACCCGGACTCGAACTCAAACTCGTACTCGTACTCGTTTTTGGAACCATGCATACTAACACTATTTGTGGTAGCGAGGAAAACAGTAGATTGCAGCCTGTTTCAGGAGGAAAACAAAACTATTTGCCACAGATAAAAATTCATTTGTTCGTTCGTCTCGTTTGTTTGTTTGCCACTTGCCAGGGATGCAGCGAGGGGAGCGTTGAAATTGATGAAAAAACTGATGAAATATTATTTTTGTAGCTCAAATAATGAAAGAAACCGATTGTATATGTGTGTGTATGTCTGTGTGTGTTGACCGCCGTTTGACAGAGAGTCATTTATCTACGGAAAACGGCGACCTCGACTCGACTTCGTCGATTGCATAAAACTTAGTGGAAAGATGCCTCACGGAATAACCGCAACTATGAACAATGATTTACGGTCGTCGATGTGTGTGTGAGTGTGTGTGTGTAGCTGTGTGAGTTTGTGGCAAGTTCAGTTTATACTAGCGATGATTGCGTGTTGCATTTGTGTTACAACATGACAGGGACACGACTTCGAGCCACATACGTCAAAGGGCTAATGGAACCTAAATTAATAAAGCGAACGAAAACGACAAGAAGGAATTTCAATCAATTTAGAAATGATTGCTACAATATTTTATTTATATAGTATAATAAATGTTGTATTACATTGCAGAAACAATTTTGTTTGAATTATTAGCATTGTTAGTTGATCTTTTTAGTTCTGTAGTTCCGTTCGTGTTGGCCGTGAAAAGCAAGAACACAACAACACTTGTCCATCTCTAGGCCGAAGCGTGTTAGAATTTGCCTTAAGGTCGACATCGCTGCTGGGATATCTGCATGGCGTCGCCTGACTTTCAATTTATATGCATTTGCATAGTTGAACTTGCCTCAGTTGCAGTTGCAGCCTTAGCCTTAGCTTCGGCCTTAGTCCCAGCTCTGTGGCTGGTGAAACTTTGAAACTGGCGCACAAGTTGGTTTCATTGCAATTGCCCCATCATCAAATGGCTGGCGCCTTTAAAAGCAAAAGGCGACTTTATTAAATTTTCAGTATTTTTCTCACGTCAGCGCAACAAATTCATAAATAATTTTGCAACCACAATTAATTGGCGAGCAATTCACGTGCAATTAATTTAATTATACATTTGTGGTGCGCACACGATTCATTTACAAATGTTTTTTTAATCGCCGACAAGCATCGACTTATTGCCCGAAGAGAACCTATTAAATAAAGTGATTCCAATTTAATAATATTGAAATTTTATCTCTGCACTTTGTTGCATCTGCAATAAATCGAATAATTATTGCAACAAACTGATGATGATGTTAACAGAAATTCGATTGCTTGTAATGAAACAAATCAATTATTTATAATAGTCAAAAAATCAGCATCAATTACAATTCAATACCCATGCGAAATATATTTATTTATTGTGCATTGAAACAGAGTTTGTAACAAGCAAATGAACAAATGCAGTTAAAATTCAGTTAACACTTTTCTGTGCATTGAAATTCATTGATTCTCTGACTTTTCAATTTCAAGTAATTTATCTACTTGGTGCAGAAGTGTTGAAATTTTAATTGAAAGAAAAATTTGATACAATAAATAAAGATGGAAAGTAAGATAAGTAAACTCAATTGTTTTGCACTTTAACATTATTTAGACAAATTTTCTCACAATTCGAATCAAAACTTACGTTCAATGCATTGAAGATTACTGGCTGTTGGTAGAGTCCAAGTTAACCATGGCTTTGTAGCGGGATCGGAGATTAGAGACTGACCAGATTGTCAGTTCTTCAACTAAATGGAAGACCCAATAGTTAAACTTATATATATATACCACAGGATGAGCTAGAACCTCGGATCCATTGCAATTGTTAACTCTACAATATACACACTTGACTTTTATAGCTTCGGCCAGATTCTAAATAGACAAACAACACAAATATACCATGACACATCTGTTGGTTTCTCGTGACCCGCTGCTTTTGTAGTCTGTAATTAGCACAAAACAATTGGCCAAGTGTTACTAGTATTTATTATTTAAACACAATTGACTCGGCACCGCATTCAAATATTTAATGTAAATGTTTCAATTATAAATCTTAACATTTGCAGTCAGAAACTTTGCCTTCAGCTGATTTCAATAAATAAACAACTGCCAATTCGAAAGTATATTAATTATTATTGAAGCAACAACAGCTGACAGAACTTCTAAAATCAGTTAATGTTGTATTTAATCATTATGAACGATTTTAATACGTTGACAAATATAAACATAAATCTTGTCTGTTTTATGCTGCATTTGAAAGTTTATTTAAAGTGCTCGTAAATAAGCTGTTTAAGTTTAATGTGTAGGATTAAATACTTAAGTCGGATAAGGGGAAATGCAGCAGAAAATCTTATTTCAATATGATGACAATATCTCTAAGAATTTTATTAAATTTATAAAATATAAAGGAGATCTACAAATATATAAAAAACTCTTCAATAAATACTCTTATCTTTAATATTGTGTTTCTTGTATTTAAAAGTCTAATAATTGGGTATAGTTAAATTCAATTATGAACTTTACTAAAGTTATCTGAACAATTCAGTTCTTTAGTCAAAACTCTAAAAGCAATCTGAAATTAGCTGCAATCTCGCTGTCATCGCCTTTTTTGCAAATAATACAACAAATGTGAACAAATCCAAGTACAATGGAAATAAATATGTGCACATTTATGCCTGACTGTCTACACACATAGTGTGTGGGTGTATGGGTGTGTGAGTGTGGTAAGTAAGCCGCAAAAATATGTCATAATATTTGTTTTTAGTTCAAACACAGCGACTTGTCCATTGTTATTGTTGCTGTCGTCATTGTGGCTGCTTTCACTTTATAAGTCTGTCTATGTGTGTGTATCTATGTGCGTGTATCTATATGTGTGTGTGTGTATCTATGTGTGCATGTGTATGATATGAGTATGATTTTTTTGTGTCTACCCCGTCACGTGTTTAACATAAAATTTAAATAAAAATCACATACAATATGTAAACAGTAATATGTATGTACGTACTTCCAGCGAGTGCTGCGTATTCGCTACGGATCTGATGTGCCTCATGCCTCATGCCCCATGCCACATGGCAACGCTTTAGGCATCTTTACTGTCTGCTCTTTTTATGCGTTCTGATTATTTCTTGGTATTGGTGACATTGTTGTTGCTGCTGTTGTAATTTCCGTCTGTTAACACAATTTGCTAAATTTCTGATACTTTCCTATATTTTTTTGTGGCAGGGGGGGAAAAGCTGCTTGCGGCTTTTCATTTCCATTACCATTTTGGGGCTCACAATTGTGAGGCACAACTAAATCAGCTAAATCTTATGAGATAAACTATAACATATACAAATTCTATGCAAATTCCAGGCCACAAGCAATGTCTCCAAGAAGTACTCAAGTGTGTGTGTGTGTGTGTGTGTGTCTATTAGCTGGGGTAGATTTTTTACTGTGTCTCCTCTCTCTCTATTATATAGAGGCAATTGCAGAGAAGCACTTGGCACGCGCCAGGCACATTTGGGCCACAATAAATAAAGATGGAAATTCACGTTAATATAAAACAGGATAAGCCCTAAAGAGAGACGCGCACGTGGGGAATATATGGGGGGGGGAATGACTAAGCTAATCCGCATGTATTCCATTTTACTCAAACCGCTCGGCGAGATTCATTTGCCGCACTATGGTAATAATGCTGAATGCAAACTTGGCCACCTGTGGTGGGAATCATCTAGTTAAATGTACTCACAATTCTCGTATTTATACTCACGCTGATGTTGCTGTTCATTGTTATGGGGAATATGCCGCCTGCAATGAAGGTTATTGGCTGTTGGACGTGATGCATGAAGTTAACCAATGTGGATTTGTAGCGTGGCTCAGCATCGGCCCAATTCGATTGGAAAATGATGTTGGCCAAGTCATCGCAGTCGTCGATGAGCAAATTGCAGGTATAGCAAAAGGGAAACGTCTGCAAGAGGACGGTGAGTAAGTGCATAAAAGAGGCCAGACCACGCCAGAAGTTCGAGAAGAAGAACATATTGATCAGAGTCAGGCCAATGACGGATCCGATCAGCAGAAATTGTACAAAAATAGTGCGAGCTATTATGGGACGTATCAGGTTGCAGCAACTGTCAAAGAAATAGCAAAGTTACTCTATCTGAAACCCGGTTACTCTGTCAGCACTACCTAACAAGCATTTTGTGATCCATGATGCAATTAACCAGCTCCTGATAGTTCTCCTTCTCCGACATGGTTGGATCCATGCGCAGATTACGCACATGATCCTTCAGCACATCGAAATGTCCACGAATGATCATCGTGTACATGAGTGGATAAGTGTCGGCCAATTCATCCTGCAGCACAACGAACGACATAATGGTATACTCAAAGATCGCCTGGATCCACACGCTGCCCAGGCCATCACGCCAGTCCACAAAGGGGGTGTAGATAGACCACGGTGGTCTACCAGTCAGCACAGCTGAGAGAAATGTGGATCCTGAATAGCCGCAGTAGACGAAGGTGTAGAAGAGAAAGGCGCGGCTGCAACGTGCAACCATTTCGTGTATTTTCTGTCGATCCCCGTCACTTCGCAGTCGTTCATCCAGTCTGTCCAGCAGCTTTACCACTTCTCCCAGGCGCCATAGAAAAATGTAAGTTATGATTGTCTTCACCGAGGAGCCGTACACATTGATGGCAACCTGCAACGATGTTAGAAACTCGCCAGGCGTAAAGTTCTTAAACTCCATGCCATAGCTGACGACGAATCCAACGGGCACGTAGAAGACTCCGAAAGTAAAGGTTATAATTGTCCAGAGGAAGTATACATATCGAAGAACTCCATCTTTCGGGGGTACCCAACCAATCAGCTTCATTCCGCGATTCATATACGTGCAGCCATCGCGGGAACGCACTTGCTCCGTAAGTGGAGCCGGATGGATGAGCTTGAACATCGGATCCATTGCAATTGTTAACTCTTCGAAAGCCACACTCGACTTTTATAGTCGCAGCCAGATATGTACAAAATAAACAAACACATAACAGCTGTTGGTTTCCCGTGACCCGAAGCTGATTTCAATAAATAAACATCTGCCATTTTCATAGCATATTAATTATTATTCAAGCATTTGCAGTTTGAAAGTTTTACAGGAGAATAGCTGAATTCTCTGGGAAAAATAACAGACTACATGGTTAAATACTATTTTCTTAAGAGAGTAGTTCTTAGAATTGTGTTTACAAGTATTTTGTCTATCATTGTAGGGATTTAACGTTGGAGAGATTAATTATAACTGCAGCGGTAGCAATGCATACTACGTAATATCTCTTAGCATTTACTTTACTTTGCTTTACTTTCATTGTTAGGTATCAAACGACTGACTCTGGCATCATACCGCTGTATTTCACAACTCCTTTTAGAGCGAGATCAAACTAGGTCGATTTCACTTGTCTTAGTATGTTAAAGCGAGATAACTAATCCATCTGGATAATTAGTGACGGGAGGATACATAATCTAGTGATGGGGTGGGGTATACAATCTAGTGATGGTTTGGTTAACAGAGTATAGGAATTTTAACAGACTATCGGGCTGCTACAGTATATTTCATTAGAAACGAGTTTGAAGCTTATCGGGTAAAGAATAAGAATTTTATTTTTCGCAGTGGCATTAGAAATATAAAAATTTGAACAATTCCCATAAGATCCAAGCCACAATATCAAATCTATTTTTAATGTGTCCCCTTTTTTACTGCGATGAATTGCAATTTCACTTATAAAGTCATTAGCTTATTCATTCAGCAGGACAATGCACGACTGAGGGTCGAGCAAATGTTGATGCTTTTAAGTGTTGCTGATCGCCATTAAATTCCTTTCGATTTATCGACCAGTTGTAATTGCAGCTTGCACTGTGTATAGAACAATATTCAAAGTGTTTTCTCCCCTTTCTCATCTTCTCATTGCAGCTTTCCATCTTTATTCGAACCGGACCGAGGAACGCATCGAGGACGATACGCTGGCCGTGAAGTATGAGGATGGCAGATGGTCAAAACCGTATTACGACTGCGGCGGCGGGAATATATGGATGTTAACGTATACGGTGCCATTCTTTGGTTACGAGAATGGCAGCTATCACTTCAAGTAAGTGGAAGCACACAAAGTCAAAAACAATTGCCGTACAAATCGCAAGGGAAATCACTAGGGAAATGTCCTCCAATCCCCAATCCCCTCTGCGTCTTCCATCTGTATAAAGTGTGGGCGTGGTGCAACAACGAAGAACAAACATTCAGACCCATTCTATAAATAATTTGCACAAAAAGCGCCCAGAGAAACTGCAATGGCCTGTAAAGTGCCAGTGCGCAGCTTTTTCTGTAGTTTTCATACTCTGTACACATTAAGAACGTGTAGCGCAGAGTATGCCTGAGTTGTGTTAACGTATGTAACGTGAAATACTTCAGCTGAGATTTAACTGATGGGGGCAAGGAAAAGGATATCATTACTGTCCTTTGATCTGTCTACAGAGTATCTGCTAGTCGTGCATTATCGCATAGATACTATTTACTTGTTGTACTTAGTTTTTATTGTTTGTTTTTGCTGTTGTTGTCGAGCGGCGTTCAACTGTCAGCGACAGTCGCAGCCTTCGAATGACTAAAAATGAAATGTAAGCAACATTTTTGGGTGTGGCAAAGTTTTGGCTTTTGTCTCACGATTGTGCCACATGGCATGAACAACAACAATAATGCAGTAAACAGTATCAGTAATTGAATAGCGTTGCGTCTCCAAGTAAAATGAGTGCCACAAGGCTGCACGTGCAGCATATCAGAAGCAACTTTTTTGGCCAAGAACTGTTAGCAAATTTCTTGCACGCACACCGACAAACGGAATATGTTAACATGGACAGAACGTTACTATGAAACTTTATGACGCCATTTCGCTGTTGTTTTTCTTTTCTTTTTTTTTTAGTGAAATTTTTAATTTTTTCTCTTTTGCCTCATTTCTTTTATTTTGTCGAACATAGTTCGCCTTTTGAAAACTTTTCCGATTGAATGTTGAGGCAAAAAGTTGGCAAACTGTGCGAAAAGTCAAAATGGAGTCCCGATTTCAGACTCTGCCCCCTTCAAAAGGCAGCGCGAAACAAGTTATCCACTTTAATGAAAATTTCATTGATCTTCGAGACTTGCGAGACGTTTGACCAAATCAATAAATTTCTCAAACACTTGGCATTCAAAAGGGCCGCTTAGGACTTGAAACGTGCACTTTTCTATATATATGTATATATATTTAATTAATTCAGTTAAATGGGAAGAGGAAGTGGGCAAAAACGGGCAGAAATGATTCATTAAATTTGTTAAATCAACTGTGAGTGTTAGATGAATTTATTAGAAATATTTGCGAGCCCAGCCGAAAAGTAAGAAAACAGATTTTAGCATTAACGAGACTATGACACAATTGCAACAACAACTACAATTTTGTTGCCTGTGCCCAGCAGTTAGTTACAACATCAAACTGAGTGCCTCAATGTTGCATAATGAATGCTGAAAGCCATTTTATTGTTTACGACCGAACGTGAACGTGAACGCAAGGAGGAGGAATGCGGCAGGAGAGGCAAGTGGCATGGTGCAGGGGCATGCTGGTAGTAAATAGTATACAGCTCTGCACAATTAGCCATTCGTCGTTACCGTCCGCACTTCCACTTCGCTTCATGCATAATTTGTAAATATTGCTTGTTATGAAGCAGTAACAACAGCAGCCAACGTGGTTTAATTTTTAAATTGTATCTATATTTGAAAAAAATTAAAGGAAAATATTCTACACTCTTCTTTTAATTTAAAAAAATATTTTAAAAATGTTTAACTTCACTTAATGCAAGTCAATTCACTGCAGCTTGAAAAAGTGGGTGAAAAATCTATATTTGTGGGTCGTAAAAAGCAGAAAGTAACAGATATTAAACTATTGGAGATATTGTGATACCGATACCCAAACTTATTAACTTTTAATTGTTGGATATAACGAGCTGAATGCAAAAGTAGTAGTAGTAGTAGTTTTGACTACTCAAAATTACCTGCTGAGTATTCGCTACAGTCTAAAACCACGCGATAAAGATCATTTTGAGGCGCTTAAGTAGTTTTCTCTAAAACATGACAAAGATTTTAACTTGAACACACCCACGTTGAACTGTAGAAGTACACTATACTTGTTGCAGTCCGATAGTCTGTTAACATTCCTATACTCGTTAACCCTACCACCACTAGATTGTATACCCCACCCCATCACTAGATTATGTATCCTCCCGTCACTAATTATTCAGATGAATTAGTTATCTCGCTTTAACCTATTAACACAATGGAGATCGACCTAGCTTGATCTCGTTCTAAAAGGAGTTGTGATATACAGAGGTGTGATGTCAGAGTCAGTCAGTAGAATCAGTAGAAAATAACTGCGTGTTTCATTTAATTTAAACGATAACATACTCTAGTTATTTATTCAAGAAGAATATATCCTTGGTCTCCATCATGTACTTCTCATAGCTGGCGGTTGTGGCCCCGTCCTGGGTTTTAGGTTTGTAGCAGTAGCAGGGATAAACCTTACGCTTCTCCTCCATATTCACCATACGCCTCTGAGGAAAAACCGGTTTATCTGTGAATCGCAGACGCTGTTGCCCTGTGTAAATCAGGTATTGAGAAAATTGTGTCTGATGATTGGCTGTAGTAGTTTAATTGTTATACTAACAGTTGGTGTGATAGAATTGCTTCTGATACCAGGAGAGTGATTCGTCCGGAGAATTTCGGTTTTGGAATAGGGCAACTACTACAAGTGGAAGTGCCAGCAGTATTAGCAGCAACAGTTGACTTGCCAACGCGTTTAATAACATTTTTTGCAACACTTCTGGCTAAAATGAAATTTAACGCTAGACTTTTGCGCCCAACTTGGCTAATGGCTTGCGTAATTATTACAGTTACAGGCACTTTACGGGTAAAGCGTTTAAAATTTCATTAAACACGGCACCTGCGTTCAGTTCGTAAGTCTCTGACTCAGTTCTCAACAGGTGGATGGCAATCAATTATAAGAAGCAGCAGAAATACATATATATATCCACACACCCACACACAAACTCACATGCCTAGACAGACTGACGTCTATCATGTTCAATGACTTTGCACGCTCCATAAATTTCACACATTAGAAACTCTCATATAACACATACGTGCTCTTATGTACTCTCGACTAAGAGCCAACTTTCCACTCGACGGCCTGTCGGAGCGGAAGCACAACAACTGCCTGCAATTAGTTGCAACATTAATTTGCCCCCGCCTAATGGACGGATGCAACAAAATTAATGTCGAAATGTTGAAAGTTCGTGCTCAGTTCGTGCGTCCACGAGGCGAGGCTTCAAACACTGCAGTGGCCACAGCAAAAGTCGAAAACAAAGCTCATTTATTACAGCGGCTTAAAGTGCAGAAATAAAATCAAAGAACTGGAGAGTTGAGTAAATCGAGTGCCGACTATTAAATGCACTGCACTCGAGGCCAACAAATACGAAAAGAAATACGAAATCTACACAATTAAATTTAATTATCAATTTTTATGTCTATGGCGAAGTTTCGTATTTAACCTAATATTCCCCTCAGTAAAGGGTATAATTATTACAGCCAAAAAGTTGGCTATTACCAACGAAGTTCAACAAAGCAATCGTGTTAATAATGTGCTGCTATCAGAATTCCATTAGTTGTGGAACAGACCGAAAAATTAATTTGTTTAAGTCGTGGCAGCAAACTGGCGGAAAAATGGTAAACTAGCTGGAACCAGGACCAGACCAGACCAGAAGAAGTTGAATCCAGGCGATGGCAGCACGGAAAGTTACTAATTGATTTAATTTATGTATTACGCTGTGTTATATCATGATAAATGCTGGACAACAGGACAAGGGGACAATAGGCCGAGCTAACGGCTAACGGCTAAGCGGCAGCAAACATTAACTTAATAATATTAAAAATTATTTGGCACTTCGGTTGGGCGGCCAGCGGAATGAGCATTAGCAGCTGGAAAAACCAAACAAGATTCCTCAACCTCAATTCGCAAAATGTGAATGAAAAGGCAAAACGCAAATATATATAAAGCACAAATCACATTAACCGCCCGCTGTGCGCTGAGAGAAAGGACACGACGACGACGTCAGGCTGGGAATACGACTCTGCTGTTTTGGCCCGGATTGCTTTGGGATGCCTGCTGGGGCAATAATTTTATTTGATTTCATTTAAGTTTCGCTTAGCGCTCGCTGCGTGCAACAAATTTTCAATATTACAACAGAGAGAGTGGAGAGAGTCGCTGGAGGAATGTAGAAGGCTCGCTGCCTCAGTATTCAAATAATCTTGGGTGTGGTATTTATTTGACTTATGCTGCAATATGTACATATAAGTACGATATTTCACATACGTACACAGAGTGGCACAGCATAATGAGGCAAACGGAAACGGAAATATCAAATATTGCAATAAGCATTCCTTTGTGTGGGCAAGTAACGAGCGGGTGTTTGGGGTGGGAAGAAATATGACAGTTGCTTGTTATCCTGTCGAGTTGCATGCATCGTGTGAATATACATGATTATGGATTACATGACAGTGGCAAGCTACTAACATAGCATGCTGGCTGCTCACAAGTTGCCTACAAGTCATCTTCTCGTATTTGCGTTCCGTTTACATGCAATATTTGTGTCAGTCCGGCTGCAACTCATATTGCCTGACGTGCCCGACTCTCTCATACAAATACACAAATGTTTTGACCCAGAACGGTTCGTATTTCGACTGCTCGATAGATGCTGCTGCCAATCATATTTAAAAGTGCCAGCCATATGCCAACTGACATTCCATGTGTGGCTTTTACAATGTCAATGTCTTGTCGACAGCCAATTACATGCAACATTGTAATACAAACATGCAATATCGACAACAACATAACCTTTCAATACTGCCTGCCACAGATGCCAAGTGCTCAGATGAAAACTTTCGTCAATAGTTGAATAACAATAACAAGGTCAACAGGGTTAACAAATAGATCAAAAGCAAGTCGATTTATATTTGTATCTACAGCTGATAATAGTTAAACAGCAAAGACAAAGATTGCAATATTCTTTTTAATAGGTTTCGAGCAATTTAAATTAATATTATATGATTGTTTCTTAATTAAAAACGTAAAACAAAAGATGCTTTCAGCTTAAGAAATCGATTCTTAATGCAAATAAAAGTGTTCCATTATGATTGCATAATATTAAAGTAAGATAAAAGCAAAAGGAAAAGCTCACAAGCACTTCTGACTACTATTTGCCGAACATATTTCGTTTGTAGCATTTCCTAAGTTTCCCTTAAATGTTAAGCAACAGATTTTCCACATTATAATCCAACATAACCGTTGATAAGTCGTGTATGCCAGTGGAAGTACTACTATTAACATGGAACCTAGTTCATCTGCAAAATTTGTCATTAATGTGACCTCAATTTTGGCCACACAAATTTTCCTGGCTTACCGAGAGACTCTGTATGTCAGTGAGGTGAGAATTGCAATGGCAAAAGCAGATTACGAACCATACGTACTACATTAGCAGAAACCTCCATATGATGCAAGTTGTGGTGTTGATGGTGATGGGAGGTGGTGGATGGGCATTGAAAATATACTGTTTGCTGTCCATTGGCAAATATGAGAGCATACATGGCGTATACTTAATGCGACAACAAATCCAACCAGTCGTGTTATTTACAAACTGATTGCCGACGTGCGTGTGTGTGCGTTTGTGCATGTTGTTATTGTGGTCATAACCAAATACTATCCTAATACTACTACTAGCCAAAATGCACTCGACAACAAAAACGGCAACAGTCGCACACCACACGGCGTATACGTATTAGCTGTCACTATTTTTAAAATGGCTTACACGTGCTGTCATATCTGTATCATTGTGTGTTTGTGTGTAAGCTGCGAAAATGCATTCGAGCTATGCACGTACAAGAATTCCGTGAGCTAAGCACGTGCTTTGACTGGGTTAAAGTATTTCTTTGAGAACTCAGGGTGTTTGCGCACTTTTCTGGCATTCTGGCTTGCAAAATATTTACTTTAAAGTAAGTTCAAACACTTGAAACGATATAAGTACTTTCTTTTGCTCTTGAAATGTGGAAATTATATTTCCAGTTTGTTTGGACTTGGAGCAGCTGCTTTTCCAACAGCAATCGTTTAATTAGATGAACAGATAAGGAGAGAGAGAGGAAGAGTGAGAGGAGGATAGTAAAAAGAAAACCAATTATGCTAATCAGTTGAGCGGCAAACACAAGTGACCCACACTTGCAGCTTCCTCCCTCCAGAGGCGACGAAAGCTCAATAAAATCCACGGTATTGTCATGTTTTTGTTGGCTACGGCTCTAAACGTGGCCGTGACTGTGCCTCTGACTGTGACTGTGGCTTTTGCTTTTGGCAGCAAAATTGAAAATCAACAGGCACGCAGAGGACATCGAAATGGAAATGGTGACGACAAACGATTAATTGGCAGCTCATTTGTAGGCATTGGGCGACACTTAATCAAAGGCGCATCAAGTATACGCCACCAGGCACAACGCAATGCCGCATCAGCGGTGCGTGGCGTTCGCTGTGGCTATTAAATAGACACACACATACACACACACACTCAGTCCAGGCTAAAGGCGACAAACAAATAAATCAATATGAGCCGCAGCAAAAATTCATTCGGACACATAGGCGAGCTGACCGGCTCGATAAGCTTATTTTTCGATATCCGTTTACAAATTATCTTCAAAACTGTCAACAACAACAACAACACTAACAACAAAGGGAAGCAAATCGAACAGTGCTGACAAAATGAAACCACAGCAAATAAAAGGCAAGCAAATAATAAAGGCAATGGCAAAAAAAAGGATCCAGGACATACACAAAAGGCGTTGGGATCAACTGCAGGAGAATTAACATAATCATTATTATAATGTAATATGGCCATTGTGTAGTCTACTGTAGTCCTGCCACATCCTGCCCTTACAGTGCCCCAGTCGATATCCCTTTTTTTTTGCAATCAATAAGTTGTCAGAAACAATCAAATAAATACAAACTGATATGTCAATATTAACTGACAGGCGGATGAAACTCGAGACCAGATAAGACGGCACACACCCATACACACAGGGGCGTGTGTGTGTGTGTGTGTACATTAAAGAAAAAGGTCTCCCTATTGATGTCAAACATTCCGACAGTCGGAGATGCGTGAAGTTTTTTAGTAAGGTCCAAGACACTGGACACAACTTTTGTTTTACCTTTTCAATTTGTTGTACAAATTACTTGAAAGTTTCTTAAGAACATTTTGTTGATAAAAGCATTTTAAATCAAGCTTATAAATATGTATCAACTAATATACAGTGGGGGTTTCGTCTCTCTGTATATTAAATCTATTTTGTTTATCTATCTATACATACTTATAAGAAATTATACTTGTTTATCATTCAAACTCTAGATTGATTCAATTAAACACTAAGCAAGTCTTTCGAAATAGTTTAATAATTCAAGAAAATTACAATTGTGACTCACTGTGCACAAGGCATGGAAATACGAGCCTTGGATTATGCGTAAAATTCTACATGTGTTCCGGCTGCTTAGGAATGCGTGTAATTGGGTGTTTGCCAGCTGCTCATGCCACATCCAGAGCAGATCGTATAGAATATCTGGATGGGAAGTGTCAGGGTGGCCGGATGGCGGCTTAGTGCACCCTTTTCATGGCTTTATGTCTTTGTAAAACGACAAGGCAGCCGGTCAGCCAAAAGACAGCGGAAGGACAAGAAAATAATTTTCTACTAGTTTTTGTTGTTGTTATTGCTGTTGTTGTTGTTCGTCTTTGTTGTTGCTTGCGTTCATTTCCATTTGCGAAAACGGAACCATAACACGCTTGTTAGTTTCCACATGGCCTTTATCCTTTATCCCAGCCATTTCCGTCGTCTGCGATTCACACAGCAATCAAAGGCGGAATTTATTGTATGTTATCGCTGGGAGTACACAAAAAGCAACAGCAACAACAACAACAACAACAATGTGACCAGTGTCCGTGAACAAGATGGACTCTGCTTAAACACATATACGCAGCCAATAGACTTATATATATATTTTGTATATATGTATACATAAATATCAGCCGCTGGCGCTGGCGCACGTTTTATTGAATTGATTTTATAAATGACGCCATTTGGCTTAAGTGCCGCCCAGTTGATTGTTAAACTGACAAATTAATAACATAAATTTTTAACGCCTTCTCAACTCATCTCGTCTGTTGCAGGGGCACATCTGGCATTGATATTGACTTGCGGCGCGTGGACATCGACCAATGCCCGCAGCGTCATACGCCGGGCACAAAGCGACCGCTGAACATCTTTGCCGGCACCGACAAGTGCAAGCAGCGCACCACAATGGTGAGTACTTAAAAGATACACACACACACACAGCAATCAGCAGTCAATTGCTTTCACTTTCACTTTCACACCTTTCTATCCTAACCTCCGCAATCTCTTTATCTCTTCCTCTTCGCTCAGTGTGAGGCGATTATGGGCCTGGGCTTTCGTCGTGGCTCCTACAAATGCCTGTGCCGCAAGGGCTTTTACTTTCCGGACATTGTATCTCTACACAAGTTCTTCAATGGCAGCCTGCTGGAAGAGGAGTACGAGAAGCTAATGCTGGTAGGTTTTTGTGGTTAAAAATTACCATTATCACACTGAGGCACAGTGGGAAAAATGACTAGACTAGCTTACAATAAATTCCAATTGTTGAATTGAATATTAACACAAATAGTTACCTTTTAAAAATATCGCGTTTTGGTTTCTCTGTTGTCAAATATATTATTTTTTCTTATCTATTCCATTATCAAGTTTTCTTGTGCCCTATAAATAATTATTGTTTAGTTATAATATCGATAATTATATTGTAGTGAGCTTTCCATAGGTAAATATATAATAGTTAATGTAAAACAAATGATATTACTTCTGGAATTCAACAAAAATAAATCAATTAAATTGATTTTGTTAATGTATGTTTATTATAAACTTTAAATCTGGTTCTTGTTGTTAATATGTTATATAGTTTCTTGTGAAAATATCAGGTTTTAAAAGCTAGTCTAGTCGTTTTTCCCACTGCTCGAAGTGCTGAAGCTGTGACGTTAAAGAAGTGTAACAGAAACCGCTGTGTCAGGTGGTTTTAATAATTGCCAACGCTTAACCGAAACTTTCATTAAATATGTATGTTGCTTTACTCTTACTCCCTGTTCATCTTTATCTGTATCTCTTCTCTGTACAGGGTAAGAACTCAACGTACAATAGCAACAACGAATACGAGTGCCTGCCCTGCGCCGAGGGCTGTGACTCCTGTGAGGACTCCTCACCCTGCATTGCGGCCCTCAATTGGCCCATGCGCACCAGCATCCTGGCACTGGCCTGCATTGTCATCGGCCTGCTGCCCCCCGCCGCCTGGTTCACATTTCGCTATCAACAAGTCAAGGTAAGTGACCACACCAAGAACAACACATAGAGTCCTCTGACCAAATAAAATGTTGCTGCGTGGACTTCCTCACTTTTTGTTGATTTTAAAATGGCAACACATCTTTTTTTTTTGAAGCCAAAGGTAGGAGAAGGAGGAGGATGCTTCATCTACTTGGCTTGCTGGCTGGCTTGTTGGCTGGCTGTCAAATGCCTTGGAATCCTGAACATGGGCAAACCTAAGCTGCTGTCATTCGGTTGCTAAGCTGCTTAGCATTGTTAGTTTCAAGTTAATTTTGTACGTGCTATGTCGCAGTCGGAGTGAGTCTATGTCGTCGACGTGCTCGGGATATTGCCGCGCAGAAACGGAAGTGCAAACATTCACACAGATTTCCACAAGCTTGGTGGACTGCAGTCCTCACTCACACTCCCAGTGTTACTTGTGCTCTCATTAAGCCAGTCCATAGACCAAGGGTCTCTGGCGTATAGTTTTAAACCGTTTTGAACTTTGTCGTTGCCATGCGAGCAGATTCCTGCCGTGGCAATGAGACTCCTATGCGACTGCTGCTATTATGTAAGCATTGTGAATTATTCCATTTCCCATCGGGGATTTCCATCCGTCCGTGCCCAGCGGCAAATCAGCGCAGTCAGCCAACTAAACTGTTTTCATTTCTAATGCGATTCTGTCGCATTTGTGTCTACGTCTACAACAGAGAGTCGAGGTCGACGTCGACGTCAACGACCACGTCGAGTTCTATTCTCATCTCAGTTCGCTCAAACTAATTAAATGGCACTAAAGACTAACAGTTCGTTCTGCAAATCAGCCAAGTGCGACTATGACTACACTAAAGCCATCTCAAGCTTGAATATCCACCTCTTTCAGGTGTATTCATTCTATATAGTTGACCTCTTTGTACTTTGCGCAATTCTGTAGATGAGACAATTTTAATTTTAATTTTAATTTGAATTTAAACTAAGCCACGCCACGTGCACAATACTTTGATTAACGCCCAGCTCTAGCTGAGAGATGAATCTAAGCCCAGCTAGGCCAAAGATCCCATTCAACAAATCTCATATAAATATTTAACATTTACAGGTTGTGCGTGCTGCCAGCCCAGCTCTGCTGCGGGTCATTGCACTTGGAGCCTTCTTCATTTACTGCACGGTAAGCAAAATGGTTCATCTTTGCCATAAATTTAAGTTAAATACGGGAAACTACGCTACTAGTTAAGTTGATAGATACTCAGAACATGAGTAGTTTATAACTCTATCAGATAATAATAACATTTTTATTTGTAAACGTCAAGTCTAGACTTAGTTTGTTGCTGACATTGTCATCTGTAGGCTGACGTATTTATTTGGGATAAAATAGATTCGTTTATGCGATCAGATCAGACTTGTTGTCAATCATACAACTCAATTTGCATAACTAACAGACAGACACAAAAGCCTCAAATTTATAACAAGGAAATGGAAAATAGATTAATTCCCCTTATCCATAATTGACCACACACAATTCAAATCGATTTCTACGCAATTTAATTTGATTGATTTATGGTTCGTGATGAAAAATAATGGCATAAATGGCCCAACAAAAAAAAAAGAAGAAGAAGAACTTTAAACGAGAGTTCATCGCTCGTTTGCACAGACACCACACACACACAGTCACACACACACACACACACACACGAGGGTAAACAGACAATGCAAAAGTAAAAGATATATTGTGGCTTTTATCTGAAGCATCGAGCTTGCCACACACACAATGGATGAGCTGAGCTAAGAGCTGAGAGTTTAAGATATATACTATATATAAGTACAAGTATTTTGTGGCAAAAGCAGTTTTAGACCTCTTTATGATTTTTTAATATATGTATACCAAGAATGAACTGAATCTATTGTTGATGCCAATGCCTTGATTTATTAATATTTGAATTGCAGACCTAGGCAAATAACATTGAAATACGCAAAAAAAATATTCATATTAAACTGGAACTTTTGTGTGTTTTGCTTTGAGAGTTGAGAGGAGCGACAGAATTTGCAATTGTTGCGGGGGCGACAGTCAAATGTTTGTTTCTGGCAGCAAAAATACTTGTCTAATTTGCAATTCCAAGTAGCCGGACAACGTTTTCATCTAAATTATTTGTATTTCTCTCTCTCGTCAACCCACAGAATATTGTTATGTATCCGAATCCGAATCTCTACACATGCACCGCTCGCATTTGGCTGCGCGAAATTGGATTTTCCCTGACCTACGGTGCACTCATGCTGAAGACCTGGCGGTAAGTTGGAAACTTCCCCCCAAAGCAATAGAAGAGAGTTATACTGTGTATTATATTTTCTGTTTTATGGAAATATCTCTCGTCTAGAATTTCGGTGATATTTAGGGTACGCTCGGCAAAGGCTGTCAAAATCACAGATGCTGCGCTGCTCAAGCGTTTGGGCATCATATGTGGGGCCATTGGTACCTGTTTGCTGGTGCGGACTTTGGTATCGCCGCCGGATGTGGTCGTCGGACGTACCGCTGATGACCTCAAAGCGTTCCTATGCAAAACCGATTGGTGGGACTACACATTCACCTCGAGTAAGTAAAGAGAGACAGAGAATCAGAGAGAGAGAGAGAGAGAGAGAGACGCGAAATAATTTGATATGCCTTGCGTACAGAGCATGAAAAGCTCACTTGATTGGTCCTGAAGCCAATCAAAAGCAGGAACAGCCATACACAAATACAGAACTCGGAAGTTCAGAGCAATGCTGTACAAAATAACAGCAGGCAGTATTTCGTTTCCCACGTTACGTATACGCACAGTACGTAAAAAAGAGAAAAATATAAAGTGCAAAAATATTGAAATGCCAACGTCGTCAGGGGAAACAAGCAACACACACACAACAGCACAACAGACAACAACGTACAGTCTTTTGGCTTAAGCTGAAATCCAGCCAGAAGGCCACAGGCAATGTCCGACCATATGCAGCCCATGTGCAGCTAAATGCCACTTTTTGTGGCACTCGTAGCACTGTGATGCATCAGAATTTGGCATTCAGTGACTCTATAAAGCTTATTTGCAAATTGAAAGTCATTCAAGTACAGTATAACCTTTAGCTATTCACGAAATATTCGTTTGATGTGTTTTTTACGCATTAATGCCAAAAGATAAAGTTATTTATGAATACTATACTTTTTATATTCAATAAATTCCAATGATCAATGCATTTCGCTTGGATTGAAATCTGTGAAGAAAAGTGTATAGTGAAAATGTATTATAATGTAATCTATTTATCTTATAATGCAATTTGCATTTTAAATAATTACTCAAAGTAAAAGTTACGTAATGCAGACATATAAATAGTTATATTAATATTAAAATACTATACATTTCAGATGAAGTACAAAGTGAAATTCACAAAAATTCACAGCATAAATTGCATTTTAAACAAGTTGTAAATGTATTTTGAAATAAGTAAAGCTTTTTACAGAGAACTGTGACTAATAAATAACACAGAATGTTGGATGAGTAGTTGCCCCTTAGTATTTGTGCGTTCCACGAATCTGTCAGCAAGTTGAAAATGGACACAGGAGAAGGAGAATTTCATATGTGAGCAGTTCATAAGTATTGTCAGCTGTTGACATTATTAAAAAAGTTTAACGCACAAAAGGAATAAATGTGTAAAGGGTGAATGTAAATGATTCTGTAAATAACTCCATTTCAGCTACAGCACAAATTCATTAATTTGAATTCTCTAGCTACGTGTTTAATTTGCTCTTTTGCGCTACATATATTTTTAATTTGAACAGCTGCAGTTGAAGGTATTTCTCACAATTTCCGTGGATATGTGTATGTGTGTTTGACATGGTGTTTCATATGTTAACGTTATGTTCCACTATTTTTTTTTGACGAGGGGGATGACGGGAAGACAAACTGTAAAATAACCCGTCATACTATATATAATGAAATTTGAATGCTCACAGGCATTGCCATTCAATTAGGAAGCTAAAGTACTGAAGTTTTTAATTAAAATTCATACCAAAACCAAAGTTAGGAGCCATTCAAATGCACAAAAGACCCTACTTACAAAATGTCTGCTTGCTCCCACATTCTCGTTCTCAGTGGAGGTATTGTTCCTGGCCTGGGGCGTAAGACTCTGCATAATGGTGAGAAAGGCACCGTCTGAATTCAACGAGAGCCGCTTCATATCAATGGCCATCTACAACGAGTTCCTGCTCACCTGCTTCCTCAACGTGTCCATGTAAGTACTTACCTAGAAACTATGGCTTAATATTTATTGTATGCATTCTGTGTGTACTATTCTTCTGTACTTGCCAGGCTCTTCCTGCAATCGCCGGCAAATCCAGATCTACTCTACATCATATTCTTCTGCCATACACAGCTGACGGTGACACTTCTTCTGGCCCTCATCTTTGGCAGCAAGGTGTGTTGTGTGTATACTTCGAACTTGAAAGACTTCTTGGATGCGATTTTACTGCTCTTGTTGTGTCGTTATTTGCAGGTTTATATTGTGCTGCGCAGTGGGAAGTCGAATCAGGAGAACATCGGATTGGGGGCGAAGGCGTCGGGAGCCAAATTCAATTTTCGGCCGCAGGTGCGAACCTTTGCGCATCCCAGTTCGGTGACAACTTCGACGGCGCCTGCAGCTGGCACCACCTCAGCAGGTAACTAATTTGCATCATTATATGCCTAATAGTAGACTGCATATCGAGGCTTATGACAAACGAGCGTCGGACATTCTGTCGTCAGACATCGCTGACAGGCAACAGTTGCTCCCAGCTTCCAGCTCCCATCTCCACTTTGACAAATGATGCATGACGTTGCGTTGTGTTGTCTGTGTTGTGGTCTGGAGCAAAGTGGACAGACAATTTATGCAGGATAACACACAGTACGTCCAAGGATGCTGATTAAGTCATCCTTTGCTGTGGCATTTTGACTTTTATTTATGGCACTTTATTTGCCAAATTAAAAAATAAACTGCCAACGACTCGAAGTGGCGTCAGCTTATCGCCGACATCGTTGTCTAGCCCCTGTACGAATATATGTATACTCTTCTACATACACTAGATATCTTGTGTCAACCCCAGCGTTGATTTATGTTTCCCCTACGCTAAAAAGTCGTCCTTCCTTGATGCGGTTAACCTATGTGAGTGAGTGTGACTGTGAGTGAGTTTGTGTATCGCTGGCAACATCAGCGAAGCGAAAACTTCCTAGAAGAGCCCCTGCCACATACATACTATATACTTATTTGTTTATCTCAAACGTAGTAAGACAAACAGACACAAATTTGTTAAGGATTTATTCCCAGAGGCGGCAACTCTCGATGTCTGTTTTGAGGTTCCTTTGATATGATGTTTTCAGAACTGTTTGTGAGGTTTGTCGAAATTTTGATAGAAACAACAGCATTTGCAACTAATTTGTGTAATTGTTGCAAACACGTGGTTTACAACATTTGACATAAATAGGCAACATTTTGTTGCATCACTTGACAAGGGAATGTAGGGGACAGAAAAGGGAGAGAGGAGGGAGATGTGGGAGAGTCTGTGAGTTTCGCGATATCGTTGGCGGTTTTTTAATTTGACTTTATCACCGGCTGCTGCAACGCTTTATGTTTTAATACTTTATGAGCGACCTTTTCTCATTGGCGGCTTTTTTATTTAATTTTTTATTGCTCGTATTTCTATTTTGCCGCTTCGTCTGTCTGCCTGTCTGTCTGTCTGTCTGTCACGGCAAGGCGCATTGGCGGCTGCCTAAATTGTGCGTTAAATTCCAAATCTTTGTCTTCTTTTGTAGCTATCTGTGTGTGTGTGTGTGGTTGAGTGGTTGAGGCCAGCTCATTCATTGTGGTGCGCTGCGTGCGTTTTTTAAGCGGCCTTCCCTCAATTTGCATATTTAAATTAAACAATAACAAAACAGCAAATATACACACACACACACAACACAGTCAACTAGAGACGAAGTTGTTAGATTACTCGTATATTCATGTGCATTTGTATTTGTGCGGTGAATTTTAAAAATTATTTTTATACCCTACAAAAAGTCAGCAGCATGGAAATGTTGGAATGTTCAGTAACAGATGTAGCAATGATCGCTCAAATAGCTATAGCACTTTACTATAGTCTTTAACTATTCTGCAAGTTTAATTACGATAAGCTAAGAAACACAGAAGTTATTCAAGGCATTCTTTGTTATAACTTATTATACATTTTTATTATTAATGATCATTTTGTATAATTTAATATTCCTTACTTATTGCGCTTCCTGGCGCTGGAAGATTAAGCTTATTATTTATGCCACTAGTAACTATTATAGAAATGTTAGTAGGCATTTTAATAAGATTTAATATTTGATCTTAAATGAATAGTTTAAAATGAAAATTTACATAAATAAGTCAATTTATAATTTCTTACATTTTATTATTTAATAATATAGGTTTTATTTATATTTAATTTTATTATATTTTAGCGAGAAGTCAGGAGAACACAAGCACATTTTCTGTGTGTATATTTTGTGAGTGTTTCCAAATATATTTTAGTTTATATTATGTCTGAGCGCAGGATATTTTGCAGTCGGTCAGTCTCTTACTCGTTTTTTCTTTGCCTTTTCAAATGTGTAGCATACTCACAGGGGCTCACATAATAAATTCAATTCTAGGGGGGCAATGCTTATGATGGTGCGGAGTTGTGGGTGGTGCTGCTGCTGCTGTTGGTGGTGGTGCCGTTGTTGGTGGTGCCACTGCTGCGCTCGCTTAATTTCACAGCCATAAATCTAAATCCAGCGCTGCCAAATAGCAGCAACAAACAAAAAGTTGCTGGTTTTTTATTTGAAAGTCGCGTCAAGTGGCGCTGAGTGGACTCACTTAAATCACACTGACAGGCTTTCAGTTGAATTGAACGGCCATTTATCATCATGCAGGCCCCCCGTTCCCATTCCCTACTGCCAATATGTGGGTTGTCTTGTTAACAAAAACAAAACAAAACAAAAAAAAATAGAATAAACTGAAAGCCACAACAGCGTCCATTTTCATTTTGCATGTTGCCTGTTTTGCTGTCGGCCGCAACTACAAGAATACGCATTTAGATTGTCCTTGTTGGGTTCGCAGGGGGGGACTCGGGCAGCGGGCAACGGGCAGCGGGCACCGGGCAACCGTCAACGGGATCCGAGCTCGGGGGCATTACTTATGCCAGCCAACTTTTGATATGAACGCAACTTTTTTAGTGTAAAAGTCGCAGGGGCTTTGGAACTGTGACTGTGACTGTGACTGGGATTGGGATTGAAGGCGAGATTCGCAGGCGGCGCCAACAACTTTTGTAGTTGAAAGTTGGCGCTGCGTGTAAATGACGCTCATTCTGTAGGTGTCACAGTCGGCACCACTGAAATTGATGGGAAATTCGTCAAGCAAATATTTTCTTTGCAGAGAACAAGCTGTCCGATCAGGAGGCCTTGGAGGAGATTCGTCAGCTAAGCATGCAGCTGAAGCGGATACAGGAGATGGCACCGCCCAAAGGTGTGGCCGTGATGACCATCTCGAGTCTGTTGGACGGCCTAAAGACACCAGGGGGCATGATGGTCGTGGCTGCAGCTGCCACACACGCCGCAGGTGGCCATGCGGCAAGTGTGACGCGGCAAAGTGCTTTGCCACTGCTAGCGCTCAACGCGGAAATGCAGAAGTACAATCAGCAGCTGCAGCAGAATAACAATGCCAATGGTCGAGCTGCTGCCGCAGCTGCTGCACGTGGCAGCATACCCACCATGGTGCTGGAGACGCCTCCCTCCTCGGCAACACCGACACCGACAACGGCCTACGAGGAGCGTGCCACAAATACAGAGCTCAGCGGTGACGATTTCCGCGAGCAACTGCTGCGACGCAGCGCCGATGGCCACATCATCTGCAGTCGCTGCCTGGACGCGTCCAAGGAGCATTACTACTGCTGTCCGCCCCGCAGCACCTGTGAGCAGCTGGGCTCACCTCTGCAGGAGGGCAGCCTCAGCTTTGCCAACATCAAACTGGACTGCATGTGCTCCCAGTCGGAGGATCTGGACCAGACGCAACGGCGACGCCCCACTGTGCGTACGGCAGCCACGAATACGCCTCCCACCAGCTGCAAGCGGGGAGCACGCAATCTGCTCGAGGCCGAGGTCAGCATTTCGTATCAAATTTGTGATAACTGTAGAAGTAAGTATAGGCTTAGCGACAAGCCGGAAGTGGGCGGCAGAAGACGCAGTGGCAGCTGCACACAGCCACCTGCAACAACCGCCGCTGTGGCACAGACGACGAGAAGCAGCGAGCTACTGGATCGCACTGATGTCTGTGATGTGGCCAGTGCAGCTGCTGCCAAAGTGGTGCGTTCCACAGATGACATTACGCTCTACAAGAGCACCACTCGGCCGCCAGATGGCGACAGCGATAGTGAGGCACTTGCAGCTCCGGCTGCGTCGATGGGCAACGTGTCCAACGTATCGAATAATTCCACTAGCCAAACGGACAAGACGACGAGCGGCAGCGGTGCGGGGAAACCCAAGAGACCCGATAAACTGGTGCTCGATTTAAATGATCGCTCCAAGTACACGAAGGAGGTTTCTGTATAGAATGAGAATGATAATGATTATGTTATGCGAAATGAACTCGTAAATAACAAAAGACTTTAGGAAATTTAATTAAATTACTAAAACTACAACTACAACAACAATAAGTTCAATGAGGCGACTAAAATGCCTGATTACAGTGAAATCAAAAAAAAAAATAAAACAGGCGGCGATTTGCGATTTGTGATTTGCATTGCTAAATCAAAAGCCAAAACAGGCGCAAATCATTTGCAACTATAATGAGCCCCATGTTGTGAATATTTTGCACTTGGCAAACACAAATATAAACACACCAACACATACATACGCGTGTGAACCACACACACACACACACAGAAGTAAACAAAGCAACGTCGCCATTTTGCTGTAATTCATGTGTTTTAACAAATAGATAGAGACAGAGACAGAGATAGGGAAAGGAAAGAGAGAGAACATTAACACATTGAACATTAAAGCAACTAAATTGAAACCGCCAGCTACTTTAAGTGTAGCAACAAAATAAACAATAAAGCGAAGAGTATTCGTGTAATTAATTAATTAATTAACTACGTATAAGTTTGCCGTCTTAAGTGCCACTATTGAACATGATATTAAGGTATATTCGAGCACACGCATTCACTTGTATAGATAAATATTTGATAAATTTATTGATAATATTCTAAGTATTACTTTTAGCTCTTAATTGTAAAATAAAATAAAAAACATATCTCTGCCAAAACAAAAACAAACAAATTAAGTATTTAATAAAAAAATTGAAAGTATATAAGCAAACAGAAATGCTCGCACTTCAGAGCTTAGTTAAATGTAGCTACTACAATCGATACTAACTAATTGAACTTAATATAGACAAAATACAAATTAAGTGTAAAACAAATACAAAATTAAACATTTAACAAAATTGTTTACAGCTAAATTTAGAGATGGACGCGTGTCGAATGGATTTTAATTAAACAAAAATACTCCAAAGATAATAAACTTGTTATAATTAACATAGAAAAATTGCATTAAATGATTTCTTAAATTGCTTAAAACTTAAATTAAATTACTCTAAATAATAAATTCAAAATAAATGTTTATTTATCTACGATTTAATTTAAACGTCGAGACGCATTCATCTCTATTTAAATATTGTTTTCCGCATTTAGTTTAGAACTAAATATTCTAGTTATAAATGAAACATTTTGAAATGCATTAAATGTACGAAAGATGGATATGGAAAATTGTTATTTAACGATATATATTATGAATAAAGGTTTATTATGAATGTGTAAACTGGACAAACTGTGCAAACTGAACAACTGGCTGGCCAAGTAAAGCGAACAGCAAGCGAGTGGCATTGTTAAAGGATTGAAAACAGTATTACGTATACGCATAGGATACGTATACGCGTTTGTATGCACAGCTTCAAATATTGTTTTCAGCTGGCTCGAAGGCCCATTTACGGTAAGTATGGCTATCAGCAACAGTAGCAAGTGAAAGGAGACAACACAACACTTGAAGACTCTTTCGGTTTATGGCCACGTTATGGTCTTTATCTTTATGGACATGCTGTGCGCCTATGTGTGTCTGTGTGTGTGTTGTGTGACCCTTTTGCCATTTATGGACACATTTTATGAATGCGTCTCTAACCAACAAACATACACACACACACACACACACGCACGCACGCACAATGTCAATGGTTCTGAAGGAGACGTTAATTTAAATGTTTTTACAGCATTTCCTGTCGATGTTTGCTGTGCCGTCTCATCTGATGTTTGTTGTTTGCCTTTCAAATTAAAATTCCCAGCCGGCTGACAGTTTATGTTAAAGAGCCCTCAGAAACACACACACTCACGCACACACACACACACATATCATATGATAGGGCAAAGGTTGCCCAAGTGTTATCAAGTGTATAAAGGACTCCTGTCAGGATGTGTGCGTGTATTGAATTTTAAGCATTTTACGCAAGCGAACGAATATTTAGTTAAATTAATTTAAAGCTGCCTGCTAACATTAACATTGTCTTTTGAATTTAAATGTAAACTTAACACACTCTGCAGTGTCATTCTTTTATTATTTATTTCGAATTTTCTCCGTTCTCAGCGCGTGACAAACTTAAAAACATTTTAAACTGACAGTGTCTGTGAAAGTTCGGCTTGCATCTGCAATGACAATTGTCGATTGCAATGCTCTTAAAACTGATTTAATTAAATGTATGCATATCTTAAACATATGTTTACACATTGTAAAACAAATATTTTACTTATCTCAAATGATTGTCAAGTGAAAATTAAACGAATTAAGCTGCGTCTGTAATTTTAAACAGCAAATGATCTGTTGATTTGCCAACTTATTTGAATGAATCATATTGGATATCTGCAGCGTAAAAGTTAAATATATATAATTGAATTCAGAGAAACAGGGTATTTGTTTTGCGCTCAGTAAATAACTTTTAATAACTTGCATAATACGACTATAATAGCTCTTCGGCAAACAAGCATTTTGACAATTCTTTTATCTTTTGTTTGCCGCTGATGGCCTTAAAAGTTGTAAAAACAAACACGGAAACTTTCACAAAAAATGACATGCAAAAAAGGAAGATATTCAGTTTGATCGACTTGTTTATACCCTGCTGGATATAAACTGCTACTTTATAATCTAAAGTTTATTTGGAAGTGTATTTTAAATATTATATCAGATAACAGACTTGCGTACCACTTCTTTCGTTACTGTGAACCAACTTTTTCTATGATCAGCCAGACTTTCTTTATTTCTCTTCCTCTTCTTTAACATTCGATTCTTATGTGTATATCTGAATATCGATATATCATCGATATCAGTGTTATATAACGTGTTAAATACTATCGTATGCTAACTTAATAACTAATATTGCACATGCTTAATACTATTACTACATTACCTAAATATTTACCCCCATGATCAGACCCGTAAGCCCATTTGTATGCATACAGGGTATACTGATGTGAGGTAAAAATGGCGGGTTTAATATGTCAACGAATCGTACATAGTATATGGTTGCCAACGGAAGTTGAACTGTTGAATCCTGTAAAACTATTAAAAGTGTACGCAACACAGATATAAAATCAAATTGTTAGTGAGCTTACCCAATTTAATTTCTGTTCTTTCTGATTTTCCAGTTTTTCGATATTGGGTATTATTATTTTAAAGACGACTGGATCAGTTGCAGGACGACAAGCAAAAACAATAAACATTTAATTAAGCGCCTGTTGCAATTGGTACAAAAGTCAGAAACTTAATTCTGTAGCCATAGTCATAAATTTGTTAACTGAATTCGTTAGCTCGTTGCCAAGCACATGCCAAAGCAAAGACTAAGGCACTTAAAGGAGAGATATACGAATTGTTCTCTCTGTTCTCTGTGCCAGCAATGACTCTGAATTTATAACCATGTCGATGGTGATGACCTCTGATGGCAATGGGAAAAGCGGTGTGACTTAATGTGAATGTCGAGTGACTTGAGCTGAGTCTGTGAGTCTGGCTGTATTTGAAACATTTTTCATCACTTAATTACGGCAATAAATGCCAGTGGCAATTTCTTTGCGCCACATCAAAATGGCATTAAATAAAAACATGTTAACGACTTGCAGGCCAAAAATTGCAAAAACCGAACACAAAAAAAAGCAGCAAGCACAATTCCTCCGACTGCCTTCCGGACCAGGCCAACAAATTTATGTGCTAAACAATAAAGGGCCAAAAGAGCACACACACACACACACACACACATACATATTCCGTATACAATTACATTATAATGTGATAGAGGAACATGTCGACAGCAAAAACAACAATTGAAAGAGCAACAACAATAAAGAACGACAACAATTTTAGCTCACGTGCGATGGGCGTAATGCCAATTAAAATTAAAGGAGCCACTCCCCTTAAAGGCTGCACTGTGAATGTGTTGGTATCTGTGTCTATTGCCCTGTGTGGTGTGCATGTTCAGATGCCGAAAATAAGTGCAATAAAATTAAATTGCTCAACACCTTATTAACAGCAGCAGCTGTCTACCAGCAATCCAAACTCAAGCAGAAGAATGAGGGGTTGGAAATCAACAGTCCGACACATACCTAGAAGAAGGCGTTGCCTCTTTGCTGCCATTTCACTTTTACTTTTTCCCAAAGAAAAACCAAACAATAGAGGCCATTCAACTTTTATGCGAAGTCTGCACACCCTGTACTATGGCAACTCTCGGGGCATTGTGAGTTGTCATGTAAAACAGTCTCAATTTAAGTCGAGTATGAATAGAATCGATCGATATCTGATATCAAGTCTCATGCATATTCAAACACAGCTCAATCTTTCAGTAAGGGTATATAAAATGTGAAACAATCGACAGATGGGCGATAGGTGCTTCTCATCCCCTTCCTTCCCTCCCCTCCCGTTCCCACTCTTTTCATTTCCTTTGTACTCTCACCTCCGGCTTCCTTCATTTAAAGCACTCAATAAAGACTCGAATTACGAACACTTGTGTGCCCATGTGACTTTAAGCTGACTTTAAGTTTCCCAATCTCGGAAAATGTACTTGTTAATTGGTTGAGGGGCATAGAAGATGGAAAGCTTTGTAAATATTTTGCCCAGATAAAAACTAATCTGCAGCTCTGTTTGCACAGCCTTAACTCAAATGCGTTTGCCATATGCATAACAAACTAGCAGCAGGCTAGTAGGAAAAGGGATATAGGGATAAAGGGATGGAGATGGAGATGGAGAGTTTAAGAACATCAGACAAATTTTCATATGATTTTATATATGGCATATAAAATATACATACACTACACTCAACTCGCAGTCAGAGCTCACACATTTTGGTTTAAAAGTCGAGCATATGTTTGAATAAGAAGTCCAGTAAGATATCAAAACGAAAGTAATATGAATTTGAAAAGAAGAGAAAGGGAATTGCATTAGAAACTTACCAGAATTTACATACAAATGTGTATAAAATAGATCTGCCTCAAGTGCAAAGATTCTATACCTAAACCTGCACACACACACACACACAATCATTCAAATACAGACATTGTTGCCAGTGCGTTTGTTGTATTCACATCCTTTTTTCTCCTCCCAGATTGGCTGTACCTGTATGCCAGAACTTACCGACTCTGACTGCTGACTGGCTAACGTGTCAGTTACCAGCAATTGTGCAAATGTGTCGGTTGCTATTTGGCTGAGATGCGGATGTGCGATAAGCGCCAAATGCAAAAATTGAGTATAAGCTTGCCGAGTGTGCGATGCGGATAAAGATAAGCAGTGTAAATAGTTCCCTTCTCTTTTCCTCAACAAAAAAAAGAAAACAAATAAAAAACAAAAATCAAAAACCAAAACAGCTAAGTAGAGGGTTGGACTAGCTTATATCCTGTAAAGTAGCACACATATATCTATAGATATGGGAAATCTAAACTCACTACAGTTACAGAAGGATCAAGAATCTATTGATAATACTCAACTTCAACTGTAACTACAGCACACACCCCACCCCGTCACTTACAGGGTATTCAAAGACAAAGCATAAGGTACTAGCCGGCAACTGTGTTTTAGTGCTGAGTACTCTAACTTTTATTCGTTCGTATGTGGCAGCAGCGACGTGCCACGTCTTTGCCATGGCTCTTATGCTTGAATTTTTAGCTGATTCGCACTTAATAGAACATCTGCATGCCGAGCAGAGTCTCCAAGTCTTTTATCCTGGCAATTGCTGTGATGCGGATTTCGACGGCTGCCACGACTGCCTCAATTGAGCGTGCAAGTGTAACGGAATGTGATTTTCTTTCATAGCTTAAATGATGGAAAACAGAAGGAGAATACTTAGACTTGGAGAGTGGGTAAAAGCTGCTGCTTTTAAGCCTCAACATCAAATGCATTGCGCCCTCAGCTACTAAATCCATTTGCCAAACGTGAGCACGTGAGTGGTATGAGTGGCTTATCCAAAGTGCACAGGAAGTATCGGGTCCCTGAAGTAGGGAGTCGATTGAGTAGGTTGTCAAACGGTGCCCCAGGGAGTTGAGTTTCTAATTAAAAAAAAAACACACAAAAAAATGGATGATTATCAATACATAAAAATGCAAATGTCAAAGTAAAATAATGATTCTATCGAACTCACAATTAAAATGCATTGCAATTAAATAGAATATGTTGAAATTACGATACATATTAATTAAATGAAGCATTAAATACTGCAATGATTGGATTATAATAATTGAGCTCACAAAGTAAAATGCACTTTTCATTGATTATCACCTCAAAGGCAATATTTTAGATTTTTGTGTATATTTATTTATAAATTCGCAATCACAAATGCGATTAGTATTTGCTCAACTGAGCATAACAAATAAACAATTTAAGAATAATACCATATTATGCTCGTACTTAGCAGGTACTGAGTGGAGACAGACTTTAATACTAATGGAGCTTTTATGCACTTCGCATTTACACACTCACAAGAAGGACAAGTTGGAGTGTTTAAGTTGGAGTAATCGACTAGTAGATATTTCGTAATGTAGCAGGCCGATAGCTTTACCGATGTTCCATCGCTAATCTGTTAACATTAACATTATTTTTCTGCCCATAACTAATAATCTGCATCGGTCAATTTGCACATATTAGCTGTCTCACTTTAACTTACTAGAATAAGTATAGACATATAGCATGGTCTCGCTTTGGCGGCTCGTTGAGTCGAGTCAGTTTTGATCGAAGGAGAGAATAAGGCAGACGTTTATCCAAGTGTTTCAATTATTTTATTGGTCACAGTAATGAATTGTGACTGAGATTGAGAATATATAGATATACAATAAATATATACCACTTTTGGCTACTTTTAAAAGTACAGGGCATACAAAATAAAGTCTGAAATGTACAATAAAGTGAACCACAAAGCAGACAAAGGTAGAGACTGGGGAATGTCACAAGGGGGGATAGTACGAATAGGAGATGCCAACGTAACTACGGACATCATAAAAGCATGTTGAATTGTATTTGTAACTTGTATCTATCTATGTATATGTGTGTTTGTTTGAGCTGGATATAAGCAACGGCTGATTCCCTGCTTTATGTAGCATCGCATTCAACAATAAAATCTGAAATGTTGGTAATGAAAAGCGCAAAGCGGCAATAAAGCAGACACACACACACACACATGACAGGCATACAACAGACATACAACTGTGTGTCTGCATTGTTGTTGTTCAAGCTACTTTTACCTAATTGCTGCACTCATATTACGCTTAAGCACAATTGACGTCTACAGCCAGTTGAGTGATAAAGAGAGAGAGATGACGAGGGGAGGGAGGGGAGAGAGAGAAGGTTGCTTTATGGTGGGCCAATAATGCATTTGCGGCCGTTTCCAAGGCAAAGGCAATTTCATGTGGGTTTGCACTTAAATTAGATGTGCAAACAGTTTCACAAAGCACTCGATATCAACGAGATACAAATACAAATCAGTAGCAGTATCGCCCTGTTACCCATCCGCCTCTCTCTCTTTGCGTCTAATAAGCAAAATATAATTGAAGCGTTAATTACCGCATTGAGAAGCAACATGAAGCAACCTGAGCAATTTGCCAAAGTTAATAGCCGTGCTATTGCCTTGTGGCATGATAGTATTCATGGCTCAAGCACAATTCTGTCACCCACCGCAGACAACTGCACGCTGTGCGAATATCGTAATTACCACTGTGTTCCGCATCATAAATATGCCAAGAGTGCGAGTTTAATTAATTCTAGGAATTACTATAGTTGTTATACATATATGCGTGTTAAATTTGTGGTTATTGTCACTACTGCATTGTAACTAGAGTTAATCAATTGCAAATTTTGCACGCAGCAAATAGCCAACTTGGCAAATTTGACAGCTGACTGGGTTAACAGAACAATGTCACGACATGCCAGCTTAAAGCTTCTTCAGGCAAAAACTTCTTGAAATTAATTGCATGGAAAGCAGCTAGTACATAGTACAAGGATGCCACTCAAATCTTCAGCTTTATCCTTATTCCTCCTCCATCAAAGATACCACTGATGTCTGCAGTTTTATACTCATTTCTCATTCCGCCATCAGTTGAAGTGAACATCGCTGGGATTTTGCGAAGCGCAAAAGGATTTTAATATGAAATTTGTCTCCGTCTGCAGGTCAGAAGTCATAAGTAGCAAAAGACGACGAAGAATGCCATAAATCCGAGAACCTAAAAGTGTTTGAGTTGACTCAAAGCAAATTGACAATGTAAAGAAAATTAATTCAACAATGCCACAGCGAAAAGGAAAATGCTTTAACATACTCTCTACACTGCGAGTACTTGAGTTAGAATAAGTTGTTTAAAGATATAGAAATAGTTATCCGATCAGCAAAACTGGAAGCTAAGTTTTAATAGAAACAATCAAGCAGTGAGTCGTGATGGGTTTCAAGTAAGTGAAAGAGTATACAAATTCGACACAGTTTACTCAAATTTCTACAGCTAACGAGTTGGTTCAACTTGTAGGTTGAGTCTGTTTCCTCTGACGCCGAATTGTCAGTGAATGATTAAGTGTGTTGCCATTTAGCATTCAAGTGAGTGCACGAAGGAATCGTCATTTCCAATTCCTCTCAAGGATACCAACTGCATTCCGAATTCCTCTCGTAGATACCAATTGCAATTCAGATGAAGAAAATGCGCTTGACAATGCGATGGCTAAAGGCGATTTGCATTTGCCTAATCGAGTTTGCAGGATAGTTTCGATAACATAGCAAGCGGCTGCTAAAAAGCGAAGTCAAAAACTCAGAACAAACAAATCGACAAGAATACACGGCAGAATAAAAAGAAACGGAGGTTAAGCGAAATTGCCAACTGCGAACGGCCAAACTTTGATTGACATTTCAATTAAATTATTGTGACACCGTGATTACTACGCTCGCTGTCGTGATGTTTCGAGTGCAGAAAGTTTTGCTCACCGAATACCAGGAGATCTATGAGCCAGTAATGATCGAGAGTCCATTCACGCTGGTGGATGCCATCGGTCAGGGATTGCGTCAATATCAAATCGCACTCACCGGCAGCAAGCTGCTCTTTGGCTCTGACAATTTCGATAAGCACGAGGAATATGGCGAAATGTACGAGGAGCCCGATTTCTCCAATCGTGGCTTTGACCCAGAGATCGAATGCTTCGATCTGATCAGCATGGTGCCACTGGAGTATATACGCTTCAATTTCTATCGTCAACGCGATCGCTGCCTGATGATGCTCAGCGTGCAGTCGCTGGATCAACAACTGAAGGCCGAACGTCCAATGATCTTTGAGTTCGGTGGACACATTCATAAGCAATACTTTTGGCACACCTGGCGTGAACGTGTCGCATTGATACGCTGTTATCAGCCACGTTATTGCCAAATCACAGGCGCCTCGCCGTTCTCCAGCAGCGACGTTCATATGGAGGAGGAGGTGCATCGCGTTCAGGTTCACATGCCACAAAAGCCTCAATCCGTCTACAGTCTCTGCTGCAGTTCTGCCGGCGGTGCCTGACCTTGACCGCAGTTCACAACTACTACTTACAAACTTCTACATATTTTATAAATCTCGCCTGTGGCTAAAGCAGCTTAGTTGCTTAGTTTACCTGCTGCCAATTTGATTAATGCAAAGTTGGCCAACTACTTTCGGTCAGTTGTGTGCAGCGGCAGCATTTTCTTTATTTATTTATTTATTAAAATCACCTTAAAGCACCTTTGTGTGATTTTAAGACTGAACCGCATTTGTTGTGCGTTTATTATGATTGTTTCTGTATTTGAATTTGTTATTGTGTTATTCTTTTTTTTTTGTTGGCCTGTTTTGTTGCAGCTGGCGCTTCCATAGTCTCTGGTTTGGCTGGCGGCTTTGCGGTTTTCCATTACAAATTTTTGGTGTTTTTTTTTTGTTTTCCTCGGCCAACGAAAAAGTTTTCAATTTGTCGACAAACTTAAGCCGCAGCCGCAACACTTGTCGAGTCTGAGTTCGAGTCCGTATCTGTCCTGTCTGTCCATCCGTCCGTCCGTCCTTCTGTCTGTCTGGGCGTGCAGCTGACACCGAAAATCAATTGCAATAAAATAGCCAGCAAATAAACACAAATACCAACAAACAGACCAACATTTGTTGCTGTTGTGGAGTGTGGAATGACTGAGGATGAGAACTGAAATGAATCGTCATTGGCTTCAGTTTGTTTAAAGCAATTTAATGGTCAAAGTTTTTGCCACAGCGCTGTATAATTTATTTGATTTGCTTTCGCATCGCTGTGCCTCAATGATAAATTGCAATTTATTTAATAAAATGTTTAAAATGCTCACATTAATCATACGCCATGTGGTGCGTGCGGGCAAACGCACTCACAATTTTTTTTATTAATTTTTATCCATTTCCCCCTGTCTGGACGCTACCCTACTGAACGCCTTTTGCCAAGCATGGCTAATTAATGCTCTGCTTCGAATCGATTTGCCACAATCCGTCCATGGCAACAGCAATGCCAAGAGTTAATTAAAAACTCATCGAACTCCATGTACTCTCAGTCTTTCACCTCCGTCTGTCACCTCCACGTCGCGCACTCAATAAAGGCAGTTCAATAAAGCTCTACTTTTAAAGAGAGGCGACACGCACGACAGCCCGTCACTCAGTCTGTCCGTCAGGCCATTTATTCCTTTGTACGTAATACACCTGCTCACTTTTACATTGCCATTGCCAATGTCGGGCAGGTGCAAAAGAAACTCCTTCCTGCTTCGGTTTAATTAGCCATGAAATGTTACCTTCTTTCCCTCTTTCTTTCTCTCTCTTATTGCTGCTTTAAATTGTTGTTTGTGCTTTAAGTGAAATTTTCAGCATATTACACATTTTTCGACTGGTTATTTACTTATTTATGTCATGTCATGGTCGAAGTCAAGTTCAAAGACAAACCAGAAGCCACATCAAAGCCACGGCGCGTAATTGCTAACCAGAAATTTGAATTTGAAATTTTGCAAATCTGTCGGTTGTGCCATTGCGTTGCGGCTGGCCAAATAATTTCTAGTTAAACTCTAAATAATTATTATATATATATATATATATATATATATATATATATAGAATAATCGAGAATTTTCAATATTTGGCAATTTCAGAGGTCAGAGTTGTTTATCTCATATCGAATTTCAGATGTGTACACAATATATTAGCAAATATTTTGTAATATGTAGATGCATTCATAAACTTGACAACTTCATTAAGGTGCTGGTAAAGCAAAGACTTTAATTCATGTAAAGTTTTACAGGAATGTCTTCGATTAGCAGAGTAAACGACAGAAGCATTCACTGTCGACTGTCGGCATCCTTGAGCTACCTTGAACATAATGCGCAATTTTTAGCCATGCCGCAGGGCAGGGAAGTTAAATTAAAGTACGAGTAAGCTGACAGTGATGAATGTGTTTTATATTTATTGAATGCCGACACGGCGCGCTTTCACAATGCTGCCATGAACTCTGTGTAAGTGTGAGTGCGTGTGTCTGTATTGGCGTATGTGTAAATCCCTGACATCTATGTATTGCACATGAGCAAATTTACACAATGCTTACGCTTTTTACAGGGCTATCCAATTTAATTTTGTCTTAGTTATTCTTGCACTTTTAAATTAATTAATCAGTGTCTTATCAAATTAACAAATGGGTTTCTTATGAATTTATAAATTTCGACATAATTCTTATGATAGATAGTAATAAAATAATTATATTAATTAATGGTTAAGTTAATAGTTAAATTATTATTTTCTTAATTCAATTTTACAACGTTTCCTATCAATAAATTAATTTAAAAGTATTCCTCTACGTAAACTCAATCTTCTATATCAATATCAAGTATACGCATAGCATAATTTACCTTGAAACACCCTGTAGAAACATTAAGACACTTACAGGCTTACATTGGCTGGAAAGTTGCCCAATTGAAGGTCGTCCACCCTGTGCAACATATTGGTATTTGATTTGCATTAAGTACAAAGTTCTAGGAGGGATGTAGAGCCCAGCAGTCTGTGTTTTCGAAATGCCAATCGTATTTTTCGAGTAGCTTCATCCTCGATTCGTACGTTGTATTTACGTAAATCGCTTTCACAATGTACTTAAAATGCTCAGAAGCACTTACCGACTTGCATTGCTGCCTACGCCAAGCATAGTTTCGATTGAAGCTGCCCCTGCCACGGCTAGTTGTGGTTTGTTTTGGGTGGTTATACGAGTACCTGCCGCAAATTGAAAACAATTTTCCAACGCTTTCACACACGCGTTTCTTCGGCTAATTTTATTTGATTTTTACTCGTGGCTGGCCAAACTTTTAAATGAAATGGAACGTGCCCGACATGTTAAAGAGAATGGACGCGCCGTGGTCGAGTCGGCTTTTGACCGCAAAATATATGGAAAAGAAAACCACATTAAAAGTTGGCAAGCAAACAGTTCCCTTTGCCTTTGCAAGAGATGCTTTTATGTGGTCATTCAGTTGCCAGTAAGTGCCAAAGGCTACCTTTCTGCGTAGTTCATGTACGCGCACTTGGATTCAACTTCTGCAATAACAAATAGACGCTTTTAAAGTGCCAACGGAACTTATAAGGCACGAGGGCGACAACATTTTGTCGCCTTTTTATTATCCCCTGCCCTATCCCCTTTACCACATACTCTGCTCTGCTGTGGGTCAAAGTCTTGCGTGCCTGACGTGCTTCACATGTCTTTCTCGTTGTGGTGAAAAATCACAGTAGCAGCAGCGCTGAAAAGTATGCTACATAAAAATGAATCCGGCAGCTTGCCTACATTTTGCTTTTGTGTCAAGTGGAAAACTGACTGCCAGCCACGAACTACGAGTAAGTAAAAGCCGTTAATGTTTATGATAGTGATGGCCTCACACACACACACACTCGCACACACACACACACATGCAGGTATATGTCAAATTTATTGCATACTCGGCAGGGCATATATCAGAAGCAGAAAGCAACGGCAACGGGGGCCAAAGCACATCTCTGTCACAATGACTCGCCTCTACTCTTATTATAAAGAGAATCTAAGCAAGAACGTGACTAAGCATAATGGGTGGAGAAGGCGAAGTGAGCACTGGGGTTAGCAAGTTGACATCGTCATTAATCTTTAACTCAATAGACAATGCATAAGCCGAAAGATGCAGCCGTAAACATAATTATTCACCCAGTCTATACATATTAAATTTCAGTGTCACTGAACTCTTTAAAGCAGCAAAATAGACTTCGTGTATGGATATGCATACATCACGTGGAGTCAAGAACACGTAGGGACATATAGTTTTATTTTAGGACCAGGCATGGATGAAAAGGTATGCTAATTGGATTCATCAGTGGAAGGTGTGTACTTTAACTCTGAGTTTACCTTACTAGTTTAAATAGAACTGGTCTCCAAATAAAATGTTGCATTAAAACAATTTGAACCTCTAATATACCTAGGTTTTCATATGAAATAGAATATAAATAGGTTTTATTCTGAATAAAGTACATATTTTAGTTTAAATTAAATATAAATAATTTTAAGCTGAGCTTTTGTCAGATTCTCTCTAACAATTCAAGTATTTTGCAAAGTATTTAAAATGAATTATATATAACAAAACATTCTTTACAGTACAAGTTAAATATAATTTTTTATTCATAATAATCGTGGCCATTCCATGAATGTGCAATTTTTATTCATTTGCTTGCATAAAAATTGTACAACTGCAACTTGTTCTCGGATGAGAAAACTCTGGTAGAAATTTGCAACTTGTTTTTTTTCTCTGTTTTCCTCGACTAAATATTCACAGAACAGATATAAGATGAAAGTTGGCATTGTCACTGTAACAACAATGCCAACTATTTCAATTTGTTTGTTCTACAAATGTATATCTAAATGTGTGTGTCTGGTGTGTGTGTGTGTGTGTATGCATGAGGGTGTGTTTGAGAGTGCATTGTTAATCAGGAAAAGCAAAGACGCCTCTCAGATTTCAATCTTTCATTTGCCAAAGTAGTTTTCTGTTTTTACAGCACATTCCAGTCAATTAGAACACAGTTTTAACTCAATAATCGGGTGATTATTCCTATTGGCAAATAGCAATGCGGGACTTTTAGACCTGGTCTGGTGCACACAAACCCAAAAGCTGAAAAATCAACATGCAGACGGCAATGAATGGCATTTAGATCCCATTAAAATGCAAACCATTGGCTACGATTCGACTTCCAGACTCAGTGCGTGGCAAGCGGGAAGCAGACAGTGCGTGAGAATGCAGCAGAGCGTTGCAAGGACAAAACAAGGCATTCAACCGGCTTCCCAATTCGACCAAGTTATTTCGGCAAACGGCCTGCAAAACGCACTTGAAGATACGACAGACAAACAATCGGCCTGGATGCCTCGACTCGAATGTTGGTATTTTCCTTGGGCGATTGCAATTTAGCCATCCGATTTGGGGCTAAGTCACCTCGATTTGAATAGCTATGGGGGAGTGCCAGAAGTGGAGTTGTATGTTTGCAGGTCATGTCGCCTATTAAGTGCCTACCATTTAGCTTACATTATTCAATGGTTTATCAGAGCCAGCGACTGCTTCGAGCATCGAGTTTGAGCTTTTACGGACTTCAGCCACTCGTAAATTTTAATGGCTTACAGCTAGTCGCTTTAAAGGCCAAAAATGGCCGTTAACACTGTGCGGGTAGAGCCATTAATAAGTCCTTAGCTTGGCGCTTGGCGCTTGGCACTCGGCATCACAGAAATCCATTAAGCCTTTCAGTCCTTGACATTGGCAAAGAGTAGGTCAGCGATTCGTAAGTGGTTGCGCTTTAAAGCCATCCTTTGCAGGCAAATTCGCTGAGAATTGTGACAAGATAATAAATGCTGAATTAGGAGTTGCTGCCATCCAACTAAACGACATCTGTCCACAAATGACAGTCGAGATTCGCCAGTCATAATTCTTGTGGCTGCCGTCAAGCTGCAAGTTGACACGATTTGCTGTCACGTACTTTGCTGCTTGATAAATCTTGGCCAAGCTGCCCCCAGCACTCAACGTCATTGCCATAGCCTTAGTCTTTGCCATAACTGTGTGCTTGTCACCACCTTTGTTCTGTCCGGATCCGTGCCCGTGTCGTGGCGAGCACGTGCACGCTGTTAACCTCAAAAAATACGCTGCTAAAACATTTTTTAACGCGCGCGCTCTAACTCCTTTTCCCCATTTCACTCTCAACCGTCAGACGAAGGTTCAGACAGCGGGTCAGTGGTTGGCAGCCGCAAAACAGAACCGCAGAACGGTGCCAGACCACAACATCAAATCAAGTTGATGGCCAAGACCAACTGACCAAAGCCTCGACAATCCCAATCCTTTACTGGTGGCATACGTGCCATGTACGTGCGCTGTGTGACAAAGTAGCTTTACATATATATATATATATACAATACAGGGTGCTTCAGTTATAATAAGTAAACTTTGTCAGTTTTGAGTTAAGTTAACAACTGCATATTAAAATCATAAAGGGAATACTTAATGAATGACTGCAACAATTATTTTTAAAAGAACTTAAGTAAGCTTTAAAGTATCTTCCGCGAATATACAAATGGAATCATGAGATAACATTCTTCTAAGATACAGTGAATCAAGCAGCAACTATATATAAACTGTCTTTCACAACAGTATTTCTATTACGTATATATCTATTAAATATCCAGACGCACCCTGTCTATTGTGTGTGTGTGTAGAGAGGCGCGTTAGTTAAACCCCAAAGAGGCTTTTCCTTCAAACTAATGACCAACAATGGGAACTGTTCTCGTGGCTAGCATTTGGTTGAGAATAGCGCGAAGTTGTTTCAGGCGCCAAAGTCACGTACGCTGTCGGGACACGGGACACTGTCCGGTGCGCCATATTGTGCAGCCTTAAAGTATGCAATACAATTTTTGCATGCAAAGACATGACTTTAAGCGACGACAGAGCTTTAATGGCAACTGGCAACTGGCAACCGGCAACAGCGATGAGAGCGAATGAAGAAAAAGATGAGGAGTAAAGAGAATTCTACACTCTGAAATGGCACACAAAGCGCCAGTTTATCTCGAGCGCATTTATTTACTTGCTGCTCCGTTGCTTCTGCTTCTGCTGTGGGTTAAAATATTTGCGCTGGTTAAGAAGCAACGCCCGCATAGCCGGTTTTGGCCGTTAAACAGCAAAGCAAAAGCAAAAGCATCTGGCATAGTAATAATCATAGTTGTAGTTGTAGCTGTGTTGCAGAAGGCGGGCAAAGATAAGCGCCAACAGAACAAAACAGCAAACAAAGCTTGACCAACGAGTGAGAAAGAGAGTGAGAGAGAGAGAGAGAGAAAACTGCTGGCAGTCAGAACTGCTGTGAGGCTCTGTAAATAGTCGAAAAGTATGCCACATGACGTGCACAATTGCAACAATTTCAATTGTTACTGTAATTGGAATTGCAATTGCAATTGCAATATTTACCACGCTGCCACGCACTCTCGAATTTCATTATAATTGCATGACATGCATCGACGCATTGACCTTGCAACAACATTTTCCTTTTTTATGTTATGTTTTCTTTTATTTTTTTTCACAACACTGGCAATTTGCCCACTTTATTTCTCAACATGCATGTGTCTGTGTGTGTTTTCTTTCTTTTGTGGCGTTGCTCATTAAATTGCCAACACTTTTGGGCCTTACATATTTCATTGTGTGAATTGCGAGCTGCAGATGGAATTAATTTATGTGCCGTTGGCACACCGCAAATTGCACTTAAATGAAATCTTGTAGCGTAATATTTTATTTATCAATTACACAGACGCCAGAGAAAGTAAGAGATTACCAATCGAATGAATATCCATGACGCTCAAGCTGTGAAACAATGAGAGTTGAAGAAGTCCAGAGATAAGCAGCTTCGACGAGTACATAGTTATACCCGGCGGACGCACAAATCATAACTAGCCATAATGAGATTTGTCAACTGATACTCAAATGGCAACCATTGCTTGAGCTTTGCCCGGCATCAGCATTTATTTATAGTCAATGCCAGCCAACTGGTAACTACCAAACAGATAGCAATGTCCATAAATCTCCGGTATTATGAGTATTGAGCAATAGCTGTTGCTTTATCAACAAAACGCGTAACATAACATTGCTGGCCAACTGGAAACCAGAGCAACCACAGCAGCCACAGCAAATACGGCAATGGGCCAATGGCAGACAAACACAATGAGGGAGCAGCTCGTTAAATGTCCAGCTTGAAGTCCTGCTTCAGGCTGCCAAATCCAAAGTCGCAACCATAGACAAAACAGCCTGAGAACATAGCTCGACAAACCCCTGCCAGGTCAGGGAAGCTTTTAATACATGTGACCTTTAAACTCTTGTGATGACAGACTCTATGTTTGTCGTGCTAATACGTATACCATATTTTAACAGTCTTACTGAGAGTACAGTCAATTTAAAGGTAGCGTTGTAAGTATTACGTATACGTAATATGAATTGCTGACAGAAATTTGAGTAAAACAGATATACAAAGTAGACAATTGCAACTGCAACTTTAAAAATGATACAGCTAACGGAAATTGGGCTCCTTGGCACTTTAATTTTTGTCGAGAGAAACCAAAATTGCAGTCCGACAAACTCAATTTATCGCAACGTGTTGTAGGGATTTGAACAACAGTAAGGCATTTGGGCATTTCAGTTGCCTCAAATCGCATTTGGCCCCAATACTCGTACAGCTACCGTATGACATGCCCTAGCTGGAACCCAGATGTACGACTACAGCCAGTTTGAGTTGCAATTGCAGCAGTGGCCCCAGATCGTTACCGTAATGCAATTGTAGAACAAATCAAGCCCACAAATTGTTACATTTCCCCCACAGATGCATGGTAAATGAAAAATTGTGGTCGATTGTTTAGGTTTAGCTTCTTGACTCTGCCTCAATGCCCCTTTAGAGTCAACAGACCAGCTAAATATGTGGCAATTTCCGTACTAGCGTCAGTCGCAATCAAAAGATAGTCAGATTTGGGCTAAAGAAAGAGTATATGAGTCGGAGTTCATTTTAATATATTTCAGTTTATAATAAAGAAACAGTTTAACTTAATTTTGAGCAGAACAATCACTGGATAGCAAAGTCAATTTATTGCTAAATGTCTATGGAAATAAAAGAAAGAAGAAAAGCAAAGCATTTGGGAGCGCAGTTGCCTTCGACGTGCCTCCAGTTGCATTTTGTGCAAATAAAACAGTCTCTAAGTTAGCAAACCATGGCCTTTTCGCTATGCCGTTGGAGTTGCAATTCAAGCAATGCCATCAGATCGTTAACGTAATGTAATTTTAGGGCAAATCAAGTCCACAAATTGCTCCATTTCCCTATAGAATGGAAAGTTGTGGTCAATTGTTAAGTATTAAGTTGGCAAAGGTCATTTAAAAGTTGAACACGAGCTTTAAATTGCTGTGTTCAAATGAAAATGATTGTAGAGTGTGAGTGAAACAATTATGTTGAATTATTAAATTAGCAATATTTGTTTCACATTAAGTGTGACTAATTAATTGATTAAAATTCCTCAATAAGCGCTGTATTAAATAAACAATCATTCGCTGAATTCCATTTGAAATGCACCGCTAAAGTCATTTGGACACAATTTAATTGAAATCAATTAAATAAAACAACATTTGTGTATGTTCTTTCACTGGATTGTATTCAAACAAAAAAAACAAATAAATAAATAAAGCGAATTTGCCAATTTAATTCTCGAATTCTTGTTCATTTACAAATTAATGTGTTACAATTGTCGAGAAAGCAAAAACGGGGAGAATGACAGCTGCAGGTTAAATGGCAGCTAACAAGAGCGCGGCTAATTAATTAATTTCGCAATGCATATTTTTAATCTGTTGCACGTAACTCAACACATTTAGCTGCCACGCCCACACCAACACCTAAAGCTGAATCGGCTGCGTCTTAACGTAACACGCTGACAGCATAACGAATTCAATGACACGTATTGCCCGGCGAAAGCAACGTGCGAAATGTTGCGAGAGTGAAAGCAAAATTGTTTGCGCACATAAGTATGCAACGATTTATTTCGCTTCTGCACGCTGACAGGCAAACGCCATGGACGGAGGATGGCCGCAAAGCGAACAATAAGCAAATACTAGAAGAAGCCAGCCACAAGAGCGCTAAGAACATGAAAACCAAAACAACTTGTCAGTGTCCTGTCAGCATGTCCTTGTGCCGATGCCGAGTAATTCATTAACATTTAACTTGATTGACACACACAAGCACCACGCAAAGAGAGAGTGTATTACCCACACACTCTCAGCCAGTGTCTGCTCCCTCTGTGCGTGGGTGTGTGTGTGTGTGGGATAAGTCTGTGTGTGTGTGTGTGTCTGTATTTTTGGCATCGCACGTACGCATCGGCAACCTGGAAAATGGGCTTACGATTTGTTTACACAGTTATAATGCATAATGGCATTGAATTTGTCTGGCTCGCATACGCAGACAGCGAAAGAGATCGTTACTTTGTTAATTTAATAAACGCGCTGGCGACACAACAGGTGCCACGCCCATATACCCCCAAAATGAAGTCACGTCGCGGCCATAAATCAATTGCCATGAGAAGGTGCCGGCGACGTGAAAACTGCACGATTGCATGCGTTATACGACCCATGGCCAAGGATAACCGAGCACATTATGCCGAGAACGCGCCTCTGCACATGCTGTTGTTGTAGTTGTTGTTGTTGTTATTACTCCTGCTTGGCAAAGCGACAGCTGGCAGTCATGGGAAACTAAGTAACAACTGCCATAGTATCGTAAATTGAGCGCATGCAATGAAAGTGTAACGAGCGTTAATTTGTTTGTCAATTGGCCAAGTGGACAATGGGCCAAAAGTGCTTTCAAGTTCAATTTTGGCACTGTGCGGCAACTGCAAGCAATGCCAAATGATTTTTATGCATTTAATATTTGAATTCTTATAGATAATTTAATAGATTGACCAATTTATTGTATGTATGTAGATGTCTGTCAGCTCTGTTTCAATACTGTAATCGTTTGATTTAATTGAAAAACGCAGATATTCTCTATGACGTCTGATTTATTTCGTATTGTCGTATGATTATGAAACAGGGAGAATATAAAATGTCGTATGATTATGAAACAAGGAGAATATAAAATGTCGTATGATTATGAAACAAGGAGAATATAAAATGTCGTATGATTATGAAACAAGGAGAATATAAAATGTCGTATGATTATGAAACAAGGAGAATATAAAATGTCGTATAAAATGTCGTATGATTATGAAACAAGGAGAATATAAAATGTCGTATGATTATGAAACAAGGAGAATATAAAATGTCGTATGATTATGAAACAAGGAGAATATAAAATGTCGTATGATTATGAAACAAGGAGAATATAAAATGTCGTATAAAATGTCGTATGATTATGAAACAGGGAGAATATAAAATGTCGTATGATTATGAAACAAGGAGAATATAAAATGTCGTATAAAATGTCGTATGATTATGAAACAGGGAGAATATAAAATGTCGTATGATTATGAAACAAGGAGAATATAAAATGTCGTATAAAATGTCGTATGATTATGAAACAAGGAGAATATAAAATGTCGTATAAAATGTCGTATGATTATGAAACAGGGAGAATATAAAATGTCGTATGATTATGAAACAAGGAGAATATAAAATGTCGTATAAAATGTCGTATGATTATGAAACAGGGAGAATATAAAATGTCGTATGATTATGAAACAAGGAGAATATAAAATGTCGTATGATTATGAAACAAGGAGAATATAAAATGTCGTATGATTATGAAACAAGGAGAATATAAAATGTCGTATGATTATGAAACAAGGAGAATATAAAATGTCGTATGATTATGAAACAAGGAGAATATAAAATGTCGTATAAAATGTCGTATGATTATGAAACAGGGAGAATATAAAATGTCGTATGATTATGAAACAAGGAGAATATAAAATGTCGTATAAAATGTCGTATGATTATGAAACAGGGAGAATATAAAATGTCGTATGATTATGAAACAAGGAGAATATAAAATGTCGTATGATTATGAAACAAGGAGAATATAAAATGTCGTATGATTATGAAACAAGGAGAATATAAAATGTCGTATGATTATGAAACAAGGAGAATATAAAATGTCGTATGATTATGAAACAAGGAGAATATAAAAAGTCGTATGATTATGAAACAAGGATAATATAAAATGTCGTATAAAATGTCGTATGATTATGAAACAAGGAGAATATAAAATGTCGTATGATTATGAAACAAGGAGAATATAAAATGTCGTATGATTATGAAACAAGGAGAATATAAAATGTCGTATAAAATGTCGTATGATTATGAAACAAGGAGAATATAAAATGTCGTATAAAATGTCGTATGATTATGAAACAGGGAGAATATAAAATGTCGTATGATTATGAAACAAGGAGAATATAAAATGTCGTATGATTATGAAACAAGGAGAATATAAAATGTCGTATGATTATGAAACAAGGAGAATATAAAATGTCGTATGATTATGAAACAAGGAGAATATAAAATGTCGTATGATTATGAAACAAGGAGAATATAAAATGTCGTATAAAATGTCGTATGATTATGAAACAGGGAGAATATAAAATGTCGTATGATTATGAAACAAGGAGAATATAAAATGTCGTATGATTATGAAACAAGGATAATATAAAATGTCGTATAAAATGTCGTATGATTATGAAACAAGGAGAATATAAAATGTCGTATGATTATGAAACAAGGAGAATATAAAATGTCGTATGATTATGAAACAAGGAGAATATAAAATGTCGTATGATTATGAAACAAGGAGAATATAAAATGTCGTATGATTATGAAACAAGGAGAATATAAAATGTCGTATGATTATGAAACAAGGAGAATATAAAATGTCGTATAAAATGTCGTATGATTATGAAACAGGGGAGAATATAAAATGTCGTATGATTATGAAACAAGGAGAATATAAAAAGTCGTATGATTATGAAACAAGGATAATATAAAATGTCGTATAAAATGTCGTATGATTATGAAACAAGGAGAATATAAAATGTCGTATGATTATGAAACAAGGAGAATATAAAATGTCGTATGATTATGAAACAAGGAGAATATAAAATGTCGTATGATTATGAAACAGGGAGAATATTAAATGTCGTATGATTATGAAACAAGGAGAATATAAAATGTCGTATGATTATGAAACAGGGAGAATATAAAATGTCGTATGATTATGAAACAGGGAGAATATTTATATTTATATCTCTCTCATTACGATAAAACAATATCGTTGTTGAATTCAATATCACGATGTGAAATCTAATGAAAAATTGTTATTTTATATAATTATGTTATTTACATAAATAAAAGTTTTTAAAAATCATGGTGAGAAAAGGGCAGATTTCCGGATAGGGGATGTTTGGTATTTTTTCCGGATGAAGTAGTTTAAAACAGGACAGATCTATCCGGGAAAAGGCTGACCTGACAACACTGTTTCACAACTCCTTTTAGAGCGAGATCAAGCTAGGTCGATCTCCATTGTCTTAATAGGTTAAAGCGAGATAACTAATCCATCTGGATAATTAGTGACGGGAGGATACATAATCTAGTGATGGTGTGGTATACAATCTAGTGATGGTGCGGTTAACAGAGTATTGGAATGTTAACAGACTATCGGCCTGCTACAATATTATATATGGAATTGTGAATCTATTTATATTTAGCTACGTCAAATCAGACCATCAACTTGTGCCTATCATTCCTAAAATCTTAATTCCGTGTCAATTATTCAAATTAGCTGAAAAGGACTTGCAGGTGAGTTAGTTAGTTAGTTAAAACACACAAGTAAAGGGAAACATTGTTAACTGCCTGATAATAATCAGATTGACAATAGAAACAAGAAATATACAACACGACAACAAACCACTTGGCAATTTTAATAGACATTCAAATATATTTGTTATACAATTTCATTGTAAATCCTTTGGCGGCTATTGCTGTTGTTCTCACCAGGACAAAATGGACATGGCGCCACGCAGCAACTCCGGCAAGTCCCAGCCGTTGCGACGGAGAACGTGCAGGGCGCGAACCACATCGCGCTTCAACTGTCAAATGAAATTTGGCATGAGTCAGCGGTCACTGAATCAGTTAGTCAGCTAGTCAGTGAGCCATGGCTCAATCACTTACCATATTGTCACGCAATTTGGCCTGGAACTCGGACGAAGTTATCTTTTGTCTGAAGAGAGCAAAGTTGGTGTTCTTCACGACGGAACTGTAGGAGTAATCGTGCACTGCCTGATGGGGCATGGCAGCCAGGAGATCACCTATGAAGGTGTGTCCACGCAGCTGCTTGCAGTCGCACTTCTTACCGGATGGCACCAGGGGCAGCGGCAGGGATATGCCAATGCACTCAAAGATATCGTGAATATTGTCAATGCTTGTGGTGTTAATTCCCGCGATGCGCAGTTCCTCGATCAGCAATTGGAAGGATTCGCTCAGCTGTAGTTGCTCGATCACCAACTCAAAACGTGAGGTCTTGTAGTAGTTTAGGGCCTTGCGGAACTTTGGGTTGCATTGATAGTGCGACTGTATCAAATCCATTAGCACTTCCATATCGATAAGATCACGTAGTATCTGAAAGTCCTCGCATAGCTCGCCATCGCGATCGGGAATATCGTCTTCAGGGCAGTCGGGGTCGGGGACGGGTTCAGGAATCGTCTCATTCTTCTTAGCTGCCACCTGACACTGGGAAACCAGCATTACCAGCAATCCGCAGAACAGTGCCAAAGTCTTCAGTTGCAACATTGTCGATTCACTGGCTAAGATTCACTTTTTCAATTGTTCAATGCAATTTTAGCACTTCGAATGTTGTTGTAAACGAGAAATTGCTCGCTTTTATAGTCAAACCATTAGACAATGCAATTACAAGTAATTGCACTTAGCTGAGTTAGCTGCATCCGCAAGCGACAAGCGCCAATTAGTCTAATTAGCCAGCAGCAACAGCAACAGCAAACATCTTCATGACAACAAGCTCGCTTATCAGTACTGCGGGAAACAAGAAACCACCGAGCAGACGGCGCCCAAATAAAGACCCTCCGATGAGCAACAAGTACAAGTAAGTGGAAGACATAGCTTGTTGCATGTCGAACAAGCAGAAAAATTGCCAACATAATTGAATTTAAAGCGTTTTCTTTTTGCTTACAGTTAATGAATGGCGTGAAAGGAAATAGTTTACAATTTCTAAGAACTGCGACTCGTCAATAACAAGTTATCAATTGTAGACTAATCGAGTTTCACTTAAATTGTCAATTGTCAATCCAACGATTTAAGCTCTGTTCGAAACTCACTTGTATACAAAATTATAATCTCTACTCATGCACTCTTAAGTCTGCTTTTCGTAAAGTTGAACAGAGTACAAATCGCTTTGGCACTGCAAATATTAGTCTCGGTTCACAAACAACAAGTGCTTGCATCTCCATACAACATATCCTGTCCAAATATAACGGATGTATACTGGTCAACCTAGCAGGATGTTCCTGTTCTCGAATTTGAACGAAGTACGAGTCGAGTCCGAGAATATGTACTTAATTGCCATGGTAATTTCAAGCAGCAGCACAAAACTATGCTACGTATTTCTATTGCCAAATGCCTTCATTGATTTGTATTGCAAGTTGTACTTGGGTTTAAGCTCCCTCCCTCCTTCCGCATTTACCCGTGCCACTTCATCTACAGTACAGTACAGAAGTACAGAGAGCAATCAAAAACTTAAATCATACGCACCGTTGGCCTGTGCAGTCAGTTATACTCACACAGGCACAGGTATTTACTACAATGTTGAGCTTGGTTTTAACTTGACAACGAGTGAATACGAATACGAGTGAAGCGGAAATAAGTAGTTGACCGTTCCTTTCCGGTTCAAGGACTGACCCAGACCCGTTCTCAAAGTCATGTGTACACATTTTCTTTTATTTTTCACACTTTGTAATTCGTTTACGGATATTCACTGTGTATACTTAGACCAGTTCGAAATTCCATTTAAGGCCAATTTCACCCATTGCACATAAGATAAACGTTGAAGTTTTAAACGAGGATAACATGTAATAAAATCGACATTTTCTCGATTACAGTTTCAACTTTTATTTAAAGAACTCATTGCAGGGCAAGTTAAATGTTCAACTTGCATATACCCTGAACCCGCTTTAAATTAATATTTAATATTAAATGAAACCAAAATTACTGTGGTTTTAGTTGCCGAAACTAAAAACAAAATTATCCAGCTCAAATAGCACTTTTGGCAAATTTGTGGTTTGTTTTTAGCAGTTTTACTGTAACGTTTAATTAAATCAATTACAAGTTTCATGTGTACATATAACCATATTTATTTCCCAGCCAAAGTTTATACAAATAAATAACTAACGAATTAACGGACCAAGATCAAGGTTGCTCGACAATGTGGATGCTCTTAAAAACATAGAACGAATATATAAACAAAAGTGAAAAGTAAATATATTTCAATTGAATTTGCATCTTAATCTAAGTACCTTAATATTGAATATATTTGTCTTGTGTAAACTGAACTACACTTTGTACAAATTTCAATGCTAAAGGGTATGAAAACTGCACACACGTGTTCAACCTGAATGGCAGAACTAGTCAAAGGTTAAGTTGAACAGGTTACAAAACTGTCAGCATGCAGAAGTGCCTGGCCAAGTTAAATGGCAACTGGGCGGTGCTGCGAATGTGCAACATCATGATAAATCATTTGGGTTTTTCGCCCGTTAGCCAGATGACCCCGATGCGCTCAAATTGCCTGCTGTCTAACTTTGTTTGCTCTCGTACACTCTGTGTATGCGTGTTTTACGTGTTTGTGTGTGTGTGTGTGTGCGTGTGTGTGTATTTGGATGCGGATGCATATTTAAAGCTTTTCATTAGCGTAGACAGACCACAAAGTATGCCGTTTAGCAAAGATAAAGTTAGAGCAGCCGACACGAGCTCTTAATAGCACGAGACAATTCCACAAGAGGATGGTGACAGAAAGTGTTGCCTACTTTTGGGGCGTTGCTGGCAAATTGCGCAATGTGGTCGCTGTCATTTGCAATAGATTTTCATGTAATTAGTTTTGGCTGCTAATAAAATGTCACTAGCCACGCAAACCACAAACAATTGAGTTGCTAGAATTGTGTGAGCATGTGTGTGTGTGTGTGAGTGTATGCGTATGTGAGTGTATGCGTGAGAAAATTGCATTTTTGCTTTGCTTGCTGACTATTTGAGATTTTGCGCATCAACCACAAAACAGACGACAGCAAACATACGAACACAACGACAAGAGGCACTTAGAAGTATATGTGTGTGCCATAGACTCATATGCTATAGCATTTTCATTTCCCTGGATAATTTACTCAATTAGATGAGAACTTGAAGGCTTTGTGGCATTTGGGAGAATCGGTTTATTATTGCACTCAAACAAGATATACGGAATGTGAATGGGATCGGGAATGCGAATGTGAATGGGAATGGGAATGCGATAGGGAGTTGGTATGGGTATATTGGCATGGTTATGGTTGGCAGCATCTCGTAGCTGGCTGCTCCGACTGCCGATAGCTGGGCATAGTATAATGCCGCCTAATGCCTGCAAGCAAACACACATGAGTCGTCGTCGCAGTGATAAAAGCTGCCCATTCTCCGATGCCTGCTGCCTGATGTCTCTTGTCTGATGTGCTCTGTCTACTGGCAGGGCTCAACAAAAGTTGAACACCAAACTAACGCCGATAAACAGGCTTAATTAGCGACAGAGCTCAAAGTCAACAGACTGAAGCATTAAGCCAAAATCCAAAGACACACACATACATACATAGAAATAAAATTAATGCCACTAGCGCCCCTGGCAAGAAGTTTTCTATGGGGTCTCGTTAGGCTTAGAGTTGGCAGAGCCAGCATCATTGACTTGCCTGCCTAATTATGTGCAAGCAACAATGATATTTATATTATCAGGCAGTCAATTTCAAGAATGTACCAGAGCTGAGACAATGTTGAAGCCAAGGTAATAACGCCGTCAAAGGGAAACCATTGTACTGTCAATTCTCTAATAGCAAAAGTAGACAGATTAATAATCAAAGGAGAGTAGAGAAGCAAACTAAACGTTAGAACGATATTCCATTAAAATATATACTATAATATTATTAAATAATCTGACAGCTTAATAATATTATATATAAGCAATCAATACAAGAAATCTATCCGGAAAACGGTCAAGTCGTCAGCATTGATTACAGCTCCAGCTAAGAACTTGTGCACACAATGCACCTGATTTAATGTAGGTACAGGATTTATATTCAAATAGATGGCAACTCATGGCTAACAAGCAACTTGAGGCGATGTCAGCAGACGAACGATGTGAAACTGAAATCAGTGAAGCTTAACTTAAAGAGACTTAAGGATTAGAAGTAATAGTGGTGATAGCAACTGATATTTGTCACAGTGTACACGTGTATTCAATTGTTACAAATACAAATGGAGTAGATTTTTAGTGAAATTGCTGTCGACACAACAACAACAACACAGACCTGTTGCCAGTTGACTGATGTTAATGGCCAACCATTTTTCTAGATGTCCCTTTTTATTTTGGGGGAGATATAGAAATAGTCGACAGGATGCGATTGTTTGCTGCTAGCTTAACAATTAAAAAGGCAAACGGCGTGTAAAGGTAAACAAAGGAAACAAATGTGAATATAGAATGCGACAGAGCAACGACCAAAACAACGACAACAAGCAGAAAAACACAATCCAAATGGTGCACACTCATGGCAGTCACATTTCTCAATTTTTATGACAGCTCGTTGGGTACGAGTGCGTATGAGTGGGAGTGTGCGAGGGTGTGTGTGTGTATGTGTGTGTGTGAGTGGATGCTGTTGTATTTGTGTATCTGTCAAAGATTCACACGATAAACACAGAATAAATATGAACCGACTGTGGAATTACCTTCAACTAATGTCTTGTTTACTTATAAAAAGTAAAGCATACTTTTAGGATCCTCTAAAACTAAGTCAACGTATACAAATAAATCATACGTACTAACGTTAAAATCAAAGTCGTGCAAAGGTAAGCGTGTTTATTCAGAAATAATATAAATACACTCAAATCTTTAATTAAATTCAGTTAGTGCAATGCTTAAGCCATACTTACGCTGTGTACACAATGTGATTTCAAGTGTATCTCAGCATATGCGTATAAGAGCCTTAGATACACTAATTTCAAAATTCAATGGCTCTTAATAACAGTTACGATAACGGCTTAATGTTCTGCTCAAAGGATGGAGATAGGGTATCAATGTGGAGCAAGACACAGAGCAATATGAATAGAGTTGCTGCCACAGTCACTCGGTCTAGACAAATTGAGCCCTTATATATGGTACACACACAAACACCCAGCAACCACCAGCAGAGCTACCAACCCTCACACCCTCACACACTCACACAATCTAAGGGTATCCAAACAAATGCCTATGGGTCCAATGTGTTTGCGCAGCTGTTGGCTTGAGGTTTATCACTTTAATGGCTGCCATATTTGCCGAGTTGAGCTTCCATTTCCATTTACTATATTTTTACCTGATTCACCTGTCGGCTGGCGCTTCCAAATTGGCAACGTGAGTTGGCAAACGGCGTCGTCGTCGTCATCGTCGGCGAAAAAGTAATTTGCTAGCAAATTATGATAAATTGAAATTGTGTTGTTGCTGGCATTGCACATCAATTTGAGAAAAACAGAACAGAACAGAATGTAGAAGGCAAAGAATATCGTGAAATTGGGAAATTATAAACAGAGAATCTAGGAAATTGCATGTCCTGAACTCCAACATGCCAAGGAAGTTGCTCTCTTGAATATACACATAATTTACTTATGCATTTTATTTAATATACCAATCTTAAGTGTCGCCTCGCTCTCAATTTACGAAGTATATTTAAATTTATTATATTTGGGTAGCCCTAATTTATTGGCCAACCGTTGGAAAGAAATGCAAATCAAATTATTTTCCTATTGCCGATGCCAAGTGCAAAACCTTTTAACGCAACGTATTTACTATAAATAACTTAACTGAATCCGAACTGCAAAAATAGTAGCAGAAATCTAAACCAGAACAGAGATACAGTGAGAAGTAGACAAAGACAGATAGAGATGGGGAGAGTGAGAGTGAGAAATGTTTGCAAAGACATTGCAAGGCAGCTCAATTAAAATGGCATTAAATTCCATTTGGATTGCTTTTTCAAACTGCCAACACTCGTCGCCTGTGCTGTTCCACCTGCCCCACTTCATTCAGTCCCACCAGCCCCATCAGCCCCAACAGCCCACCAGCGTTGACATTGCCTTTGTGTGTGCTTGAGCTGCAGATACACAACAGCTGTCTATGCATTTGGGATTTGAGCCTGAGACAGCTGCTCAAACGTCTCGCCCTCGTTCTCGTTCTCGTCTGTTGCCCATCATCTGGCTGCTGATTCTGCTGCATTCCCTGCTGTGGTCTTTTCCATGTCGCTGCATAGCTTTCAGCGGCTGCTACTTTCCGTGACAGTGGCCCAGAGCCAAGGAATTCAAGATATTTGCAGCAAAGCCATTTTGCCTCATTGTTGATTTAATGCCCGACGACTCGTACACGTACTACAATATGCAACTGCTGCAAATTCATCTGTAGTCAATTTAAATGGATTCTAATTCAATTTATTTGCTTAATATCTATTATGGCAATTTGTTTCATTTCGGGGCAGGCATTAGAGAAACAGCAAATAAATGCAAAGTGAATTCAATTTACCAACGTGTCGAACAAACTTGAATATTAACTTGTATTTGGAGTATCTACAACTTGACAAGTGTTGCCAACATGCTTAGCATGCACACATCAATGGGTTATGCACTGGTCAACATACAAAATTCAAAATATATGGTCGACACGGCCACATGAGTGCTCACATATTGGACGCCATAAGATATGCAACAGAATCGAGCGCTTTCCGCTGCATTCCACAGACCGTGCAACCTGTTAAATATTCAAAATCATATGCATGAATAACATAGCTCTCGGGTTAAGCACGGAATCAAGGAAGGTGAGGCAGTTTGACACAAATACAGGCACAACAGATATTCACACACACACACACACACACACACACACACACGCAGCAATTTGTTCGTTTGCATATTTGATTTGTGTTTGTTTGTCTGTGTGTGCAATTTATGTGGCATTGAGAAGTTTAGCGTATTTGACATGACCATACACACATACGTACTTACGTGAATATAGACTACACACAAACAGACTCGTAAATATGCCAAAGCGGACATGTAATTCAATTTATATGCATGCTCTACATTCATATAAATATGTATTTAGTTTGTAGCAAACTGTTATTGTTGCCAACTAAAATACTTTAATCCAATGGCCAAAAACAATTTGCGCATTTTTTAGCTGAATCGAAGGGAGAAAATAGAGATTTATGGGCGGAAAATAGCAACAGTTTTGCACAATGGCTTGTGAAATTTGAGATTTGTACGGATTCTTGGTAATCCAACTAATCGAAAATATGAAATACGTCAACAAAATATGCAAAACATATTTTATTCAAAGAATTTATATCTCTTTTAGTCTTTGGAAAGGGGTATACTGATAATGTGAATATCGTACAGATAGAATCTCACTCGTAGCATAGACAATTTAAGTAATTCAGTTGAGAAATAAAAGCCTAATGGAATGCCATTGATATAGATTAATCACTCCTTATATCTAAATGTCTAAATTTGTAAAATTCATTAAACACTTTGCATATAAACAAAAATATCATATTTGCTATTAGGACCAAATGATAAGAATGAAGAAATAGTATTTCTGCTGTCGGAATTTTAACAAGTTTGTTGTAGTTGAATTTTGGCAGGAAACATTATTCCGACAGTTCATCTGCATAGTTTGTTTACACCGTAAAATGTAGAAAAATATAGCGAAATAGTAAACCAGTTATATGATATTTTAGTTTACTACCACTTTTAAAATTACCTGCAATATTTATATTCATTATTTATTGATATAAAACTTTGATGTTTTTGTTTATTGATATCAATGATCAGCTATCAATGTTTTATAATGAGAACTCTCTTAATTTCCAAATAAAATCTTAAGAGTCTTAGCAATCAAGTTAAAGTGAAATTGATTCTAAAGTAAAACTAGAAACAGTTCAGAAAGAATAACCTTTAACCAATTAAATTCGGTCAGTGATTGAGTTGTTGATAATTGAAATTTACCTGACATTTCCCCCAAGACATTTGCCTTGATAGACAATCAAAGTGTCTGCCAAGCCACAAATTGCTAATGGACGATGATTCTGTATAAAATGTTTACTATGTACGAAGTATGTAAATGAAGTAAGCAATTTGCTTAGACGACAGTGCGGTTAACCCGACTGCAAATGTTAAGAGTCACAATAGATTGAAGATGAATCCCTGCAGGCTGTCTTACCTTGATTACATTGATGCATTTCTAGATCATTAGGCCAGCCGTTTAAACACCATTATCAGTCAAGTCAATATGTGTGTGAGTGTGTGTGTCAGCTCGCCACAAGTCAAAGGCAGGCTTTGCAAATGGCCAAAATGTACACGAGCGTGTGCATAGATGTAGATATATAAGTATATATATATATATATGTATGTATGAGCATCACTTCCGGTTGAGTGCATAATACACACACACACACACACACACAGAGAGAGTGGCACGCTTAATGGCAAATCAATGTATAAGAGGCCACAGCTGTGGAACTGTAGCTTCATCATCTGGATCAGGTTTAGGTTTAGGTTGAGGTTCAGGCTCAGGTTCATTTCCAGCGGTCTACAAATGTGTTGATGACACTTGAATGAGTTTTGCGTCCTTTGTTGTGCCTTACGCTAAATTGCGCATATTATTTATACATAAGAAATCAACTGACCATAAGTTTTGTATATTAGCTAGCTAATCGCCAAAGTTGTCTCACAAGGAACTCGACTCGAAGAAGATACTACTTCTCCACTTCTCCACTCCCCCCAGCAGCGTTACTTTATTAGCTTGAAGATAAAGTATTTCAAATGCTACTCCTGTTGCCGCTTGGTTTCTACTCGTACTCGAATAACCCTTGAACGTGGAGCACATTAAATTCCAATTACACGACAAGTTGCTGTGTTAATGGCCAAGTTAATGCATTCGCAGGGGCGTTAGCTTTAATGCCTTTCTGGGCGTGGCACAACGAAGCATTATAGTATGTACTTTTAGTATATGTATTATGTATATTTTGTATAAAGTGCGAGTTTGTACATGATTTGTGATAACACCCCAAGCAGAGGGTCTCCGTCTTCCTCAGCGTATGTATTTTTGTGTGTTTGTGTGTGTTTGTGAATGATTAATTATGTGGTAAAGTCAAGTGAGCTTTAAGCGACGCTACTGCTTGTTAATATTTATAAATAATATACATACATTAGGCATTTGCTGGTTACACTTAACAGTTAAGCTTACAACTACCTTATAATTAGCAGCTGCGACCCGAGAGGCGTCCATTTGCTGTTTCCTTCGCATGTCGGCGGCATGTCCTTGTCAAGGCCGCCTCGATGGCTGCAGTGCTTGGTACCCTATCAGTTGGTTGGTTTGTTATATTATCTTGGGGGTGGTCTTGTATTTGGATTTGATTGCTTAGCCAATTCGTATTCGAGTGCAGGCGCATAACTAAAGTAAACCTGTTTAATTAACATCACAATGCTGTAGAAAAGTTGTTGGTTGTTGTTTCAATTGCTTCAGTAGCAGCACCAGCGAGGATTCTCGATCTCGCCGAGGGCAATATGTTCGATACTCCACGACGGTGTCTCCAGGCGCCCCACACCCGTCGTCTTCACGTCCTGGCCATCGACTGGAATACCGATATGCACATAGGGCAGGCGGAAGGCAGCGCTGTCCGGATTGCGAGCCAGTGCAGCGGCGGTGTAGCTGAAGGCAGTGTTGCCGTTGGTATAGGCCAGCGAATCGGTGGATTCAAAGGAGCGCAACGAATGGCTTTTGCCCTCGTCGGCTAGTCGGACCAGTCCCATGGCCGTTGAGAGGAAAACCTGCTCCAGGCCTTGATCAGTTTCGGTGGATGTCTCAAAGTAGGTGGCCCCAATGGAACTGGCAAATACGTAGGCTTCATCACGCGATACGGCACGCTGTGCCGCCATGTCCATCTTGTTGCCGACCAGCGTCAATATCATTGGATCCTGCACGTTGCGATGCAGCTCCTGTATCCATGATTTGATTTCCGTGAATGTCTTGTACTGCGTCAGATCAAATACCAAAATAGCAGCGTTCGCATTGCGATAATACATGGGTGCAACGGCTCTGAAGCGCTCTTGACCAGCGGTATCCCAGATCTGCAATTAAATACGAGGAGTAGAATCATTGGGATGAGTGTGCAATCAAGTAAAGAGCAAATCTCAATAGTTGTTGACCCTTGCCTGATTATCCCCCCCTCTCCACAGACATCGACAGAGCTAAAACTTTAATTGAGTCATTCCGCGTTTATTCCGCAATTTCAGTCTTTATGATTTAGCTTTCCCACAATAATAACAATCATATTGTGGTTGCGTTCTGCGCATCTTTATGGTGCACAATTCAAATCTTCATAAAAATTTGGGGCAACGACATGTTCAGAACGCAACCGACGACGACGACGACGACGACGACGACGCATCAAGACAAAGAACTAAAAATCTCAGTACAACGAAAACTATTTGCCATTGCATGTGTGTGTGGTATATAAAAACGAAATCGAAATCGCGCCAGAGAGAAAATATATGGTCAGTCATTGTGAAAGGGGTGGCAACCCTAGCTTAAGGGGAAAACAACTGTTAGCTTATCAATAAACTATAAAAAAAGGGAGAAAGAAAGCAGAAAAGCGCTCGCGTCGGTCTAAAAAATAAAAGCAAATAAACACAAAGTGCAGTGGACGCAGAAATTGCACATAAAAAAGCAAATAAAATGACCGATGGAATAACAAAACAAGCACGCTAAAGTTGAGTTACCGACTAAGATATACCCGTTAGTAAATTTAATTATATAAATGAGGATTAAACTTCAAAGATATAAGAACTATTGCCAATATATAATTATTTATTTATCATTTAAATGCATTTTAAACTTAAAAAATATAAAAACTAATGTTTTATTTTATGAAAACGTCTTTATATAAATCTGATCTTTATAGAATGATTTATAATGCTAAAAGAATTATTTCAACGGCAAAAAGAGCGTTCGATCCTTAAAATTGTGAACGTGATGGAGTTTTACTTCTAATTGTAAAGGCAAAAGGGGTGCGAGGCAGATTTCTACAAATTGGAATTGGAAAGTTCTTATTGAGTTGACAGCACGAAAAGTTCATAGAAGTCTGTATACAAAATTTGTTTGCTTTATTCAGACAGAATATATAGTCTTTATAGAGTCTTCTTCTCCCTGTTACATACATTGCAACGAATAGAATATACCCCATTAGTCTACGCGTAACTCGTATAATAAAATCATCAACCCACGCTGAGCGGTCCCAGTGGTAACAAAAGCTCAGATTAGCTGCCGCTCAAGCCATTGATAAAGCTAAAAGTCCAAATAGACTTACTGGGCAGCTTGGGGGCGTGTCAGAATCCTTTTCACTTTATTCCCAAATAAACTGTTGTACTCACTTGTAATTTGATTTTGACATCGTCCAAGATGATGTTGCAGGTGAAGAACGAGACGGCTATCGTTGGTTCCTCGGCGCGATGAAGTGCGTTCTTAATGTACTTGATGACCAAACGGGATTTGCCAACGCCTGAAAATATAAATTGTAGTTAAACTATTTAAGAGATTGCGCTGTTTAATCAGACTTAAGGTAAAAGACACTTCATTCATGTCAAATATACAAAAACGAAAGCATCTAAATATCATAAATATTATGCAAAACATTTCCAAACATTTCTTGCATAGAAATAAAGACAAAAAGTATAGTTATATGTACTTATAAGTAGGCCATTTGAAGATTAGACATGTTTTTGGGGCTCAGTTAAGATTAAAATTGGAATCTCGGGATAGTATTACGTATCTGATAAATAAACAAAGCAGTCACAATAAACAAAAGGTGTTAATGGGGCGGAGTTGAGGGCAAACAGGTGATAAGAAACCTGGAACCGAAGTAGTATTTACAAGCAAATGATTCTTTGTTATTCTGGCGTTCTGAAAATACCCTATAAGTGCATACGATAGCAGCTCTGACTCATCTTAGAGGAAAAACAAACAGATTAAGCAGAAAGTGCGCGCATTGTGAAGAATGTCGTTGAACGGCAAATGGTACGATATAAACAATGCATGTATATATACAATTACAATATCCATGCAAACACATGTGGCTCGATTCTGTAGGCCTGTTGCTGACCTTGCAAATGACCGTACAATAATTATCACCGAGGATTTAGTTTGCCGAAAAAACAATGTGCGTTTTCGTTTGAGCGTGAGCTACAACCTTGAGGAACTTGGCGTGCGATAAGCCGCTGGAGGAGGGGCTGGAGCAGCTACTTAAGCTGCTGTGCCAGGCACGATATTTCTTTGGGGTTTGGTGAACCACGCGCAGCTGAGAGAAACGAATCCCCTGCTGGGATTTCAAGGCTGACGCTTATCGATTCGCGTTTGAGCTGCGAGCGGAGCTTATCGCGCTGTGATTGCTGAAATTGCTGGCAAATTACTGTCTGTACGGATCAGCTAGAGTTATGTCTATAAACTGCCTTGAGGATGAAGTTCAAAGTCATTAAAATTCAACTGGTTTGAAGTGCATTTTGTGCTTACCTCGCGAACCAAGCACAACCACTTTGCCCTCAATTCCTCGCATCTTATTGGCAATCAGTTGTCTGGCATGGCAGAGTGTTTGTTAGGTATGTGTACAGCAATGAATGACGTTGCTGTGACTGATTGCTGTTGTATATTTGATGTTGTTATTGTTGATGGCACAGTGCGATGTGCTGCATATTTGCAGGTGGTCCACGACAAATTGTATAACAAAGGGCGACGCTGGCCCTACTTTAACTTTTATCACTTTGTGTAATCGGGGCAGTCCCAATGGAATGGAATTTACACTTGGATGAGATGTTGTTTACCAGCGCACTTGTAACAAATAAGATAAATTATATTTGTTGACCTAAATGAATCGATGTATCGATAGTAAAACAGCTGTCCAGGGCTTATGTCTATTATTAATCGTTGTGGATGTTGTGGATTGGAAGATGCGGTGTGGATTTCGAGGTTGCCAGCTGTTAAACCAGGGATGAATACTAAACCAACGAATGCGTTGTAGTTGATTATTATATCGTTCTGGCTTTTAATGACACTTAATACATATTAAGCACATATAAATATATATAGTAAGTGACTGATTTGGTTTAACTACAGTGAAATTATATTAGTATCATGCAGGAATTGAAATAGTGTGTCTTACAATAGATATAATTGATCGAAATATCGTATGCTCTGCTTTAAAATATCGATATATCGATGAGACAACAACATCCCTAACAGCAGCCGCCAAATTCTCGCTGGCAGATGTTCGTGAACTCATGCAATACTTGCAATTTGTCAAAAAATTATTAATTTTCTATAAATTTAGTTAAAATATTCGATTGCAATAAATAATGAATGTTGTGTCAAAGTAATCCAAAGACTCACAACAACTTGCAAGCTGTGAAAGCGAGAGAATTGTATGTGAAAAGTGCATCAAATGCGCGCGCGTTTTTTTTGGTGCCCGCCGCATCGCTTTGTGAAAAGTGCCACATTTCAAAAGGTAAATGCACATCTTATCCTGATTGATTAAGTTAAAATAAAGCCAACTCACCTGAGTATATAACCAATACTTTAATATACTATTGAATTCCCTGTGAAGTGCGCCCAGTTCACATGAAATTAAGCGTGCCTGTACCAAAAAATATCCAAAAATAACAGCGCAATAAATGTCAAGTTAAATTAATACGGGAATATGTATTTTCTCGTATTGTAGTTGAACTGTTGAACAATGGCAGCAATTAACGTGAACACAGCTCATAAAATCAACAACAGCTACGATTCGGAGCCCTCTACGGGCAGCGGGGTAAGCCAGAGATTAATATACTGATTGAAACATTTAATATTAAAGTAACTTTGCTGCAGTCTTCGCTCAGTGAAAACAATGAGGGCCAAATATCTGACGAGGAGAACATGAATCTACCGTATCTACTAAAGCCAAAAACACTGGGCACAGACAACGCTACCAAATCGAGCTTGCCGAGCAGCCAGGAGTCGCAATTCCGAGGCTTCGGCGACAGTCCCTATGGCCAGGTGAATAAGCGACTTTACGGCTCGCAGCTGCAGAACCTTAAACTGCCAGAGATTGAGAAGGAAACGCCGCAAACTAACTCGGGGCAGCATAAGTCACCGGGCATGATTATATTTCCCCGGTTTTATGCTAGCATTCTGGAGGAGAATAGCTGCAACGCTGTCGACATGCCATCCACATCTGCTCAAGCGGCCAAATCAACAACAGACAGTTTGTCCTTTGACGGTAAAATCAAAAGTCTGACTGCGGCGCCCAGCAACTCTCGCCTGTCCACTGTCCATGAAAACTCCCAGCCACAGCAACAACAACAGCAGCTGACGGAGTCATTCATACTTCACAAAATGAATAACGAACGTTCGCCGGATTTGTTTGCGGACAGCGATGAAGATGACGGCGATGAGCCAAATGACAAGGGACTGGGCACAACACTGCCGGACTTACCCGAAGTTCTCGAGGAAAGCCAATGCATCAGCGAGGTGCCAACAACAAGTCACAATGCCAGCACACGCTACTCACTGTCAGCGCCAACGGAATCTAGTTTTGTGGATGAACATACGCAGGACACTCAGCTAACGGGCAACGATCCCCGCACGCATTTCATTGAGAATTGTCGGCGGGAACGTGAGCTCTATAGACGCATACGTCGCTGTTTGCAGGGAGTGCGTCCGCCGCCCACAGTGACGAATCCCGATACCGATGTCATCAACGCTGTGGTTAACTTGAAAGAGAAAGTGATCAACTTTCTAGTTTGCAAGGATGCGGATGCTGATGCCACGCCCTCGTGCAGCATTGAAGACAGCGGATTCTGTGCCACGTCCTCGCTGTTCAAACCCACGCATAGTCTGGCCGAGGCACAGGGCATGAGCTGGCGCGAAGTGCTGGGCGTGCGTCATCATGGACTGAGGTAAGGCTCTAAACAGGTTCTATGTTATTGAATCAAGCTCTAAAGACATGCTTTCTTTAGCTACAACTTGAACAAAGCGGCCGAGCAAAATGAATACCTCAGTCTGTCGGTTGTTGAGCGTTACGTGGGCGCAGAGACGGCCACATCCTATGTGCGCTCTCCTTCTAGTGCCAAGAAGCGTAACATGCGCATGAAGTGAGTAAAGCGACTCTCAGTTGAAGCTGGTGATCCAATAACGATGATGTTTCCCTTACAGAATGCTCACACAGTCGCCTGGCAATCGCCTCAGTCACTTGGCCAAGCGTCGCGCCATATTCTCATCCGCAAATCTGGCCACCAACTCCATTAAGCTAAACAACTCCATTGGCCCGCAAATATTGCTGGATAAAAAGTAAGTTAATGTGGTATTTCCACTGGTTATAATACACTTGAATACTCTGTAAGGGTATCAAGTCTTGCTTCTTTTCTTGCTTGCTTAACACACGTTTTAACCACTTAATTTAATCAACAGAAAAGAACGCAACAAACGCAAAGCAACGCCAAAGCGCAAAACACCTGGCAGCAAAAAGAAAGGTAAGTTTATCAGAAACACAATTTAACATTTTATATATTACAATATTCTGTATATTTTCAGCTCGAAAAACTCCGTCCTCTTCAGCACGCAAGCGTCTTTTTCGCACTGATCTCATTAAGCCGGGACCATCGCGCGAAACTTCGAAACGTGCGTTATTCCAAAGTCCAGCCAAGTCCCTGCAACAGCAGCAGCAACAATTGTTTCCGCCCAAGCCCCTCTTCAAGCCAGAGATTGCCAATCGCGTGGAGAGATCCAAACGTGCACTCTTCTCGCCCGACAATGGTTGCCAGCCCAGCACTCCGAGTGCCTCGGGCGCTGGCAACCAGCTGGATACGCTGCTCAAACGCAAACGCAACGCCCGCGATGATGACGATGCTGCCGAGCTGGCGAGTCAGAGCAGCAAGTTGTTCAGAGCTGGCAGCGCCTTTGGGAGCGGTCTCACTCCGCGTGCTCTGAAGATCAAGAGTCAGAGCTTTTGCATTGGAGCTGGTTCCTCCACAGCATCGCAACAGAATGTCGCAGCCAATGTGCAGCCATCGCCATTTGCCTTCACCCCGCGATTAAGTCAAGGCTTAAGCGGCAGCAGCAGCACTTTGGCTAGCAGCACGACGCCAACAGTAAGCAAATTACACCGCGCCCATTCGGAAATGAGTGCAACACCGCAGAGTGCCATGACGGACAATCAACGAAAGGTGAGTCGTGATTCCTGGCAAGTCACATGACAATCGTTAACTACTTTGTTTTTATGTAGAAACTGCTGTGGGCCGTGTCGCAGGCACTGCAGGAGAAGAAGATATCGGTCAAGCACGAACATTTCCGACAGCACGCCGCGGATTTGGCGCGAATTGTGAAGCGCATCTTCCAGGAGTTTTATCTGGGACACACGACAAGCAACAGCGAAACATTGCTGCGGTAAGTACTGCGCTTCTGCCTTGCATTAGTTTATCCTGATGACTCTTTGCTAAACTTCTGCAGGTTGGCCAAGAAGTATGCCTTCAGCGTGATTGCGGGCAAACAACCGGACGATATCTACCTGCATGCTCGCAGCCACGAGAGCGAAGCCAAGCTGCAGTCTAGCTCACGACTCTCGGGCTACATTGGACCCGAGGAGTTTGCCCAGCGCAAGCTGCTGTTGTCGCAGAACTCCTCCCAGTCACTGTCGCAGATGTCGTTGACACGCAGCAAGGCTGAGGGATCAATGCAGAACTTATTTGGCAGCGAGAACTCCATTGATTCCTTCGGTTTCAGCCAGATGAGTCAAGGCACTGCGACGTCGAGCTCGGCAACGCAATCCAGTCTGATGGATCGCATATCGGAGGATCTGTTCTGCAAGCAGCAGCAGCTGCCAATACTGCCAAATCCGACATTGCAGAACAGCTCGTCGAAGAGCAACTTGGGCGGCTTGGCGCTCCGCGAGAATGTGCACTGCGAGCAGCGGAGGTCGGCGCAGAAGAACTTCACCGGCAAGGATCAGCGGAACATCAGTCCCTACTACGGTGGTGGCAACAGCAACGGGTCCGGGCGCAAGTTGCAGGCCACAACTTCCGTTGCAGTTAACGACTCCAGCGCCAAAGCGAAGCGCCAAATATCGTTTGATAGCTAAATTAATTTTGAACACTGCCCGTACACAATCATCTATTTATTTTTACAAAGTGTTGTTTCATTTTGCTTGGGTTGTTTTTTAGCCTAATTTATTTAATTCGCCGGTACTTGGATTATGCTATAGTACATCAAACGGAGACACGACTACAAGCATACATACAAACATATACATTTAAATGAATTGCAATATTTTTCGCTGAAGTAAAAGTTAAAAAAAAACATGAAAGGGTTTCTACTTAAACGTGTAAATTTAAACTAATGTAACTAACATACAAAGTAATATACTATCTTTATACGGAGTCTGTTTTGCAAAGTCAATTGATGAAATGCTGTCATGAACTCGTGAGTTCAGTCATGAATTCATGTTGGAATTCATGGAGCATTGCTCCATATAAACATAGTATATGAAAGAGTTAAGATTGTAAACAATGTAAAAGGAATAGCATAAAATAAAGATGCACTCAATAGTAACCACTGCGATTGATGTAGCGCCTCACCAGGTTGAACGAGATTATGTGGAAGATGAGAGCTACCACCATAAGGCCGGTACAGTCCAGCCAATAGGTGTACTCGGCGGTGTTGTAGGAACTCTGCTGCAGCACCTCCAATCCGTTCTTGACACACGGATGCTCATCGTTAACGGGACAGTCTGGGGGGAGAATTATTGGCGATAATAGGAATTCGGCAAATACAACTGACCATCGACTCACCAATGTTGTCAATGTCGATCCAAAAGTTATGCATCAACGCTTCGTTGGTGTAGAAGAAGAGCGAGAAGTACTTGATCACTGGAATGGAGTCGACATTCATATAGGTGCCGCCGAAGATGAGGAAAATCAGATCGAAGGGCGCCGCAAACTCCGATGCCATTTTGTCATTCTCAAAAAGGCTGGAGAGGAAGACGCCGTAGGCAACGGCGGCCGTGGCAGAGAGACTCATCAGCAAGCCCATGGTTATGAAGAGCAGAAAGCCGCGCGTATAGTAAATGGATGCGTAGATCACGGACAGAAAGACGTAGCCCTTGAAGAAGGCCACCGGCAGAAAGGATATCACCAGAGCCACATAGTAGGCGGACAGACTGTAGGTGCCTTCGCCCACCTCGCGCCGTATGATGGGCAGTGCGCTGGGAAAGATGTACATGACGCCGTAGCTGAATGTAAAGATCATCTCGGTGCTGAGCATAAAGAGGGAACCACGCACATCCTGCACAGTGCGTTGCGACAATCCTCCCACACCCGAATACATCAGCGAGAGCGTTACGGCGGTGATCATGAAGAAGGAAAACCCGATCAGGCCACTCTTAATATTCCGAAAATCCTCGGTCATGAAGCGCACGAGCAGCAGATACACCTGATATAGCCAGCGTATCTTCTTGAAGTCCTGCATACGCCGCATGTAGTCACCGCTGCTGTTCCTGGCCAGCAACCAGCTGCCGCTGTAGAGTCCGTCCGTCTCGTGCTCGTACCTTGTGCGCAGCATATCGCCCGCATTCTCCTTGCCGTCCGCCAGCGTCTTCAGATAGAAGTCGGCGGGATTGCAGTTCAGCGGCAGCATAAATCCCAGGCTGGGGATCAAGGAAAGACGGAAGAGAAGTACCGAATTACAGAAAACGTGGTAGATCCCAAAAACCATCAACCAAGTGAAAAGATTGTCTTTGATATCATAAGCTAAACGTTCATTCGAAAATGAATAAAGAGTTCTTCCTAACCTTTACTCTAACCTCTATAACCCTTCCGTCTTGTTAAGTTCGTGTTGTACTTACTCCGTAAAGAACTTGGCGGCATGCTCGGTGCGGCCCTGATAGACAATGCGTCCGCCATCCATGAGGATGATGTGCGTGAAGAGCTCAAAGATCTCGGACGTCGGCTGGTGTATGGAGCAGATGGCCCCCTTCTTGAGGGTTCCGTTGGGACTGTTGTTGAGCACGCTCAGGGTGGGGAACTCCTTCAGTGACTGCAGCAGACTCTCGTGTGAGTCGCCCACAATTTCCATTTCAATGGAGTTGCTCTTGCTGCTGGCATCACTGGGTGTGGAGAACGAATCCTCGCCGTAGACTTGGGTCAGAGAGTGTTTGGAGATGCGCCGTCGAGTGCAGAGATGACGCAATGTCTTGATAACGGAGTAGGCGCTGAAACTGTCCAAGCCCGTGGTGGGTTCATCGCAGAAGAGGAAAATGGGATCGGTGATGAGCTCCTCGGCCATGCTGAGCCTCTTGCGCTCTCCCCCCGACAGCTGCTGGATGCGGGTGTGTGCTGCATCCCTCAATCCCACTGCCAGCAGCAGATCCGAGACACGCTGACGTTTCTCCGCCTTTGTCGTCTTTCGGTGCATCTTGAAGTGCGACTAAGTGGGAGCAGACAGATTGACGCTGAATTAACACTAAACTGGAGGTGTGGGCAGAGGGAAGACCTACCATGAAATACAAATGCTCGTAGGCGGTAAAGGTTTTAACATTGATCTCAAACTGCGGCAGAAAGCTGGAGATGCGTGTCATTTGATCCCGTTCCATGGCCACGCCGTTTAAAACCACATCCCCGGTTAAGTTACCGCGCAGTCGTTGCGAAATCGCTGCTAGCAGTGTGGTTTTCCCCGCCCCCGACCCGCCCAGTATGGCGATGAGGTCGCCGGTTTTCAGGTGACCGCTGACTAAAGAGAAACCACATCCCCACCACAATTATTTCGATTGGGCAATCCCAACAAATGCGATTAATCTCACCGTCATGCAAGATTTGAATCTCTCGCTTTTTCCTGCATTCATTCCAGAAGCTGTAGTTACTTTGCTCCTGGGCAGGCACATGGTAGTTGAGCTGCTTCCACTCCAGGCACAGTCCAGCCTGTGTGTTCCCCTCGTTTCCTGGCATCGCTCCCAAAGTTCAATGTACGACAAAATGTGACTTTCGTTAAGGTAGTCAATGAGGCCAGAGCAGCAGCATCCACCTCACACACCACACACTAATCCACAAATCACGCTTATCACTTAATTTCTTTTTATCTTATCGTTGTCTCTATTTGTACTTGGATTTGGATTGGCATTTTGTCTGTTGGCTCACACGATTTAAACACTCAGTGGACGGGGCAGGGAAACCTTAAAACCGGAGACAACCGTTCGCGGCAAAGACTCAACGTCAACTGTGCCACAGCGTCGACATCCACGTTGTTTTCTACCCCCAACTGTCAATTGGCCACAGCCCCAAGATCAGTAACATTAAACTTTTGACCGCATTTTGGTTTTAACACGGCTAATTGTCGCTTATCAATTCACGTACTATTCCGCCATTGACTGTGACTGCCTCAGCCGGAGCAGACGTCCCGCCATCTGGACACACACAACCCAGACCCATTGAAGAAGTGTCTGGGCCAGTCTAGACAATTCAATCTATTTGTTTACAACTAAATCATGTCACTAACATTTGAAGGCCAATAGACCGCCAAAGAGTAGTGGACAGACAAGTCTATATAATACGTATAAAGTGAGAGTGGAATTAGATCATAATTTCTTTCTATGATTGATTCTCCTGGTCAGAGCATGGGATTTAGCATCATTTCTTAGACCCTTTACTTAAAAAAAGTAGGTTAGGTTAGGTTAGGTTACTCGGACCGCTCAACATAATGTTGAGATCACCCGGTGGCCATTCGGCCCATTGTGATGCCCGTTGCCTGTAGGATTAGTAAAGGATTGTTGGAGGGTTGAAGGGAGTGGGAAGGGGAGTTTGGGTTATCCTGTTTCCGGAATCCCTAGTTGGTCCCGTTTGGCGGGATTCGCCTTTGGAACCACCCAGTGGAGTCCAGGAAGAGTACCAGATCCTCCAGTCGCAGTTTTGCAAGACTGCCCAGTTCCTCGAAAAAGGGTTCCCCGAGAAAACGGATTCTCCTTCTAAGAAGTGCAGGGCAGTCACACAGAAGGTGTTGGATGCTCTCCTCTTCCTCTTCATTCCCGCAGCTACGACAGAAGTCTTGTGATGGTACACCATACCTTAATGCCATTCGGCCAATGGGACAGTGACCCGTCAAGACTCCTATCAACACCCTTATCCTGTTCTTGCTAAAGTGTAGGAGTTCAGATGATCGCTTTGGGTTGCGGTCTGGCCAGAGTGCTTTGGATATGTTGCATCCCTGAGCCATTTTCCACTGCTCCTCTGCCGCAGTCCTCGCCGTTCTTGCTAGTTCGGAGAGAACGTGCTGAAGAGGTCTTTGTACATCAGTCACCGCACTACCTGCCGGTAGCGCTGATCCTTGCCTTGCACATTCGTCAGCCATCTCGTTTCCTAGTACACCGGAGTGCCCAGGTACCCAGACAAGTCTGATTGAATGGTGGCAGCGGTTCAGCGCTGTGACTGTGTTTCGAATGAGTTTGCTCTTGGTGGTGTTTGAGGACAGAGCCTTAAGGGCTGCCTGACTGTCAACGTAAATAGATATGTTCCTTGAAGGTTCCTCCAAGGTGGATATCAGTTTGGTCGACTGCCAGACAGCGTAGATCTCCGCCTGGAAAACACTGCACCAGTCCGGAAGACGGTATGAAAGGTTCGCAGCAGGGTGTGCGGAGTACACGCCTGCTCCAGTGCCTTCATCCGTTTTCGAACCGTCCGTGTAGATTGACAGCTCGTTCCCACATAGCGGGGTTTCTTGCTGCCAATCGGTCCGTGATGGGAACACAGTGTTGAACCTGTCTTCCCACTTGTTTTCAGGAACGCAATAGTCCTCCTTGTGTGGCCCAGCATAGCCTTCTATTGAGCTTAGAATGGCGCTGTGACCTACCGTACTTGGCTTAAGGAGGTTCAGAGCTCTAAGCCTGACCGCACTCCTGGCTGCCGCGTACTTCAGGAAGATGTCTATTGGTTCCAGGTCTAATATGACGTCTAGTGCTGCTTGGGGAGTGGAACGTATACATCCCGTTACACCCAAGCAAGCTAGTCTTTGCACTTTTTGGAGATTATTTAGGTGAGATTTGGTGCATGCCGTTTCCCACCATACCAATGCTCCATAAGTAAGTATGGGTCTGACAACAGCCGTATAAAACCAGTGGATAATATTCGGTCGTAGCCCCCATCTTTTCCCAAAAGTCTTCTTACACACAAAGAAGGCTTGCAGTGCCTTTTTCATCCTCTCCTCCGAGTTTCTCTTCCAAGAGAGTTTCGAGTCGAGAATTACTCCTAGGTACTTTGCCTCCTTTGCCAGTCTAAGCTGTATCCCTCCTAGTGTAGGAAGTCTAAAGCTCGGTATCTTGTACTTTCTTGTAAACAGAACCAGCTCGGTCTTTTGTGGGTTTGCCCCAAGACCATTTTGCTCTGCCCACCTTAGAGTAAAGCCAAGTGAATTTTCCATCAGTTCACTGATTGTTGGCAAGAACTTGCCAGTCACCAGTAAAGTCAGGTCATCAGCGTAGGCCGTTACTCTGCATCCTCTATTTTTCAGTTTTAGAAGAAGGTCGTTGAGAACGAGATTCCACAATAGAGGAGATATGACTCCTCCTTGAGGTGTCCCCCTCGTGGCCAACTTTCTAATTTTTGAAGTGCAAAGTTGGGAGTTGATCACTCTGCAGCTGAGCATATTGCTGAGCCACTGATTGATCATCGGGTGTGAGCCAATTTTGGCAAGTGCTGCCGTTATCGACTCGATCCTGACATTGTTGAAGGCTCCTTCTATATCGAGGAATGCCATCAGCGCAAACTCCTTTCTATGCAATGTGTTTTCAATATTACTGACTACCTCATGTAGTGCTGTCTCAACGGATCTACCTTTGAGATAGGCATGTTGAGAGCTGCTAAATACACTTGGAGTCAGCTTCGTTCTTAGATATAGATCCAGAAGTCGTTCTAGCGTTTTTAATAAAAACGATGATAGACTAATTGGTCTATAGTCCTTCGCTGAGCAGTGGTTTATCTTTCCTGCTTTGGGAATGAATGCCACTCTCACTTCTCTCCAGATACGTGGGATGTATCCTGTAGAGAGGCATCCTCTGAAGATTCTCAATAACCATGGCAAGAGGTCATGACACGCAGCTTGCAACATAGCCGGTCTAACGCCATCCGGTCCTGCAGATTTGTAGGGTTGAAATGACTTGATAGCCCAGATTATCTTCTCTTCATTGATAATTTCCTCTATAATGGCTCCACTTTCCACGTACACCCCCTCCTCAGGCTCTTCACTGATAGTGGAGGCGGTGATCCCGCCCCCGTCATCCGCTTCCAAGCAACCCGGGAAGTGGGTGTTCATGAGAAGTTCCAAAGACTCATGACTGTCTCTCGCGAAATTGCCGTCCAGGTCACATAGGAGACCTGGTTTAGCAGGGTCCTTAGCCAGTAGCCTTCGAAGTCTGGACGCTTCCGTGGTACTGCTAAGATTCTCGCAGAAAGCAGCCCATGAGTCTCTTTTAGCCTTCCTACAGAGTCTTTTAAAGGTCTTGAAACTCAGGTGATAGGTGTCCCAGTCATCCTGACAATTTCTCGCCTTAGCCTTGTTGTATAGCCTCCTTGCCTCCTTCCTGACTTGACCTAGCTCCTGTGTCCACCACGCGTTGCGATTGGACTTTGGAGGTCGGCTAATGGGGCAGGATACAAGAAAGGCTTTACAGAGCGCCTCGGTTATGGTCCGGGTCGATTTCTCCAGAGTGCCAGGGTGTCTCATATGTCCCACTGGGTGTGACGGTAGAGACTCCCTGACATACTTAACAAACTTACCCCAGTCCGTTCGCCTCGGGTTTCTGAATGGCGTTTTTTCCGCACGAGGCCACTTAATCTCAAACACTATTCTATAGTGATCAGAGAAAGAGCACTCCGTGGATACGTGCCAGTTATCTATTGTCAGGGAGTCGTTGTTAGTCGCTAGGGTTAAGTCGATAACCTCTGCACGGTTCTTATTGCGGAACGTGGGGTGGTTGCCCCTGTTACAAACAATAAGATTTGTGAACAGAGCGAATTCGAACAACGACTCCCCTCTCTTGTTGATGCCTGTACTTCCCCACGCCGTGTGGTGAGCGTTAGCATCACAGCCCAGTATCACATCAATGCCCTCCTTCTGCGCGTGCTGAACAAGGGCCCTGATGTTTCCCGATGGCGGGTCCTGTTCCTCGTAAGGTAAATATGCGGATGCCAGGTATAGGTTGCGCCCGTTCCTCCTTTCGCATAGTACCACCGTGAGGTCTTCGCTGCTGTAACAAGGGGAGAAAAGAACATTTAGTCCAGCTCTTACCACGATACAGGTTCTAGACTTACCCACGGTCCTTGGGACAAGGAGATGGTATCCGCGAGAACCCAATCCACAGACCCTCTCACTCACGATCCAGGGTTCCTGGATGAGAGCCACGTCTACCCTCTCCCTGTCCATGAACCGTAGTAGGTCAACCGAGGGAACCCCAGAATGGTGCAGATTGATCTGCACCACCCTAAGATTTTCCTGCTGACCTAGCATCCTTTCCGTCTGGTCCAGGGATGTACGCTCTGATGCATCCTAGACCCAGCTTCAACTGGCCTTGCTTCTTCAGGATTTGGCTCCTGGACTCTGCACCAATGCTGATCCAGAGATCCTTGCCGTTTCCCTTGTCGCGGGCCAGTCCTCTCTTGATCGTCCAGTCCCCGGTGACGCAGTCCTCGTTCTGGCGCTTGATCATGTTAAGGATGGTTCGATCCTCCATTATCGGAGGTGGGATCCAAACCTTAATGATCGTTCGCTCAGGGACGAGATCCGTGGGAACGACGTCAATCTTCGCACCAGGCCAAAGTTCACCAAAGCTTTGGATTGTGTCTTTGAGAAACCGCAAGGATTCCTCGTTGGCACAAGCCACTGCTTTAGCGCCCTTATACCACTTGATGCCATCGAACTCGGCCAGGAACGGATTCTCTGGTCGGAACATGGCATCATGTAGGGCCTGGTTGATGGACTTCTCTAAGGTGAGCCAATTACCGGCAGTGAGTTTCCCTTCCGGGTCGCTTCTGTCGATAATGGCCACCTGAAGCTCTGGCTTCGAGCTTAAGCTGGCCAGAATTCCTTCTGGACACATCCGCTTGCTCTCTGAAGCTTTTGCCGAGTCGTCCGACCTCTGCCGCTTAGTGACAGAGGTTTTGCTGCTATTTTTGCCTTCCGTTCTCCCCTTTTTGGGGGGTGTGGTCGGCGCAGCTTTGGAGGGGTCTTTCCGGGAGTTGGACTTCCCTGTAGGCGATGCTGCTGGCTTCGAGTTGGAAGGTATCACCTCCCTTTTCGAAACAGCCTCAGTCACCTGCTGAGAAGTCTTCTTCACCGGTTCCGCTGACTGCACTACTGTACTGTGCGAGAGGTTTTGAGTGTTACCAGACTCGGTAAGCTTCTCGTACCGTCTCACGTTGTACTCGTGCTTTTTCTTCAGCTTCCTCTCCTTCGCGTTCAGCGACTCTGGATTGCGGCCTTCAAGTCCCCTAAGGAACTTGAGTGAGGCCTTGTACCCTGAGCGCTGTTTGCGTTGGAGGTCCTCCATTTCGACGTTGCTTTCCGGCGCGACCGTGTCAGCTTTAGTCACCTCATCGTGCCTCCTGTTCTGTGGCTCGTCCTCCAACGGCATACGAGCAAGCGCAAGCGCTAGCTCGTGGTCCGTTATGGTCGGGCCTGTGAACAGGAATTCCGATTTGGTGGCCACTGGCTCCAGATCGACGCCTTCCTGCCGTCGAAGCAGACTTTCGCCCGCTGCAGAGTGACCGCTGGCGACACGCAGAGAGGATTTCTCCTCACCGTGCCCGCCGGTGGTAGCAGTCACGACTTCCACCGACGTTTGGGCTGACATCCCAGCCCGAGTTGCATCCTTATCTTCCATCCAGGGGGGGGGTTGGTTAATTTTATTCTTGGGAACCACCCCATAGCGTTTTAGGCCTAACCGCCAGGCACCTCTGAACCATGGTAGCGTTCAGTACACTCAATCGATTAGTTTCCTAACCGACCGAGAGTTCCTGACCGCCGCCTCAGCTAGACTCCACAATACCTCGGTCGAGCAAGTGACTATGCATAACCCGATCGATCGGGATAGTGCAGAGTCCATTGCCCAGCCGGCACCCTCGTGGAGGGTTCAGTTAGAGGATTTTTGCCAGCCTAAAAAAAAAAGTAAAAAGGAGTCTATTAAGTTTGTCAAGATGTGCGTAACAGGTCGAAGGAAGTCCGGCAGACCCCATAAAGTATATATATTCTTGATCAGCATCACCAGCCGAGTCGATATAACCATGTCCGTCCGTCTGTCTGTATGAGCGCCTAGATCTCAGAGTCTACAAAAGCTAGAGCCACCAAATTTGGTATGTAGGTTCGTCTATGGGCTAAGGAGATCAAGTTTATGTTAAAATTTTGTCACGCCCCCTTCTGCCTCCGTAAATCGAAAACAAAATTTTGTGAAATCCCATAAAACGAAAAATATTAAAACTAGACTCCAGAATTTTGGCACACAGGACGAGTATCAGGGTCCCAATGTATCCTCCCAATTTCATAGCGATCGCATAATAAACTCGGAAGTTATTCAAAACTCAATATTACTCAGTGTCGGGCCAAAGGAAGAAGAAGAAGTGTTACTCTTATTTCCTTTTTGAAGAATAAGTAAAGGGTCTCTCATAGTCGACTTCGACTGTAGCCTTTCCGACTGGTTTTTCTAATAATTTATTTTGCCAACTGCCAATTGAAGCTTTTCTTGCTTGAGATGATGTTAATGTTGCTTGTGTGAAGATCTCAATAATTGGAGTTTTTCTGTAATTGCAGGTAATTCCATAAATTAATACTGCAGAGGGAATATTAATATTTGAAGGGGGAGCGATATTAGATCATAAATGAGTGCTGCTTTCTTTCTATAATTGTTTTCCCTGATTTTAGCATGGCTTAATAATTAATTTCAACTTTTAATTATTTAAATACTTTAATTGTTTCCATTATATACTTTATTTTCAGTACTTCCATCCTATTCACTCTTGTCATCGTTTGATTTTAGATAACATGTCAGCTAACGCATATTTCATTCAATCATAAAAAGCCAATATAAATATAATCGCAAATTTTACAGTGTTTTTGACCCGATCGTGTTTTTATGAAATCACAAAACCATTGTCAATGATCCGAAACGTAGGAAAATGAGGAAATAATGTCTAGAAAGGTCAAAGAATTGATAAAGTACAGTAGAAACAATGTAAAGTATATCTAAATGACAACAGTGAGCGTTTCTTTAAAGAGTATTACATTAAAGTTAACACACAAGTATTGGGACTGTATTAATTATTTATTCAATTAGAATTAGATTTAGAAGAAGGAAAAGGTAACTATTAAATAATACAAATCATTATATACAATTTTAAAATGATAACTGAAGAGATAACAAAAGTAAACCCCATATAAAGATGTACATAACATATTCATATGTACTGCTATTATTATATAACAAGTTTTTTGTCACATATAACTTACAAAGAAGTGATTACATCTACTATACATTCCCCACTTCTGTCTTGATAAGAGCTATCATTTAGATATGCAATTGAATTTCTAGTGAGAGTAGTTTTTGCTATGATAATAAAGGAATCGCAAGGCCAGAGCTAAAGATAACGATCTACAATCTTAAGAGTAAAGATGGAATACAAACTCAGTGCTAAAACATTATAAAACTATAAGAAATATGGTATTTGAAGAAGCTTTTATTTATAATATAATTGTATTCAAACTGAATTCATTTCTTGCTTAGATTCAGTAATAAATGCTCAGCACTTTGTGGAATGGAATGTACTCCAGTTCCGTGGCATGATCACGTCTAAAATCCCAAAGATATTGATCAATTAGAATGGAGTTTACATTGCGGATGCTCACATCCGGATGCTTTTGCTTCAGTATCTCGAGAACAGCATCCTTGACTTGTTCGATGATGTAAATGGAGGCGCCTCTAATCTCAACCTCCATAGCATCACCGTTCTGCAAGATGGTGTCCTGTTTGAGCAGCTCCAGCAATTCTGGAGTGTACTCCAAGCTGCCGAAGTGCACCAATACCTGGGGAATGCGATAGTCCGCAAACATGGTTATTTTCTCGATATCCTCAAAGTAGCCGAGTCCCTCGCCTCGATAGCAGGACCAGAAATCGCCGACAAGAATTTGTGCACGCTTCAAGATCGAGACTCGTTCGCCGGCAAAGTCAGCCTGATCTCGGAAGCAGGGAAAGTCGTCCACTATGAGCTGCAGCAGAGTTACGGCCGAATTGTTGGCTGCCTTCACGACGTTCTCGAAGCGTCCCTGCCACTTGCTCTGCAGACACTCCCCCACCTGATGCAGACACTCCAGGCGCTTCTCTAGCAGCGGAATCTTTGTCGCCTCATCGTCCGGTCGAAATATGTTCGACAATGTTGCCAAATCGATTTTGGAGTAAAACTCCGGGTTCGTTATGTCCAAGCCGTCTTCCATTGCGCGATTAATGGCAGCACAGAGGGCAAAGTAACCCGTATATCCATTCACCTTATACTTGGTGTAGTTTTCTAAACAGCAATTAAGTTTTTACTGATATTACTTTGCTTTTGTTATAAGCTTTGCCCGACTCACGTGGCGTCCAGAAACAAAAGTTCAGTGTGTCCACAATGAAAATCCAGTTGGCAGCGTAAACATCATCGGACTTCGGATGAAGTTCGTGCTGCGAGAAATTGGCGACATCAATGCGCTTCGCTGTCGATTGTACAGTTTGATCAGCACGTGGGATTAACATTAGTTGAAGATACTCACATATCACTCCGCTGACAATCTCCTCGGTCAGCCGCTCAACGCCCGAGGGTACAACTTTTAAATACTTCGCATGGCGCACAATATAATCGCCAGATTGTCTAGGATTTAGACTGGTGCTCAATGTGCTCATCGTGGAAAGTGTTCTTCTGATTGTGTTTGTTGCTATCATATCGATATTTCACATCTAATGATCGATGCTTGATTGCTGCCGGGAAATCGAAAGATCTGCTCCGCGGAATAATTACATTTTAAATGCATAATAGGTTAATACATTGTTTTTATAAGATGCCTAATTTATTTCACTTGGTGTTGTGTGAACTTGATTTTTTAAATTGTGCGCTTATAGAATGTTATGGCAGACAATATAAATGCGCTACCACTGTTAGCAACTCAAAATGGCACTGTTAAGCTAACATTCTGTTATGCATAAATATCGATAGTCTATACGATATTCTGACAGTGTGTCTCTATGGCTAAGATGGTAAATAATATACTTTAGCGCCAAGTGTTCGCATTTTAAATGTGTCTCTCTTAGGGGTGTATTTATAAGGTTCATGCCAACTAACTCTTTCCCCCCCTCAGCAGGTTAATTGTCAGCAGCATGACAGCCGAACCGTAGTAAACTTCATACCCTTGCTTTATGACACGCGTAATTCGAGTCAAAATATGCAATTAAACAAAAACTTCTTGACTGTAAAAATATTTGCATAACTTGAGCAAACAAATGACGGGATGTCACGTCCTTACAAGACAATGCTAAGTTGTTGTTGAACTTGTCATTATAAGCACACACACACACACGCACACACACACACACACACACACATACTTCTATCCATCCAAATAACGAAGGGGGATGCTGATACTTACGCTAAAGTGTAGATTAATAGCTTGGGCGTTGGGGGAGAGTTTGGGAGATGTGAGATGGGGAATGGGCGGTCTCGGTGTCGCTCTGACAGAAATCAGCGCTCGTAAAATTTACGTAAAATTCATTAAGCGCAACAAAAGACGCCAACAAAAACAGGTTGCAGCAGCAGCAGCCAAAATGGGGCGTGCTCTGCTGGCGGCAACACACACACACCCACACACACAATCATTTAGACAAAGCCGTGCATAGTTGATAAGGCGCGTCCTCATCTCGTGGATCCACGAGAGTCTCAGGCGAATCTGTCAAGGGGTGGGGGGTGCGGAAAACCCGTCAAGCGCCACTGAGAGCAACAAATTTTTGTCATTTCAAAGGATATGAAGCTTTTGTGGCGATATTGTTGCACCCAAGCACATTCCCATGCCTAAGCCATAATAATAATCGTCATCATCGTTATTAACCTCCCCTACACAGAGCGAAAAATCAAGTACTTAGTAATTATAACAACTAACAACACTAGATTTCACGCTAAGATTGTTATTAATAAAGTCGAGTGTCGATAAAATACATAAATAACTTACGTGTTTGTCTATTTATCATTCATTTATCATTAATTCGTTCTTATGCTAAGAATGTATTTAAAGAATTGGATAATATAATATAATTTATATAAAATAAATGCATATACATACTACTATACTTCTAATTTAATTTTAGCACATCTTTTTCTCGCTGTGTATCACATTCAGCTGTTGCGCGACGAGCCGCAACTTCAGCGCCAGAGCTCCTTAAGTGGCTGGGTCATATCCTTGTCTTGGTTTCCCACCCCCCTGTCGCGTCCTCTCTTCCTCTGCGCCATCCCAATCACAGTGACTGACAGATTAGCGTGTTGACATTAAGTTCGTCCTCTCGCCATGAACTGCAAGCTTGATTGTTTAAACTTTAAATCATTGACCCGACTGCCGCAGACTGAATTCCTAGTACAGATTAAAATACGGGCACAGACACTGAAAAAGCGACGGTCGGTGTGGGGGGCGGGGCAGCGCATTACAACATGTTGCGGTCACCAAATGTGCGTGTGTGTGAACGGGGGCTGTGTATTGTGGTATGTAATGAGTTTTACGCGCTACAGCCGCAGGTTACACCCGGCCATACTTTCCATGACAATTCTGGTCGGCGCTCAATTTATAGAGCCGATAAGCTGACCTGCGTTATGTGCACTAATGCCGGTAATTAACGTCTTTTGTCAACTGATTTCAGCGGCTCCATTGTTTGGTTTATTCTCGCTCAGGTGCACACTGATCAAAATGCACACACATTGGTATGTATGTGTGGGAAAACATAGTCTATCCTCTATTGTTTACTTTTAAAATTAGGAGTTCTCAGCACTTTATCAAAACTTAATTGATTTCCCTGACTAAACAATTTGAATATGTTTGATCTTATCTTATTCCCAGGCTATTTGAAAATTTGTTTAATTCTTTATTGTGGTTTTTTACTTGTTTAGCTATTTGTTTATAAATTTGTCTATTTATTTATTTCTTCAAATAAAAGAGACTAAAATTTTAAAATGGCGATGTTCAAACGAATAGAAAATATAATAGACGTTGGCAACACTTGCAGAGTGCAGCTGAAGTTGCGGCCTATCGATATTTGTTATCGAAGTTCAAGTGTACGAAAGTTCACCAATTGTGAACTTGTAATTATATTATTTCAACAGACGTAAGTCTTAGTTAATGTTTATTTAACAGCTATACTAAAAATAATAGCGTACCTTAACCGATCGAACTAACTGTAATTGCCAAATAAATAACATGCAAACTGACCGCAAATGAAACCCATCCCCCTCCCTGTCCCATTTAATGTATTATCATTCAAATGTCAGGGAAAGTATTGTAGCCGAAATAAAAGAGTACACAAAACCATACAAAACTATACAAATCAACCGCACTCCACATAAAAAAGTAAAATGACTGGAGGGAAGCATAAAATGTTACGGGCAAAGCGCTTTCATGTCAACCATAAAAATAGCAGACGCATAAAAAATTAATAAGCAGACATGGCAGCCAATAGCCAGTGGCCAGTGTCCAGCAGACAGTGGACAATGGACAGCGGGAGGACGACGCATTGCCATTGTCTTGTGTTGTCCTTTTGCCTCTGTTTCTGTTTCTGCCACGCTCACCCCTTCACCTGCCACACGGAGACGACAACGGCTACCGCTTAACGGAGCGAGACACATCATTAATGCATAATTCAAGCGTTTGGCAGTTTTCTGCTTTCAATATTCAATTTGAATGCCGCCCGAAGCGAAACAGTTTGTGTCCTGCATATACTTTTATACCCTGTACGAATAAAACAGCTAAAAGAGGGTTTAATAGTCAAACGAAATCCAGTCACGTTTGAGTATATTTGAATGTTATAATAAAGTAATTTGGGAATTCTCTCTGCCATCTACATACAGAGTATCATTCAGTTGAGCACTCTCTCTCTTTAGTACACTATTGTTTTTCTTAGTTTTCGTGCTTCGTTTTCATGCTTGCTTATTTATTTTCTTTGTGTGGCGTTGATCGCTTTCCCTCATCCGCCTCCGCCTTTCCTCAGTTCCCTCCTCCTGTGCTCCTGCTGCTGCTTGTACCTGCTGCATTATTCAGGGGATTCGATTTACAAGCACACAAAATGCATGATAAACCGTTTGAAGCGTATTGAGACGATGGCCATTGTCTCGGACTCGTCCTCCCATTTGGCCTTGGGGCGTTTAGACCGAAACGAAAGCAGCAATCAATGGGGTTGCCACGCCCCCCTTTGGCATGTCATTCTGTTGCATGCGTTTCTTGTTTATTAAATATAAATGATTGTCACTTGCGGCATGTCCTCGACGTGTCCTCGAACCAAACGAAATGTTGATGGCGATGATTGCTTGAATTTCATTGAGTAAATGGCCCGCAGGACGAACCCCCCCGTAGAGTCAACAATGGTCCTTATTGCGATTTCTTGTACTTGTACCTACATACACGTGTAGTTGCAGTGCAGCTTTTGTGCTGCAATTGCTTGCAATTTGGCCAAGTGAGTAACTTGGCTGACACTTGGGCGCCACTTTGACAAGTCATGGCATCGGAATTGCTATTGATATTGATACGACTATTGGCCATTTGACATTTGCTCGTCATTGCACTTAGGATCCCGTGTGTTCATACTCGTAAACTATTGACGGCCATGACGGTTCATGACGGACAGACGTCAGCACAAGGAATGATTTTTGAAATGATTCTCCGGATATTGACCACAAAATGCCATTAAAAAATAATTACGAATTTTAATTGGCATTTAGTTGAGGCAAAAAATTAAGTGCCATTCAACATAAAAACTGTTTTTATTATTGATTACTTTAACGCTTTTATTTATGGTGTAGTCTGTGCACATACGAATATTCATATCTATGTGCAATCTGCAGTGTGAAAGTACAGTTAAGCCTCTATATAATGTATATTAAGGGAATAAGTTAGTAAATTAAATAAATAAATGTGATGACTCTAATATATTGTAAACTACGTTTTATTTAATATTCACAGAGCTGAAACAACCACACGATAATTTCAAAAGTGATCTTCCGATCATTGATATATCGATACCTCCTTTCGGCTTGTATCGATATATCAATAGCATCTAGCAGCGATACTTGTATATTCTTATCGATATCTTATTCTAACAACAGTTTTATCTAAAATCTAATTAAAATTACTTAAAATCTTACACTATATAATTAATAATTTTTTTATAAATAGTTATATTTACTAGAAAACCTGTTGAATATTCCAAATAGTTTGCTGTTTGAATAATGCCGATAAAGGTGGTTAAACATAATTGAAGCTAATCTAATTAAAGTGAAAAAAAGGAATGCTGATGATATCATTTTGTTAAATGCATAAATAATAATGTTATGAATGTTCATTATAGAAAGGTCTAACTATGGATATCAATAATTACTCGACCGTGATTATGTCTATATGTATATACAGCATTGGATAACCCCCTGAACTCTGTATGTGTGTGTGTGTACATGTAGTTAGTGTGCGTGTTGCCGGACACTTAAAAATCAATTAACGAGTGCAGGGTGCTCGTAAAAATTGATTTAGGCTGAGTTGAATAATGAGTTCATAATTGGTTTCCAGTCAAAGGAATATAGGAATATTTTTGTGATTCAATGGTAAACAGGAAACTGCTTATGTTGTTAACAGTATTGCTATTATTAACTAATAACCTTTGGCTTTAGCAATTACCTGAGCAGTTAGATGTTGCCAAATGTTGGCAGTTATGAAATTGATAACGTTAATGATTTAAGAAGTTATAGAAGGTTGGCAATATTATTTTAATGCAAGGAAAAAGTGTTAGAAATACTGTATTATAATATAATATTATTATAAAAGTGATATTTATATTCCAATGGGTGATTATTTCAATATTTAACGATTACAATATTAAGATAAAAATGATCTCTGCGCTCTTCGACTTGCTGCTTTCGTTCTTCGCGGCTGACTCTCAAGTGTAACAGTGTGGCGTTGCCAGCCTACGATCGTCACCGCGTTAAGTACCCAGCGTTGCCATCATGTCAAACCAGGGCTGGCAGCTAGCTTGTATGTTACCAGCTCACATAAATGAAAAGGATACGAAGATATAAACGATCAGAAGTAATCTTTATATTTCTCTATTTTATAAAGAACTTAAAACTACTGCGTTTGTTTGTTTATCAAAATTCGGATTAAACTTCTTACATAACTTTTATGACCCGCTGTTGTTGTTGTTGTCGCTGCGCTTGTTAATACAAATTAATCCAAATTGTTGGCATTTAATGATATGAGAACTGCGACAACTGCAATTGCAGCTTTTGGTGTGCCTCAAATTGTGTGGCAACATGGCAACTCTGCCACACCGACACCGACAGCAACAGCGACAACAACAACAACAACTCGCCGTGTTTGTTCGCGTGCACAATGGACACTAATTGTGGTGTGTATTAAATAAACTACAATTGCAAATGGCGCATTTCATTTCAGCAGCTGAAGAGAGAGGGTGAAGAGGGCAGAGGGGAGCATCACAAAGGACACTCTGCCACATAGTTTGTTATTATTTGCAGTTGCATTACAAGCAATTGTTGTTGCTGCCACAGAACCCGTACTTTACATTGCTGCCATTTCCGCTGCGGGCGCATTTTTCTGTGTAATTGCAAATGGCTGCCAGTTGTGGGGCGCCATTGTGTGTTGCATGATGGCCACTGAGGGTATGCAACATGTAATGCAATGCCCCACGTAATGTGCGACAATTACATCGAATTTGTGGGTTCATTTTTGGCTTGCCGCTTGCCGCTTGCCCTCTTGCCACTTCCCATCGCGATAACATGTCTAAGTCAGCAGAAGAAGTTGCCAAGATGTTGCAGCCACAAGATGCAGTTGCTTTTAAACTATGCGGCAAGCTGCAGCTACAGCTGCCAACTGCCAACTGCCAACTGCACCTGTGCAAATCTGTGTGTGTTTGCATGTAATGTGGCATATGCCATAATCATATTTAAGAGTTTCCCGGAATATTCGTGCAACTGCAACCTCAATTGCAATTGCTGCTGGTCAGTTGCCTGGCGGCTTATGTGTTGGCTCTCGGCGGCGGCTGTTTAGTTGGAAAACCACAAATTAAGCAGAGAAATCCTTGCCATGCATGCAACCGATGGCGCCGCATCGTGTCGACAACAACAACAACAAAAAAAAGCACACAAAAATGAGAAGAAGAAGGAACGAGCGCGCCACACAAACATGCAACAACCGACCACAATGTTATGGCTGCAGCGTGCGGCGGCGAGGCGTGGCAGGTCTGCAGCGCCAGATAAATGCCCGTTGCCACACTGCTACACCCCCTCCCCCTTCCCACCTGGAGGAGAGTCACAGAGGAAGGGGCAACAGAAAGCAAAGCACAGTCGAGCACTCACGTCAGCGCTCGTGCGTTTATTTGCCGTTTCCGCTTCCGTTTGTCGTCGTCGTCGTCGTCGCCATTGCCATCAACGTCATCGTCATCATTGCTGTTGTTGTTGTTGTTGTTGCTGTTGCGGTCAATTTCAATGCTTCCATTGCGCGTTAATAAGTTGTTGTTGTTGTTGGCGTTGCTGCCGCTGCAAATGACACAGAAAAATGCGCAGCATTTTGCACATGGAAATGAACTCAACACGCCCCGCCCCTTGCATGACCATAGAACTGCATTTAAATCACTGAAAAATTCACTGCTATTTGTTGCTGCACCAGTTTTTCCTCCATTTCCATTTGCTTTTTTGGCGCCAAATGAGTTGAAATGCAGACATCAGACAATTTCTTTGAAAAAAACACGAATACAGTAAACAAACGTCAATTAGTTGCAACTTGTAGTATGTAAAACATGACATGGTTGCTTATGAAAGGCATATAGATACTCTGTATCTCTTGGAATAAGATACAAATAGAATAGCAGATACATAAGGCTATTAAAAGTACAATAACTGTGCTTTATACTGGATAGACAAGCTAATGTCTGAGTATGATAAATTTATGTACTCGCTGTACATTTAGAAATTTCTTTTAAATATCTATTTATATTTGTATTTATTCTTTCTAAATATTTAGACAGACTTACTCGTCTTTTTTTATAGTAAGAGTGTAGTTGAGTGCATTAACTTAATACCATTAATTACACTAGTTTGATTTGACTTTAATAGAGTGCTTGTAATAACTTAAAAGTGTTCACGAAAGCAGAGCTGGACTATGAAAGAGATGAATGCTTTATATTAAGTATACGCTTTACAAAAAAGTGTTAAACTATGATAGAGCAATAAAAAGCACTGAATTTAGTACATTAAATATAGTTCTAATTAAATATTATTCATTTTATATAGAATATAACATTGGCCAGTTGCCAGTTTGCCATTTTCAAGGCAGTTGTTAACCGTTGGCATGCGATTATTGCCTGGAGTTAAGTTTGCAAGTAAGTTTTACAACTACAGATTGACATAAAAGTTGCTTGCTTACTTGCAATCACTACAAAGCACCCGCATCCGCACTAAACCAGACAAAGAAAGAGAGAGAGAAAGAGGGAGAGAAAGAGAGAGAGAAAGAGAGAGAGAGAGAGAGACAGCAACAGCAACTCGTCGTCGTCGTTGTCGTGTCAAAGTTGAGAAGCATCCATGACACTTGGACCTTCATTTAGTTAAGCTGACGTTATTGTTGATGCCCCCCAATGCTGCTGCCCCCACGGTTGCTGTCGCTCAGTTCACAACAATGGCAACATAGTCAAACGACAGCATTATCATCAACAACATGTTGCTGCAACAGTTGCAACAACAACAACAACAACAAAATGCCAACGACAATGCTCTCAGATAGCATCAGCAAAGCTTTGTCCTTCTGCTCCTCTATGCTCTCCTTCCTTTGTAGTACACTGCACTACAAGTGATGACGTTGCTGTTGCTGTTCCCGTTACTTGTTATGCAACAGTGTAAGCACTGCCACTCGCTGAACTCTTTGGATGTTGAAGTTTTTATGTGCCCCAACCTGAAACTAATAACAATAATGCGCAAAGTTCATTGAAAAAGTATCATGTCCTGCTAAAGGATTCCGGTATGAAACTCAGTCGCAGTCTCAGTCTCAGTCCCAAGGTTCAGGTTCAGGTTCAGCTTCTGATGACGCGTTTCAGCTACAGAAGACAAACATTTAGTCCGGCTCATAAATATTATTTAGCACAGCTCGCTTAGCAACTTGACCAAGAAGTGCGGCCGAGAAGCACTTTGTGTTTAATGAAGCGAGAATTCTCTTCCATGGAGCAACTTCAGTTCACTTGACCATTTCGTGGCCAACAAGTTGTATCCTTTGAGCTTTATCTGCTGCCAGCAAATCAGAAATCGCTTTTACGCATTTGTGGCCATCGTTCAGTGTGAAACTTTACAGTTGCCTTCAACACTTTCACTTTGTATTTATCCGTGTGTGTGTGTGTTAAACGCATGTGCTTTAAGATCTCATGCATAAACTAAGAGAATTTAAAATATACATACGCTTGGTTTTCCTGTCGCGTAAATCAACACACACACACAAGTGCGAAATGTTTCAATGCCAAATTGATGGGGAAATGAGCTGCCATACATTATGCATAGAACTGTATCATTTTCAGAAAAATGGCAAACAAATGATTGACATGTGCGGCATTTGCTACAACATTTGAACTCTTGCCAGTTGCGAGTTGTGAGTTGGCGTTGCACAGTGGAACTTGCTTATAGTATATTAACTCATATTTTCGAACCTTGAATAGCTTTATTTTATATCAATTGTAATACATATATGTATACTTAGACAGCTGTAAGTTTTCCGAGACAATATATAATAGTTTAGCTAGCGTATTTTGGAGTGTTTTTATAATAAATGTAAATTAAATTTTATTTTCTATAATTCAACAGAAAAAAAATGAGTATTAGGCATGCTTATTTATATTTTACACTGTGAAACATAATAAATATCGTCTGTTCACAGTTTTTTCTTGGTGTCTATCATGTGATGACCAAAAGTGCATATTCTTAATCATGTTTCTGTTGATAATGTGGTCCCATTTATGCAGCAACTTCTTGCAATCTTTTGTTAAAGTTAATTTATTACGTTCAATGATTTGTCTTTGAAAATAGAATGCCAAAAAAAGAATATGATTTACATAATACACACAAGATATTACAGACAGATGATAAAAGCAATTTTAGCCATTTTTTTCCCACTGTACGTTGGCTGCTAGTTGGCAAGTTAATGCCAAAAAAAGACGACCTCCCGCAGCGGAAACGCAGCAGCAGCGGAAGTTGCGTTTGTGTGTCTGTGTGTGTGTGTGTCGGTGGCTAGAAAAACTTTGGCAAAGTGAAAAACTTGCTGTCAGCATTAGATAAGCGCTTCAAGTTAATAGACTTGTAAAACACACGCTCCACACGCTGACCCCGGCCCAGAACCTGACTCGATTCAACTCAACTCAACTCGAGTCAACTTTGGCTTGTTTGCTGCAGCCGAAACTGGATTTTTATTTATTTGTTTGTCGTTGGCATGTGGCGCGTGTCCCGTTCGCATCGCCCATAAAAAATAGTGAAATAAATAAAAATGTTATACACGCCCCCACCAAACAACAACGTACAGATCTCAGAGGGTGGACTATCTCCCTCTACGAAAGCACATCGCTTATCGGCCAACTAACAATTTAAGTTGTCAACTCGATATGAGCTGGCACATAAGATACACATTCGCCGATTGCGATGTTTATCGCACCAGGGAAACTTTTCTGTTTAACTAGTCCTGCTTAATTTGAACGTCACTTTTCCTTTCCCTTCTACTTTCCATTTGTTTGATGAGCCTTCCAAATGCTAGACAAGTCTTCTTGGCCAAAGTTTAGCTCATCAACAAATGACGCATTGTGTGAGCTGGTCGTGTGTGTGGTTTTTGGCTGATTGACAGGCCACTTCCCATGGCGACGGCTAATGCTGTGTTGGCTGGTTGCTTATCAACCAACTTTCAAAGTCAATTTCAATTAATCAATTGTCAAGTATTTTGACAGATGAATTTATAGCTCATTTGACCAGTTTCTGTGCAATTAGGGTGCAACTTTATGTTCGATTAGCTCCAATGGTTTCTCTGACTTGTTAAACACAGACACTGAGTCGCTGGCTCTATAAATAATATCTGTCAAAGGAAGTGAACTCTGTTTGTATCAGATACAGAGTTGGCTATAGTCTGATTGGGCAAGGGTGCATTTCTTATCGATTTATTGACAGCTCTAGAGCAAGTTTTAGTAAGCCCAGAATGTTAACTGAAGTATGGTCAATCTGTTTCAGATAAAACAAATTTATTCTTTCATCCCTTTGATTGGAATAAGTCGACATTATGAGTCAGCTATCGATTTATTGCTAACTCTTGTGTAATTGCATTTCAAACACAGAGTTTTAACTAAAGTAAATTCAGTTATTATACATAGAACTTGTCTACGCAGTTATAAGTTTATAATCGGCTTAGTTGCCTATCTTTTGTGCCATCTCTAGCTACATAATATCAAAAGTGCCAGACGCATTTCTACACCTGAACATTGTTTGTACAATTTCAGATTGTGTATCAGAATTTGTTGTGCGTTGCAAGTTTTTTCCAGTCTCCTGCCGCAAACTGTCAGACAGAAACTAAAACCAAACTTGGTTAATTATTTATTTAACGCACTGTGAAGAGATAACAAAAGGTCTCCAGAGATATGTACTATGTTTCGGGACAGTTATATTTTTATTGTATTTATATCGTAGATAAAAATATCATTGCCTGCTTTTTGACTGACAACGGAGACAAGAACTCGTACTCTCATGTGTGCAACTTGCTGTGAATAGGATGATGATGATGATGGTGTTGATGATGATGGTATTCGAGTGTAACTATGTTGTACACTTGTACACTTACCTGCCAAAGTGTGGAAACAAACAGCGAGAGAGTGTGAATGCCAAGTGTAAACTTAACACTTCAAATGTAATGTATTTGTTAACAAAAAAAGGCGTAGTTGCCTCTACACAATGTGCACTTTGACGTTGTCTCGATTGTTGCTGCTGCTGCTGCTGTTGACTGTTGACAATGCCCTGTCATCACTCTCTCAGTCAGTCAGGCAGTCAGTCAGTTTGTCTGACAGTCAGACACAGTCTCAGTCTCAGGCAGCAGCACAGTGCGTGTTTATGTGCTGTTATTTACAATAGCGCATTTTTACACATATTTTTTTCAAAGTCAACAACATGATTTTCGCAGTCTGCGCTGCGACGTGTGCATAAAAGTCAACACACCCCAACCCCCCACAACAACACCATCGGCGAAACAACATTTACATTTTAAGTAGTTTTTAAATCGCTGCAGACAAACGTCAGCGTGTTGACAATTTATCATGGCGCTCTGGAATGGCGCGATACGTGATTCAGTTTCTCTACTTGCCACTGCCACTGCCGCTTGCCCCCAAGGGTGGTCTTGCCCCTAAGGCAGCTGCAATTTTGATTGATTGCCTCGGTTGAGCGGTGATTAAAGCCATAAGCCATGAGCTGCAGTTGTAATACAGCCGCCAGTTGCCTTCGATCTACCTTGAGCTTTCTTCTTTATATTTTAATTAATTTATGCCAACTTATTGATTTATGTGTGCGTTTGCACTGACCACTGACCACAGGCCGCACACACACACACACACACGCACACTCAGTTTGCCAGCAACTGCAACTGCAACTGCAATGCAAACGAAGTTGAAGTGTGTTAACAGGACGACGACGCTGTGGCATGCCCCTGCAGCTGGCAGCGACGACACTTAAAAGAAGAATACTCAATTAGCTGCTGTCCCGGCCTCAGTCGCTGCCGCTGCCACTGCCGCTGCCTCTGTCTCAGTCCTTGCCTGCCTCTGTTGGCGCTGCTCGGCTCGTTAAGTTGATCAATGCCTCGCCCGTGGCTATCGCCTTGCGCCAAGTGTCAACATCGCATCCTCTGAATGCTTTGCACTGCAAAAAAAAATATACAAAAATGTATTAATATATATTTTGTATAATTATGGCAGACTACTTTCCATTTTAGCTTGTTTTTATTGTGTTCATTGAATAAAAAAAAGGTATAAGTTCACATCCACTAATGAAATATATACAAACATACATTAAAATACTTTTATTTAAGTATCAAAAATTAAATACAATTTAAATTGTGCTTTTCTGGCATAGAAAAACGTTAGCAATCACATCCTTTGAATGTTTTGCACTTGTCAAAAATATACAAAGATGTCTTTAAATGTTTTAAACAAATTATGGCAGAGAACTTTAAATGTTATCAAATTTTAACACTGATTATCATTAAAAAGAGGCCAGAAATTGATATAACTTAAATAACATGTTGTTCCTTGGCTTTTTGGACAGTGTAAATACGTGTGAAAGTGACTCTTGACTGCATTGCTCACTTTTGAGGACAACGCATTAATTATTCAGTACGTTTTATTGGCATCAGGCAAATGGCAGGCTCGCAGATCCTTTTGAGCCTTATCAAACGCACAACAGTCGCCAACTTTAAGTCAAAATATATTGAAATAAAACAAAAAAAAAACAAAAACAATTTAATAGTATATATAGTTTTGTTTCCACTGCTGGAAAACTTTGCAGACAACTCAGAACTAATTTTGGTAAGAGAAAGTTTTGGTATTAAGTATAAACTGCAAAAGAAACGGAACATTGCATTGAGAAATTTATGAAATTTATGAAGTGGTTCGGTGATGATTTCAATTGTCCATTTATTGGTCGGCGGCTCACAAGGAATTGAGTTTTCCTTTTTTTTCTCTCTTTATATTTGGTCCACACGAAGCCACTTGAAGCGCATTTTCTGCGCCATTTCAATTCCGCATTTTCTTGCCCTTTGCCTTCAGTTCAGTTCGGTTGTTTGATAAATTGTCTGGAAATTACAAATGGACAAGAGGCCAATCGCCTTTCAAGGGAGGAGGAGAAGGATAAGATAGAGTAGGAGGAGGAGGAGGAGGGTCGTCTCTGGGCCCCAAAACATTTATGGTAATTTCAAATAAATGTATGGCACAAACGCTGGGCACATTTGTGTAGCAGATTTTAAGGCGCTTCCTGTCTATTTACGCTGATTTATGGCGGCAGCATTGTTGACTCTTAATGGCAAATGTCGACAAATTTGTTTTAATGGTCAATATAATGGATGTTATGCTTGCCTTTTGATTTATTTCTCGCCCCGTCGGGCTGTTGTATTTTGTTGTTTTGTTGAAATGAAATGAAAAAGTTTGAGAACATTAGTTCACAATTAGTTAGTTGTCTCGCTAAACTTGTTTCAGCTTCAGTTTGTCGTTCGACTTTTCAGGCTCCACACACAGCACAGCATAAATAATTTCGACAAAATGTCTGCTCGCAAATGCGCTGAATGTGGCGAAGTGCACCTCGCAGGTGCTAACGGGTAAGTTGACAAAACTATTTCACAGATACATTCAATTAGTATTGAATTGGATTATCATCGTATCGTAGTGCCATCTATTGTTGCGGCACTTTGTTGCGGGCAGTGCAGATGTCGGGCATGTTCAAGGATTGCAAACATTTTGTGAATATGCCCGGTCGATATTCGCCGGATCGTATATTGGCCGATTGGCAATTGTTTTGTTCCTGCAAGAAGAACGAAACGTCGCTGAAACATTTAACGAACTTTGTGGAGAATCACTTTGATAAGCCCGGCACCGAGATGGAATACTGGAGTCCACCCGATTGGCGGTGTGAACCAGCATTTTTAAGTCAAATCAAAGATCCGGAACTTAGGAAATTTGGCTCGGCATTGAATCTCATTTGGAAGCAGCTGGGCCGACACATCAAGGACTGTGTTAGGTCAAATCCATTGATGTACTCACTGGTCTATGTGCCCAATCCCGTGATTGTGCCCGGTGGTCGCTTCATTGAGTTCTACTATTGGGACACCTATTGGATTGTGCGAGGTCTGCTCCATAGCGGCATGGTTCAAACTGCCCGCGGTATGATTGATAACTTCCTGTACATCGTGTCGCAGTATAAATTCGTGCCCAACGGTGGTCGCATCTATTACTGGGGTCGCTCACAGCCACCACTGTTGGTGCCCATGGTGAGGTCTTATGTTGATATGACTAGGGATCGGAAATACGCGGTGCAAGTGTTGCCGGTCCTCGAAATGGAAATCGATAACTTTCTGAAGAATCATGCGGTGCAGGTGAAGGGAAGAACCATGTATCAATACCGTGACAAGTCGGCTGGTCCTCGACCGGAGGCGTATCGCGAGGATGTCGCCAGTTCCTCGGGCTTTGCCACGGATGCAGAGAAGGAGGAGCATTTCTCACACTTGAAGGCTGCCTGCGAGTCTGGCATGGACTTCAGTTCCCGCTGGTTTGTGTCGCCCTGCGGCAACAACGTTGGCACATTGGCCAACATCAAGACCACCTGGATAGTACCAGTCGATCTCAATTGTATACTCTTCCGCAATTGCAAGACTCTCGCCGAGTTCAATTCGTGGGCGGGCAACACTGCCAAAGCGGAGCATTATCGCAACATTGCCGGAAGTCTGATTAAGGCCATAACTGCGGTGCTGTGGAATGATGAACGTGGCGTTTGGCTGGACTATGATCTGAAGAACAAGGTGCCACGGGATTACTTTGTCGTGAGCAATCTATCGCCTCTCTGGGCACGCGCCTATCCGATAAACGATGCCGACAAGATAACAGAGTCTGTAATGCGTTACATTGAGGAGAACAAACTGGATTCGTTCCCGGGCGGTGTTCCACACACATTAAGCAATACGGGAGAGCAATGGGATTATCCGAATGTCTGGCCACCAATGATGCACGTGCTGATCGAGGGACTCAACAATCTGGGTACTCCCCCGGCCAAGGAGATGTCCAAGCGCTGGCGAGAACGTTGGGTGAGATCCAACTACGAGTCTTTTCAGAAAAGCGGGACCATGTTCGAAAAGGTGAGCAAAGATCTGATCTAGAGTAGAGTACAAGGGTAAATTGTATTATTTGCAATGGGGAGAAGTAAGTAAAGAGTGTATATATCTTGATCCAACTGAATGAATACATAGATCACGGAAACTGTATAAGCTATAAGCAACAAAGCATGGTTCAGACTGACAAATTAAGACTCTAGTTTATATTCTTATATTTACTTTAATTTTATTGCCTATCGACTATTGTGTTCTTAACTGTTTTAAACTTAATCCCCTCCCCTGCTGTAGTACAATTGTGAGGAATTTGGCAGCGGCTGCAACGGCGGAGAGTACGGCAATCAGACGGGTTTCGGCTGGACCAACGGTGTGCTAATCGAACTGCTGGCCAGGTATGGTCAAGAACTAACGGCAACAGATGCCAACGCCATTGGAGCTTGCACGTGTGGCGATGATGAGTCAAATGGTATGCCCCTACTGGAAGATACCCTGGAAAACTGTCCAATAACAAGTGAGGCGTATTTGGAGCAGGTGGCACAGGTGGAGCAGAAAACCCAAACGGCTCCCACGAATATGGAATGTGAGCAGAATGCACCGGAGGCCGAGTGTTGTTCGGTGATTTGCTGTCGAACCGTTTACGAGGTGGAAGAGACGCCCAAGGAGATTGAGAGCTTTGCCACGAGTGAACAAGAGTGCGACTGTGGACAAGAGGAGATTGTTGCAGCACCACCACCAACACAACTTTGCACTCCTGCGCCTGCTGCTGTCCCTTGTCCAGCTACTGCGCCCGCTGCTGCTGCTCCATGTCCAGCTACAGCGCCTGCTGCTGCTGCTCCTTGTCCAGCTTCTGCGCCTGCTTCTGCACGTGCCTCTATTCCATGTCCAGCTGCAGCGCCCGCTCCTGCCTCTACTCGTGCTTCTGTGCCTTGTCCAGCTACAGCGCCAGCTCCTGGCTCTACTCGTGCTTCTGTACCTTGTCCAGCTTCAGCTCCAGCTCCTGCCCCTTGCCCTGCTAGTGCCCCTGCGCCAGCTGCTGCTTCTTGTCCAGTTCCCAGCAAGACGGAAAAGACCGATGATGACATCTGTCCAATTTGCAAAGAAGCTTGCCACAGGCCGCAGAAGGCGCCGATCTATTCGCTCGCCTCGGACACGGCTAACCAAGTATGTCACCCGAAACCTATCGAAATCGAAATGGAGGATGTCAACTGTCTGTTGGACTTGACGCCCTCCCAGCAGCAGGACCTCATTGATGCGTGTGCCTGTGAGTCCTCAATGGCAACCATGAACACTGTCGTCTGTTCCGAGACAACAAACCAAGAACCCGATGAGGACGAGGGATGTGTTTGCGCTGCTCCCGGAGGTGCTGCTTGCACTGCACCCGCAACTGCAAATCCCATGATGAACAAAATCTTTCCCCTGGCTGATGCAAATGACGATTATTGCTTTGATAAGCCGAAGGAGAAGGAAGATAACTCGGATGATAACTGCATGTGCTGCCGACAGCAAGCGGCTGACAAGGAGAATTCACCCAAGGAATGCGACTAATGAATGGGGCGGGTGGAGCTGAAGTTGAACGATTCTTTTCGGCCCAGTCAAAATTTAACAGTTTCATATTTGGCATAATAATTCGAAATTAACTACAAAATTATATAGAATTTGTTAATTTCCTTGCACTTTATTCCATTTCATTCTATTGCATGAGATTGTGATTAAATGATTCTTTTCGGCCCGGTTAAAACTGAACAGTTCCATAATAATGCGAAATTAAGTACAGAAATTATATTAAAATTTGTTAATGGCTCTTCACTTCTTTCCATTTCATTCTATTGCTTGACAATTAGATTAAACGACTCTTTTCGGCCCAGTTAAAATAGAACAGTTTTATATTTGGCATGAAAATGGGACAAAAATAATATTAAATTTGTTAATTTCTTCCTCCAAAATGCAATTTACTCCATTCCATTTTATTCTATGGTTATCTTTATGTAGCTGTCAATTTCTTTATGTGATGGCCACACACACAAACACACACAGCCTCTTACACACACACAGATATACACATGGACATGTTGTAATATCTCGAAGCATTTGGACAAGGACACATTTGTTGAAAAGCGAAAGTCTCGTTTGACACAATTTCCACACCCACCAAGCCATTGTGTGTGTGTGTGTGTGTGTGTTGGTGTGTGGGAGTGAACTCATGCTGCTGATATTTGCGAACAAATCGTTTATGTGCCACCCCCATAAACCCTCCACAGAGTTGCCACAACCAAAAACACGCGTGCCACATTACAACATTTGTTCGCCTGTCTGCCTGTCTGTGTGTGTGTGTGGGAGTGTGTGGGGGAGTTTTCCGCCTCCCTCCTCCCTTTGCTGATGCGATTGTAGCGTTCTGATATTATTGAAATGCCGTTTTGATTGGCTTTGATGTCTGGCTGGGAACGTAGTAGCAAGAGTAAAAGTAACAGTAACAGTTTCATGTTGCTAAATGTTTTATGGCCCAAACACTGGTCGATGCGATGGCTCTGATGTGATTAAGCGATAAGTAGTCAGCCATGAAGCATTTTGGCAATGAAACTGGCTTCTGCCAATAGCTGCATATGCATAAATATTATATACTTCAATGCAGTTGAGGTTTTGTGCACTTTGGCGCCAATTTGATTGAATTTTCCATCTGAATGCGCATGATAAGTTGTTGTATGAGCATTTAATGCACTTCTTATCCAATTATACACATTTGGTCATTTGTCAGCGAATGTGTCAACATCGGCGCTGAATGAAATCGAAACCCGTAACCGAATCCTTAACCGAGCTCATAACCGTGTCCGCAACCAAGACCAAGAGATGGATGATGAGGTCCAAAGAGGAAAATCGGAAAAGAGTAACCGCAGTCGAATGATAAACGTACAGACTGCACACTTGATGATGAAGAATGTGCACATCATTTCATGGTCGGCATGGCTGCATATGACACAGTGAAACACACACACACACACACACACACACACTGTAAAACACACTCAAACACAGACATTCTTAGTTGGCCAGAGGAGTACTTTGAATTTCCCATAAAGAGATAGCTAAATATTGTTGAATTTAGTTGGATTATTTAAGGTTAACGCAACTCAATTCATCTGATAATAATATTCAAGTGATCAACTTGTTTCTACTGTTAGAATTAGTATATGTAATATATAATTTTAATAATAGAAAAAGTGATGAAAGAGGGTATTAATCTCTTAGAATTAGAGCATGTTTTTCATATGCGTATTTAAGAGATATGCTGCTTTATCTTTGTAAGAGCATTTCAGCATTTTAAGCAAATAAAGAATGAAATCTCAACTGAAATAGAAAGAGTATCCCCTACTGCGTATGTCCTTTAAACTCCAGTCCTATTCTCAGGAGGCTGTTGAAAAGCAAATGCAGAAATGCTGTAGCTCATCAGTCTCAGACTTGACGTTGGCGCTGTCAGTGGAAATTCTCCGTGGATTAAGCTTAGTTTTCCAGCACCGCAGCTTTTAATATGGAAAACAAGATGGAACTAACGAACTTGAGATGAGATGAGCTGCCTTTTTGTTCTCCACTGCATTTCTAATTAGACTGGCACCAGGATCATTTGCATCTTATTGACTAAATTAAGTGGAAAGTGGCAAAAGTTTTTGGCTTGAAATTGAATGCAGAATTGCAGCTGTAGTTGAAATGGAAACTGAAAGCAAATTAATTGAAATGAAATGTCAAATACGCTACCAGGATGATGTGGAATGGTGTCAGTGTCTCAGCTCTGACACAAAATAGAAATTTAGAATGCTCGCCCTTCTCGACATCGTCTACGTCTTCTAGGAAGATACTACTATGTATCTATGTGCAGCAGCTCGAAATGTTTCAATTACTTGCAATGTGCACATGCAACTTGTAGTCGTAAATAAATAAAATCAAGACAATGCCAAAAGGCAGCAACAACAAATCTGTCATATGTCAAACTTTGCCATATTTAATTTCCTCTTTGTGAAATTAGTTTTGAGTAAATTTTGCACATTTTTCGTGTTGTTTGACACACACACAGACACTCACACACATGCATTTGCATTTGCTTATTCAGTTTTATTTCTGTTTCGTTTTTATTTTTAATAATTTTTGCATTTTTTTCCTTCTACTTTGCCCCGTTGGAAGCGCAGCTGCAATAATTCATGTTCAAAACTACAAATTGAGTCATAAACAACTTTTGATTTCGCATATACTACGAATAGGAATACGAATGCGAAATGGTTGTCTAACTCTTACCCTCAAATTCGTTTCGTACATAGTTTTTTGTGTTGCATACTTTTTTGGGGTGTTGCCTGGTTGCCATTCTCTTCCTTCTCTTCTTTTGCCTGACTCACGACTGGTTTGGTCTGCCGGAAGTATTTCATATTTTGTGCACCCGTTTTAGTTGACCTTTTCAAGTATGTAGAGAGAGCGAGAGAGACAGAGAGAGCGATAGAGAGAGAGTCGCACTCATTAAACTGAAAAGCATATAAAAAACCACTTATTACATTATTTAACAGCCGCACTTTTAGTTGTGGCTAAAAGTAGTCGCAAATAAACCATACAAAATATATAAAAATAAATGAAAAATATTACAAAAAAAAAAATAACAGCTGGAAAACTTTGAAAACCGTTTAAAAAGGTATGCAAACAATGTAATGCCCGTTGTCCCGGCTGGTTGCCTGGTTGGCCAACTGTCTGGCTTACTTATGCATTTTTACTCTTTATGATTTATTTCGGAATACTCTTTTCGGGGCAGCCAGACAGACGAATGGCTGTTGGGTTGCTGGCCGGAGGGAAGGAGGGACGGAGGGGAACAGGGGACAGTTGCTGTTGGGGCAGCTCACCCAAAAAGCTTGCCGCTTAATTTCATTAAACATTTATGAAATAAAGGCACAAGCTGCTGGCGTATTAAAATTTGATAGTCTGCTGTGGTCGCTCCTATGTCGCCCTCTCCCTGCCTCTCCCTGCCCCTCCCCCCTTTCCAACTGTCTCTCTCAGTCACTGTGTGTGTATTTGTTGCCTCGTATGCGTCATTGTTAATATTGTGCTGCGGTTTAACGCCAAAAGTCACCAATGGCTTCGTTTGGAATACACTTTCTGAGGATATAAGCACTTTGCTGACTGATTTGTAATCGAAGGTGAGAGAGAGGAGAGATAAAAATAAAGATCACTTCATAATCTACAAGACATACGATTTTCTAAATATTTCCTTTACAGTTCGTAGGCTTGCTGATATCTAAAATATTATACTTAAAGTGGCTTTCAAATAGAACTATTTATCTATCTAAGTTTACTACTATCTTTGCTTTTCCCAAGTGAAGTTTTACACTCCATTTAAGTATATTTCAACTCGAATATTTGCTGTTATCTGTAACTAAAGGGTATGTCAAGTGTCGCATGTCAGAGTTTGAAGTTTTCTTCTGGTTTTTATGCGTTTTATTGTCCTTTGCAGTTTCAGCTGTGTGCACTTTATTTGATGGACTTGTTTATGAGCAATTTCCATTATCATTTGCCGACTGCACCTTGCGAATGACAATCTTTGTGTGATTTTTATTAATGTTTATTGCGCGCGGGCGTTTAATTTGATGCGCATGTCCGTAGAGGGGCTGGAGGGGCAGGAGGTGAGCTGGTAATGTCCTGCAATCGCAATGCAATTGCTGCAACTTGAGATGCAAAAGGACACTGGGCATCCAGCTGGAAATGCAATTTGCAAATACGTATTCTGTATTCCGAATTGCGTATTGCCAAGTGCGTAACGATTCAGTTGAACGGCAGTTGCGGCTGCTGACAGAAGAAGGGGAAAGGGGGAAGGGAGGTATGTCAGCCATGTCGTTGATGCTCCTGTTGCTGGGACAGGTTTAAGCCACAGCAGGAGCCAATGGATCTGGGCAAAAAGGAGTACGCATTTTTTTATTTTGGCCAAATTGCATTTTTAATATCATTTGCCGGAGCTGAAGGAACTGCGGCAGCAGCTGAAGTGTTTTGTTGCCAGGGTTGCCATTGCAAATAATGAATGTGCGCCTGCAAACAATTATTTTTATATGAATTGCAACGTTAACCGTAACTGTTACGCAACAAAAGCGACGGCCGGACGGGCGGACAGACAGACGGACGGACAGCTCGACAAACGACAGGCTGGCAGGCAGACAAGCGGAAAGATGACGCCATTTTGCGCTGTCACTAACGGTAACGGTAACGGCAACGGTAACGGCAACGATACCAGCTACCTGGTACCCGTATAACTGTAACTGCCAAATGAAAAGTACGCGCATATTACATACTTGTGCAAACTTACAAGACATTTTGGCATTCTGTAATATTCATAACTGCCAAGCAGTGAATAAGTGAGTACGCACTCAGTCCGTAGTCTGTTCATTCACCAGTTGCGATTCACATCCTTCTTGCTGCAAGTTTAAGTACCAGAGAGCCCTAAGAGCCCAGCACACCTTTTATTCTTAACATTAAGTTTTACATTCTCATTTCATTCAAAAGCATTGCAGCTAAATTTGTACACTTAATATCATAATTTCACATATGGCTTAGAGTATAACTTACGTTGTTTGCCTTGGAAATAGAAGAAGTTTCTCTGGTTACAAAATACTTTAGAGCACAATCATAATAAGGGGAATGTTTGATAGTATTTACAAATTATTATTAGTGTGGAGTTCTTTTTAATATTAAAGATTAAGTTTATTAATTTGATAGAAATGGTAAATTGTAGTAAAACAAACGGCATCGTTATGCTCTTTGTTCTCACAACCACACTAGACCGAACATAGAGCTCACACCTTGAACGTCCGCACTCGACTCCTTCTCGTCGCTCTCGTCGTGTGAAACGTCTCGCCTGATCATCGTGTTTGCAATTCGCCGCCTTGCGAATTCGCCGTCGTTGGTTTGCATCTTTGTTGCCGTCATGTTTGCAACATTGCTGCTAGTCGTAGTCTAGGGATCATCTCACTCGTCGTTGTCTGGGAACCTTCTTATCATTGGGATTGTGCATATACAGCTTTATACCAACCCACAGCAGTATAAACACTATGAGTTTGTATGTCTCCCATATCTAGAGTTTCTTTGGGCCACATTTTTCTAGTTTTCAGTAATGTTAAGAACTGGTTAAAGAAGTTAAGAAGCTACAAATATGGCTAGTATTTAGCTAGGAACTTGCCGCATTCCGTTAAACCCTTTCAGTTAAGTTTATGTCACTTCTTTTATTTAAAACCAGCAACTTCTTTGTTTACTTTCAAGTTCTTTACTCTACACGCCCCCTAAAAATGATCACATGCGGCATTGTCTCTCATTAGATTAGAGCTGATTGCGTGGTGCGCCTTATTCCAGCTCCAACCCCTGCCCCGGGGCTCAACAAATGCTGACATCTGTGACAGTTCGTTCTGAGCTCGAGGGGGAAAGGAAATGGCCACATTGATTGTTTTTGCCACTGGTAATTTGAAACTTTAAAATATTTATGATTTATGTTACGTTGAGTTGCGTTAGTTGCGTCTACACTCCCGATCCCGACTCCGCCCATGTTCCTGTCTACGCCCACATCCCAAATCACTGACAACCCCTGTCCGGGGGATGGGGCGTGGAAATTTTTCATTATAAAGCTATGCTGGCTAAGAACTACGTCTAATGGACTCCAGGAGCCGTGGTCTGTGTTATTTTGCATGCAACTCAAAGGACCATGGAGAGCGACAAAAATATTTGGCACGTGCTGTTGTGGGAAGGGGTGGGGATGGTACGAGAGGGAAGGGATGGAGGCAAAGCTGCCGAATTGAGTTGTCAGTTGTGCAAAAAGTTGCGTTTTATGAGGGTTGGCAGGACAGGGGCTGCCAAAAGTTGCAAAACTCACATTAAATATTAATAAAAATGTTGCCGAAGGGAGTTGCAGGTGAGTTGACGCAGAGTGGGAGGGATAAGAGTATATGTGTGAGTGAGTGTGTATGTGTGTGTAAGTCTGATCTCAGTTTGTGAACGTGCGACGTTTTTAATAAATAAGCAGACGCCAAAAATAACCGAATTTCTCGATTTGGCGACATTTGATTTGTTCAAGTACTTCACTTGACAAAATTGTATTGATACGCGGGTAAAAAAGGGGTTGGAAGCAACAACAACCCTTAGTTTCAAGTTGAAAGGACATTCAACATTATTCAGTAACAATTTATTATCAACCACTTAGGATCAAAATAAGCGATAGTCCATTGAGGCTTATTACATTCTAAAAACGAAATAGCGACGACTGACACTCTCACACTCCCACATCCCCACTTTTTCCCTCTGCCTTTCTCACTGCCACAGATTTATGACAAGTGCAACAGCTCTGACAACAGAAATCAACCCTTATGGCGGCATTTGGTGTAGAAATTTTTATAGACCGTCAGAATGATATATGCATGCCAATATTATGACAACAATATCAACAACAACAACAACGACAACCAAGGTTTGCAACTGTTGAAATATGCCGCAGGGCTGACAGACCAACAACAGACCAACAACAACAACAACAACAATGGAAAAAAACGAAAATTGTGAACAACAACAAGTTGGAAATAAAGACGGTGGGCGTAAAGTTACGCGCGCATATGTAAGTGTCTGACTTCCGTTTCCGCTTGATATGCGACGCTGTTGCTGTTGCTTGTCCTGCGGGGGTGGATATATATATCAGAGATAGGGGTAGGGGTAGGGGCGATATAGAGAGAGAGATCTGTGACTGGGGCTATTACATTTTACTTTTCATATTTGCCAAGGAATAACCGTGAAATTGTTTTTCTAGCCTGTGTTTGTGCCAACTACCCCTTTTGTCAATTCCCAAGTATCGCCAGCCTCTAGCTGAATGTGTGTGTGTGTCTGTGTGAGTGTGTGTGTTTGGGGCACTTGAAACTTTCATCTGTGCGGCCCGAGGCAAAGCACTGATAGACTACAATGGAGAGAGATTTGCGCCTTGCGGTAAATGCTATTTAAATATATAAATTTTAATAAGCTCTCGACCTTTCATAGTGCGTCTTTGTTTTATGGCTTACACTGGCAAACACACACATTTATACTCATTTACAGTGTGTGTCAGACACTGTGGACACGTCCTAACTAGAGCTTATATCTATAAAAGCCATGCAAATTAACAATATTTGCGACTATTTGGTTTATTATAAATTTATAAGTTCAATATTCGTTTCAGTGTCACGTTTAAGCACTTTAATATTTCATATTTGATTTAACTATTTTATAATTAGTTGTACTACATCATTTTCTACATTATACACACAAATTTTGATTATAAAATATAAAAAGGAATCAATTTCCACAAGAAAAGTCTTTTTTATTGATAGTTTCGAATAATCAGTCAATGTTTTTCGATTACTAGTTTATTGTTCATTTATTTATACTAAAATCATTTGAATAATCATTTTATTTAACTTTGAAAACAGAAGAGTATGAAAAATAATAATAGCAGATATGTTTCATCAACTTTTGATGATTTCTTTTGAATTATAGAAAAACCTACATTGAGCCTTTTACTGATTTCATGTTTCATGTACTTTTGGAATTGTTTCTGACGATGCAGCGAAGCACAAAATGGAAAAACAAATCTTTCCTTTCATATACAATTAAACTCAATTAAATCCGCATATTTAAACGGCAAATTGCAGTTGTGGAAACACCCGGACTAACACCCCGGCTGTTAGTCCAATTCCCCAGAGTGAGTGCATCAGGAGATAAACAGGGATGTAAGACTCCAAAGCAGCCCAAGTTACGAACTCAACGAACTTGAACCGCAATTTTTTCCATTTTTCCATTTTTTTTTGGCAATGCCCATACGAGACGAAGACATTTCTTTTTTGGCTACTTTTACTACCGCAACCCTCATGAATATGTAAGCAGTTGCTCTGTCGACAACGGTGGTGCTTAGGGGGGAAACGTGGCGTTAGTGAAAGCCACAAAGCGCCAGGTAACATGGCAAAGGCAAGACCTGCAGCCGACACAAAGATACAGTCACAGACACAGACACAGATACACACAAACATCAATAAACAAGAAGCGTCGCGTAAATAATGCAACAGGGAGGGGAGACGAGAGGGTTGTCTCACGATTTGACTTGCCCACGGGGCACGCACGGCGCAACATCAAAAGCAGACGACAGATAGAGTCCTGTGTTTAGAGGATACGTGCCGCCAGACGATCAGCCAAGTTAGACAGACCGACAGACGGACAGACAGACAGACAGAGAGACTGTCAGACATTTCCCTCATGCATTGCCAACAAATATACATAGATACATTCGTCTATGTAGTTCGAATTGCAATTGTCTTTGCAGCTCATGCATTTTACATTTTTAATAGATTGGCTGGCATTAATAACACGCACACTAAGGGTGGCTAGTTATATACCCTGTACATGTGTGGTAATTAAAAGGGTAGTTCCTTGAGCAATATCTGTAAGAGATGAAGAAAACATGTAGATGTTGTTTACTTTATAAAAGAACTAGATTTTATAACTAGAGCTACAATATTATATATAATTAGAACTATTTATGTATTTATGAATCTAATCTAATAGAGAAATATATCGATTTGGGTATCTGTTAGTCGAGAAGTCGTAACAAGAGTATTCCCATTTGTTGTGCTATTGGCATTGATATTAGTTTTAAGGCGGGTTGGTCTGTTTCCTCTTTGTTGGGGGTTTGTGCATTTGGGATGGACTCAGGGGATGCATAACACACGGTGGTTTACGGTACAACGCGTGCCGCTTTTACTGAAGTTGGGGGAAAATCAGAAAATCAAATCACTGGCCAAGTTTTTCGGCCGTGCGTGCAATTAGCTAAAATGCCGACGTTACCAACAAAATGAGCGAGTATTTCAATTTGCGGGTCAGAAAACTTTTGCAAAGCCCCGCCGCAAACAACGGCGAGTACTGCCAAAAACTTTCCACCAACAACAACCAAGTGCGGACAGCAAAAACGACAAAAAAATAAAGTAAAGAAAAAAAAAATAATAAAAAAAGTAAAAGGAAAACTACGCGAAGACGTAGGTGAAGCTGGCGAGGCTGGAGGCAGGCTGGCAGGCAAAATATGCTTCAAGTGGCAAACTTTGTGCTGAAGACATTAATTTGAGCCTTGATGATATTCAATTTAGGCACTCCGCAGAGACTTGTGGCACTACTAACCCTCCAAACACACACACACACACACACACACACATCCACGTACACAACTTGCAACAATGGCGGCAACAACTGTAAAATATGAGCTCAACGGTCAAACTTAGCTATATATATACATATATATATATACATATCTCCCTGTTTCTCTGTACATAAGGAACTTAGTGACAGTGCTTGTAAAAAATTGCCTTGCCAAAAAAGGGAAATGTATTTTTTGGCACAACTTTTTTACATGCACTTGCTGCTGCTGCTTGTTTGTGTTTGTGTTTGTGCTCTCGTTGTTGCTGCGGCTATCAGGCTGAGGCTTTGTTCTGGTCTTGGGAACAGGTCCTCATCGTGCTGGTCAACTTTCCATGTTTGAGCGTCATTTTATTAAGTTGGCAACACTTGCAGAACAAGCCAGCTTGGCAGCCTGGCCGGGCCTACAATTGGGGTCAGCAAGAAGTAAAAACATTTTATATAACTTTTTCTTTGACGCTAGCCGTGTCCTCCTCCTGTTCTCCTGTCCTCCCATCCCCAGCACTCTCCTTTAATATAGTTATTTTAAAGTTTTTCGTTTAATTTTCAATTTGCTGTGGGCGACATTTTAAAATTCCACTTTTTCGTAGGCTCTGACACAGCTGGCCGAAACTGAGTCCCAGCTGTGGCCTTGTTTTAATGTGTACAAAGTTTTTCTTCAGTGCTTGTTGCTATTTGTTTGTGGTCTAAATTGCTTTTATAAATCCACACTAGTATATATGTGTACACTATATTTTCATTTTTAATAACGAGCAATCTATGCATTTTCAATTTTTGACTATTTATTTATGTTATTTGTGCTGTCAACACGCAGTCTCGATTTATGTAGCATACTTTTTGGGGCCCAGCTCAAAATGAGCAAAGTTTCTGCATCCACAAGAGTAATAATAATTATAGTAGTAATAATTATAACATAGTGTGTGACATTATTATTAGTATTATTGTTGTTTTTTCTTTGTATTTGTAGTTTCTGCCATGTCGCCTCAGGCCAACGCTTTGTCGAGGTGTTTGTTGTGGCAAGTTAATATTTTTATAGGCACTCATGTGTCCACAGCACAATTTGTTGTCCCTGCATGTGGTGTTTACAGTGTGTTGTGCATTTGTTTTTGTTTAATATACAATATTCCAACAATGAAACCAAGAAAAATACAATCAACTGATCGAATGCATGCACACTGGGAGAAATAAATAAGTGAAGATATATTAAAGTTAAAAATTTCGTATACTATTTACTATTTATAACATTATCTTTATAGTATTCATAATTACGATTATTTTATTGATTTGCTTATAGCTTTGCCTCTCACATTTTGTTGCAGTGTATGCTCCAAATAAATTATTGATAATAGTTTTGCAAAACTTTATATGTAGACATAGTTTTGACAACATAAACACTTTAAATATGCAATTATTTCAAAGCGTTTATTTATTTAGCGAGTGCAAATACATCTTTCAATATTCTGCTCTCCTTATTGTTGTTAAGCATAATTAAAAAATGTCAGCTAAGTAGCAGCCGTGGGACCACAGCCCAGACTAGAACCAAACTCAACTGTGGTAACTTGTTTATATATTTTTTTTGCTTTTTTCACATTTGCAAAGGGTTTTAACTTGGCCAGACGACACCCGACTGGGGCTATAAATTGTCAGCTTTTGTGTACACAAAAATACTTACACTTGTGAGTAAAGGAGTGTGCACACACACACACATGAGCATACATCAGCGTATACATGGATGTTAGTATGGGTCTGGTTATAAGAAGAGAGCCAAACTAGCGACCTGGTCCCAGCTGCGTTGCGAACTTATGGCATCGATAAAGTAATGAATTACCAGTTTTGTTGTTGGCATTGAAGCAGAAGCTGGGCAACAAGGGAAGGCAAAGGGGGACACGTAAAAATAGTATAACTATAAATTGTATTTGTATTTTATTATTGCGTCTGAGCATTGTTGTTGCCATGAGTATTGTCAAACATTGCCTCTGATTACGCTGTCAATAAGCTGAGAAAATATGATTTCCTTCTCCTGGACTGGCCTGGGCTGGGGAGGGAAGCGGGAGACGGGGGGGAGTGACAGTGGCAGTGCGTGCCCAAACTGAAACCGAGTTTGGTAGCTAGCCCTGTTGCTTTTGGCTCGAATGGGGTGTTGGCCATGTTAGAATTATGCTCGTCATGACGGCACTTCCGTGCCCAGCGGCTGTTTGCCTATTGTTGTGTGGCAATCGCTGTATGGCAGTGACTGTGGCAGTGTGGCAATGTCAGTGGCAATGTGGCAATGTGGCAGAGGCAGCAGTAGACCAAACGCAACCTAGAACCAAGGTGCTTTGGTTGGCATTTATTGGTACTGGGCCGCCCGTAGCTGTCGGCCTGTCTCGCTGTCTGACTGTCGGGCTGTCTTCGTGTTTTTTAAGTTATTGCATGGGGAATCGGACGTAAACTAAACAAACGTGGCCAGGACGTGGCATCCTTGCATGCCAAGCATAATAACAAATGGAGTTGGCCAAAAGGAGCATTGTTGTTGTCTCAGTTTGCCGTTGCGACAATCTCACATACAGAATGAGAGAGATAGATAGATAGATAGATAGAGAGAGAGAGAGGGGGAGAGGGAGAAATAGAGAGGCCGTGCTGTATCGAAAAGTCCCCTGATCCCTTATGTAATTTTTAGATTTCCTGCTGCTCATTGGTTTTGGTCTCGCATCTTTGCAATATCTTTGTTTGTGCTTTTATATCCTTATAAATGGTTTGCTTTATGCAGCCATAAAAAATGAATTAAACCTGTTGCCAACTCATGGCATCACAAGCCATTTGCAATATACAAATTGAAGCTGAAGCTTGTGGCAGGCATTCAAAAAATATGCACTACGCTCTAATGAAAGTCAAGATGCCAGTCAGTTTTGGCCAAGTTGCGGCTTTTGGCTACCTACCTATCAGTTGCCAGCAAATTGCAAGTTAAACAAAGCTATCGAATTGCTACCAACTCCCCGCTATCCCCTCCTTTGAGTGTGTGTGTGTTTGGGGGGCAGACGGATAGGATTTCCGTCAAAAGTGCCGCAAAAAAGCAACCGAAATTGCTTAGAAGTGAGCAGAGTGCAGGGGATTGAGGGCTTAAAAACTGCAAATCTCTAGGATAAAAGTGAAGGGTAAGGGGAAAATGGGGAAAACAGCAGGCAGCCAGAAGCTGGCAGTCAGAAGTCAGCAGCCGCAAGTTGCCTGTCGACGGGCAAACTTATGGCTAAGACCACAAACAAATTTCATGCTGCAATGTTGCACAGGCAGGCAGGCAGGCAGTCAGAAGCAGAAGTCAGGGAAATCGGAGAACGGGGACGGAGGCGGAGGCGGGCAACCGAATTAGATGTGCAAGAAAATTGTCTTCCTGTATGAATTTCATAATTTCCCAAGTTTTAGTTATGAAAAGCAAGCAATTTCCTTTCGCCAACTGCCAAAGCAGAGCTGTGAGAGTGGGCAGGGGGCAGGACAGAGATTGGAGCAGTTCTCGTTTGAACTGGTTTCTTGTACTCCTACTAGAGGTGTGCCAGGCTTTGGTTTAAGCATCATGTGTGTGCGTGTGTGTGTGTGTGTGTGTGTGTACACCGGCAATTTGGCAAGTTTAAACTTTTAATGCGAATCACTTGGGGAAAGTTAAGCTTCTTCTTTCAGTTTTCAGGCGTATGCGTCATATGTCCTGGGTTAGTTTTTCAATTTCTGCGGCTGTTGTTTGCTGATGTCATCGACGCAACTTGGGATGCTGCCACACTTCAAATACGTCTTCTTCTTCTTCTTATTTGTGTTGTTGTTATTTATTTCTTAGCTGGATGACCCAATGCCAATGGCACTCCAAAGGGGGTGGCTCACCCACACCCCCGCCTTTGTGCGCTGGGCAACCCTTTGTCACATTTTTGCAATTTATGTTATTGTGTTTTGTGATTTCTATCAACAACTTTTACTTTTAAGCAAATCTGCCTGTGTCAGAAGATGGCCAGAGTTCTGATCTTTGCGTTTCATTCTTGGTTTCAATTCCAGTTTGAGTTCGAGTTCTCTCCAAGCAGAAAGCAATAAAAATTGTTTACAGACATTATTTGCGCATCCTTTTGCGGAAGCACCTTGTATGTTTTACAAGCGTAACAGTAACTTTCTGACGGACTCTTCTTCCCCCCGTAATTTCCAAAGATTTTCCATTTAAATATTTTTCTAAAGGGCAAAAAAAAGAAAATACAAACACAATGGCAGCATAGATTTCTTGGTCATTGTATAAGCACTCTGTTTATTTTGCTACCCGACTATTAAAGTCGCACATATCCACACACACACACACTCACACACACACACACACAGAAATACTCTAATAAACTAATGCTTCTTTTTGGGGCAGTTTGGGCTGCCCTTAAATCTATTACAAGGCAGTTGGCCCATAGTTTGTTTGTCGTTGCCCTTTGTAGGCTTATTTGCAAAGCATTTTACGGTGTTGTTGTCGTTGCTTTGGGATTACGACTACGTATTGGCAAATGTTTACCCAAATTGGAGTATGGAGTATGAGCATGTAGACCGATTTTTATAGAAATATCAATGCCTTACCAAACGAACATTTGTGCCCAGGTGCAGGTAGCAAACTTTCATCAGATTTACTATTGCTATTTCCCCTCGACATTTTTTGGAACTTTCCCAAGTGAGATTTGCTGATTTTCCTGCTTATTTTTAACTGCAAATAATTATTGTATACTATACGTAGAATTACTCATATTTGCTTAGAATTAACCCATTATAATATATTCTTTTTGCGAGACATTAGCTTGCTACATCCGATATTCCGAGTGTAGACAACACTTTGAATACGTATATCGTGTGTGTGTGTGTGTGAGTCGACGTCTGTCACTTATCAGATCCCTTGGAGGCGTAGTCCCCACTGTCAATGCCTTATCCATTCCAAAACAACTTCATTTAACACGCATAAAGCAGGGCAACATGTGTGTATGGCGGCAGCTGGAATTCCTTATGCCAGGCAAAGTGAAACTGTCACTTGCGAAGGTTTTTACCGCTTTTCTTTCCTTATTTTTTTTATTTTTATTTTGGCCAAGAAATGTAAAGTGTGTGTGAGCACATAAGTCTAACTGGAAAGAAGGGGGAGGGGCAAGGGGCAAGGGGTTCGCTGGGTTGCATATTTAAATTTATGATTATGTCGTTATGCTGTCTGCCCACATTGCTTAGGCGAACGAAAAAGTGACAGCGGCAAACTTAATACAAATTTATGTGCAACATATTTTTGCACTTCTTTTTCTGGGCATAAAACAGGCAACAACAAAAGCAACTTGGCAAGTTAGTGCGGGTCTATTCGAGACTGGCCAACATATGCTCTGTTTATTCTGTTTAGTCTGGACAAAGTTTCGCTTGATGAGGCAGCGGCAGGCAGCAAGATTGCATGCCTCAACGGTTGGTGCTGCTGCTGCTTTAAGAGCGGCCATTAAATAAGAACATTAAAATGTCTCATGCCATGGCTAAATTGCATTTCATCTAGTCGAGTCATGCTCGAAAATGACAAATTCTTACATAATAAGAGATGCCGGCAAGAAAAATGGCATTCATTTGGCAGGTGAGACGGCGTGAAATTGACTCAAAGCAGAGCAACAACAGGGACAGAGACAGAGACAGAGACACACGGATACGGATTCAACACAAGCTGCGTAGCTAACTCATTTTTAAATACAAATTTATGTTGTTAAATTTTTGTGTTAGCGAATGGCAAATATAAAAAAAAATTTGATTAATTTGCAGCGCCTAATGGCGGGCCATAAATTCTGAGTTAATAAAACAAGGAGAAGTAAAAGGGAATGGGAAACGGGAAACGGAGGACATTCTGCAGTTGAGCAGTTGAACAGTTGAGCAGCCAAGCTGTCAGCTAGAAGCCAGAAGCCTGAAGCCTGAAGCCTTCTTTTGCCTTTGCGCTAATAACAAATTTGTCACGAGCCACTTTGACAGTTGTGTGTCACAACTCGGAACTCCACTTGTGGCCACAAAACCACCAAAGCACAATGGTGTTGGGGGGGGTGGGTTAGAAGGAGAAACCCACCGCAAGCCACCCACAATGCCAGCCAATGCCAACTGCCGCTGACAGCGCCAGCAATGCACAGTGGGTCAAGAGTTACTTACAAAGGGTTAAATTATAGTTTAAGTTTACCAATATAAATGTTAAACATTGAGTAGTTTATCATGGGTTTCAAATGTATTTGTATAGTAACATACAACTGTATTAATTTACTGCATAATGGAAGTATAAATCTATTGAACAAAGCAATATAATATAACTTTTATACGTAAGATATCGAGTAAACATATTAAGTAACGTATTGCAGATAAAACATAAGCAATCCAATTAATAGTATGACTACAAAATATATCTCATTAAATTAAACGATATATTTACATTATAAATTAAAAAATGCTTATTAGCTTCTACTTATTCCATTAGCATTTCAAAAACATTGAATTGTATCCCAATATGCGAGAATGACAATGCTGTTGCTGATTTGCATGCAACTTAGAATGAGATAGAAGAGTTCAGTTTCATTTCCTGCTAGCTAGAAGAGTGTTTATATGTATTTGATATATGTATTTATAACTAAAACATTGCTAATCAATTGCAGTGAAGCACGCAAAAGGCCAACTCTCAATTCGATTAGTAAAACCGACACTGCCAAACTGTCAGCGGCAATTTCCACACAGAGTTCTCGGCACTCTTTGAGTGTCAAGTCTAATTACCAGGGGCCAAGACGGGGGCCAGTCAAGAACAGCAATACACAAGGGAGGGACGAGAGGCAGGGGCATCACTTTGACTAGTGACTGGTCGCTGCTTGGTAAAGTGCATTCAAATTGGCTTAAACTAAGACGGTTAAGCGTGCAGCTGTCTAATTGAATTTGGCCCGGTGGCCCCTTTGAAAATGAGGGCCAACCCCTACTTTAACCCCTTTTTGGCCCGAAAGTAATGTGGAAGTGCCAGAAACTTCAAGATTTATTAGCATCAAGATTAAAGCATTAAAAATTTGCAGACTGCGTGGCAAACGCAGCAACAACAACGACAACAACAGCAACAACAATAACACCAATAACAACATACCCTGGAGACTAGAGAAAGTGAGTGCAATTTTCGTTGGGGCAACCATCATCAATTTGGACTCGTTGCTGCTATTGCTGATGTTGATGTTGTAGTTGTTGTTGTTGTTGCGGTTGCTGCTGCTACTGCTGCTGCTGTTGACTGTTTCCGCCGGAAGCGTGGCGCGAACAACAACAATAGCAACAACTACAACTACAACTACATTGCATTGCGCACTTTGGCGGTCAAAACTTTCAACATTAGCACTTAATTTACTGGCGCTACTTAATGAAGTCTACACTTGGCTAATTTACGCGAAACGCGTTTCCCTCTAACTTATGTAGTCTGTACGCGTATGTGTTTCTCTCTGTGTGTGTGTGTGTGCGTGTGTGTGTGTGTGCGTGTGTGTGTGTGTGTGTGAGTGTGTTAAGCACTCGTCTATCGACATTTTAAGAAAACTTTTCACATATTCCTTCTTTCTGGTTCACTTCAATCACATTACGATTACTTTTCACTCCCAGCACAACTTTCACCTGGTCTGCTCAAGGAAAACAAATGGAAAAGCGTCGCAGGATTTTAGTATTAAGATCATTGAAATAGTGTATATAAAATACCAGCAATTTGAGGTGTTCTTTTAAACCAAAACTAAAAGATAGAAAGCAAAATTTATTGATATTTCAATAAGACAAGTTTAAAATGTTTACAACTTTTCTATGAATGTTTCTAGTTTTTGAACACGTTCTTCGTTATTATTTGGGCAAATTTCATAACGTTCACAGCATTTGGGAAAGTTGTCTTTGGGATATTTTCGCTCTCCAAGTGTGCAACCAGCGGAGACATTTGTCTCGTAGCAACTGCAAATCAAATTAAATTAAACAATTGTTAAATATATAATATAAGATATATATATATATAATATAAATATAAGAGGCTGACTCACTCGTATGTATTCATATCGGAGTTGCTCAAACAAATGGCTTTACAGGGTGTGGAAGGTAATTCGGTGGTCTCCCCATCGTTCCTTAAGTAATCCGGGGACAGAATACACTTTTGTCCGGCATAGTCTTGCAGCATGTCTAAGTTATAACCGGCTGCAAGTGCCACAAACAGCAGTATTACAGAAAACCTTAGTATTTCCATCTTTCCGTGTTGCAATCAGAACTTCTATTGAATCCACAGATGCAGAGTGCGGCTCAGATAACCTTAGTTTGAAGCAGGCAACGATTGATAATCAGTGTATTCTTGCATTTCATATACATGCACTTAAGAGTATAATCGATGTATATAGTTAACAAATCTATCTGGAATCTGAATATTATGGAACTCTGAATGATTTTGTTGCAAAACTGATAGAGGGTAACTTATACTTTCATCTACGGTTTCAGTTTGCTGTGACTTTTCAGACGTCATATATTTTCTGTTGTTGTTTGCATTCCTACTGATAAGAATTTAATCCAGGTCATTTGTTGCCAGACAAAGCTGCAGCAAATAATAACAAATATAATAAATATAACAAATATAAGTGCTCTTGTATAAGGAGAGACACTGCAAGAAAATCTGCAGATGAGCCGCAGAGATAAAGATCAATAGTTTATACCTTCTCAAAAAGGTATGCGATGGCTTCAAGTATCTGTAACTCTTGTTGAACTGATAAAGGCTTTTTATTAATCATTATACGAATAAGAGGAGAGTCTTCAGAAGCTCACACGAAAATATGAGTCAATTTCTTTTCTCTTACCTATTGACAGAAAGAAAGGCGTGTGTTCTCTTCCAAGTTGATTACACTGAATACTCCTTTGTATTCGCAAAACATTTGACGTAAGCTACATTACAAAAAGCGATGGAGTTTTTACGTATAATCAATTTGGACAGCCAGCGGAAGCTATGATCGATCATTGAGTGTTTCATTTCCATTTCATTTGAACTTACAGATCAACCAAATGCTGATAGATACCTACTTATGGGTTACTTAATGCGCCACAGCTCAAGAACCTTGAATTTTTGAGACAGTGTTATTTTATGACAATGAATTTCTTGTGAATTTGATAAGCGGTAAGTAAAGTACTGTCATATAAATAACCATTCATGATTCAGTACCCAGTCCGGCAGTCTCGGATAATATCGTTCAGTTCTCAAAGCGAGTTGCTAGCTTTCGGTTCGACCTAAGGGTGCTCTGTTTGCGAAATGGTTTTCAAAATACATAGGGAGAATGCTCAGAAGACCATTGCCTTGCTTTCGGCTCTGGTATCAATGTTTGTCATTGTCTACGTAAACGCCCTGAGACAGGGGGAAGTTCGTAAATGTAGTGACAACGTCGAGATAACAATTGAAGTAACTGGTATTTCTACAGATCAATTGATATTAAGTCATATCTGCCTGCTTCAATTAATTGCCAGTGTCGTACTCTTCATTGGCTCCAGAAACGTAAGTCAAACTCATTTTTTGTTTATTGTTTTTCACTTAGGGTTTATCCTTAATCCACAGGCTAATCAATGGTTCTTTCTGCCTTGGCTGCTAATTGCATTTATCTTTGCATACACTTTGGTTTACAAAAGCTTGTTCTTGTGGATTAATTTGCTGGCAGATGTGAAATTCATATTGGTTGCCATTTCTTTGCTCTACATTACGGCAGGTAAGTTTCAGTACTGATTTCTATAAGAGATTCTTTATGTAGTTCTTTTTTTTTTAGGTTTCTGGTTTTATTTCATACATGCCGTCTATGAGGATTTCCAGGATATGCAAAGCAGAGCTAAACAACTTATAATGTGAACCAAATTTCACTACATTATTATGAAAATCAAAGTTGAGGCAGTCAACTATAGAAAAATTATATAAATATAAGGCCTCTGTAGGTTTGTTTACCGGAATAGATGCCTCAATTAATGATTATATTTGATATATTTTGAGCCGACTATAATTTGTAAAATATAAATATATATTGATTGCTGATTTGTATAAAAAGTAACTGTATTATTTGTATACCCTGTGGGATCTAGTTAAAAGTGTGAAACACGTCTAAGGAAGTCTGGCAGGCACCATAAAGTATATATATTGGAGTCGATATATCCATTTCCGTCGGTCCATCTGTTCGTCTATCCGTCCGTATGAACGAAAGGATCTCAGAGATGGTAAGAGCTAGAAGCTTGAGCTTGTTCTCTCAGCACTGCTAATATTTGCATGCAAGAGACTTGAGATTTGGCAAACATGATGAATATCTTCCGGTTGAGATTATCCCCAGCCTATAGTCAGTTTATAGCCAGCATTAAATAACTTTTGAGTTTATTATAGGATCGTAGTGAAATTTATAGGACACATTGAGAAATGGTTAACTATCACATGTGGCAAATTTTAAATGTCTACCCTAAAAATTGGTTTTTTCATCCCATAGCAAGCTTATCCCCAGTTAATAGTCAGCCTATAACCAGCCTATAGCCAACCTATCGCTAGCCTATCGCCAGTCTATCGCCAGTCCATCGCCAGCATATCGCCAGCATATCGCCAGTGAATTGGAGCGGCGCTCTAAAGTGCTACAGGGTATATTACGGTCGGGACTCCGACTGTTCGGCTTGTTCTGTTTATATATATCAGAAATAAAAATGTATTCAAAAACAGTATATATGAGATTTGTTGCTTCATTCACATAGTTTTTATCTGGCATGATTTTATTAAACTCATAATTCAAAGCATTAACAAGTAATGCAGTAATCAATGCCAAGCACATAATAGGGAAGTGGGTGGGACGTACCTCACCCTAGAATAGGGGTGCTGATATTGACGCCTGGCAGACAAGCCGAAGGGGGGCCGGGAGACGGGAGTTTCAGCGCCAACTGCAAAGTGTGAAATGCAATTGAGCTGGAAAAGAACACGCAAAGCGACGTCGACGCGTTGACGCCGCTTGTGCAAATTAGTGTGAACATTGCGGTTGTCTGTGTTTGTATCTGTATGTGTGTATGGTTGTATGGATGGGTGTGTGTGTGTGTGTAACTAAAACCGTAGCCCAAACTAAAATAAGCGTTAAAATGTCTGCTAAAGAAGTGGAGCCATATGCGTTAGGTTGCTCTGGCTGTGGCAGGCACGCGTTTGCGGCGTTGCATGCCCCTCGATGCATGCGTATTGCATTACCCAACACACACACACACACACACACACTCACACTTACATACACAATGTGGCATATGAATAGATACATGCTTTGTTGTTTGTTTGACTGTCTGTCTGTCTGTGGGCGGTTGCTCGTAATCCAACGAGCAGACAGGTTAAATACACCGCAAGGACAGGCCACACACTCCCACACACACACACACACATTGAATGAGTGGAAAAAAAGCGGGAAAAACGAGTTAGTATAAAGTGGCAATGCGGCTCGACAAGGCGGCAAACATGTGCTGCGTGTTGCTGCAACTGTCGCTGTGGCAGCTTCAGAGACAGAGAGAGAGAGAGAGAGAGAGACTTCCCTGATGTTGCTATTCTCGTTGTTGTTCTTGTTGTATTCATGGCCAGACGCAGCCAGCAAACAATAATAATGCAACAATAGTGTACGCCGCAAACAAATTGCTTTTGTATACTCGTACTCGTACTCGTATCTGTCTCTGTCTCTGTCGCTGTGTGTTGAGCTCATCGGGTTCACTTGCAGATTAGTTTCGTTGTGAATTTTTATTTGCGTTTTTAGACGCACACACACACACACACACACCCTTCGCAGAGGCGTAGCATAGCTAATTCTGCGTAGGGGCTACTCATGCTTAAGGGTACAACTTCCGCCCCTTCAGTTGTCTGCCTCTGTGCGGTTGTCTACGCTGAGCTTTTGTTGTCTGCAAAGTTTGCCTTTGACACAACGCAGTTACCTGAGTGTGTGTGTAAGTGTGTGTGTGTGTGTGAGTGTGTGGCAGGACCGAAAACAAAATCCATTCATTGAAACGTGTAAGCTTGTTCAGCTGAATTGAAAATTAACTATAAATTTGATGGCAACATGCAAAAATGTCTGCAAACTCTGAAGTTTGTTGTCCACTTCAACGACGACATTGGTCAAAACGAAGGTGTCAACAACTGGCATGTGTTCTCCTGTCTCTGCTTCCGTCCCTTTCCCTTACTTTTATCCCATACTCATTGCGAAATTTAATACCAGCGTCAATACAAAAATTCATTAAAAAACCAGAGTTGAGTTGAGAGTGCGAAATAAAAAAAAAAATACGAAATTGAATTGCCGAAAATTTGTTTTGAGCGCAGAAGCCGTACACAAGGTGCGAACAACTTGCCACCAAAAAGGGGCGTGTTAACCCTTTTGACAAGCCCCAAATAAGTAATACATGTTTTGTTTCGAATGAGTGTTTCCTTTTATTTTTTGCGAAAGGGTCGCGACAACTGCGACACTCGGCCCCATTTTATGGCCGTCACCTTTTCCTTTGTACCACGAATTAACAGCAGCTGAAGACGTATATATAAAAAGTGTGGAATTTAAGAGCCTTTTAAATTAAGGGGAAGGGGAATACTAAAAGCAATTTATAGAAAATGGCATACAAATGAAATAAAATTCAATAAAACGTTGAGAATTATATGAAATGACTGGGAAAACGAGTCGAGCTCGTCGATAAACAATTGGCAGACCTGAAACTAATAAATTTTGTCAAATTCAACAAATCACACATACTTATTTCAAGCCATACACATAGAAAGAAAGAGATGGATATAGCGAGATAGAGCGAGAAAGAGCGAGAAGGAGACTGAGAAGCTGCGGCGGAAATCATTTAAGCTGGCAAATCAGCCAACCAGCTGGGCCAAAGCTGGCGCCAAGCTGATGGCATTAAGGTGGCAGTAGATGGTAGGTTGTGGGTTGTGGGTTTTGGCCATGGCCAGATGCCAAGGCAAAAAAGGCGATTAATATTCATTCAGTGTCGCGCGTATATCACTTTTTATTTGCACAGCCAACGAGCGGCGGCAAGTATGCAATGGAATTCGCCGCACGCAGCAGCAGGTGAGTGCGACTGTATGTGTGTGTGTGTGTGTGTGTGTGTGAGTGTGTGTGAGTGTGTGGCGCGTGTTGATGTGTATGAGTAACGCACAATTACATACAACAATTTGTGCTTTGTTTCTGTTCTGTGCACGTCCAAGTTGAAGCTGAAGCTGAAGCTGCAGGAGTTGCTGCCCCACCAGTTCCCAAATCACCAAAGAGCAATCGTGCAACACCAGACCAGCATTCTTGTTGTTTCTTCTCTGTCTCTGTATGTGTGTGTGTGTGTGCATGGTCTGCCAATAGCGGCGGAAATCAAGCTAGTTTTTGCCCTCACCCTGCCCGGACGTGCACTTCAAATTGGATGCCCAAACATCAAGAGACGCAGCACTTGGAGATGCAATTTCGCAGCCTTTCGATGCCCCGGCGTGTTTTAGTTTCCATGTGAAAATTGAGAAAAATTGCCAAACGACTTGGTAAGCGATATTCTGTTTTGACAAGCTTACACACTGCCAAAAGCTGCTCCATTGTGCACAATGCTCAAGTGGGTTGGACGAACAACAGAGTTGGTCTGCTGCCAGGTGAGCATAGAACTGGTTAGATGGATAGCTGGTTGGCTGTTTGGCTGGTTGACTGTTTGGCTGTTTGGCTTGTCGAGCTGTGCTCATCCTTTCAACCTGTCCGTGTTGTATTTTTTTTCATTTTTGTTGGCACTTATTGTTTGGTGCTGTCGTATTGTTTTGACAACTTTAGACACTGAACAGGGCAAGTCACCAAGCTCACGTAAGTCACAAAGTCTCAAAGGCAGAAACGTTTTCGTCAAATAAAACGAAACGAAATTCGACTGGCCATTGCCCATTTGCCCATTTGCCGAGTGGTGTTGCCTTACAGTTGAAGGCGGTACGGTTCGTCCCACAAAATTACCGCTGGGATCAGAGCAAATGACGCGAAACAGTCACACGAACATGGCCGAAAGAGATTGTGTGGGGTGAATGCTGCCTCCCCACCAGGAGCAACAACAACAACAACAACACGTGCCTTACATAAAAATCGTGCAGGCCATGCTAAACGTTTATCCCTTTTAGCCCCAAGGATGCTGTTAGCCAGCCAGCCAAGCAGCCAGCCAGCCAGGCAGTCAGCCAGGCCAACAATGGACGTCTTCAGTTTCAATAGCCCGTTTAGCTGCTGCTGTGGCTCGTAAGCTGAGACTGATTGTGGGGCTGGAATGGTAGCCAAGTCAGAGCCAGATAAATGCCGCATCATTGGTTATTTATATGCGTGCAACTTCTTGGTGGGGCAACTTACCAAGCTGCTGAGGCAGCCATCTCACCTGGCTCAAACGATATTTATTTGATTTCATTGATGTATCGCCATGGCTACCACTCAGTGGCTTATGTCTTGTCATTAACTTGGCCGGCATTCTAAACAGTTTGATTTCTTGTACATATGGTCATCGCAATAAGTAATTTAACCTGTCCAAAACTTCGAGTAGTTCTATGTATGTGTGTGTGTGTGTGTGTGTGGGTGGGTGAGACTCGTGGCAAAATTAATTAAATGGCATTCAAATGATTGGCTACGTGCCATTATTAATTTGCGCATAAATTATGCACATGTCTTAATGCCTAATGATTTCCTTTTTATGGCCAATCACTCGACATGCCCACAAATTAATCAGAAGTTACCCAGCATTGCCTTTCAATATTCATGCCAATACCAATGCCACTGCCACTGCCACTGCCACTGCCACATTCAAATACTACACGTTTTCTATTTCTATTTCGATTACCTCAATTGCTCATTAGAACGGGTTGCCTTTGATTTATCAAGAATTCATTTACGTGTGGCAAAACTCTGAGCTCTGTTTAATCATGTCATTAATTGATACTTCTGTCTATTTATGTCTATTCATATAAATAATTAAGTAAGCAAATATGATGAAAAGGACTTGAAGCAATTCTGTAATCAATAGAAAGCAATTGAGAAAGCAATTGAGAAAGCAATTGGAATTCTTAGGATTAATAATTTATTTAGTATTGTATGGTATAACAAGTTTAACATATTATGCTAGTCACGATTGCAATTGATTGAATATAATTATAAATAGACAAACATTTTAGTAAAACGATTAAATTGAAAAGTAAAATATGTCAAATTTAATTTATTTTCAATTTAATTTAATAAATGTGATGGTTATTAGATATAATATACTATATGATGAAGTTATATTTAATTTGAGTTTATTTTAGAATATATTAGTTATTTAATAATTATTTTTACAGAACATAATCATAACATAACTTAATCACATTATGAATTAATTCTACACTTTATCACTTTATAATAATAATTAAGTAGTTTTAACAACCTGAGTTCAAATTGACTACTGAAATACTTTCTTAAACTGAGGGTTTTTCTTTTGATGGTATTTTGCTCTCTTTTACAGCTAGTGCTGTTTTCCACTCTTCCATTTCCCCAACACTGTTGTCTTAGACAACTGACAGTGCCTAGTTTTGGCCAAGGATTTATGTGCTCTGCAGTCGATTTATGTGCATTTGGTTTAGAAACTGAGAGTGTTCAGGCTGTGACTGCGCTAATTGAGCATCAGAAGAGGAAGAACTGGATATGATTTAGTTGCTGAAATAACTAAATTAGTAAGCCATTGTCAGTGGTAATTCAAGGTTATCTTTTTTGTGATTGGCCAAGCTCTGTAATACCCGTCAGTCAGTCAGACAGTCAGTCAGTTGTCGGCAGATGCATCAGCATTCTCCTCATGCTGCTGCTGCTGACTTTAACAGCGATGTGAGTTGGGTTAACAGCTGGTTGGAGTCAACGCCTGCGCACGGCAACGTAAACAAATGTTAACCAAATGCCGGCAAGTGTTGGCACTAACATGGCCAAAAGGCGGCACAGTGTTGCCAGCTGCGAGTATTAAAGGAGCCAGTGCAAAAAAAAACTGGTTTTGTTCTCTGTGTGTGGCACCGACGATTCGAGTGCCGACGAGAGTGCGAATGGCAAGAGAACGAATGCCCCACGAAGCTGGAGACGAGACGAGACGAGGCCAAAATTGGCGACATTCAGCGTCGCGACGGCAGAAACAAGAAACAGTTTCAGTTTGTGCTACAAACGCGTTTTGAACGGTACCAAGTTGCATGTGGCGCGCATTCAACTCTCGCAGTTCGCAACTCGCAACTCGCAGCTCGCAACTCGAAATTGGCAACTTGCTAGCAGTGAAAAACCAGAATTAACTCGCAACAAAATGAATAAATAAATAACTATATATGAATAATTGATATACATATATATATATTGAAGTACATGAATAATTAGACTTAAACTAATTGTCTATTTGTGTGTGTGTGAGTGTGTGTGTTAGCCAAGAATTAGTTGATTAACTGACAAAACAACGAACGAATTGTGCATTCTGCATTGTGAATTGTGAATTGCATTCCAGCGCCGCATATAAGGTGAATATACGAGTATATAAGTACTATGAATACAGACAAACACAGCATCATTATTCACATACACATATATGTATTTCTGAGTGTCTGCGTGTGTGTGTGTGTGTGTGTGTGTGTGTGTGTGTGTGTGTGTGTGTGTGGCTGCTTTTAATGTGCTACAACCTGAAATTCGTTTGGGCAACATCAAGTGTCCCTTGTTGTTTTTATATATGCACCAACTGGTAACTGGCAACTGGCAACGGGCAACTGGCAGCTTGCAACTTACAACTGGCAACTGGCAACTGGTAAGTTGCAGCGTCAGTTCTCAATTCTGAGTGTGCTCAGTTTTACCTGTTTGCATTTTAGCCAACAGTGAACAGTGAACAGTGAACAGTCAACAGCCTGCGAAGCTCGTTTTTATGTCTTGTTGGCCATTTCATGAGCTCAAGTCGTTTGCATTATGTTTGCGCCCTCCAGTTGACCAGTTCTATCTGCCTCTCTCTTTCGCTCGTTCAGTCTGCCTCTCTATCGCTGTCTCTGTCTTTCTACTTAGCGTATTTATTATGGCCATCATTCTAGGCAATTCTCATGCTAATTGCACATAAATGCCAATTGCTATTAGAGCATAAAATTAGCTGAGCAGGGACGGGCCCAAAACTGGAGCTGGGCTAAGAGCGTGAGATTGTTGCGAGAACTAGGAGAAACCTCAAAAGAAATGCAAAACATAAATTGTATATGCATAAACCCAAATTGTTATAGCCACTTAGCGGCGTACAAGCAGCGGGCCAAAACAAAGACAAGCCGAGCTGAAATGCTTTTGTGTTTGGCCAACACATAAAAAAGTGGCCAAATAAAAATAAAGAAAACGTCGCACAATAAAACTGCAGAATCTGCAGCCAGCTACTGCACCTGGGTACCGCGAAACGTGGCCCAAACGCAGCAACAGCAACAACAATAACCAGAAAGCAGAGCGAGAAAACGGTCAAAATGCAAGGCAGACAAAAAACCGAGGCATTGCATCGCATCGCATCGCATCGCATGCCGGGGCCATTTCATATTGCCCTTGGCCCCCGTTACCCCCCGTTCCCCCTACCAATTCCCTTTCCCCGTTCCCATTTACCACCCGCCTTTCCGCAACTCTATTGCGGCGGCAAAAAACTGCGACAAAGAACTTCAAAAGCATTTCTGGCTCTGCAGAAACTGCGTCGTCTGTTTTTGGTCATTATGAAAAGAAAATATGCGGCCAAAAAAACAGCATTGATAGCCTGCAAAATCGCGTAAAAAGTGCACTGAAACTAAGAAGAAAAGAAAGCACTACACATGTGCAACGTGTATCGTGCGGCATGCTCCTCAAAGCATTTAAGCTCCTTTGACACCCTGGCCAGCCAACAGCCGACATCCAACTGCCAGCAGTTTCTGCAGGCCAAGTGAGGGTTTTAGGCTTAGGCTCTGGCTCTGGCTCTTGCTGTGGCTCAGACTCAGGTGCGGGCAATTTGGCATTGTGCCGTATTTTCCATATGCGACAGCTGCCAATCAACGGCTTTGTGCTTCAATTTTTGGCCATCGCATGTCAATTCAAGGCAAAAACGAAAAAAAAACAAAACAAATGCTAGCCGAATAAAGAGAAAAACTTCACTAGAATATTACCAAATTGTTGTGCCTGTAATTGTGCGATAATAGGGCAAAGTTATTTGCATGCATAATCAGATAGTTTCTCTGTCCCCCCCCCACCACTCATAAAAATGGGCAGCTAGTTGTGACCGTATTTAGATAGCCATGTGAGGGTAGTTAGAGCAATAGCCAAATATAAATGGCCATAGAGTATTATAGATTATTATAGACTAGACTCAGTTTTCCCCTGTGCTGGGACTGCAATTTGATTATGTAGATTATTATTATTGTTAATAATTATCTCCTCAGTTGTGTTTATTTAGCTTTAGTATTTAATCAACTGTTTAGACATTACACAAACAATATCATTTAAATTTGTAAGACATTTTATATTAATTATTATAATTTGATTTTTATTAATATTGTCATAATAAATGAATTTAAATGGAAACTCTAATTTTAATTGAATGAACAAGATATTCATAATACTAATCATAAGTCATAGCTTCTGTATTCCATTTAATTATATTCAAACTGCCCTCGTTCTGTTGTTGCACAAAGAAGGCCACTAAATTGCCTCACAGCGCCACTTATAATAATAACCACACATTCAATTATTGGCCAGTTGAGCAAGACATTTGCTGATCATTAAATGAATGAAGCAATTACTTTATTCTTTATGCATATTTGATTTTAAGTGAATCAACAATAACGGCAACTACTTCAATTGTTGCAAGTAATAAAGTGCATTAAAGCAGAGTTTATTCTTGCACTGACTATTCAAATCATAAGTTAGATATGAACTAGTTAAGTTACTCAGATTAAACTCAAACCTCTGCACTTATCGAAGGCCAGTTCAGCTACCAAGTTAATGTTTTCATTGCGTTTGCCGGAAGAGCCGTGTCCCTTACTTTGTTTCCATAACACCCCCCAAAAAACGAAGCGAAATTACGCTTAATGGTTTTTTAATTGTAACTATAATTGCTGTCGCCATTGCATGAGCAGCTGGCCAAAACAACAACAAGGCTATTAATGAATGCTCTTCGCAAAGTGTTTAGATGCCAGCAAATTGACCAGCAACCCGACAAATGAAAAGAAACACAACACAACACAAAAAAGAACAAGAGAATTCGCTGGCAAAGCTCGACACATAATCGCTCATTTGGGCTGCCCTCGAGTGTGTGTGTGTATGTGTGTGTGTGTTTGTGTGTGTGTGTATTGTGCGTGTCTATAATTAAGCCTAAAAGTGCTGGCCTATGCTTTTTATGACCCCAACTGTCCCAACTGTGCAGGCCTGCCTTGAACTTGCTGACTTTCCATGTTGAAATCTCTGTTATTTTATTATATTTCTTTCTGCTCGCCTTTTGTGGCATCTGAGGACTATCAGGACCTCAGTGTATGGCACACATATCCGAGTACAGAGTTGATTATGAGCTTGTTGCTTTTGTTGTAGCCAACATCGCACACTTTTCTAGCATACTCTTGTGCGTTCTGCGGTCTCTAATGTGCGCCATTTTGGTTTTAAGCATATGTCTGCGAGTGTGTGTGTGTGTGTGAGTGTGTGGCTGCCCCATTTGCCCAGAGGTCATTATAGACGCCTCGCTCGTTGCTCATACGCGACGTTGTTGCCCAAAGGCCGCCAACTTCCTGCTGCCTTTGGCTTTTGCCTCTCGCCTCTAAAGTGGCAATTTGTCTAGTTTTGTAAGCGCCTCTTTTAACGATAATGATGATTGCGCTTTGTTGCGTTTTTATTTCACTGCACACACACACACACACACACGCACACACATACAGAAAACGACATGCACTTCTTCTGCGGTCAAGCGGTCCAAATAACCTGAACCAGACCGAGTCCATTTCCATGACTTTGGACTTTGTTTAGCTTCCATTTTGCGGCCACATTTGTTCAGTGTGTCTCGTTTGTTTTTCTGGTTTTTTTTTCAGCAATATTTGCTTCGAATTTTCCGATTTTCATTCATATGAAAGTCAGTTCATTCAGTTCAGACAGACTAACCGTCGAGTTTATGTTTTTGTTGTTGTTTTGTTTCTATTTTTGTTTTGTTTTTTGTTACTGTTTCAGCTTCTACTATTTCTGTTTCTGTTTCTGTTTTAGTTTTGTCTGTCAACGTCTGCCAGCTTGGCTTATGCTTTTTTCGCACTCTTTTGCTGCCGTGTCGTCGCCGTTGTTAATTTTTATGTACGGCTATTTTCGCATTTGCTTTATTGGCCATGTACGATACTCAACCGTCTAGACGCCACTTGGCCAGGCTTGTCGTAGTCGTAATGCCAGCAAAATTCGTAGTCTGCCTATTGCATTGTTTATTTGTTTTGTTATATTTGATTTCCTCTCTCTCTCCCCCCTCTCTCTCTCTCTCTGGCTGTGTGTTTTGATGAAATTCTGTGCTGTGTATTTGATTTATTTTCATTTCGTATTCAGGTAAATAAAGTGTGCACTTTACATCAAATTCGTAAATATTTTGCCACAAACGTGCACAAATAATATTGAATTGCAATTTCAAATGCAACGAGACATACGGTGCGTATGCTTAATGCACGGAATCAATAAATATTTTGCGGTTCTTTCTCTCTATATGAATATTTGTGGATGGTCAGTGACAAGACAGAGACAACAACAACAACGGCAGCCAATCTATCGATTTATCTTCGCCTTTGTCAAATAACATCAACTGATTACTTTATCACAAAAGCGTAAAATGAGCACTACACACACACACACACACACAGCAACACACACATATGTTGAAGCTCCGACGGCATTCACGTGCTGCTCTGTGGCTGTTGCTGCCACATTGAATGACTTTATCGGCTGCTAAACGTCGCTTGGTCATTTGAAGCGCACACGTTTAACCCGCTTTTACGCACACACACATACACACATACACAAATAAGTTGACTGGCATTTTCCCTTGTGTATGTGTGTGTGTGTGTGTGTGCTCGACTATTGGCTGGCGCTTGGCCCTCTAAAAGTTTATTGCTTCATTCTGTTGTGCAATTTAATCGATGTCGATGTCTGTTCCTCCATTTGCCCACTCTCTCTCTCTTCCCCTCTGTGTGTCTGTCCTTGTCTGGATTTCTGATTTTAAAGCGCAGCTAATGTAAATCGCTGTAATATTGCCAGTTAGAGCTTAATGAGCGTGCACAATTGAAGAGCCTTGTTCTAGTATGCGAGGCAACAGAGATAAACGCTTAGTTATGTTTATGTTTCCGAATTTAGGCATAATTTCCATGCGATGCAACTATTTTAAATAGTCAGATCAACTTACAATAAACGTTGTTAATATTACATTTCCTCAGGCAATCAAAAAGCGATTAACATTTCGATTCGTATGTCAAATAATTTAAAATTCGTTTATGCAAACACTCAGAAAACGTGATACTTTAATTAAGTTAAGCCCGGAAACAAAGTGAAGCTGTGTTTGTAGCCTTAGCTGTATCTGCAGATAACTGCAGTTACAATAAGGTTAAGTATATTTTACAGAACTATGATTAGCGTTATATTCTAGAGTAAAATAATCAAAATAATCAAATAAACTTAAATTAAGGTAGCGTAGGAATATAAAAAGATCTTATAACTGAGATTATATTATTCATTTCATTTATCTTTTTTTCTTGTTTGGTAAATCTATCTGCAGATAGTTGAAAAAACCATTACATTTAATGTAGTCTACAATATTCTAAAGCAAGCAATGATTGACAACAATTGCTAGAATAATATTATAGAAAATATAGAATTCAGATCATATAACATAACAAAGCTAAGCATCATAAATAACCAGTCGGAAAGGCTACAGTCGAAGTCGACTATGAGAGACCCTTTACTTATGTCAAAATTTTAGGATATACTTTATCTGCTTAGCCCATAGACGAGCCACCATACCAAATATGGTGACTCTAGCTCTTATAGTCTCTGAGATCTAGGCGCTCATACAGAGAGACGGACAGGACGACGGAGGGACAGACGGACATGGCTATATCGACTCGGCTGGTGATGGTGATCAAGAATATATATACTTTATGGGTCTGCCGGACTTCCTTCGACCTGTTTTTTTTTGACAAACTTAAAGGGTTAAAGTAAAGGGTTTAAAAATGTGTTTAAGTTCCTTATTTTAAAGCTGAAATTGAGCTCGAAAATCAGAGATAATTATCATGTATTTTATTCATGATATTAATCAAAGCTGACTATTTTTAGCTGATTAAATTTAAAAAGGGATTAGCTATCATAGCAAACCAAAGAATGGGGAATGGGGGCTGCCTATCAAAATAACTGGAGAGCCTTGGTTCAATTAGTGCTAAAGGAACTTTGCTTTCATTCCCCCGCTTCCCCTGGAGTACCCCTATTAGCCAGCACTTTTGTGGGGATTTAAATATTTATGCTTTTCATTAAGTTTGTTTGGCAGCGTGTCAATCATCAAACGCCCCAAAAAATGTTCGCTTGTTGTCGTTGTTGCTTTTCGGTTGCTTTAAGCAATTATCTTATAACAGAACACGCAATCCGTGCAATCCGTGCAATCCGTGGGGTCAATCCGTGCCGATTGTGCCTCATTTTGCGCTACAATGCGCTTTCAAAGTATTTAAGTACCTCAAGCCGTTTACGCCAAGGAGCGCCCAACAACAACAACAACAACAACAGCAAGAACAACAGCAAGAGGAATGAGAACATCAACAACAACAACAACAACAAATACAAATTCATCTGTCTGACAAAAGCTTTAACCCCTTTTTGCCATTATTGTACGCCTTTGGATTATGTATTTTGTTTATCTTCAAGCTGAAAGCAACGGGAGTCCCCTGAAGTTGTCGTTTCCTTCGTCCTTGTCCTTGTCGGTCTGCCAACTGCCACCGAAATACCCCCCCCCCCACACACACACACTGGCACACTCACACACTCACACACACACATACTCATACTCATGCTCTTAGTCGTTGTGGAAAACCCGTCTGCGTCAAGCAAAAACGTAATGAAATGCAAAATCGCTTAAGTTCGCTGTGGGCACGCCCACCTCCAAAAGCCGCCCTCATTGTACTCCGCCCTCCCCCCCGGGGCACAAGTGTGTATGTATTTGTATTCCCGACAGCACCGTTACCCTCATCCCCTGGCCCTTTGTTGACAGCGTGTTAGTGCAAACTAAATGAATTTCTCCACGGACTGTGGGTTTTTGTTTCGGTTAGTGCGTTTTTATTTGGGATTACGTCTGGCTGGGTGACTGCCAGAACGACAGAGCGTCTGCCGGCCTGCCGGCCTGCCGTCCTACCGTCCTGGCTGCTGCACTCATTTAACTGTGCTAATGCGAGGCACACACACACACACACACAGAGATACACAATTAAAATGTGTGTGTGTGTGTGTGTCGGTGGGTCGCATCAACTTCAACATTATCATCATCGTCCTCAACAAATTCACATCCACATAATAATCGACTTGACTAACATGGCTGTGTGGCCATTGTGTGCTTGTTACTTGTTTATACCCTGTAAATATGCTAGAAGTGGTTGTTATGTTACACTTCTGTTTACCTGGCGATAAATAGATATGCCTATGATGGTATGATGATGGAGATATATGCAATTTCTGAGTTATCTAACCCTTAAGTCTTCATGTTATTAAACTGTTTAAGTTCAGATCAGAACAATACTCAAATATTTAAATACAATTTAATAAGAGACTTGATAAACCCCTTTAAGCGGTTTCGCTTATGTACGCTTATTGTTGTTAAAGGATTTCTGGATTCGCATACAGGATGTCATTTAGTCGCATATCCACACACTCACACCTTTTAGCCTTTTAAGTTGTTGTTTTGTTGTTGTCCCTCTGTGCATAATTGAAGATACAGACACTCTGCTCCCCATGTGTGTGTGTGTGTGTGTGTGCTCCTGAGTGAGTTGTTGGACGACAGAGTTACAGGGCTTTTCAATGACTTCCGCATAAGTGTTTAATTTCCTGTGTATTAACATGCTTAGCAAACAGAGAAAAACGCAACGAGCCACAGGCGGCTATTCAAACGCAACTCTCTCTACATTTGTGTCGCTTTGTGCGGCATTCAACAGAGCGCGGGGGGTTGGTTGCAAAAAGGTGCGTGCCACAGCCCCCGGGCGGCATAACGATTTGTGCCAACAAATTTATTTAAAAAGGATTATCAGCAGCTAAGCGCCATGCTGGCACACTTCAAAGGCGGCTACCAAACACACACGTGCCACGCCCACCGTCTGTCCTCTGCCACAACACTCCCCCACACTGTCTACAGCATTTTTTGCACACACTCCCCACAAGCACACACCAACACACACACACACACAGTCAGCCAGCAAGGGGCATGACAACAAAAACAAAACCCAATGCAAAAATTTAAGCATTGATGGCATATGCAAATTTCAATGTCAAAATCATGCCACATATGAAAATATATATATGTATATATATATAAAATTTGACATTCAATTTGGCTATATATGTGTGTGTGTGTGTGTGCGTGTAAGGGCAAGTGACACATCTCAATGCTAAGTGGCTTTATTTAGCGATGTTCTGTGTTTACCTCAGCTATTTCAATTTTGAGCTGTTGCTTTGAAGTTGCCCGACGGGGTTGCATGGTTTGTGTAATGGCATCAAAAGTAGTTATTAATTAACATTCATTGCGATTATTATTGACGTCATATTAATATACGATTACAGTTGAGTTAAGTAGATCTCCAAGCAACGATTTCTGCATGTGAAACTCACACTAGACTCTAACAGACTCTTCATTACAATGTAAAGCTCTTATCATACATTGCAAACATTATGTGTAATTTATAATTAAAATACAGCAAATATAACATACTTTAAAACGGACTTACTGCAACCTTGATCAGTGTATAAAATCAAATTGCTTGTCAGTCCATTTAAGTTGAAAATTAGCTGAAAATAACACTTAGTTCTTCTATAGAAATATAAATATAGCTCAAGAAAGTCTTCTCACATTTCCTACTGCTTAAATTAGAATATTCTCTGAACAGTGTATCAAAATAAAAGTATGCTTGTACTTTGCTTTCAAGGCAACCAAATGAAATTTGATTCATTTATTCAATGGATGTTAATGTTCATTTGATGTTGAATACAGTCGCGAGTTAAATGAGTAATTTGATGCGGGTTTCTCGCTGCACAGAACTGAGTAAGATGAAGATGAGACAGTTAGAACTCGTATAGTAATAGACTATTTGTTATGCCAGCTTCCTAATAAAGTTTCATGACATTTCTGATTAAATTCGAGTGAAAATTACAAATATTTCCATCAGTTGCCATCGACATTGATCTATTTTTGAGGGGCAGCTAGTAAAGCGTGAGAAATTCAATTTGCAGGCATGTCCATCAGTTTGGTAATACAATGGGGTGTTGGAGGCTGAACAGGGTTAGAATTTCAGTGTTATTGAATACTTTAAAAGGTTTTCAATTTGCGCGGCAAGCAGGGGGAATAGGCAACAAAAGTGTCGGGTTGATGTCTATGAATGTCAGAGTTGGCAGAGCTTCCCCTCCAACAATTCTATTTGAAATTTATTTACTAATTGCTTATATTTGGCTGATTTTTGTCTGTAGTTGTGATTGCTGTTGCCTCGTGGTATGTTCTGTGTTCTGTGCTCTGTGTGTGCATGTGCGGAAGTTCACACACGCCTGAACACTCGCAAGGACATGCGTGCTGTCAAACGCACTCGAGGCAAAGAAACTTGAGCAACTCTCTCTCTTTCTTTTGCCAGACTATAGGCAAAAGTCTTCAACTTGCACAAAATTTCAAATTTCCGGGCGGTTTTACCCACGTTTCACGTGCCAAGACTTGCTGAGGATTTAGGAAATTGTCTACGCATGTTACTGGCACTTTGCATGAGTCCTTTCTCCCTGTGTACGACTGTGTGTGTGTGTGTGTGTGCCAAACTATTTAGTATTTTAGCATTATTAATGCATGATTTCAATGCGAACACAAATTTTCAATTTGCTCAAAACTTTGCACACATCACTTAGGCAATGTGGAAGGAGTGGGCCTTAAGATTAGTCCTTGTTGCATTTGCCATTTGCCATTAGCCATTAGCAGCAATTGCCGAGAGCACGATAAGCGTTATCGCACCCAACACTGCATCCCCTGCAAAAGGAGCGAGCATATGCGTTTCCTGCTGCGGCTGCTGTTCACTTCCGGTCGCCCTTTTGGTCCTTTTGGCCGCCGTGCTGTATCTCGCTGTTGTGATGGCTTGTCTGACGTGATAATCCGCAGGAATTAATAAATAAACCATTAACAAATAAACTAGAGTAAATCCCATGCACACATTGCACTTCCCCTTTCTCCCCTTTCTCCCCCCTGTTCCCAGTCGAGCGACCCTTATCAGAGGCACACGCCCGAACAGACGTTGGCTACAGCACAAGGGGGGAGTGGGGTAGGAAGGGAGGAAGGTTGTGTGGCGACTTGTCGTTGACTTTCTGCAAACATCAGCAAACAAATAGCAGTCGCCCCTCTGGGCACGCAATCGTTTGGCGATTGTGCACAGTGGAACGTCTGTTAACGTCGATTTACATACACACACACACACACACACATGCACATACACATACACATATCTGAGCATCGCAGCATTGTATTGCATTGAGCATGTCCTGCTTGTCCTGCTGCCATGTTGTTATTTGCGCTTATCAATGATCGCACAGCGGCAATAAATTCTACGAGAACCACGCTTACCTTACGGCAGCTACCAATACATATATATACATATTTTCTTATACGTATATATACATATCAAGCTATACATAGATTTATTTATATATTTACTGCCATGTTTGTGCTGCTGAAAATGACATTTGTGCGTGTTTTTGGGAAGACGATTGAAGTTGTTGCTTGATTAAATGGCAGCAAATAAATAATTGATAGTTTTCAAAGCATACTTTTAGGGGATGTCACATTAATCAAAGGGTGTGCGTGCGTGTGTGTGTGTGTGTCTGTGAGTGGAGCAATGTCATTTAAATATTTAAAATATCTAGTGCGACTCGTTGCTGGTTGGCCATTGTCACTGACACTGGCCATGACCCTCCAGCAAGGACTCGCGACAGCGCACAGTGGTGCTAAGGCAGTTCCTAGAGTGGATAAATTAATAAACTATAAACAAATTAATAACTAATCCTTGATTTAACAATTTTCTTAGATAGTTATTGAAACATATTAATTTTTTTAATTTTTCTTAGTAAATATTTAATAATTTATAATATAATTTATTAATTTACATGCGTAAAATGATTATATATAATAAAATATATATTTTATAATATTTTATTAAAAATAATTACAAGTCACAAATTCAATTTAAAAGAATGTCTTAGCTTTAACTGGTCAGATCAAATGAAAAGCACAGCAAAATCGACTGATACATTAGTAATCTAAATTATATAATATATCTGCTGAATTTTGAAAGTTCCAAGCTTGAATATATCCGTGCGAGGAACTTCATTAAATCCACTGTGCAGCGGCAACAACAATCATGTTAATGACAGTGATGAGCGGCTGTGCGCCTCCAAGCACGCACATGCAACCCACACACACTCACACACTCACACACACATAGGCAAACAAACAAACAAGCAAACAAATGTACGCACGTATTGCAACCAGAAATAGCAACATCAACTAAGGCGAAGGCAATAGACAGGACACAGGCAAATGCTAAATGAAACAGGCTGGCAAAGCATAGCATAGCATATCGTGTGCGTGAGACTTGCACTTGCTACACCCACACACACACCCACACACACACACACTTATACATGCAGCTGGCAGATTAACAAACACCAATACAGGCTAACGTCAACAAATGGCGTCTGATTGCATGGAAAGGCTGCAGGAGTAGAAGGACAAAAAAGCGTGTTTGCTTGTCTACTCCATTCATCTGTTCCTCTGTCTGTCTGTCTGTCTGTCTGTCTGTATGTCTGTCTGTCTGCCCGTCTGTCTATTTGGCTTGGCTGTGCGACGAAACATTCAACATTTTGCCGCCATTAAAATCAAATTGCGCTTTCGTGCACGATCCTGCGCCAGGACCTGCGACCAGCTCGCGTTGTCGTTTCGCCAATTTCGGCAATTTCAGCATTTTTTTATGATTAATAAAAGCAAATGTAAATAGTCAAAAAACGAAATGAAACGAAGTGAAATGAAAGCGAAGCCGACTGCGAATTTCAGTGTACGGCTGCTGCACTTGGTTTCAGCTCGACCTTCACACGGTGCGCTGCAGGAGGGTGGCTCAGTTTAGGTGGTTTACAACCACCCGACCCACCGACCACCCTACCACCTATCGACCCATCCACCAGGCAGCACTTTCGTTTAATTTCTATTAGCGCTGCCGCGTCGGTTGTCATTGCTGTGGCACGCGGCGCAGGTTACTGAGGTTACCATTGCCAGGCATTCCTGGATTGGGGGAAGGGTGTGTGCATTGGGTGTGGGTGGGGGGGGTGGTGGAGGGGGGTGGAAAACAGTCAGGTTCTGCCTGATGATTGTTTGTATTTCTCATGGCACTCGATGTCAGTCAAATTCATTTCCATTTTCCCATTGCTTCTGCCTCTTCTTGTGGACTCACAAATTTCTACCTCTAGCAATATCTCAACCATTTTGTGACATTCCGTATGACGAAATTAGAGATGTGTGTGTGTTTGTCGATCGTTTGTGGAAAATTGCAATAAAATTCCAAATCAAAGATTCGGTAGATAGAAAAAATGAGTTGATAAAAGTGATTAAAGTAAAGAATATTTCAAATGGAAGAAATAACATAGAAATTGTATTGGATAAAAGTAAAAAAATCCAGAAAAAATATCAATAGGAAGTATGTCTAAATAATAATAAATAAATGTTCTTTAGAAAAGTTTAACATGTGGCAGATATTTGTATATTTATGACTGTTTGCTTTTAGTTGAAAATGTTTCTTAATTTTAATAGATATTTTCAATAAACTTTCCTCCTGTTTAACATTGAGAATCTAATTGAGAGTTCGCAATTTGTAAAATCCGCTAATTGAATACTCGATAGATAATTGATCACTCACTTATTGTAAGCTTCTTAGCGCAAGGTTCAAGTTTATAATACGCTTACAAGACTGCAACTTATCTGTCAGTTTCTCATGTTAAACCCTTTGATTGTCGTGCAGCGTATCTGAGAGCCATGTCAGCCGTTTATTCATTGACTGACTAGAGGAGCCGGTTACCACTCATTGCGAGCTGCTTGTTGTTTGTTTTACAACGTTTTTAGCTTGTTTGCACGGATTAGGTAAGGAACACAAACACAACAACGACAAACGACGAGCGCCGAGCGACGGGCAGCCAAATGCAAACTCATAAAAAAACAGGAGGTAAAAGCTGAGTCCGTTAACGTGGCATTCGACTCGTCCTGGAGGGTTACCTGCAGCGTTTGGCGTTGCCAACATTAAATGCATCGAATTACATTTTCTATTAACCGGTGCGGGGGCGGGAACGGGAACGGGAGCGCGGATAGAGATGCGGGTGAGCTTGAGCCGGTCTGCTGACTTTGACGTTGGCATTGGGCAGGACTGGGCAGGTTGTTCGGGATGATGTTGGAGCAGGGAATTGTGGGGAGTTTTGTGAACGCCTGCCGGGTCGCTGCGGGTCGCTGGCTACTTTGTGGCTGTTTGTATGTTGTGGCTGTGTGTGTGTGTGTGTGTGTGCATGTGGGTGTGCCCCCAGCAAATGTTGCTCGTTTGTTTTACAATTCATTTTTTAACGCTTTTGCGCTGTGATTCCTTCGCTTGTCCTGTGTTGTCGCTGCAGTTGCTGACATTGTTGTGCGGCGCCTTTAAACAGCAATGCCAGCTTTGCTCCTGGCACCAGCTCTGGCTCTAGTCCTGGCCCTGGCCCTGGCATTGCTTCTCTTACTGCTCTGTGTGTTGCCGCCTCCGTTGCGCCTTCTTGATTGCATAAGTTTTTGTTGCGTTCTGGCCAAGAAGCCGCCGGCTGGCTGCACGCGGTCTACTGCCATTCCTGCCGTCCTGTTTTGTTTGCCTGTGTTAAAGTTATGAAAAGTTGTGTCCTTGTTTTGTTGCCTGGTCGCCCTTCCACCACGTATTTGCCGGCTCTTTAAGCGCACATTAATCAAAGTTTTTTCTCCAAAAGTCTTTTCGTTTTAGTCAAAACTTTGAGGGCATTTATAAGGCAATTGTTGAGCTTGTTTTTGTGCGCTTCAGCGCACACGACAGGTGCGGGCTGGGCTACACAGGATACAGCATAGAGGTTGTAGGATTCACGACTCCGGACTTAAGATTCCGTGCTTCAAATGTGCTGGTTTGAGTTTTGGCCAATCGCGCTTTGCTTTGATCAAACATACAACAATATTAAAGCCATATGCTCTGCGTTGTCGCACAAAGTAGCCGCAAATTGTCTTGGCTTGCAAACAACGCAAACACACACACACACTCACACACATACACGCACATTTACCAATACTAATGCAACAAACTTGAGCCGAAATGCAGAAAACGCCAACTGCCAAAACTTTGTGAACTTGCGGTCAGCCGAGCAGACAGTTTGTTGCTGCTTCTGCTTTTGCCGCTGGCCTCTGGCTCTGATCAGGATTCCATAGTCAAGTCCAAGCGCGCCATAAATAGCAAAAGTATGCTGAAACTTACTCGGTTGTCTGAAGGTTAATACACTGGGAGAATTCCAGTAGATAGTTTAAAACCCACTCTGTTTATAACAACAAATGAAAGCTGTCTATCAGCTTTGCTTGAATATTTGAAGTGTCTTTAAGAGCTAAGTTATTGTTTACTTTTGTCATTTCCTGAATATTTCTCCCAGTGTACGCCACTCACACACAGACACCACATTCACACAGACACAGTGTAGTGTTTAATTGTCTTTGTGCTTGACTGTCTGCCCTGAAGCCTATGCCGTCTGCGTGACTGTCTGAGTGACTTATGTCTGGCCTTAAGAGAACTTTTTTCCAGCCTACAACAATTGCAGCATTGAAATTGTGCTGCAAATTTTGCACAAGGCAACACGCGATGCCACAAAGCAAAGCAGCAGGAAGAAGAAAAAAAGAGTCTGGGCACACATACATATATATATATATATTTCTACTGCAATTACAAGCATATGCATAAATAATAATGCACGAAAATGCTTTAAATGCAATTGTATCTGTGTCTGTGTCTGAGTCTGGGCCTGGTTAGGCCAGCTTGGCTGGTTCCTGTCTCCCAGCGACCTTCTGCCAGTGTCCTGTCTGCTAGCTGCCAGCATTGGCAACAGTCTCGTCTCGTCTGCTCACGGCTTAAAGCCAAAGGGGGGGTGGTCCTGGCTGGCTGGCTTTGTGTGCACTTCAGTTTGAATGAGTCTGCAGTTACCCTTGAAAATGTGTGTGTGTGTGTTATTATTATTGTTGTTGTTGTTGGGAATGCATAGCGTTGCACGTTGCACGCTGCACGTTGCACGTTGTCCGTTGCATGCTGTAAATGAGTTCAATACACTTGGCCAAGCTCGTAAACATAAACAAAACTGGGAAATTTACAGGGATATTTAATTTCTCGCTCTCTCTCGCTCTCTCTCTCTATGGATGCGCATGCGCAGTCAGCATATATTAATTTCTCTCGTTCTCTCTATTTGCAGCACAGGTGTCTGAAGTTTGCCGAACAGTGAACAGCGGAAAGACCGAAAGCCGAACGCATTGCCTACGACTTCGTGCCGACTCGTGCTTCGGGCTGTGTGTGTTTATTTAACACAGTTCCTCGTGTCCTGAACATTCAGTTCGTATCTGCAGCTCGTGCCGTGCCCACCACACACACTCTGAGTCAATCCTCAAGTTGTCCACCAAGTTTCGCGTCCATCGTGTGCGACAATGTGAGAAGAAAGAGTCGAGAACAGTTCGATCAGTATTTAAACCTGGCTCAATGGTAACCGCCGTGCTCAAATCGCATACTTTTTGTTGGCATTGCAATTAGCAACGTTTAATAATAATTATACCAAAACGCTAAGTCTAATTAAGAAGCGAGTGTTGTTGTTCTTGTTGTTATTATTGTTGTGAGTGTTGTGTGTGTGAGTGTGTGTGCCTCTGTTCTAGCCATCAACCAGGACCAACATGTGCTCGATGGCCAAGTTAGGGCATAGCCTGCCTAGCGCTATCGCTTGGCTTCTGCTACTGCTCGGCGCACAAATAATTTATGTGGATTATGCTCGGGCGGATTATGAGAACACTTGGAATTTATATTACGAGCCACCGTGTTGCACGGGCGCAGCAGCTGTTGGCCATCACTTGCGGCATCACAAAGGTAAGTCCCAAGCATTTTCTCATAAATCCCTGCCTCCTTTCCTTGCATATTTCATGTTGTAATTTCAGTTTTAAGTAAGTGCATGACTCGAGTTTGCAGTTCGCAGTTCGCAGTTGCCAGCTGCTAGCCAAATTTGTGTATATATTTATCAAGCCACAACACACTCCACACGTATTTCACGCAATCTGGCTAAACTAAATGCTAAAGGAAAGAAAAGAAATCGTTGAACAGCTAAGCTCTGCATACAATAGGCTGGCAAACCAAAGCCAAGCAAAGCAAATCGAAGCTTGGCAAATAAGTCAACAGCTTAGGGCTTACACAGCCGCGAATAGCCAGAAGTTGGCCAGCAATAGACGCTTAGCCCATTTTTGTACATATGCACGACAGAGATTTCCTTTTTCGGCCAAGGAATAATTTTCACTTTAAGCCGATTTGCTTTTGTTGCCGTCGTCGTCGTCGTCGTCGCTGTTTCCCATTGATTTGCCATTTCATTTCACTTCCTTCCCCGTTTCCCCCCATCTGTCTAGAGACCAAGTTTGTTATCCTTTCGCCGCGGCCATTTGGCACCCGATATTCGTGCTGGATTCGTATTGCTTTTGTTTTGGCCATTGTTTTATTTCCTTGGCAAGACGTTTCTCGAGTTCAACTTATAGACTCATTCGCGCTCAGCAGCCTGTGCTTCCTGCGCTCTCTCTTCGAGCGAAATTAAAAAGTTTTGCTTTTTTCGCCCAGCTTTTCTTTTATTCCATTGTTGTTGTTCTTTCTTTTTTTTTTTTTGATTTTGTTTGGTTTAATTGCAGGCTGCTGGCCAGTTGGCTGGCCGTCTGGCATTTCCGCCACTTGAGCTGCCTTTGCTCAGCTTTTTGTTGTTTGCTATTAGTGTTTAATTAGTTTTCAAGTGGTGTTTTTATGGACTTAAAGTAAGCTTATACCCCGAGCAGATTTACTGAGCGATAGCCAAGACTCTTGACTCCATTCATTAGTGGGCCACATAGTTGTGTTAATAATTAAAAGCCATTTGGTTAAATCAAACATGAATACTACACATAAGTGCATCAAATATGCAGCTCACATTAAGTAATCCGCTTTAATTTGTTCGCATACAGAGATTTCCGTATGCTACTCATCCGCTTACAGTGCGTTGCAGAAGTGTGCTGCCAGCTGGAAAGACAGCAACGGCCGCTGCGTCGCTTAGTTCATTTTGCAGCAGTAAATGAAAAGTTGTGAATAAAAGTTTTAATGTTGCTCTTAACACTTGTGTGAAATTATGACATTCGTTCAATGCGCCATTCCCGCTAACCAAATCGCTGGCATTTCACCATTTCACCAATTGCTCAACTGCGGCTCAAATTACAATAGCCCTGGGAGGTCCAGAGCAATATTTATCTGCTTTTGCATGTTCTCTTGTGTTTAACTATTGTGTTGATTTTAAATTATTCACTACATTCATGAAGCAATTCTACGAATATTTTGTTGTTTGCCCTTTTTTTCCAACTTACGGATTGTTTATAGATATTTTCCATTGTTTACATTTTAAAATCAAGGCTTACTTTATTTTATATTTTATTTTTATGGAGAAAATAATTGGAAATGGGTTTAAAGGAAAAAATCTCGCATAAAAATGAATAGAATTTTTTAACGCTTGATACAAATTTATTTGAGCAGGTTTTTTTCTTTTAATTACTTATTTTTTATTAATGCACAAATAGATTTGACCTCAGGTGGCGTTATTCGATTTCAATTAAATTTCAATAAAAAATTAGACTTGAATTAAAGACGTAATTTCTACGCTATGGTAATAATATTAAAAAAATATATGCTCTTTATTAAATTAGCATATCAATATTATTTTAATAATAATATTTAAATAATTTACCAACGTTTAATATGCGGTGTATGAAATTAAATCTGAAACGAAAATCCCAGATATACAACTAGTAATTAAGTCTAGAAATTAAGGCACACTCTCTCTCTATTTGCCATGCTGCAAAAGTAACTCTAATTTACAACGTTAATAAGCTTCTTTTTCCCTTGTATTATAACTGCAAAAACTACATAAGAAAACGTTGACTTCGGGAGTGTAATACCCGATGTATTGAAAATTATAAATCAATAAAACGATTATCCAATCATAAACAGTTTGCATTTCAAAAGCCGAGTAGAAAGTCCAACAGAAAACCACAGCCATTTCAACAATTAATGCAATCAAATCAAAGACAAAGCGCTATTATTTTAAGGCGGTTTTGTGGGCGCGGTGGTTAAAGAAAAGTCTGTTATACCAAAAGTAGAGAGACTGAGCCGTTGACCCTTTTCCGTTTGCTTGGCGGACATAAAACAAACGGAAAGTACAAATTTTAAGCACCAAAGTTGCTCGGGATCCGTAAAGCAAAAGCAAAATGAAACTTAATAAAGGTATGCAACGAACATCTAAAGTAAGCAACAAAAAAGGAAAGTAAAATACACAAAAAACAACAACAACAGCAACAACAACAAAGAGCAGCATATCAGATGTTTGCGTTGTTAATTAAAGAAAAACAAGCAAAAGTTTAATGGCGAATATTAGCGAGACTTCCCAACCCCGCTCACCCCTTTTGCGGAAAACCAAATGCCAGGCCAAGCTTGTGGCCGTTGCGTAAATAGAAACAGAGACTGAAAGAATACGCTTGTCCAGAAAAAAAAGGGTGTAAAAATACACAAAAACTTGCTACACTTTGGCCAACATGGGGCCCTCATTTCGTGCACGCACGCAAGCCCAAAAAAATGTGTAGAAAAAAGGAAGGAAAAATGAAAACTGCGCACAAATGTTTTTCTTGTAAAACTTAAAGAATTTGGGGCATTTAGCGCTGCCCACTTTACAAAAGCAGACCGAAAACTTTTACCGGCAAAAGCGGCAAACGCGGCAAACTTTGGCGCCAGGTAGGTATGTGGGTTGCCTCCAACCGACTGGCTGGGTAAATTAGCCCAGCCAACACTCCTCTCAGTCTCAGCAATTAAGCAACAATTTTCAGCTGTAATCGCCATGGCAAATATATAGCTGGCAGGACCAGCAGCACCAGGTAGACAAAGCCAAAAACTTTAGCTGCACATAGTAGTACATAAATCCGTCAGGAAATTTACACAATTCAATTGATGGCGGCCAGAAGCGTTCTGTCAACCAGTGGGCGCTGTGGTAGAATCTGAGGATGTTTCTGTCGTATATCAACGCATCAATTATTAAGGCATAATAAAGTTGATGTGCGGAAAAACAATTTGAAGGTAAAGCGAAAGCCAGAAAACATCTACACACATACATACAATACATTCAAACGATACTCGTAAATTTGCCCCAGCTAACAGCAACAACAACAACAACAACAAAAGCCACAACGACAAATAATCTTGAGTCAGGTATTTGTTGATGTACAAACACACACAGACACACACACACTCTGTCTAACACAGCGTATACGCAATATACGTTTGCGCCTTAAAGTAGGCAACGTAAATTTAACAAAAGCTGACAAATTGTCACACGACACACATAAAATCAATACTGTGTCAAAGACGGAAGAAGAAACTGTGAGCCTGTGGGCGGCCTGTTGCTCATTTTACGAGATTTGGGCTAAAAATAACACGCGCCTCGCTCCACAATTTCGAATCCTTGATTCGTTTAAGCGGTTTTCCTTGCGTCTTCTCGTGTTACAGCTGCCTGTTTGACAGTTGCCGCTTGTTAGCGCAGTTTTGCGTGTAAAATGCGTTGCCGAATTTTCGTCTAAGCCATAATTTACAACGTTGACCCAATTCTGTTGTTGGTATCCGTCCGTTAGTGCCTTTGCCTAAACAACATCATTAGGCTGTTGCAACTGTAGTTGCTGCAGCTGCTTTTGCACTTAGCGCCGAGTGGTGGCAAGTGCCATAATTCAACTTATGTGTAACGTTTGGCCCAAACAGTCGAAAGCCACAAGTACAAATGCTTGTCTGATGCTTACACACACACACACACGCATGCTGGCCACAAAATGTAATATATCTTCATACCACACACACACACACGCACACACATACTTCCATATGCTGCTTAGCATCACATGTGGCATTCATTTTGGTGCACCACATACACAAGACGACGCTCGCAGAGAGGGAGCCGAAGAGAAGGAAGGAGAGTTGTGGTGGGCCTAAACAAAAGCTGGCTAAGTCGAAGAGTGTGTGTGTGTATTGACACCTACTAACAAAACGACATTGAGAACACACTCGGCGGGATTCTTGGGCTTGACGTTGCTCAAACTCAAACGGGCATTCATACTCGCACTCACACTCACACTCGCACTCGCACTCACACTCGTATTCATACTCATTCAAAGGGAGCTCCAGTTAATGACTACAAATTAATTAAACCAAAAATTCCCTTTTGCCACTAAATTTGATTATGAAAGTTTTTGTGCTTTTTGTAGTGTTTGTTTGTTAGCTTGGAATTCGTTTATTACTTATGTATATATGAAGAACTTGAGTTGAAATGCGGACTGACCGAACCTATTAAAAATAATATAATGTAATGTGAATTTATTTAATTAATTTTAAACACATGTCGCTTGATTTAATTAACTGTACACGGTCTGGGCCATCAGCTTGTTCTGACACACGACAGCCAGCAGCAACAGGACAACAGGACAACACGACAACAGGACAATGCTCCACATTGTTGTTTCTGTTGTACTTGTACGAGCACAATGTATATTTTTAATTAAACGCTCAGCAACAGCGAACAGTTTATCGATGGCAGCTTAAAGACTTAAAGCCGACACAGAAATGCTTTAGATACCAGATATATTAACTATTAGATACTGCCACTTATTTACACTTAATTCAATGAACTGTTAATATTTGCCCATAACATTTACAACTGCGTACAACTCCCCAAAAGGCAAAAGGAAATTCGAGGCGAGTACTTGGCCAAGTTATGCCTGCAAATGGCATAAAACACGCTACCAATTGACCCACAACTTATCCAGGGTGGTTGAAAAGTCACCAAGTTATTCCTGTTGTTGTTGTAAGTATCTTAAGAGTGGGTTCTGGTCAAAAGTTCAGTCGCATAAATAAATACTTACAGCTATCATAAAGGCCCTCTTCACAGCTATTGTCGAAGCGCCAAACTATTTTGACCATCAGCATAAGGCGAGGGTGGTTGCCCTAAACGGGGGTTGTGACCAAGGGGGTTGTGTGACTCGTTTTAGTTGGTAATTCCAAGCATATTGCAAAAGTTAAATTGGTTTATTGTCAGCCGTGGAATTTGACCATGGAATAATTGCATTAAGTGCAGCCAAGCAACATTGAAACTCGCTCCTGGGGGAAACTGCTCTCTGTGTCTGGTCATGCATAGGAATGAGCTGTTAAATGGCCCACCAACATATGGACATAGTCTATCTCGGCTGAAATATGCAATATGAGAAAGTCTTCGAGTTGTTGGCCACAGAATTAACACATCATTTGAGCGACACACAATGGGGCCCCTTAACAAAGCAATCATACAGACTATGGGAAGCACATGTGCTATAAACAAACAAACAACAAATTTCTAATTAATGCTTTGGCTATTGAAGAAGTTGATTATCGGGGCCAGTTGCCGCTCTGCGTGTTTGTTTGGTAGCACAACGAAACGCCTACAAAAAGGATCAGGCTAGAAGGCGACTAATAAAATCGATTGACCCGTTTCCAAGCAGATACCAATAGCTTCTCTCTGAACTCTCTCCCTCCCCCAGTCCCTGGCCCCGCCTCAAAACAATAGCAGAGCTCAGACAAAGGCCGGTGCGCTCAATAATATTATTTAATAATGAACGATACGGAGTGTGGGAGTGGAGGGGGGGGCGGGTGGCAATTGTGACTGCGCTTCTGACTGGTTTGCTGGTTTGCTATGTGCAGTCATTTATTATAAATAATAATCGGGAAACAAAGGATCTCCGCCACCCCCACACACGTCGCCACATAAATAAACTGGCTTAAATGCAAAAATGCCGACAACTGCCAGCGAAGTTACGTTCTTGTATCTCTGTTGCATGTGTGGCAAGTTGGATCGCTGAGAAGGCTGCTGTCGCAAGGCAGGGCAAACTATTTATTACGTATACGCAGCGGTGTCTGCCAGCACGAATATGCAAATTGACATGCAAACGAACGAAATCAATGCCGGAATTATGCACTCAATTTATGCTTTAATTTATATGACAATGACAACGGCAACGACAACACCAACAACAACAGCAACAACAACAAAGTGACGCCTGAGTTTATGATAAACAAAGCACATTTCAAGGGCGTTTCAAACACGAAATGAAGACGACTGCAATAAAATGCCAGCAAATGTCAAGCATAACAACAGCAACTACAGTGACACGTGTCGAATGCGACACTCGTTTAAATAAAAAGCAAAGAAATCTGTATGTGGGAGGCACAACAAATTTGCTCACATTTCAAATGTCAAATGTGGTATATTATGAAAATGTAAATCTCAGCCTCGGCCTCAGCCTCGGCGTGTATATTGTACTCGGTTTGTTGCCATGCTTAAATTATGCGTGGAGCAACAGAACCGCATGTGGAACGTCTGTTTGTCTGGTTGGGGGACATTAAATTGCAATAGCGCACACAAGTATGCAATAAAAATTTGGTAATGCGCATAACCATGAAAGATGGAGGGTGAGCCTCTGTCTATGTGTGGGTGCAGACACACACACTCACACATACAATTGCACATAAAACCGCCAATTTAAAAATGAAAACTGCCCGGCCATGCGGTGTGATGCGGTGTGGCATGAGGTGGTTGCACAGCCCCAAAGCTGAACTGAACTGAGGCACAGCCCCGACACGCTCTGTTGCCGCATAATTCTCTTTTTTGTTACTGCTCAATTTCTGCTGTACTGCGCCAGAGCCATGGCTATGGCTATTGCCACAGTTGTAGCCATTGCCATGGCACACATGGCGCACCTCAGAGTGCGGAGTGTGGAGAGTGGAAACAAAAGTGAAATTTAGCGGTTGCAATTACCGCGCAATTTCGGCCAAATTTCCTTTTGCAGTGTGTTACATCGTACGTATGTGTGTGTGTATGTGTGAGTGCGCAATTTGCCACACTTTTGCCATGCCATGCCATGAGGGTGTTGCCAAAATAAAGTCTAATGTCTAAAGTCTAAAGTGTAGTATAGTAAAGCCGCAAAAAACAACAACAGCCGGCTAGCAATCATAAAAGGTAAACATATAAAACCGAAAGGGAAGCGACGCTAATTTGAGGGGTGTTCCTGTCCCTTCCCCCTCCCATGAAATGCTGACGCCTGCAACTTTGCAATGTGCTTTGAAATTTAAATTCTCTGCCACAAATACATGCTGAGGTGTTGCACAAGTGCCGTCCCCTGTCTAATGTCTGCCAAGTTGTTGCTTGGGAAGAAGGGAGTCTGTCTTGGAAACGGGACGACATTGGCTGCCTGGCCTCAACATTGCCACAAAGCTACTTGTATCTGTTCCCGTCTACCGTCTGCTGTCTACGGTCAACTGCAACTTGGCGACGCGTCGCGACGTTTTGGCTGAGCCTTAATTTATGCACCCTTCTTTGTGGCAGCCAAGGGGAAACCTGCTGCGTCTAGTTATGGCATTGCATGTGGGCATGTGGGCACCCTTAGTACTTTCTCTTTCTCCTTTTCTTTTCTCGTTTTTTATGCTTTGCTTTCTATATTTATTTTATCTTGGTTTTGTAGCTTTGCTTTTGCCCTTGTTGTTGTTTTTCTTTGGTTTACGTTTACCCAATTGAGGTGAAACGGAAATGAGCTGCCGGAAATACCTGACGGCGTGTACATATGTAACTATGTACATATGTCCCTCTCTCTCTGTGTGTGTGTGTGTATGTATCTGTGTGAGCTATGTACTGCATAGTTATTTGTATGTGTGTGCGTTTGCCCGCAGGATTAACGGCCTCACTTTAATGGCCGCCTTGTAATTTAAAACAATTTAGGCCACGTGTCGCTGAAACTAAATTGGCTGAACATGGAAGCTGCTGGCAGCTTTAAGTTCAACTCTATCACATTCTGTAAATATTAAAGTTGGCTTTAATGCAGTGGTGGGCGTGGCAGAGGGCGACAGCTGGCAGTTGAATAACTTCTGTCATAAGACGACAGCACGCACATGGCTGAGACTCAAGTTGCCTGTGACGTTGCCAAATATACGAGTATGTCTTATGATTGGCCAATAGAGATGGGCAGAAATACAAAGATTGCTGAGTCACAGACACGATCACAGTTTAGCAGTGAAAGAAATAGTGTAGGATAAAGCAATTAGTCAATAAAAATCAATTAAATACAAATAAGTTAGCTTGTCAAACAGAAAGTAGTATAATAAAGTTATGATCACAGTTTAAAAATGGAATAGATAGTGTAGAATAAAGCAGTAAATCAATCGCTATAAATAAGTTAAGTTGTCAAATAGAAAATAGTGTAAAATATGCCAGATTAACAATGGCAGAGAAAGTGTATGATAAAGCAATGAATCAATAGAAATCAAAGCAATATAAATAAGTTAAGTTGTCAAACAGAAAATGATGTAAAATAGTTTCCTTAGTTTATTTATTTTGCTTACTCGTTACTGTGACTGCTAACAGTTACCTAAATAAGTATTGCTCATCCCTAATGGCCGACGGTGTCTGGTCGAGGTGCAAAGTTATGCGCATACGAGAAGTGAAACCTGAGTGAGGATAGCTGGAAGGCGCAACGCGTTATGTGCGTGTTGCAAGACGTTAGCATACTTTCAGGTGTAAATACATGTAGGCCGGCTCCAAAAAGTAGGCAACAAAGCCGCAGCCCAGTCCCACACACACATACGCACACGTAGTGAGTAAAGTTGCCTTTTGTCACGAAATAGATACGCCTTTGTGTGGCAATTCGTTTGCTGGCGCGTCTTGTGCTACTTCAGTTTCCGTTTTCGAGGCTCGCATAGAAGCGGCAAAAGGATAATCAAGTCGAAAAGAAGCAAACGTGTTGAAAATTAAGAAAATAACAGGCCAGCAGCAGTCGCCACCCGCCAACCGCCACCTGCCACCTGCCACATGCCACACACCACACGCGACCCGCTGCCAATCAACGCCGCTCGGCACGATAGCGCCCGAGGCATTGTTGTTGCTCAGACACCGAATTGCTGACAACGCAGAGCAGAGCAGAGCAAGAAAGAAAGGGAGATAGTGCGCAAGAGAGATGAAACGAATCTCTGGCGTTGACACAAAAGGTATATCCTGAAATAAGCATATTATTATGTGCTGTGTGTTTTGTTGGTATTACAAAGGCGACAAAACGACACGGCGACACGGCGACAGGACGACAGGACGAAGGCGACCAAATCTAATGAGTAAACGAAGAAAACGACGAGACAAGTTTAACGCCAAACAAGCCACATGATTTATGGCTGCGTACTGTGGCCAAAAAGAGAGCAAGCTGAAGCTCTGACTTGGACTTGGACTTGGACTCGGAGTGTATGCGTAAGAAGTAGTATATGAAAAGTCGTCATATTATTATAAATAAGGCGCCTAAAAGAATATCATTTTGTGGCACACCTTTGCCTCGTTCTGCCTTTTATGATGATTATTTTTTTCTTTTTTTATATATTTACTGTTTACGTTTATACGATTTTTATGACATAAATCAGACGTCATGCAATCCTCAAGTTGACCCGTCCAGCTAGAAGAACAGAATGCAATTACAGTCGCTTAATAAGGGAAATGGAGTGCATGCAGAGAGTACTTAAACACGCATGAAAGCCCCTAGTATTTACCTTATATTTAAGCCAATTAGATTAAGGACAAATGACGACAGAGGAGGGCTAAGGGAGGAGGAAAGCGGAAAGCGGAAGGAGTTATCCTTTTGAGAAACTTGTAACTTTATTTGCATTCTAGAAATGTTGCTACAATGTGGGTAATTAAAATTGCCATTGCTGCTACACTTTGTGCTCTCTTTGTGTTTATGTTGCCAGCTTGTTTGCCACACTCACACACACACACACACACACACACGTACAGCTCCTGTTAAGTTAAGTTACTTCGTAGCTAAAGCCCACTGTGTTACGTGTATTTGTATCTCCTGCCTGACTCTCATTATGCAGTGCTATTTTAACGCACAGTTTCAGTTTGCCAACTTTAATAATGTGCCTGCCCCTATTTATGGCACTCTTACCCAGCTCATCATTTTCCATAGCAAAGCGAAAGGAAAAACAAAAGAATAACAACATCATTTCTGCCGCATAATTGCAACATTAACAGGTTAATGGCTGTCAGCTCACTCACGAAATGCCTTTGCCGTGTGCCTTGAAATGTGGGTTATTATTACGATGCGCAAATGTGTTATAAACAAATAACCTGAAGTAGTTCGTTCCGGGATGGAGTTGGAGCTGAAGTTGGAGCTGAAGTTGGGGCTGGAGTTGGGGCTGGAGTTGTGTCTGCCGTAAACGGAGAGCCAATGGTCTGGAAAGTGTGCAGGACACAGCTTAGTTATTTGGAAGAAGTCTAGCTAAAATATGCTATACAAACTAAAATGAGACACATGAGAGAAATGAGACATAAGTTCGTGTTTTGGTTTGATATCTTCTCAATAAGCAAACTTGTTTATGGAAAACTTAATACATATTATTCTTATTATATCTTGTAAAGCTGCCAAACCATTCATAATTTATCTTTCAACAATATGAATTCTTGTTCTTAGTACCCATTCGCTTAAACATAATCCTTGTCATTATTAGCTAATCTACCTCTTATGAATAAGAAAATAAAACAATTCAGATTATCATAAATTTGTCTAAAAAAAACCCGAGAATTCCATCAGCACACGCATAAAGGTTTTAAAGTATTTAAAAACAATTTTAAAAGCCAATTGTTTTGACGGCTGGCAAAGAATTTAAAGTCTTTAATTTTGCTGATAAAGATATTAATGTACTTCAGCTTCAACATTGTTGTGGATGAAGTTTGTCGACATCTGTAGGTGTAATTATTATTACATAAAACTTTGAATTGTGCTTGATTCAATTATTTATGATTTTTCATTATTCTGGGCTGACTCTGATCAACCCTTAGAACAAGCTGCCACCCTGAAAAAATCCAGAGCATACATTTTTCCACTTAATTAACATGCAGACCACACCGCACCACACCCTTAGCCTACCCCTTAACCAGCACCCGCACCCTCACCCGCTGAGGGGTTAAACACATTGTTGCAGTTATTAAACTATGTAACATGTTGTTCCAAGACAGGCAAAAGTTGTGTTATAGATATGGTTATGGGTAAAGATATAGATATGAAGTTGATCCACCACCAACAGCCAACAGCTTCCCCCCTCCCCCACCCCATTGTTTAAGCCAAGCCAGAGCTCAATTCTGGCCATTGACTTGCTGGGAAAAGAAGTGGAAGAAAAAAAGAAAAATGGGAAATGGGAAATAAAATGCATGCAATGCGAGTTGTTCTTAGAGGCAACTTTTGCCCGTTCGTTGCATTAACATTTAAATGAGTTTATCTGTGTGGTGCGGTGTGGTGGGGTGGTGCGGTGTGGTGCTCTTGTGGCAGACGGTAATCAAGGGAGCGGCCGGCGCAACTTCAAGTTGAAGTTCTTGACGCGTTCACGGCGAGAATGTGGCATGGTGCATAAATATTTATAGTCGTCCCGAAAGGGCACTAAAAAAGCAAACAGCTTGCCGCGCGGGCAACAGTTTTTAGTGGCAGAGTGGCAATTGGGGCAGTGGCAATGGCAGCGGCAACGGCAGCGGCAGCGGCAGCCTCGACTCCCGAATGACGCCGTCTGATTTATGTGCTTTTGAACATTTTTGCGTAATTTAATTAATGACGGAAATAAGCTGCCAGAATATGCCAGGCTACGCAGCCCGGCTGTCGACCTGCAGACAGACCAAGGGTCAAGGGGCAACAGGGGGGGGAGTGCCTCTAGGGCGTGCACTTCATATCACCTGGCATATGGCTGACGGCGAAGATTAATTAGCTCTAGTAACGCAGTCAAGCGCGGGGGCAGCTTGTTTAGTGCCACAAAACAAATTGCTGGCAATTGCAAAAGTCTACAGCTCTGTGTGTATGTGTGTGTGTATATGTGTGTGTGTGTGTGTGTGTGGGCGTCTGTGTGCTTTGGGAAATCAGCGTAAAGTGCGAGGGTCGCTGCAACAATTAAAATAACATTTCGTGTAGGCGTGAGCACAGCACATGAGTGCAACGCTCATTTAACAGGCGTAGTACGACAGAGAGAAAGTGAGCAAGACAGAGAAAGATAGATAGAGAGGGAGAGAGAAAGTATGCTATATGAATTGAGGCCAAAGAGCATTGAAGGAGCTGCATTATGTCAATGTCACAAGTGTTCATTCATTCAGCAGTTATGCAGTTGCAGCAGGTTAAAGTCGAGCTGGAGATTGGGATTAGGGGGTTGAGAATTAAGGGGATGACCGAGTGAAAGTGTTGACGCCATTTGCCAGCCAAGCAAGCGTAAGTGTTGCATAGTTTACGACTAAACACAGCAGTGGGCGCAATCAGAGCCTCCGACACTGAAACACCACTTGCCACAGAAGATAGAGTAGATAGTTCAGAGTGGGATGGGGGGAGGTAAAGAGGTAAAGAGTGCGATGCAGTGACACATAACCCCAGGGATGTAAAAAATTTAGTACGCTCTTAAAAATTCAAATCACCTAAAAATATGCAACGTTGTCGTTGCCCTGTGTCGCAGTTGTTGTTGTTGTTGGTGTTGCTTTCCCTGTGCTCAGCCATCGTGCAACATTGTATTTGCTTTGGGGCTGAGCTGAAAGGTGAAAACACTGTCAAAGCTGTGCCAACCAAACGAGGTGCATTGAGAGAAACGTGCGAATTTAAGGTATAAAATTAATAAAAATAAAACATTGAAGTAAAGTTTGTTAATAAGGTTTACCTATCAAATACTATATTAATTTAATAATACTTACTATACTTTGTATAAGTAAAACAATTATATAAATACATTTTAAATTAATGTAGAAGTTGATATGTAAGTGATTTGTCAGGTTAGTCAATATTATATGTAATATTCAATCATATTAATATTAATTTTTATTGATTTTATTTAAAACAATTCTTTATTTAATATATATTATATATTTTAAAGTTCAAAAGTTAAGTATAGTATTTCAAATTATTTTAATTGAATAGAAATCCAATTTTGCAGTCTTAACTTTTCTCTCAGTGCGCGTATGTAAATGTGTAGAGCCATTTATGACAGTGTGTGTGTGTGTGTGTGTGTGTGTGTGTTTGCATGTGTGGATACTCTCACTCCTCCACTGCACTAATGAGAGAACACGCTGTGGTATCTTTGCACACGTTTAGTTTTCATAAATTTTCGGTATAAATATTTATGTTCACGTTTTGAAATATGTAAAATCGGTAATTGGAAAATTTTTATCATGCTTGCGTTTCCATGAATTTTCAATGGTTTCCAACTATACTCGTCTGTAACTATGGCTGGCCATGTGGTTTATTCAAATATTGCTCATGGTTCATGGTTCACACGCGGTCTGATATTGAATTCCAATTATGCGATGTAATTAAACATGCCTCGATGTGGATTTTTGCATATTTTCAGTTAAGATCGTTAGAAATTGCTATAATATAAAAAACTTTACTATATTTATTTGGATACGTGTGTGTGTGTGAGTGTGTGTGTGTGTGTGTGTGCGTGAAGGGAAGACACAACTCAGGCATGTGTGCATGTCTGAGCCGACATTTTACTTACATGTGTCAAAGTGCAGCAGCCCAGAACCGAGAGAAGCCAGCAAAAGGAAATGGGGCACAAAAAGCGTCGAGGAAAGACTTCAGGAAGTCGGGACGTGTATTTTTCAGCATATTAAACAAGCCAAGGGTTCTGGCTCCTCTGCAGCTCCTGCAGCTCCTCTGGGTCCAACTCCGGCAACGAATTGGGCGCAATGCATTTGCCATTTGGCATTTGACTGCAGGCTGCAAGAAGCACGCAGCAGGCAGCCGCCTCTGGCTTTGAGACTTTCGTGGCCATGGCCTCTTACTGACTGTCTGACTGTCTGACTATCTGTCGGTCTGACTGTCGGACCACGTTCTCGTCTGCTTGACGTCTCAATTTTTGGCTTTCTTTTTACATCAGCGCTCTTCCTGCTCACGTTTTTGGGCTGCCATGACGCATGACGTAGGTGTCTAGACTTGCTAATGTTTCCTTTTGCAGTTGCACACTCACACACACACACACACCATACACACACACACTCACACACATTGATTCGTCTTGAGCTGCTTGCTGACTCTGGCAAGATGAAGATATACAATTTTCTGCTGAATTATATAATTAGCCTTTTTTTTTTGTTTGTCCAACTGCAATCGGACTTAAAGTTGCACACGTTGCAGGCTTGATTTGAGTGAGTTAACCAACTACTTTTATGGCCATGGCTAACAGTTGAGTGCCTCAGCCTTGGCCTGTCTGTTGTCCCTGCCCATTCCTAATTGACTGACTTGCTTATATATATTCCAGTTGCACAACTGGCGATCTGTGCTGAAAGCCAAATGAGTCAAGTGACAGGAGAAGGCCTTCGGCTACTTTTGGCGCCCTATTAAATATTTAGCCCGCTTTAAGATTCCCGCTGCCATTGACTCCACAGCCAGCCACAGGCCGCAGGACACTGACATACTTCTGCTAATGGCGTCAGCCAACTTGTAATATATTCCCACGCCATTCCGTGCCGAGACTCGCATCGAGGAGCTCACATTCCGCACTCTTCGCATTTAGAGCAACACAATTGCACGTTTGTGTTTCTAGATTACAGCATTGTCTAGCTGCCACACTCTGGAAATGCCACTCTGCCACAGTGTCTCTGTCGCTGCCTCAGCCTCAGCGTCAGCGTCAGCCTGTTGTGCATTATATGTATGAACTATATCTTAATGCAGGCTTCTGCTCTATGTGTGTGTGTGTGTGTTTCTCTCTGTGTATACGGCTCAAGTGATGGCAGGCGAACTGCTTGTCTATGGCTTTATTTTACTATACAACCTTCTCTCTATCTGTCTCTTTTGCTCGCTATGTCGCTGCTTTTTACGGCACGGTTTTGCGGCCATCATAAAATGGCATAAAGAAGGAAGCCAAAGGCAGAGGCAAAATGAAACCAAAAGCGCAGCATACTCGTAGCAGTAAAATGAAGTCTAAAACTAAATCCCACATAAGGTACGAACGTGCTCAACACAAATGCCAGGTGCTTATTTCTCCACCTCCACCTCCTCTCCGTTCTCGTGTTCGTTCTCGTGCTCGTGCTCGTCCTTGTGCTCCTTCTCGTCCTGGTGCGCGTCACATTGGCCAACTGTTTACCTGACTGGATTTTTACAGTGCGCCAGCTATTTGTACCAAACGTTTGTTGTTTTTGCACTTACACACAAAGAGATAGAGATAGAGATAGAGAAAAACACAGAAAGAGACAGGGCAGACAAACACATTTACATTTCTATATATTGCGGCAAAGTTGATGTACTCGAACAAAGCGCTGAGCAAACTTGCCAACGGCAAAGCTAAATCTAAGCCAACAGGCAGTTGGCTCACACTTTGCATATGGCAAACGGCGCGCTCAACTGGAAGCTGTTAAATATCGAACAGACATTTCCACATTTGCCACATTCTGCCGCCTGCCGCTTGCCGCTTGCCGCCTGCCACATGCAACGATAGCGAACGGACCTAGAAGTGACTTTGCTAAATGGTCCGAGATTTGTGCGACATTTTCTGCTGCTGGACCAGATAAGCCTGATGCATGGGCCACAAAAGGCGAACTTAAAGCAACAATTTTGTCAGCTGCCTAATGCACCTTAAAATGCAACACATACTCCAAAATTAAAGCTCTAACACTAAGGCAAAATTACGTTGAATATATAAAATGGTGTCAAGTCAAGTGCACTGCAAATTAAGTCTAAGAATCTCTAAGACTTGTTTAAAAGGTTCGTTTTCAGAGAGTTAAATAGGTTTATAGAGGCGCTGAATCCAAGATTTTAGTTCCAATCTTCGCTCAATTTAATACAACAAATAAAAGCTTTATTACTTTGCACTCGGTTTACATTTTTCTCAAATTTATCTACATACTCAACATTGTTTAATATTCGAAGAGACTCAACTCACTTAAACTAACATTAATTAATGCATTTTCTTAGGCAATTACGTTTTATTAACAAATATTCTTTCAATGTAGTATATTAATACGTTTTTAATTCGCTAGAAGCGTGAATTCCTTAAGTAATTATGAAAAAAGTAAAAGCCTTGTAAAGGAATTCCGTTGGCATTCATTATTTATTATCTTATCAGACACTGTCTAAGCTGACAAGTTGCAGCAGGATGAGAGTTCGATTCAGACTTCTACTGCCACTCCCACTTCCAGTCAGAAGGACACTAATGAGAACACGGGCACGCACTCGACTGACTCGAAGGACTACCGAGTCCGTATTCGACTCGGACTCAGACTCGGACTCCAACTCCGACTCGAAGCAAGTGAAGTCAAGTCTGAAATGTGTCAACACCTGCTGTTGCTTCTGCGACAACATTGCCACTCGTAGACTAGAAACTGAACTGAACTGAACTGATTTTCTTTGCCATTTTCATAGAGTAATTGCTTTCTGTTGTTGTCTTGCCACATGCCGCAGTGGCATTTGTCTTAATAAAGTTGACTCTGACACACTCTGGCATTGCTTTCATTCTATGCCATTAACTTGGCGCTTGCAGTTCACTTGCTTCAACATTTTGACGGCAATTGGATGTTTTGACTGTGTTGCAAGCTTCAATCATTGTAAAATTAAGGCCATAAAAAATGACGCACTTCTGCGAGACGATGGGAGGGTATCAGGGGATTCTGACTCTGCTGCCAGAAAGTGAAGAAAATCAAATAAAAATCAAGTGCTGACTCAGTTCGTCTGGAAAACCACGAACAGAGTGTGGCATGCAAAGCAGAGATAAGGAGAAAGAAAACAACAACAACAACACAAACTGTGGCAAGACATGGCTGGGCGTTAAGGGGCGTGGCAAGTCATTTACATGGCCACAAAATACAACAATGAACGACGCAGCAAAACACAAAATGTTGGAAAGGCATCCATGGGAGCTGGAGGAGAATTGCAAACGCATGAGTGCGTCTGCTGCTTGGCCATTCATGTTTGTGTGAGCCTAAGTATAACACACATACACACACACACACAGAGATATTAAAGTTGGCCCATCAGAAGCGATTTGGGCTAAACCGAATGCATTGGCCAGAACACAAGGTGTAAGAGCGCCTCGGAGGCTAAAACAAATGATGCAAATACGTTTGCGTGCCCTTGTCAAGGCAACGGGCGAAGCAGAGACAGAAGGAAAGCGAAAAAGAAAAATATACGTGAATTTTTCTTAGCGCACAGGCAATTTTTACCTGCCGCCAGTTGCCAGTTTGCCAGCCTGGCAGTCTGGCAGCTGGCAGTTTGGGAGCTGTTGCCGTTGCCGTTGGAAGTTAAGTATACGTAACGTAAACGCAAATTTAATGCTTGAAAAATTCGCTTAAATGGATTTAAGTGCGGCATTATTTTTTGAACTTCTTTTCTGCCCCTTGTTGTTGGGCTGTGTGTGTGTGTGTGTGTGTGTGTGCGTTATCTTTGTGGCGAAACGTTTGCCAACAGATAAATGAAAATCTTCAAAAAGATGAAGTAGCAGCAGCAGCGGAAGCAGAGCAAGGGTCTTTTGTGTTTATTGTGGCTACTTATCGACTCTAAACAGTCCAGTTCAGTTTTGACCAGGCTAAGATTATAATGGAGCAACTTGTGGTGACTTTGAGGGTGCATGACATTGCGTATACGCAATGTTGAACTCATGAATGCAATAGAACGCATTAGCAAGGGTTTCAAAATTAATTACACAGCAACAACAACAACAATAAGCTGCATTTGCATATTAAACAAGGCGACCCCGTTTTAGACCCAGGGAAGTCCTCAGTTTATGCCGTGCGTCAATTTCAAATGCAGAGCAAAGCAATGGCTTTTAATTCCGTCTTAAGAGGTTTTGAAAAGTACTCGACTTTTGCATGATTCAAATCATTCGCACTCGCATTCGCATTCAACTGTAGCTGGTTTTGTTTAGAGTCCAGGCCAAGGCGAGTCGAGGCTGCACCCGACCCAAATACTCACTTCATATCTGCCCTGAAATTTATACGCTGACGCAGCACATAATCTACGCGGATAGAGCTTAACCTCTGACCCTGATATTTAGATTTAAGCGCTTATCGATGGCGGCAACAGCAGCAGTTGTGGCTTCTTGGGGGGGGTCGCTTAAAATTTACGACTTGTCTGCCCCGCCGATGCAAAAGCCACACAGTTTTTTATAGGCAATTAAATTCTATAATCCATGGCAACTGAACTGAGCGGAACCAACAGCTTCTGTCGAGGGTTGTGGGGGGTACTAACCACTTCTAGGGACTCTTTTTTTTGTGGGAAGAGATTTGCATATTGTCTGCTTACGATCAACTACATTTTGTTAAAGCTTAATAGAGCTAACCATCAGAAAAAAAAGGTTAAATGGAAAATGAGTGAGAAGCACAAAATATAAAAAGGAAAACCCAAAGCACAGGCGACTTCGGTCAGTGATAACCTTCAGCATTATAGTGTGAAGTAATGAATATTAAACTGAAATTTGCAGGACACACACACACACACACACACACACACACATACACACACACACACAGTTGTATATTCCCATGTAGATGGATGGAAAATCGAAGACGCAACAACGCCGCACGTTGACAGAGAGCAAATATTTTGACAGCTGTCAGTTGAAGAAAATGATTTTACATTTTCCCTTTTTGTGCCAGTCGCCTTCTTCTTTTGTATATATTAACGGTTGTTGTGTGTCTGTGTCTGTGTGCGTATGTGTCCCTTTCACACCAGTTGTTGGGGTAGGGTCTGACTCAGGGAGGGAGCTGGCAAGAAGGTGCCGCATGCCAAGCTGATAGACAGGCGGACAACGTGACTGCTCCTTTAACACCAATTGCTTTTTAATGCATGCATGTCCTGGCACACTCCGACAGTGGGAAAGAGAGAGGGAAAGAGGGAGGGAGCACGAGGAGTAAAAGGAAAGGGGGTCGAAGGGACTGGCAAAGCAAATATGTCTGTACGCAGGACGTTTAAAAAATTGATTGACATTTTTGGTGAGCACACACATTTCGTCTTATTTTATATGCAAAGCAGCAACACACACACACACACACACACACTTGGGTATGCATACATACATATGTCAATGTCGCGCTGACAGACAATAATGACGTTAAAATGCTCAACATTTTCCTGCCGCTATTTGGGTCGCTTCATGTTGCCCTTGCCCCATTGTACACTCAGAGAAATAAGCAAGCAATGTTTAAGTAAATATTCTTTTATGTGAAAATGATAAATTTATATAAATATAAAAATATTTATCACAAAAACTATAATTTGGAACTTCAAATAATACTGATCATAAGGAGGATTACAATTTACTCGGCTTCTTGTCAATTCTCAACTGTCGACCGCTTACTTAGGACTTCTCAGGAAGTGAAAGTTCTGAACAATCTGGATATTTCCATGTTTCGGGCAACGACGGTCCATATTCCAATCTGTACAAATAGTCGCGCATAAACTTGCACACGTTCTTGGGCAGCGGATGCAAATTTGAAAGATCTGCAAATAATGAAAAGATCGATTTAAAAAATGCAACAGTTGATAAATCAAATGAGACTCACTGTTTTTCACTAGGAAGTCGGCCACACTCATGGCAACAACAAAGGAAAGTTCATTGACTTCACTAATCAAGGGATACAAATTACCGGTCTGCAGACTCTCATCGGATGGATAGTTGGCCAGAACGTGGGCCACGTTCAGGTAAATGTCATCGGGCAGGTAACGAGCACGCATGCAGAGTGCTCCGAGAGCGATGCCGGGAAATGCAAGGCAATTGTTTGCCTGCCCGGTGGTGAAACGCTTTCCATTGATGACAACGGGGGGAAAAGGTGATCCCGAGCTGAATATCACTCGACCCTGCAAAGGATGTGCATAAGAATCGTAGCTTATTTAATTGCTATCTCATTACCTCAGTGTGCTGAAATGCCTGCTCGGCTGTGCACTCTGCATTAGACGTGGGATTCGATAGGGCAAACACAACGGGCCTTTCATTATGCTGTGCCATCAATTGCAGAACTTTCTCGCTAATCACACCACCTGTGCCTGTGGCAGCAAGAAGCATAGCAGGCTTCAGTTTATCCACAGCTTCCTCCAGATTGGTGATCGGTTCCAGTTGCTTTGCATAGACACAAGTCTCTTTATTCAATTCCGTTGACGATGTCGTCAGGAGTCCGTTTAAATCAAACATATAGATATTTTGGCGAGCCTCCTCTTGGCTGAGACCACGTGATGTCAGCTCTGTAACCAAGAGATTCGCAATGCCGACGGAAGCGCTGCCCGCTCCGATAAAGAGAATTACTTGATCCTCGAGCTTACACTTCAAGAGACGCTCGGCCCCCAAAATGCCGGCCAAACCAATGGCGGAAGTGCCTTGAATGTCATCGTTGAAGTAGCTAAACTTGTACTGGTACTTCCGGAGGAACTTGAAAGCATTCGGCGTGGCAAAGTCCTCAAAGTGTATTAAGGTATCGTCGCCAAAACAGGTCACAACTGCCTGCATAAATTCCTCCACAAAGTCATCGTACTCGGCGCCCTTGATCCTCTCCAAGCGAGCGCCCACATAGTGCGGATCCCGGAGGAGCATCTTGTTGTCGGTGCCCACGTCCAGAGTAATGGGCAGGAGGAAGTGCGGTGGCACCCCTCCCAGAGCTGTATAGAGAAAGAGCTTACCCAGGACAATGCCCATGCCATTGGCCCCCATGTCACCCAGTCCAAGTATTCGTCCTCCGTCCGTCACGCAGACGCCACGCACATTCTGCACTGACCAGTTCTGCAGGACATCGATTATGTGACCCCGGTCATAGATGGTCACAAACATGCCCATGCCGCTTCGATAAACATTCGAGAAAACTGTAACGGCACTGCCCACGGTGGGCGTGTACATGATGGGCAAGGTCAACTCCGTATGCTCCCTGATGAAGCGGAAGAAGACACGCTCGTGAAGCTGGCGCAAGGACATCAGATAGGTGTACTGTCCTAGGGGATCCTGGCGTGCCATGAAGTTTGTCTTGGCCACTTCGACTTGTTCTTCAATGGGTCGAAAAGAGCACGGCATCAGACCATGAAGACTCAATAATTGGCGTTCCTTCATGGTAAATGCGAGGCCCTTAATTATGAAGATTCTATTAATATTGAAGATGTGATCACTCTCGACACTCTAAACACACCTTATTGTAGCGGGAAGTCATGATGGCATCTGTGTTATTCTTCAGAATCTCACTATACAGATTCGAGTGTGTGCAACGCCTCACATAGTGACAGATTTTCAGCGGGTTACGAAACAAGCTAGGTATGGAAATGGAGTTGAAAAAGATTCTAATCATTCAATCACTTACCATGCAACTGTCAATCGTCCTGATGTCAGCTCTATCCTATTCAGTGTCATTATTGAGGCCAAAGGTATATACAAAAATTAAAAAAAATAAAAGCATTTGACAATGCAACTTTGAATTTTAATTGATGTTAGTGAACAACAACAAAATTATATCAAATATTTCACAGCCAGCTGTGTTACTTCTCAGGAGTCGCTTTCGAGTCCTGTTCAGGCGCCTTCGGTAGGGGAAGACTAGACATCTTTGGGTACTTCCAAGTGCAGGTCACTGAAGATTCATAATTCGTATGGTACTGTTGACCCTTGACAAACTCGCAGATATCATCGGGAATCGGATGCACGTTGGCCATGTCATTGTCAATGAAATACTGCACTGCATCTATGGCAATCATCAGGGCCACATCACAAGCCTCCGCAACATCTGGATAGAGTTTATCAGGGTTCTCTTTGTCGTCTACAACATAGTCTGCTAATGTCTTTGCCACAACGAGGAATACGTCGTCGGGTATACTATAGGGTTTCACACACAACACGGCCAGGGCTACGCCGGGAAAGGCAAAGGAATTGTTGGCCTGGCCGGGAACAATACGCTTGCCATTGACCACAACGGGGGGGAAGGGAGAGCCAGAACAATACAAAGCGCGACCCTGATAATAATAGAGTTATCGTAGTGTCAAATTCACATATATCTTTGTATTTTTTATGAATCTTTTATTACTATATTAACCTTCTTCTAAGAACCATATAGTGATAAGAAAATAAGAAAAACTGTATCGTAAACTTTAGTGTTAGACCGAAGAATAGCATGTATAAAAGGATAATGAGTGTCTCTTCAATGGATATGAGTATGTTTTACAGAATATGAATGGCAGAAAGGAGAAAACGATAGGTTAACCTGATGAAGATATACATATTTATATAGCTATATAAATATCTAATATTAGAGAATCATCCTCTAGTTGAGGGGTGAGAAGAAGAAATTACCCTACTTACCTCTGTGAAATTGTAAGCCTGCTCGGCGGTGCATTCGGCCTTGCTCGTTGGATTGGAACACGCAAAAATTGCCGGTCTCTCGTGATTTTTTCCCATCGATCGAATAATGTTCTCTGTGAAGATTCCTCCCACGCCTGTGGCCCCCAATAATATTGAAGGTTTCAATTGATCCACCAAATCCTCTAGATTACCGATTGGGGGTAAATCCTTAAGGAATGGCTTCGTATCTGGCAAGACGTTCTGCCTATCCTTGGTTAGCAAACCTTCAGTATCGCTCATGTAGATATTCTTGACAGCATCCTCTTCGCAGATGCCCCGACTGATCAGCTCCTCAACCACCAGTTTGCCAATGCCCAAAGCGGCGCTGCCAGCTCCCGCGAAGATGATGATGTGATCTTCGAGTGGAACCTTTGTTATACGCTCCACCCCAAGGAATCCTGCCAGACCTGTGGCCGCTGTTCCTTGAATGTCATCATTGAAGTAGCAATAGGATTTTTGGTATTTGTTGATGAACTTGAAGGCATTCGGCGTGGCAAAGTCCTCAAAGTGAATGAGTGTCTGGGGTCCCCAGCATTTGACAATTGCATCCATGAACTCCTGCACCAGTTCTTCGTACTCCTCCCCTTTAATCCGCTCCTCACGTACGCCAATATACAGAGGATCGGCCAAGTGTTGTTTGTTGTTGGTGCCGACGTCCAGGAGTACCGGCATTAGAAATTCAGGAGGCACTCTACCCAGTGCCGTGTACAAATCCAGTTTGCCAACTGAGATGCCCATGCCGTTGGCACCCTGATCCCCCAGTCCAAGAATTCGCTCGCCATCTGATATGCAAACGGCACGTATATCCTTGCCCGGCCAGTTCCTGACCACTTCAACAATGTGACCCTTGTCAAACTTGCATATATACATGCCCAATATGGCGTAGTGTAACAAACTGAAATTGACACAGGCCGCGCCCACCGTGGGCGTATACACAATGGGCAACACGTCCTTCACACGATCGGTGACGAACTGGAAATAGAGGCGTTCGTGACGCTGTCTAAGTTCCCTCAAGTACATATATCGATGCAGATCCGATGTCTGCGAAGCGAAGTTGGTTGACACGGCGTGAAGTTGCTCGGTCATGGTGCGATAGGCTGGAGGAAAGAGTCCACTTACATTCAGTCTCTGTCGCTCCTCGTGAGTGAAGCCCATACCCTGTAGAAATAGGTGCCTTAAAGTGATCCGACTCCCAAGCTAAACTCACCTTATTATACTTCGGTTGCACGACATTGCGGTAATCAATTCTCAATTTCTGTGGTTCCCAATGATATCTGGACACGGCAGGAACTTCCCTCTGCCTCTGTGTGCATATTGAGGGACTAAGAGTGTGTGGCAATTATAAAAATGAAAAGAAATTCAGTATTCAGGCAGAGCTTACCTGAATCCGCGACTTAAGCCAAACATCATTTGACTGTAAGCCATTTTCTAATTTTTTTTTATAAAAATAAAACAAAAGAAAAATAAATGATTAAGTCTTAATTATTTAAAAGGAATGCCATTTATGTATAAATATGAAATCTGTCAATGGTTCCTGTGATTAAATTATTGTTAATAATTTAAATGTAAAATCATTTGGACAACAATTAAATAACACAGATTTCCTATGAATCGAGGGAATTGTTGACATTGTTGTTGCCACAGATAAATTACAAATTGTAAAAGAAAATGTCCCTGTGCTCGGCCAATTTGCATAAGGGTCAACTAGTCAGTTGGCCCAGTCAGCTAGCTGCCAAGTTGACCTCAGCTCTGAGCCTGACAATACTATTTAGATGCTTACTTATTATTCATTATGTATTATTATGCAAATCACTGGGCAACTCAATGTCTAAGGCTTTGCTCATTTTAATGAGCATGTTTTCTTTTTCATTTCCAAGTTGTTGTTGCTGTTGCTGTTGCACAAGCTTAAGGAGGTGGACAATAAAGGGCATTGTCAGTGGGAGCTCATTAGATGTCGTTTTATTTTAGGATGTTGACATCGAGAGGAATGAGATACAAAGTTGAAAGTGGAAAGCGACAAGCGGCAAGTGGCAAGCGGCATAGGGAAGACGCAGGAACAACACAAATTGACTCTTAGCGCTGCCATCAAAGGATTTGTCTCTGAAATAAAAAGTTGCCTACTTTTCAACGCTTCAGCCATTGCTTACTAATTGCGCCAAATTAGTTGACAACTTAATGTCGTAAAATTTTTAGCTAAATGCCTCAATCTTTCGTTAATGACATTGACAGTGGGACCGTGAAAGAGTCTCCTCGCCATACAAGCATTTATTTTCGGAGGACGCGAGGCACGTGATGTTTCCGAGTACGTGACATTCTGGCCACAGTCGTTGTCAAATCTGCAAGGACCTCTGCCATGTTGTGTTTGTTTACGAGTGTGTGCATTGTTCTCTCATATTACGAATATACATGACTTCTTTTGTCTGGATGTTGCGCCCGATGCCGCCCCATAAATTAGCTTTGTGTGTGTGTGTCTAAATTATAATAGTTTAATTAGTTTTTTGTGCGCCTGACACACGCTGTCGCTGACAGTTTCATTAATAGATGCATGAACTTTAATTAACTCAAGTTCCTCGCTTGCTCTCCAGAGTGACCTTTAAATCTACGGAAATGTATTTTGTATTATTTTGTGTATACTTTTATATGAAACCGTGCTCACATTGGCTTTACTTTCTTGGACTCTTTACAGAACATGTCAGGGACTTCAGCTGCGGCCCGTTGCACTACAAAACCTTTTACATGGACGAACACAACAATGCGCTCTACGTTGGCGCCATGTAAGTATCCAAATCCGGCTGGAAGATAAGAATGAGTATTTGGGATAAGTGTGAGATTTATAAGCAGTTGGACAACTATGCAGACCAAGTTCACAGCGCACTTGATGTCCTCGAGCCTCACACTAGCGAGCGCGATAATTACACACTTCCGGTCTGACTGTGCGAACTTCCGGTGCTGGGCGGGGCTGTAGATTTGTAGGAGTAACAGCTACTTTTGCTGCTGCATATTTCATTTTTGGTCCAAGTTTGTTGGCAACACTGTCGGCATACATAATTATGAATTAATGCTTGATGGGTGGGATCGGAGTCAGGTCGGGTTGTGGCAGACAGAGCAAGGCCAGGTCAGACTAGTTCTCCAGCTCAGTTTGACAATGGCCGTCGTTTGCTCATTTGTCTGCCGCAAGTTGAACATGGCCGCATTTTAACAGTTGCGGTCTGTCGGGAAAGAGGAGGAGAGGGGTAGAGGGGGTCCCGCCTCCACAGCTAAAAGCAGCCAAACAAAGTAACCAAAATTACCACTTGACTCGAGCGCCATTTTTCCAACGCAGCCACAGCTACCAACCGACAGAGGGCAGCGGTCGTCGGGGCATCGTCAGTGACTGTTCGTAGTCCCGAAATGAAGATTAATGGTTCTGAGTTGTTGAGGGGCCAGCGACAGCGCCTAAAACTCTGCCGGAAACTACATAAAACACACTTTAGCACCGAGACTCGTCGACGGCTTTTCCCCTTTTCCCCATTTCCAGTTGAAACTTTGGAGTGGCCCGTAAATGGCACTGGAAATGTGAATGTGGCTGCCGCTTAAAGTTTTGCCACAGACGCAATATTGCGACAGCGACATCGACATCGATATATCAGTCAATCAATCAATCAATCAATCGCAAGCCTGGCCACTGCAACACGGTAAATGTCGAGACGCCGCAGGTGCGGCAAAGCCTAAAAATGTGCCACGTCTGTGGCATATGCAACGAAATCATTTTTCAAAAACTGCTCAGCGCATACAGACAGCTAGAAAGCAAGACAAACGAACCGATAGATAGATATATAGAAATACAAGTACAACCAATTGACAATTTCAATTGCCAAACAGTCGTCGATGGTTGTGAAATGTTGCCACCAACGGACAACGATGATGTTGCCTCCTTTTGGGGTCTACGTCTGTGTGTGTCACAGCATTAACTTATCGTATGTCATGGCACGAGCTCGGGATTAACTCAAGTGTCAACTTCATTGCCCTATAAGATCCACACAAAACCCGGCTAAAACAATGTGTAATCTATTTCCCATTATCTCTTGCAGGGATCGCATATTTCGTCTCAATCTGCGCAACATCAGTCAATCCATCTGCGAGGTAAGTGAAATGATTCAACCCAAAGAGAATAGTTTAAGTAAAAGTAGACGTAGTAAGAGTGAAAGTAGCATGTCAATTGATTGCAGGTAAAGAGGAAAATACGAAATAAATAGCGCATGTAAATGGACAAAATACACAGACGCCGACGCAGACAAGCTGACACTCTTAGCCACTTGAGTGTTGCTTGCCAGACAGGCACACAGGCAGTTGTTGACACACTCAGATACACCTACACACACACACACCTTATACACACACACACACACACATATGTTCAACTCACTTGCAGGCTTTTCACCTGGGCAGACAGTAAAGTGGTTTGCCGAGATTCTCTCTATTCGGTTTGCTTCTGTTCATGTACCTTGTGACATCTCTTCATACACACTCACCTGTACACTTGCCATGTGCTGCTTTTCAAGTGTTTTGCCCTGAATTCCATTTATTTATGCATTTTAAAATATTTCATCTATTTTACGAATGTCTCTTGCAACTGAAAAGCCACAATGAATTGTTTGTTTACAACAAAATGTTGTCAGTTGAATGACAGCAAATTGTAAATAATAAAAGTGGAACTCATTATAATCATTCAGTTGGAAAAACTAATAAATATCTGAATAAATTAACAGTCGACGGACAATATCAATAAAAAGCTCATTTTTATTTGCAATCTCAAAAATGAAATTGACCATTTTCAATTATATATTTGCATTCCAACAGAATTTTCAATAAATTTTAAATCAATTTATTCCAATTGTTATGTTGAAATATATATATCAGGCTACTCTTACTAGTAATTAAAAAAATACAAATATTTATATAATTTCAAATAGTTCTCACTGTCTTCAGACATTTCGCACTAAGCTAAAGTCATTAAAAACCTTTCAGTATTCTAGGAAATTTACGATATTCGGAATCGCTGTCAAGAAACTTTGCTTTTTCTTTCAGCCACTGCAAATCCGAGAGTTTCCCCAAGTTGTCTATGGGCTGGCGGACAATTGAACTTTAATGATTTCGTCTTGAACTATCAATATCCGCTTCCGTTTCAAGTTCATTGCATTGGCATTGGCATTTCCCACTTGCCAGTCGCATTTCGCATCTTGCATTTGGTTTCGCAGCCGGACAAACCATTTGCTGCTGCCTTTTGCCACATCTTTTGAGTCATCCTAGCGCCACTTTGCCCCAGTTGCATCAAATGCTTTCAACAGCAATTATTTGTGCTAGCGCTCCCAGATCCGTTCAGTTCAACTTTGGCCTGCACAAATTGCGTTTCAAGTTGAATCGTAGCACTTAGCCACAGTTTCTTCTTTTCCCCCTCCCGCTACCCACTTGCCTCACCGAGTGGCGCCTTAAAGTGCAGGCGTGTCCACTGAGGCAGGCAAACTGTCAACAGCACAGGATATTGTGTTCACATGGCCAGAGCGAAGTGTGTCATTTCTTAGATTTCTATATAAGATCTTATTGATTTGCCGTGGAATGCACATTAACAATTGCCATGGCCAAAAGAAAATAAGTGAACATTTATCGGAAACGTGCGACAATGCGAAGTCGCTGCTGAAATTGCCAAAGTTTTTCTTTCTTCGGCTTGTGCTTTTCTTTTTTGCGCGTTGCCGTTCAAAATTCAAGTGCAGGCGAAAATCGAATTAAATAAACAAATGCTCAACGTGAGTGAAATACCAACAATAACAAAAAAAAAAGAGACCAACAACAACAACAACAAGTACAACAAATAACAATAAATACAAAAAGAGAAGCAGCAGTGCCTCACCAGCCAGCAAGCACATACAAACATACACATACGTATTCACATACACACATTCACTTACCAACACAACCACACGAGATGGGCGTCTTGATTGTACGTGTTTTGTGTGTTTGCAACACACACACACACACACACACACACATACAAACACACATACAAGCACACTCGCACATTTACAAACAATCTTCAATTGTTGCTCGTTCCCCATTGTTGTTTTTGCCTGTCGCGTCGCCTTCTTGATAAGCATGAAATTTTATCACGCTTTCAATAAAGTTTTGGAATATTTGTTAAGCGTGTCGACCTAAATTAAAGTGTGCATGAATTATTTTTAAACATTTTATATATATACTTATACATTTCACGCTTCCACTCGTTTATAACTTAAAGTTTGCATCTCTTTGCAGCGTGATGTTTTAATACTGGAACCCACCGGCTCCGATATCCTCAACTGTGTATCCAAGGGCAAGCGAGAGGTTTGTTCTAGCCACAAATATTTAAAAAAAAATATATATACCCATGCACATATCCATATCCCTTGCAAAATTTAAAGAAAACTTGCAAGTGCTGCAAAATATTTGTATTTTGGCCATCATCTCGTTACCCGATACTCATGCATTGCCTTCATATTTTTTGTCTGTTCCTCGCCCCACAATACACAATTATTTTTGTTGCTTTAACTATTGTTTTTACTATGAATTGAAACACAAATCGCATCACTGATGGGCACTCATCAAGAAGGTCGAGTGCCGCAATCACATTCGCGTCATTCAACCGATGAACTTCAATGGACACCGACTCTACGTCTGTGGCACGAATGCTCACAACCCCAAGGATTATGTCATAAATGTGAGTAACTGTAGATATGTAGAGCATTCTTTAAAGATGAGCACTTAGCCAAGGTCTGACTTTGCCCCGTTTGCCGTTTGCCTAATTGTGAATGGCAGTCAAGATGGAAGTTAATTTTGCCGGCAGCAGAAACGCGGCAAATTCAGTGAATGCCAAAATTAAAGTCAACTAATGCGCTTTCCTCCATCCTTTTTGTTTCCCCCCTTCATCATCTCTCTTGCAGGCGAACTTAACACATTTACCCAGATCCCAGTACGTGCCCGGCATTGGGTTGGGCATTGGCAAGTGTCCCTACGATCCCGCTGACAACTCAACCGCCGTCTATGTGGAAAACGGAAATCCCTTTGGTTTGCCTGCGCTGGTAAGTCCAAGTCTCGCAAGTCGCAATGCCGACGGAAGGAAAAATAAAAGAAAAAGAAAAAGAAAACGAAAAAGAAAAGTGAAGAAAAAAGAAACGAAAAATGTCAATTGTAATAAAATTACAAAAGTAAAGTAAAGGCAAAGGCAAGGCAAGGAAGGCAAAGGACGAGAGCGTGTAGAAAGTCGGAAGTGGTGGCGCTTTGGGGAATGGGAAATGGGCAATGGGGCATGGGCAGGGGGCAGGGGGAGTTTCTAGGGGAAAAGCAAAGTTCTGGGAGGCCAAATGGCAAGAAATTTAAAAGAGTCGCAATAAAGCAGCTGAAATTAAATTAGAGCGAGAGCACACACGCACACACACACGCACACACACGCACAGCGAGGCAAGAAGAAGCTATGGAGTGAATCGGGTCTGAGGCACGTGCTTACACTTTACTCGTAATTGTGTGCGTGTGTGTGTGTTATGCTTTCCCTTTGCCTTGGAAAATCAAATTTCCCGAATATTTGGCGCTAATTTGCCTGCATTGCCTGCGATCCAGCACAGACTACGGCGTAATCCATTTGACTTTGCCCTCTTACTATCCTTGCAGTACGCCGGAACCAATGCCGAGTTCACTAAAGCTGATTCCGTAATATTCCGCTCGGATCTGTACAACTTTACCAACGGCCGTAAAGAGGCTAACTTTAAGCGAACCGTTAAATACGATTCCAAATTACTAGACAGTAAGTATTCCGCAAATTGATGAACATAAAAACAATATATATGAAAATATTTCTACAATTTGTAAAATTGATTTGAATTGTTCCCCAAAATAATAACAAACTAACAACTAAAATTATTTCCATTTAGAATCAATACATTTTTATAAATTCATTGCATATTTTACCACCAGTTTGATGGAAAATATCTAATGTTTATTTACGCATCACTTCGATTACATTCAGCAATAATTTCTTATGATTTCCAAATGAAATTTCAACTATTTCTCTCAGTTAATATTTACGTTTTTCCATTTCAAACAAATTTCTATTTGCTAAAGAATATTAAATTACCTAAAAGTACACAATAAATAGAATATAATGAAATTAAACTAAAGTGATTATTTAAGCAATACTTGAAATAAATAAACAATTCTTTTGAAGAGTTTTTCTTTCATTTAATTATAATTATTGCCATTTATCAATTATAATATTAATTATTCAAAAATTTATCAATAATCTCTTTTATTTTAGAACCCAACTTTGTGGGCTCCTTCGACATCGGTGACTTTGTGTACTTCTTCTTTCGGGAACACGCCGTGGAGTACATCAACTGTGGCAAGGCTGTCTATTCACGTGTGGCACGCGTCTGCAAGAACGATCGCGGTGGCAAGTACATGATCAGCCAGAACTGGGCCACGTATCTGAAGGCGCGTATGAACTGCAGCATCTCCAGCGAGTTCCCCTTCTACTTCAACGAAATTCAATCCGTTTACAAGATGCCCAACGATGATAGCAAGTTCTATGCCACATTTACAACGAACACCAATGGACTGATTGGCTCTGCGGTCTGCAGTTACGATATACGGGATATCAATGCGGCCTTCGAAGGTTAGTGGGTGACTGTGTGGATGTGTGTGAGTGTGTGTGTGTGTGTGTCTCTCTTTCTGAGAACGTAAGCATGAGATTTATTGCATTGGCAATAATTCTCTGTGGCGCCATTTTTACGAACGTTCATGTGGCTACGTTTGACTTCTTCCAACGTTTTCCCATTACGTTTCAGGCTGCAGCTGCCGGAAGAAATTACACTCACAGGTGCTGCATGTGTGTGTGTGTGTTTGTGTGTGTGTGTGTGTGTGCTTCTGTGTGTTTGTCGTACACAGCAGCAGCTTTGGCATTTTAGCGTTAAATGGCGCGAGTTGAATTGATGTGCCTGCTGCCATTGGGGAGGTTGATTCTGTAGCTTCTCTTTCGTTGCTCGACGCTTGGCTGGCTTTAAATGCTTTAACATTTGCCACAAAATGGCGTGCTGCTTGACTAACGGTAACGGCAATGGTAACAGCAGTAACAAGATATGCGTGACAGGTGTTAACAACGCCCCTGCGACCCAGCTTGCAACACGCAATCCACGACGCATGCAATTTGTAATGCAACGTCATAAGCACAAAAATTTGCTGGCAGTGCATAAAATCTGGCGTGCAACTTGCAACGCATGTCATAATTTAATCCCAACTAGAACGAGTGGCAGTCTCTCTTCATCTGCCACATGCCACCGTCACCGCCACCGCCACCGCAACTGCCACCGCCACTTATGTATGTGGCAAGTTTCATATACGAGTATATACTTAAGTATATTTCTATTCTGGTTCTCTATTAACATGCAAAGTGCATGCTTTCAAATAGTTGCAAATGTTCAAGTTTTGTATATGTCAGCACGAACAACAACAACAACTACAACCGAATTTGTAAGAGCAACAAACGCGACAGCTACAGATGTTGCACTACATCTGGAAATTCATTTCCGTTGCAAGTTCAGTCGAATTCAATTTGTGTGCAAGATTAATCAGTTGTATGGCATGACATGTCTGCAGAAAGATTGCAAATGGATTAAAGTGACATTCAAATATACTTACATATATGTATATATATATGTATATTCGGTATTCATAAATAGTTTGGGCGAGTACTCGTACCAATATTCAAGCCGCTATTCATGAATTTACTTAGGCGACAGCTGCCAAATTCAAGTAGCGCCAATCACACACGCAAATGGCAAGTTGGAAAGTTGTGTGAGCACTTTGTTCAAAAGTTCATTAACACCATAAAATTGTGTGTATGGAGCAGTGCCAAGACCAAGAGACAGACAGACAGAGAGACAGAGAGACGGCGACACAGACTCAGCGCCAGCAGGCAATTGGCAGTAAAAAATCTGGCATACACTTAAAATTCATTATGAAATGTTTGCGGGCATGTTGCATATACTAACACACACTCACACACACTCACTCACACATCGATGAGTGTGTGAAAAAATGCTCCAGAGCCAGAGCAATTAATTACGAAAAACAAATGATTATGCAGCAAACACTTAAAGTACTTTGGCTGCTGCAAACGAACTGATCTCTGTCGCTCCGTCTCTCTCTCTCTCTCCCTTTCTCTCTCTTACTTGTAATTAGTAGTTCGAACTGTTTGCTGTTTTTTTGTTTTTGGCCAGTCTCGTGTCTGGCTGGGCCACAAATCAGCGCCAAGAGCTCGGCAATTTATCATTTACCACAGCGCTGACACACATAAATTTAACGTAGCATACTTTTCAGGGCTGCACTTTTATGCACTATATAAAATACGACTCACACCACTCTTTATCTCTCTCTCTCTCTCTCTGCCCTTTCTTTTTTATATTGCGTAGGCAAGTTCAAGGAACAGGAAAAATCCAACAGCGCCTGGCTGCCCGTGCTGAACTCGAAAGTGCCGGATCCACGTCCGGGCACATGCCACAACGACACCGCAACATTGCCGGACTCGGTGTTGAATTTCATACGCAAACATCCGCTAATGGACAAGGCGGTCGATCATGAATTTGGCAATCCGGTATTCTACAAACGAGATGTAATCCTCACCCGCCTCGTGGTAGACAAGTAAGTAAAATGTGTAAATGTATTCATTAGCGAACTGCAGCTCCAGTTGCCTTTAGTTGCCTTTTGGTTGCTTCTGGCAACAGGCCACGTACTGCCATCTGTCTGTCTGTCCGCCTGTGTGTGAGTGTGTGTGTGTGTGATTCGCTTGTTGACATTTGCCAAGTTTATGCAGTGCAGTCCTTGTGTTGGCCACAGCCAGAACAACAGTCGACCCAATGCTCTGACATCTGGGAGCACTCGCTCACTGACAGCACAAATGTTTTTCCAACTGCATTTTCTTTGGATTCTGTTGCTGTTTCTCTGGCTGTTGTGCAGCATAACGACTTGTAAAATAACTTGGCCGGAACTTATGAGCAATGCGCCGCAGGATATGCTTTTAGTTAAACGCTTTGTTTTCCAACTTTGCCAACTCGCGTGCATTTGAGATTTGTTTCACAAAAAATATGTCTGGGCATGAGACTTTTACCGACTCTCTGTGCGCGATTTATCAAACTCTATCTTTGTTTTTTTTTTTTCATTCTCTTGCACTTGTAGAATTCGCATTGACAAACTGAACCAGGAGTTCCTTGTGTACTTTGTGGCCACTAGTCACGGGCAAATCTACAAGATAGTGCAGTTTATGCACTATGGCCAACGGCACTCCAATCTCGTGGACATCTTTGATGCCTCGCCGCGCAACGAACCGATTCGTGAACTGACGCTTAGCCAGAAGACGGGCTCCCTCTATCTGGCCACCGATCATCAGGTGAAGCAGATAGATCTTGCCATGTGTGCTCGACGCTACGACAGTTGCTTCCGCTGCGTTGCCGATCCCTATTGCGGCTGGGACAAGGAGGTCAATGCCTGTCGGCCCTATCAGCTGGGTCTGCTGCAGGATGTGGCCAACGAGACGTCGGGCATCTGCGATACGAGCGTGTTGCGCAAACGGGTCACTTCCTCCTATGGCCAGACACTGCATCTCTCCTGCTTTGTCAAGATGCCCGATGTGCTGCGGAAGAAGCAGACGCGCTGGTATCATCACTCCACGGAGAAAGGACGGTGAGTAGACGACTGAGTAATTCAATCTACCACAGCGGGTTCGAGCTTATGCCATAAGAGCGTCTTCAAATCAGCGTCTCCATGTATTAAACAGACTCCTTGGAGACACAGATAAAGACGGAGATAGCTGCTTTAAAAACGCCAAACGCTGAATGAAAATTGAAAGCAAATAATGAAATCGGAAGTGTAACCGAAACTTTGGTTCTGTCGCTGTCGCTGTCGCTATTGTTGTTGTTGTCGTTGTCGCTGGCGCTGCCAATGCTGCGGTAAATTGACACTTTAAAATGCTGTTGAAGTCTGCTTTTTGGCGTTTACGCACCAACAGGACGACAGTATTAGTGGGAGCAAGAGCGAGAGCGAGAGTTGGAGTAGGAGTAATAGTCTGTCTGTAATGGAAAAAGTTTCAGCTCTGGCGCTGCCAAAGTTTCACACACTTTATATTGATTTTTATTGTGCGTTTCCAATGAGACACTTTTCCACGCGTACACAAATGAAAAAGCAACTCCAAATAGAAAATGCTCATAGAAAATCTGCTTATCTTGGCTTCGTTTTATTTCGTTTTCGTCTGGCAGCTACGAGGTGCGCTACACACCCACCAAATACATTGAGACCAATGAGGGCGGCCTTGTCTTGTTGGCGGTGAATGAGGGCGATGGCGGTCGATATGATAGCTACTTGGATGGCACCCTGCTATGCAGCTATGGCGTTGCTGTGGATGCGCACAGGTGAGTTCTTACCCCACACCCCTTCCCGGGCAATTAAATTTACCGCTTCGGGCGTCAAAATATCCATTGTGCAATTAGAAAGTTAGCGCGCATTTGTTGAAAACTTTCGTCTTTCGACATTTGCCATTCGACTTTTGCATGTTTGCTGCAGCTTCAATTTCCGTATACAGGACACGCTGATAACTTATTCTCTCTGCTTTTCTCTCTTTTATTTCTAAATTCAGATGTTCGCCGCCATCCCAGAAGCAGGACTACCAAAAGATCTACTCGCATTGGTGCAACGAGTTTGAGAAATACAAATCAGCCATGAAACAGTGGCAGGCTAAACAGGAGGTAAGTGAAATGAATTCCAATTAAATATACATTTAACAACTGGCGCAGCTACAGACAGCGACAGAGAGAGAGAGAGAGAGAGAGAAAGTAGTGGCAGCAGCTGGCTTTAATTGGATGCCGTTAATTGTTTTAATTAATTTTTCATGCAAATCGCTGATGCTGCGCCTAATTTCCATGTTATTTTCTCGAGTCGCTTGCAATTAACGAAATTATATTTGGTTTTCTGATTCTTCCGCTTGCCTTGTGAGATTTGGGTCTAATTTAATTTGTTACTCTTACCTGTATCCTTGCAGCAATGCGGCCTGAAGGACAAAACGTCGACAACCAGCAGCAATGGCAAACATGTTAACGATGTGTTCAGCAACGACGCCTTGGTCTGACCCAGAAGTAAGTATACGAACCGAGAGCCAAGCATATATAGTTTAGTTTCTTTTTATTTTCGACCCCAGTACTATATCATAACCAAATAAAATGAAATTAACCAACGACCTTTGCCCTCTTGTACCTCTCCACCTCAATAACAAAAACAAAAATACTTTGCTGCCCACTCTCAGAGTACTTGTATAGCTTTGAGTTCTTGACGGCGGGCGTGCGATCCACTTTTGGACACCAATTGTACATTTTCACCTTCGTAATTGTGCTTGCCATGTGTACTACTAGTTTCTAAAGTCTCTAGTTAAAGTAAGTTGTAGTAGAATTAAACTAAGAGCATCGACTTACTAACTATTCGCAGTACTGTTTATTAACCCCCAAATATTTTATTTGCCATTTTTCGTTATTTGCAGCCAGCAAGAATAATTAGGAGGAGCAGCAGGTGATAACTGATTAAACAGCACCCAGAAAGCAGTGACAAGAGCCGAGCAACCAACTACAAAGACTGAAATTTTTAAGCTTTTGAAAGACAATATTTCAATATGTTTTCAATTCGTTTGCTTCATTTACATAAAAGTATTCGTACTCGTATTCGCATATAACAATTGTTTAGTGCTCTTCGTTTTGGCATTCGAATGTAATCTTATTATCTAAGATAAAAAAATATCAGCAAGAAGCAACCAGCAACAACAACAACAACAATATACACACATACACAACTAGCTAAACAAGTGTTAAGTAAACGTTAAAAGTTACTAACAAAAGGATCCTGCCATAATGAAAATGGAAAATACGGTTTTACATACATAGAACAGAGTCTCTATTTCTATTTCTATTTCTATTATGATCTCTCTTCAAAAAAGAATCACGAAATTATGCTAAGACTAACTAAGTAACAAAAGAAAGCAAAAGAAAATCCACCTACATGACATGATACTCGTACATAGATGCTGAACAGGACTAAAAGGAGCTGCAAGGACATGTAAAAATGTATGAATGAAACGAAATAGAAATACTCAACGATTTTTCCCTCAGTTTGTGTATATTTTGCAATGCATTTGTATTTATATTTCGACTTTCGTTTCCTGTTTCTGTTCTGATTCTGTTTCGATTGTTGAAAAACACTTTGGCAAATCAAATGCAAAGATTGTGTCGCTTGGCCATGGGAAAGATCTTAAACGAATTTGTATATTAACTAGCAATATTTGTTTAATAATTCTAGCATTAGTTATAATATAATACTATAATAGCTATGTATACATAAGTAGTATTTACTCGATTTAAATAACAACAACAACAATACAGGCTCTGGCGTACATTGTATTTTATGGAACCAAAATTCAAGACATTGCCAACAGATTGAATACGCACAGCCCAACTTAAGGCTATGGTCTCTAGATTAAGGCTAAGTATTGTACATAATGATGATGCTTTAGTTATAATCGATAAACAGCATTTACCACAAGTAGGGATATCATTTAAATTGAATTACAAAAAACAAATATAAATAATAATAATAATAGAAATAGAAATAGTCTTGGTCTTGGTCTTGGTATATAAATTGAGTATTTCGTGTACGCTGGATTGTTTTATTTTTGTTTAGACTATGATTTTAGAAGAGTTTTTTTGGCTAAAAAGGACACGCTGACGGCAATTGAGTCGTTATTGTACAGATTGGCGGGTTAGCCTGATGATTACCATAAGCAATATATATGCATACATCCACAAATACACACACAGTTACTGCATTGAGACCAACATGCTCATATACATATATACACATATACATTTAACTAAGTATAGAGTATATTTAATTAACCATAGATTAAGTAAGTTGGTGTGGCAAATACATTTTAGTAATGTTAACGAAAATTTACGAAAAATGAATATAACTCAGAGTTGAGAGAACATCTCTAGAGCCATAGTTACATCATAAATAGATACATACATACGTATATCAGATACTGCCAGACAATTCCCCACTCTCCCCTATTTAAAGAAAAAACAAAAAACTTATATAACTATCAACAATATTGAATTGCAAATACATGGAAAACTAAACGCTTCTCTGATCGGAACGCCATGGAAATTGGTCGTCTAGCAAACGAAGAATAGAAAAGCCCATAGGTTCTTACACGATTATAATAGGATGGTATTGTAGGTATATGCGTAATTTAATAAATAATATTTTTCTAAAGGTTTTCTCAGACAAAAAACAAAACAAAACAAAACAAAACAATTTTAATGTTTCCATCTAGAAGTTATCCACACAAACTTTTAGCTTAGTCCTCGAATAATTATTAATAATTATAATAATAATAATATTGTAAATGAAATATATGAAAATACTCGTATTGTATTTTGTCAGCTACTAATGCTCTGAGCTTCTAACTTGATACATAACAAGTTTCTTTTGCTTTTTGTAGACATTTGATTTCGGTTTTATTGTAAATAATTTACTGATTATGTGAAATGTTTTGTATGACAATCACATGATGTTGAGCAAATAAATATGTATGTATAATGACCGGTAAATGAAGCAAATTGCAATGTCAGTAATTTATATAATTCAGAATGGAAATAAAATAAAAGCGAAAACAAAAGTAATGAATTACACAACATATATATATATAGATATATATATACATACATTATATAGTTAAAATAGCATAATAAACAAAGAATAAAAGATCCTGTAAAAAATAAAAATTAATCGCAGCGTTTTACAAAGTATCCAAACAATAAACATAATTCGCGCTTGAAATACATTTGCATATGTGTATGTCTGTATACAGTTTTCTGTCTATGATAAACTATAATGAATATTAAAGAATTATTAATGCAAAATAAAACACAAAAGGGAAAAAAAACTTAACAAAACAAAATATGAAAAAAACACAGCTGCCCAGAGGAACGTATCATGAGCTATCTTAATATTTCATAAAACAAATATTAATATTAATAAAATGATAATGAAAACTTAAAATTAAACAAAGAACTTAGCTGTAAACATAAAATAAAATGCAGTAAATAAATGTGATAAGATTCTTTAATAGAAATTCTGTGTTTGCATTCTATTGAAAGGGGGTGTTGGGATTACAATGGAGGGAGTTCTTAATGTTGTGCATTTCATATGTGTTTATTGATTATTCTAATGAATAAACAATATTCTATCGAGCATATTACTTTAGATACTTTTGTAGATACAAGTAGACGTATGTATGTATTATGTAAACGCATTGTATCTATGGTCGGCAGTTACAGGAACTTTGCAAACTTCACCTCAGACTCAGGAGCCAGCATCAGTTGCGCATTGGTTCAGGGGCTTATGGGTAAGAAATGTTGAACATTTACAGCTGGTGCCTTATTCGCTAGTTAGGGAATGGGAAAGTAAGTACAATTTCGTGTAGGTACTCGTATTTGTATATGAAGTTAATAGACGTATAATTCAGGGTTTAAGCTGTGAAATGTTTATTTTCACATTATGCGCTTCTATTCTGTAAATTTAAGGTAAATTTTCTAGAGGTAAGCGCTTAAAGCTGAGTTTCCTACATTGCAGAAAATTGAACAATTTCAATATGAGTACGAGTTAGTCGACTGAAAATAAATACGTTTCATTTACTTACGATTATTACTTTTTAATGAAAAGTAGACTGATAAATGTCAATGGTAGGACATGTCCTACCCCGTTTCTAACCGCAATAAAAGAATCGAATCGAAAGGAAGACACGTTACGAATACGTGCATTTCATTTGTCACATTGATAAATGAAATGAAACCCAAACGATGGAAGACATACAGAAAACCCTGTTCCCTTCTGGAATACCTGTCAATGGCAGGGAAACTCACACACACACATACACACGCAGACACACACACACACTCAATTGTATGTATGCAATTTAATTTGGCTTTCTTTTTGCGTTGTTGCGGCTTTGTTTTGTGCAATTTCCTGGTGGTTGTTTCTATTTACTATATACAATCCAACTGCAATTGGGATTGCTGTTTTTAATAGTTTCACAACTTGCACATCAGCCGCAGGTCAATAACACATACACACACACACACACTCACATTGGGTTGACATGTGAAAATTGCATGCAGTTAATTGCCATCAGACTGTGACTAGACTAGAATTTTCAGGAGGAGTTTCGATGAAGGCGCATTGAAATTACAGGTTTGACTTGACTTTGTCTGCAACTGCGGAAAGATGTGGCATGCCACACAATTAGTCACATTGCAAAAAGCACAGATAGTCGTATGTATGCAATTAATAAGAGAGTATTTAATAATTCAAGCGATAAATACACAGACCAGGCTATATCTTTTCCTTGTAGTACTGCAGGGACTCAGAGGTGCCAATCACGGGATCGGACATGCAGTAAACATGTGGCAACGACTCGGTGTATTCAAGATCATACAGTTTGCTCTTGATATAGTGAATAGGGTTCTCTGGCTCCGGCCAAAGGGTGGCCAGTCCCCGGCGATAGGCCAAGGTTAAGACAGCATCGGCAATATGCATGTTGATGCATCTCAGCTTCCGAAGTGGTGGATAGACATCCCTCTTGACCAGATCATTGGGCCAGACGAGGCTGGCCAAGCGCTCGGCGGCCACCAGGAAGGTCTCGTCCGGCACAGTCGTCATTCCGGAGAGTATGACGCCCTGCGTGAGGCCGGAGAGCATGTAGTCGCCGCTGCAGTAGCCCGGTTGGTAGACCTTATTGGCGTACTTCAGAGACGGTTGGGCAATGCCCGTGATGAAGATGCAGCGACCCTTTGTGTAGACAAAGGCATCGTTGGCCGTACATTCCGCCAACGCCTGTGGCCGCGACATGGCATAGATGATGGGATGCTGGGCACTCCGTTCCATGGCTCGCAGGACATCCTTGGTGAAGGCATTTGCCTTATAGCCACAGCCAATCAGAATGTTGGGTTTGATGTCGTCGATCGACTCAACTAAGCCTTCAACTGGTTTGTGGGCTTGTTGGAACTCCTGCACCTGCGGAGCGACCTTGGCACCGCTTCTATTGTGCACCACAAGTCCCTTACTATCGTAGAACCAGATGCGAGACTTTGCCGCAGTGTCATTCAGGCCCAATCGCTTCAGATACGCCACACACATCTGGGCCATGCCTATGTTAAAGCTTCCCAGGCCGTGAAAGAGCAGAATGTTATCCTTGAAGGCCATTTGGGTGATGTGCCCGGCACCTAAGACGCCGGCCAGTCCACAGGCTCCCAAGGCTTGCAGATCGATGTCCATGATGCATTGTCGGTGGCGATACAGTGCCAGATGTTTCTGTGAATCGAGTGACCCGAAGTCCTTGGTCTGTATAATGGCCCGTGGTCCAAAGAGACGTATCACACTTAGCGTAAACTCCTCGAAGAACTCTTCGTACTCGGCTCCCGTGGCGCGTTTCTGTCGCAGCCCAACATACTGTCGATCCTGCAAGAGTTTCTCATTGTCAGTGCCCACATCCAAGGTGACAGGCAGGCAGAAATTGGGATTGATTCCGCCGTGGACAACATTTGCATACATTTTGTAATGGACCACGGGAGTTCCATTGACTCCTTTATCGCCCCAGCTGAGCACCGACTTGCCATTGGTCACAATCAAACAACGAATACTCTGGCGAAAAGGGAAATTCCGAAGGACATCGTAGATATGACCGCGATCCTTAATCGTTATATACATGCCTCGGATCGTCGTGTAGGCAAAACTGAAGTGTTCCACCAAATATCCCGAGTCGGCGCTGAGAAACACCTTCATATATTTATCCGGATTGCTCATTAAAATGCGATAAAACAACTTTCTGTTGCCGGCTTCCAAGTCAGTGAGAAATATGTATTTGGCCAGATCAGAAGTGAGGGTGGCAAAGTACTTCTGATAAGCTGCCACCTGCTGTTCTATGGTCAACACGGCGGCCGGCATTAGGCCATGAATGCTGAGCAACTGTCGCTCCCGATGAGTGAAGGCCAAACCCTTGTTGTGAATCCGATACTGTAGATACTTCTTACCGCTTAATGTCGAGGGTGGCGGAGACAGATCCGTGTTCCAAAAGGTGTCTACATCTCGCGGCATACCCTCCAGCTTACGGAGCTTATCCTCCTCACTGATGCACTTCTCCACGGGTTTATTCCTGGCATGCATTTCGGATATCTATTAATTAAAGTGTATGTTTTCTCAAGAAAAGCCAGCTAGGAAATGTATACACTTAACATAAGTATCACAGGCATATAGATTTATATATGTAGATGTGTGTACAGCTTGTGGCTTAGTGCTCTCTGGCCACATTTAATTTGTACTCATTAGCATTTTGTGGGGGCGCATTATGTAAATATATCTAGCGCACTTTGCGGCGACCTCAACCTCAAGACAGACACCTCAAAATATCCTTGCGGACTCGTGGAATCCTTGCTCTCAACTCAACTCGACAGCAACTTCTCGAAATTTGATGCAAAGTACGAGACAAGAGACAAGAGACAAGAGACTTGAGACACGATGCCGCCCAGCTCGCACACCTTTTATGCTAAATATCGAGTCAAGGTGTGGGAGACTCTGACAACAGCCATTTGTGGCAAGCAGAAGTGCACTTGGGCAGTGGCCTTAAGTGAAATGGCAACATCGTTATATTTCGGCCAAAAGATTAAGGTCCTGGCAACGGCATTAAAAAAAAACAAGAGCAAGAAAAGAAACCCCACGGTTGGCCATAAGCGGCTTAATTCCATCGGGAAGAGGCCAAAAGATTCGGCAGGAGGAGTAGGAGTTACTGTTGGTTAACATTACTTTTAAATATTCCACAAAGTTGTTGAGACAGTCCAACTGTCAAATAAAAAGCAAATGCCTCAACTAATTTTCAATAACTGAATATTTATTCAATTCCGTCCGCAGTCAAAGCAAAAGCCATAAACAAAATTGTATAGTACTACTATATGAATACAATAATAGTCAGAGAAGCCCATGCACAATATCCAATTACATGTCCAGAGGTGTGAGCTGGAATGCGTCAAATGCTCATAATGAAATCAATTTTCAATCAATCGCTCGGACATCGAAACAGTCAAAACTCGAACTTCTCACATTCGACCGGACATCAAAAGCGACGCCAACAAAGTAACCAAACTGACCAAAACGTCCAATTGCCCGACTATATATGTAAGTGTATCTGTGTGTGTGTGTGTGTGTGTGTACGCTTTATTTCCGAGAGGGCCAAGAGGGAGCTTAACGGCATTTCTTTTTTGGCTGCGCTTTGTTTTCGCCTCGCCTGTGGCAGGCGAAGGCGGGGAAGCTGAGGAAGTCGGACGGAAGATGGGGCAGCGGCACATTTGCACTTTTTGGACATTAAAGGCAACACCATTTGCAGTTTTTTCATCGTCTACGGATGTGCTGCAAATTGAATTTCTGCCACGGGACATATTAAGTGATCGAACTCGCTTCGCAGTGCCTATGGCTCTGGCGTTTTAACATAAAAATTTATGCACTAGGTGCAAGGATAAATAAGAGCAAAAGGTAACAGCCATAAGGGCAGGCCAATTCCTATATATATATATATATATATATATAAATATACATATATGTGTTGGTATTCCTTTGAGTTGCATCACACAGGCCACACACAAAATGTTTATGCGACGTTTATACAGCGCAATTTGAATATTTTATGGACCAAATTCGATTTCGGTCCAGAATGGGCCCAGAATGGGCCAGAACCGTCCCGGCACGTGCACTAAAAACTTTTGCATATGGAAATTGATTTCCTTTTGGTGTCATGCCTTACTTATGCATGCCAATGTGAATGTGGGCCCAGTTTGCATTGGTCATTTGGCTGGCCAACTATTTTGACAGTTGTCAAGAGCATAAAAACAAAAGCAATTCGCACCTCTTCGATAACAAAATGGTTTTCATACATAGCATTTTTGAAATATGCTTAAACTAAGCAATTTATATGCTGGACGTGACGCACACACACAATCGTTATCTATATTACACATGCGACATGTGGTACAAATTGAAGGAAACTCTCCGGTACTCGGCTTGTCAAAACTTTTTATTTAGTGGTTTAATTTGTAAGCAGAAGCTTCATACATTCCAGAACTAGTAGCTTCTTTTATTTGATGTAGTTAGATAATTTATCTAATGTTTATAAAGAAAACTCTCTGCAAAGCTGCAACTTCAGAATCTATTCTGTGATTAAATAATACAGTTTGATCGAAAATATTATATAAATAACATTTATTAATAAACTAAAACAGTTTATGAAATATATTTTATGTTGTTATTGCTGGACCTTTCTTCCCCAGATCGACAAACTAACAACGTTAGTATAAATATTGCACCTTTAGTTTAGTTTTTAAAACACTCAACTTTTTTCACTGGAAACCAAAAATATCACAGCTTAACCGTGCTTTTGTGTAGTCTTCATTTTTTATTTGTGTCTACTGTTAGAGAATGAATTGAAAGCCGATATAAAAAGGTTTGTCAATGTCGACGTTGGGTTAGTTGCATAAAAAGTGTCCGTTGTGATCACATATTGAAAATGCGACCAAAGCGCATTGCAGCAGTTTATTAAATTATAGTATGTCGGATACATTTGGGGGGGAGACTCAAATGAATGGACAATGCCATTGCCCAGTGGTGCCATTTTACAGTTTGTCAGTCTTTTTTACGCAAATTTCAAATATATTTCTGCAGCCCGCTGGGCATTTAATGAAATGCGACAAAGTTATAAAAAAAATTCCATTAACGATTTGATAATTTACGATGCGAATTGCAAGTTACAAATTGCTCAGTGCCACATGTCAAAGTGCCATATGACAAATGCCTGCTTTGAGGCTGTCACAAATTTGGGGCATGATTAACTGACAGCGTTGCATTGAATTCAAAAACTCAAATAAATGTCACATGAGTGCCGTAGTTTTTGGCCCAACTCGTTCAAAGAGAAAAGTCTTAAATAAAAAATTTATAAGCTTAATAAAAGCGTTGCAACAGCAGCTGGTGGAGAGGGGGAGAGGGGGAAGTAGAGGCAGCGGCAACTGAGAGCGCGGTTCGCAAAAGTCGCACGACTTTTCTTCTTTTTCACTGTTTTTCTTGCTGTTGTTGTTGTCGATTGCTTTTGGCTTTTTCGACAGGCAGTCGCGACTTCGCATTGGTGTGTTGTTGTGCCACACACACACACCGCACACACACACACAGAGGACAAACTTTCAAATCGGCAGCTACGTGCGTCAAAGCCAAAAGCCAACTTTATATCGTTGCCGCTGTCGTTGCTTTTACTTTGCAACTTCAAAAGACTTTTAGCTTATTTTTGTACGTCTTTGCTAGCATTTTGTTATTTGTATTTCCTCTTTTATTTCTCCACATACTTATATTCTCTTCTGCTTTTTTTGTTGTTGTTGTACTTTCAACTTGTTTCCCAAACAGCATGCAGCATGCAGGGCACGCTTATGTTTTGTTGGTTGCCCCATTCGACTGACAGGAGAGCTGATCTTTTGCTAAATTCAACAACTAAATATTTAATTTGTTTATTGAGCTGTTGGAAGTTTGAAATGCCGAATTATTCGAGCAATAATCAAAATAAAATCACAATAAATATTAAGCTGAACAGGAGTTTTTGGAATTGCGTAATTAACTTGTTGCACGCTCCCGTTAAACTGAACTGAGGCAATCTAATCGCATGTATCCGGCAAATAATTCTGTGCCACAATTGTGGCAGACTGGCCAACTGGTCGCACTTATTTGTGGCAAATTAAAGAAGGCATTAACACGAAATCAGCACATGCAAGCTGTATGAGTACAAAGCCGTTCTGTCCGCCTTCTCAAATCCGCACATAAAAATTGTTAACGGAAGCGAAAATTAATTAAAGCCACGGACAAGGGCAAAGCACGCGCTGGCACGCAACTCTCTCTGTGGCCAAGACCGAGCAGGAGTGAAGGGCAGCAACGGAAAGGGGAGCACTGGCTATGACTATGGCCAGATGGGAGATGGGAGATGGGAAGCTGGGAGGCTGGGCATCAAAATCAAAATATGAACACCCCGCGAACGTTACGCGCTTTTAGACGTGCTCAAATATTTGCCAAACGTGTCAAAAGCGTTGCAAACTTTGCGCTTGAAAGCTCCAACCAGTCCCCCCCGCCCCCGCCCAGTTCCGGCTGCCCCTTCTTGCTACGCCAACTAACAGAAGCACAATTGATTGAACATTGTGCGGCTGCAGGTGCTGCTGAGAAGGGGGAGGGCGTAATACCACTGGGGCATGCCACAAGCAACCAACTTGCAGTCCATCCTGCAGTCCAGTGTGCGGTCAGGCAAAAAAGAATGATAAACAGATCGTCAGCCAGCAACAAAAACAAGCCATTGCAATTGTTACAAAAAAAATCATGAAAATTATCAAAACATTTTACCCCTGACACCTGACACCTGACAACCACAACAACAACAACAGCTCTCTCTCTCTTTCTATCTCTGATAGAGGCATCTTCTTAATGCCTTGCCACAGTTTTTTATGTGACAATCAAAGTTCACCTTATCGCCGATGTCTGACATTTTGTGGACAGTTGAGACTGGCTGAATGTCAGATTGACGTTTTCCTAAGTGCTTTGACGAGTCAATAACAATGTTGATGGATTTCTATGAATAGAATTGAATATTACAGCTATTCGCGAGTGTCATTCAATAGAGTCAAATAAATAAAAAAGTAGATAATTTGAATATAAAAAGGTTTATGTATGCCTATAAACTACAGTGCTAAAATATTCGAATTTCTAAAATTATTTATATATTTTAAACGAATATTTAAGCATTTCAACAAATATTTATAGCTAAAAAATATAATAAACTAATAATAATATATATATATTTAAAGAAGAAAGTATTTTTTAATTAATTATAGCATTAACATTGAAGCTTCATAGTTTAAATGAAAGTTTAAATCAGTCATAAATTAATAATAACTTCTTGGCAACTTAAATCATTCTCTTTCTCACATATATTTCAATGTTTATAATGTAGGATATCTGTGGAATTCGGGTTATTGAATAAGTAAACTCCAGGGTAATTAGTATTATTTTGATGTTTATTTAATTTAGTATTATAAAGTAAGATAATAATAAGTAATTCACTTTGAGTCGTAATTAATTCTTAATGCGAGCGTCTATCCGCAACTTCGTTTGAGTTTCTCACCAGCAGCCCTTTCACCTCGGACTCTCGATCAGAACTGCTCTTTTCACCTCGATGCTAAATCATTCTCGCCTCAGCTGTGGTGAGAAGGCTGAGCGGCGTTGCCAGACCCATTCCCACATATCTATGCCAAGGTGAGACTGAAATGTATGGCATTAAGGAAATGTTTCTTTATCTTTAGTGAAAGTATATAAATTTGAATATTATTGCCTTTATGCAAACAGAAGTTGATAAAAAAGATGCTGATGAGTCAGTCTGCAATTGACAAAGTTAAAGATCTTACTCTACTTGGCAGCTAGCAGCTTGGCAAACAAACTCATTTGGCACTCCGAGTTTACAGGCACATAATTAAAAGTACCCAAAACTCAACATGAGCAAAAGTAACAGCAACAGCAACAACAACAAGTAACAGATTAAAAGCAAAAATCTGGCAAGTCGCAGTCGACAACTAGGAAAATGCTCGCGCAAGCAGTTTGCCCGGTTGCCAGGACAAGTTAATTTATGGCAGTCAGTGAACCAGGCAGATAGCACAGATAGACAACAACAAGAACAACTAGTGGAGCAACAACAACAACTCCAGTAACAACAACAGCAACAACAACAACTATGCCACTGAGCAGACAACACAGACAACAAGTCAAATGGCGGCTCGTCGTGCTTTTTGTTTTGCGCCTGAAACTGAATTTTATTTTTTGTGAATTTGTTTTGTTTTATTTTTGGTTGTGCGAAAACTTTTGCTAATTTGCGGTAATGTTAATGCTGAACTTTGCACAAAATTAGTCAAGTTCTGGCGCGTCGGATTAAGCGCAATGTTACGCCAAAGTGTTAAGTTGGAAATAAATGTTGACACTTGCGGTAAAATGCGAGTTCTTGTGCCGCAACATAAACAAAAGCGCCGAACGTTTTAAAACAACCAAAACAACGAAAACAACGAACAACCGAACAACCGCGAACAACTCACACACATCCTTGGCCGGGCATGAAATTAACTTCGCCCCTTGAAGTATGCAAGCGTCGAGGCAAGTCACAGGTGCGCTAAAGTCTCCTGTTCCCCGAGAAAGCCATCGTGCTGGACTGCAGTTAATTATGAGTAAGTTGGCCATAACCGCAACACTTGCTACGCGCTGCCATGCAATTCCTTAGGCCGTCTTTATGGCAGGACGCGAACGAGACAGAGGACGAGAGGGAGAGGAGAACGCGGAGAACGAACAGCAGCAGCAGCTGAGGTATGCCAAGTGCTTGCCAAAGTATTTTGTGTGGTAAAATTAATTTATAAGTTTGGTCCGCAACTCTGTCGCGGAACAGGACCTCGAGCAGAAGCACCCTTGCGTGGGCAATGCCAATGGAGGACAACCTGGGACAAGTTTGGCGTGACGCAAAGTTGCGACACTTGTGGCACTTCTGCTGCTCCTGGACAGCCGCTCAAAATTTATAAAGTGTCATATGTTATGCAATTTGCCGCCTGACACTTTCCAGAAACTGAAACTGAAACTGAGACTTAAACTGAAACTGAAGCCAAGTCAAATAATTTACGTTAAAAATTGCTTCAATGGAGCTGTCACCGTTGACGACGATACAATTATTGGTTTGTATGCGCACAATTTACATTCACATTAGACGTGATGGTAATAGAGAGGAAGAGGGAGAGGTAGGCGGAGGCTTGTAATAAATCAAACCAAGTGAATAAATCATAACTGTGTGTACAGTGCACCCATACTCACATTCATTTCATACTCATACTCATACTCACATAGTCACATAGTCACAGTCTGACATATGCGAAAGTGAACGCGAATGCCACGACGACATGAAATAATGACATGAAAATTGACAATTTTATTCCTACTTAACTTGCTGAATGAACGAATGAATATATCAAGCGTAAATGTATCTGTGTGTGCGAGTGTGGGTGTACTAGTGTGTGTGTGTGTGTGTGTATGTCTAAATGTCTGCTGTGTTTGTAGATATATTATATGCACAGTTTGACATGCGAGCGACAATTGAAGCACAGAATGAGTGACAGCCAGTGACTAACTGAGTGATACAGTAACAGCTGTCAAAGTGTGAATGCCACACACACACACACACACACACACACACACTCACTCAGAGTATTCACACAGATACACTGCTTGTTTTTCTTGTAAATTGTGAATTTCCATACACTTCCGCGTACTTTAACCACACACACACACAGAAACTTGCACAGTCAGTTCGCTTGATTTCAATCTGTCTCGCTTTGGTCAAGGCCTGCGGTTATATTTTATTACCCAATCGAAGTGTGTTTGATAAACGCTAAGCTAGATAAACATTATTTATACGCTGCATAAATCAATTGTCCTATTAAGCAATGAAATATTGTACAATCTCAAACCGTAGACTGTTTGTCAATTGAATGCACATCTCGTGACACACAATCGTTGCCACAGGGCCGCTCTCACACTTCGTTGTGCTGCTTTTGACGAAACTCAATTAAATAATCACCCACAATACTAAGTGAAGTCTCCAAAAAGTCTACACTTCTGCTGTTTATATTGCAGCACAACAGTCACTGTCACTGTGTCTCGACTCTTCCACAGTTGCAAAATGAAACGGGAACGCGTCGCATCTCTGAGCCTCAGCCTGAGCCTGATCATCTCGATCTGTGTGGTTGTCAGCGCCGCTCCGCGACCTCACAGCAATATCGATGACATTGTCATGGTCGAGGATATTGTGAGTGTGAATAAGGGAGAGAATCGGGACACCAATGTGGCGCTTGTCACGCTAAGCGAGTCCAACTCCAGCGAGGAGGAGAGCGGATCGAGCAGCAAAGAGGACAATGTATCCGATGATTTGATTTTTCTAACGCACAAAACTCAAACTCAAACTCAAACTGAAGCTCATGCTCACGCTGATGAATCGGCATCGGCATCGGAGGAACTGGAGGAGGAGACAGTTCCGACGCCGGCAACTCCCGCTGCACCTCCGATTGACATGGGTCCATTTGTTGCATTGATACCCACGCGGCAGGTTCAGGCAATTGTCAGCACTTTCTATAGCAATGATGCGGAGGTTCAACGTGCCTATGGATTCCTCAACAGTGGCTACTTTGCCGAGAAGAAACAACAACTCATCCAGCTACCGGAAGTGCTGGCCTTTACTCGCTATTTGAATGCCAGTGGACTGGATGTGTTGAAGTTGGCAAAGACCGTACTGCAGGCCATTGGACCGCCCATCACGGACCTGCCCATAACGGAGGAGGACAACAGCAGCTCAGCGTGCAACGGTGCGTATGAGTGATGAGTGGGTAAAGGCAATTCATGGCCAGAACACGGCAGACAAGTTGCTGCATAACTTTCAAATTGTCCCTTGTCCTGGCTTTCTGCTATCAATGCTTACACATGCTCGCTTGCCTTAAGCCAGAGTTATTTGCAGATAGTAGCGCCAAACTATGTAGACAAGGCAATGCGGGGGGGTTAAAGGGAAATAACAGCAGATCATAGTCATAGTTATGCACTGGACACTGGTGCATTTAATTAAATATTTGGCCAGTTATTGACTTGACTTTGACTTTGGCTTTGCTTGCAGAGTTTGCATTGCCCCTCGACAACCACGAGGCGAATAGCACAAGGGAGCAGGTGAAGGGACTGCAGGGATTGGTGGACAGTGTGCTGGATGCGTTGCCACAGGATCAGATACTGGCAACATTTTTCGATAAAATCGAAGCGGATCAACAATTCTCGAAGCTCATCGACAGCATTGGCACGCCCAAGTTCTCGAGGATTCTAAGCAATCTGCAGGTGAGTCACCTTTACCTTTTCCTTTTCCATCCCACATCGAATTCACCTTCGGCACGTAGCTAACTTTGAAAAGGTTCGATCTAGGCCTTTCCGAATGTGTTTTAAACAATTATATAGCTGCGTCTCTCCATGCACATTTCTGAGATGAAGATGGAGGCATCTCAGCCGCGGCCGCCTAATAATTTTCCACAGGAAACGTGAGAAAAATATTATAGCAGCATTTTATTTTATTGGGCTGGGCAATGCTTTATTACGTCTCGAATCATTCCATCTCGAACACACGGAGCTCACTCTACGTACTACATACGTATTCTCGTATACAAATCAACTTCCGGCGGTTTGCCGCCGAACTTCAGCCAAGTTTTTCATTCTCTTCTCTGTGTGTATTTTAAAGCAGACTTTCCAAGTGCCAAGGCGTTTTTCTTTTAATTGGCAATTGAGCTGGTCTACGTGCTGTACATATTTATGAAATGGCGAGATGGCAAAAAGCAGAACGCGTGTGTTTTTCCTAATGCTTTCCTCACTGTTATTTTCCTTGCGTTTCCTTCTGTTTTTCTTGCGTCGAAGGCAATTTATGTTTATGTGTGAAAATATGCCAATTGATTTGGCCCAAATGGCAGGCCTATAATTGAAAAGAACCTGAGCTTTTCTTTTGCTTGGCAAAAAAACACTCTCAAACCGCAATAAACCAATCCGTGATTCGTTCCACATCCTGGGCAAACAGTCAGTCACAGCAATTAAATCAAACTGGAGTTGACTTCAAATAGCGTCAAGTTATTCGTCCATCGGACAAATCAGATACTTAAATAAAAAACCTATTGGGGAGGATTTCTCCTCAAACGTAGACATAGGAAAATAATCAACAATTCCCCACATAGACACATAGTATATTTATTTGTATTATTTATTATTATTTCATTGTTTTTAATTCCCCTTTTAAACATACTTTCAGAATTCTGTGCCACTTCGTGCTCAGCTGGCCGAGCTGCAAAATTGCCGTATCAACATTGGCCAAATTGTCGAATCTCTGAAGTCGTATTTCTTTCTATCGAGTTTCTAAGAAATCGAGGTAAACCTAAGCATTTGTTAACAAGCAACAATTAAACGATATGTTCCAGTTCTGATAACAAACAACTCGACTTTTTAGCAATACATTAAATGTTTAATAAGTTTAAGAACATTTCTGTCATTTCGATTTCCTTTTCGAGCATATGCCAAGGCAATTATTCAGTGGCCCCCTTTGGGAATTGGCATTGGCAGAAGAAAACGGCGCATATTAATAACGCTTTCGGGCGTATGGCGTACGGAGCAAAAAAAAAGAGGGTTAAATGACGCAAAGGTGGTGGCTTTTGGTGCGTCAAAAGTTTATCTACGAAAAAAGTTGCCAAAACTGAAGCCCAGCTCAGTCTGTCTATCTCTTTCTCTCCATCTCCCAGTCTCACTCTAACCATCTCACTCTGATTTATGCCGCTTCGCTTCGCTTGGCTGTACTCTATTGGGGCAGCGGCAGTGGCAGTGGCAGCGCAACAGTTGCAACTCTCTTAATGTTGGCGTTTATTTGAATAAACTGAAACTTCTGATTTCACAGGGCAGCTGGCAGAGTGGCAGCAACGGCAAAAAGTTGAAAACTTTCTCGGTTAACTGATTTCTACACCGACACCTGCAGCTAGAAACGAACAAAAAAAAGAAATATATATATGTGCTCTCGCGCCCCCCAGGAGACTCATAATTTAGGTAGAGTATATCAATAAATTACGCATCCTGCTGCCAGGCATTTTTTAAAGTAGATAAAGCGACGGCCGTTGAAATACGCACACACACACACAATCGAATGGGTGTGAGTGTGTGTGTGTGTGTAAATGAAATTGTTGCCGAGTTGCTGATCAAGGAGACACGCCTACCCCTCTTCTGGCCTGGTCTATTATGCGTACTGACCAGCTATTGACTGGTTGTCTTGCTTGGTGGTGGATTTCATGTCCGACCATAACTCAATGGGGTCCAATTGATTGCCCTCTGCCCCGTCGCGGTGTTGGCGTTGGCGTTGTTCCTGTAAACATGCAAGCTGACATAAGCTACGCGTCGTGCATCAGCTCCATTAATCAATTACAGACACACCCTCTCTGGCAACAGGACCTGCTCTGTCCCCTCTCCCTCTGTAAGTTGCAGTGGCAGTGCGACAATCACGACGTGTCACACAAGTGTCTAAATTCAATCTGCACGGCAACAACAAAAACCACAGGACATATAAAAGGAAAGGAAAACCCCAAAATAACGCAAAAGTCGCAGAAAATCCGTCAATCTCAGCTGGCAGCTGGCAGCTGGCAGAGGCACCTGGGAAAAGTCAAAGCTCTTGTCATTTGCAAATGCCGTTGAAGCAAATTTCAAAATATATATAGTAGTATATCGTAGTCAAATAAATTTCAGCTTTAAACAAAAGCAAGTGAACTGTACATAGTAGAATCCGCGTCAGCTCGATTCAAATTCTACACACTCCAACACACACCATTTTGGGGCAACTAAATTTCGGCATTAAGTTCTTAAAATTCATAATTGCTCGATTTACCATGAAGTTGATATCCTTTTTGGACGATACACATGGCGCCGGTTTATCCATTTGCCAAAAGATCTCGGATGTAGCTCATAATTGTGCCCTGCTGCCGTTCTGTGATGCCTCGCCAACTGCCAATCAGTTATTCCAAATCCAGAAGCATCTGCAGTCCGATCTCCTGGCCTGCGATGCACGTCTCTCCCTCTTTGTGGCAGCTGCCAACAGTTACCGCTGTGAGTCTCTGTTGCGACCCTTTCCCGAGGAGTTTCTCGACCGCGATCGGCGTCCAAACATCAATGCGATCTTTGACGTGATTGCCGACTTCGATCGCCTGGAGATTATACTGACTCAGATAATGACGGGCAACTACAGTAGCTCCCATAAGAATGTCCTGAAATTGCTATATGCGGTGTTGGTAAAGCACGGAGAATATGTGGCACTGAACACCCTGCAACCTTGTGAGTTCGACGATCTATATGCACATCTCAAGATACCTGCACCCTTGACGGCGCCCACACAGATCTTTGAGGTGACGCCGAGCCTCAAGTGTGCCCACACCAAGGCCTACACGACTCTGCGGGAACAGTATCCCGTCCGTATGGGATTCTATGGCGGCAAACTGGAGGAACTCTATGCCATGCTGACTGTCGGTTGTCTACCGATGAATGAGCCCGTTAAGATCACCTGCAACGTGGATGAGGCAGTGAGTCAGAGTCAATATGGCAACAGCTGGGGCGCCTCTCGCTGTGGTGCCATATTGAACTGTGTGGCCGTTGTGGAGTTTCTGGAGGTGCCCTCACAGGTGACTGTCGGCGATGATAATATGCATGTGATTGTTCGCGATGCCAACTGCATTCAGATATCGTATTTGCTATTTTTTGGCAAGAGCTTCACACAATTCGAAAGTGCTCTGATATTGCAGCCGAAGATCTCAATCGATTGGAATGAGACCATCAAGTGGCTGGAGACTAAGAAATATGCAATCTCACTGGGCGTATACTTGATGATCTTGTCCATGTCCCTATCCAATGGACGTGGCATGCTCTATAGAATGGCAACCAGCGGATTGTATACTCTAAGAAAAGGATTTCTACCCATTTAAAATCAACGTTTTGCTTTACTGTCGACTTATATAATCAATTTACTGATCTCGAAGAACAGAACAATAGATTGTTTATATTTGCCAATAATGCTGGGACTACAGAGAATAGTGTTAGGATACAAATTGTATTTATCTGTAAATAAAAATCAAATGGAATTAAAGGATTTCTTCGCTCTTATCACACTTATCTTTATTGTCTCAGATAGTAGTATAAGCAATAGTCTTTTTATGTTTGCTATGACTACTAAGAATATTGTTGAAATAAAAATTATACATTCCTAAATTTATCGAGAAATAAAAGCTGAGAAGACAAAGCAGCTCAAGGGCAAGGACAAGGGCAAGAAGGGGGCAAAGTGTTGGCATGAGTCACACAAGTCGCTGTTGACCATAAATAACAACAATTTAGCATTACAAGTGACGCAGTAAAAATTTATATGCTCTCGCACATTTTCAATTTTCTGCAATTTTTCCAGCAATTGTGTGAAATTCCTTGCGGCCATTCGGCGGCAACAACAGCAACAACAAGCTCTAGGGGCAGCAGCAGTAGCAGCAGCTGGAGGTGGCACGAATAGACGTTGCATAAAAGGGACATGGTCAGATTTGTGTCTGCATGTGTGAGTGTGTGTGCGTGTGTGTGTGTGTGGGCACACATAAACTGACTGCAGCCAGTCTATCCCTTATGCCACACACCGAATACTGAACATACTGAAACTTGGCATTATGTGTTGCCGGACACTTTTAGGGTCACACAATTTACCAGCTATTTTGTTTCTTCAGCTTTTTTTTATGGCGACCACAACTATGCTGTAGAGTGTGTGTCTGTATGTATGTATGTGCATTTTTTACATATGCTCGTCTAGTTGCTGCTACAAGTTATGCAGAGAATTTACTGAGGACTTTCGCAGACGTGGCCAGGACATTGCTGGCATTTGTAAACGTAACTTGTGCTGACAAAGGCATACGCGAAATACTTTTGTAAGCCATATTTCATTGCATTTAAGTACAACAGTTGCAATTACCCCGAAAATGGCTTAAACTGAGCCACACACACACAGCAAGACACTAGAACTAAACAACAAAAGCTATCAATTATTTGTAGATCGAGCTGAGTTCACAGCTAGTACTATCATTAACCCCGCTCTGTTGCCTTGATCCCAGCAGCCATTAATAAACGCACACATCAAACTTGGCACTGTCACATAAAATTCAATTTAGTGGCTTTTATGCTACAGCAACAACAAATGGCAAAGAGAACTTGGCTAAGTCACAAAAAGGGCAGCAACCCTCATCGTCAGGTTTTTACGCAGCTAAGCTGAATGCACATTAGCATGAGTTCGACTTCAGGTTAACGCCACATAGGTCGGGGGTTGTGGCAACTGGGAAGCGGTAAGTGGGATGTGGGCGGAGTGGAGTGGAGTGGCACGCACTTACGCCTGGGCGATAGTCCCTGTTCCCTGTTTGCTGCTGCCCCCGTTGCACTCGACCTGAAATCAAAATAAATGTCAACGCTGCTGTCACACAAAGCAGGCAACAGCCAGCCTCGGCTCAGCCTCTCAGCCCTCTTCCTGAGGGTTCACTGTAAACGCGTTTTGGGGTCTAAGTTTTTGACTTCCTTAATGACACTGTGGCGGCAACGATGAGGCAATGATGATGACAACAAACCAGGACAACGCGAACACGAACGACGTCATCAATGCCATCAGCATCAACTACAACATCAGCATCAGCATCAGCTTCAACATCGGCATTGGCATCAGCTCAGTGTTGGGGGCGCCACAAGTTGATGATGCAATTTAAGAGCTTTCAGGCTTCCCCTCAAGTCGAATGTTGGCTGGCTGCCGCCATTCTTCGTTTTGATAATCTAACAAAATTGATAAGGTGTGAAATTCTTGATTTTATTTTCTGCGTTCTGCGCAAGAAAATTCTTTTTCTTGCCAATTTTTTTCCTTCTTTTTTTGTGTCTCTTTTTTCCTTTTCCACGACAACACAATTTTCCGGAGTTTTTTTTCTTATTTATTTTATATTTTTTTCTTTGGGCTGTTTAGGCTGCAGCACAAAAAAAGTGTTGCCTTTGATGTTTTTGATGAGGTGTTTGTTTAGTTTTTGATGTAGCGCATAAGACGCCATTTCGGATATAATTCAGCAACGCTTGTCTATCACCTTTTGTCGGCGTTTTCCATTTACATTTTAAACGAAATTTAATCCAGTTTATGGACCACGACCGACGACCGACGACATACACCTTTGTGTCCTCAAAAAGCCAACGAAACCAAAGCAAACTGCGATTTTTGCCTGCTTTTTCATCTTGTTTGACGCTTTGAAATTTAAATAAACAAGGAAATTGACTTTCCAGCATAGATTTTCTTTATTTTATACAGCTGCCAACTTACTTATAAACGACGACGACGAGTGTGCTCAATTTGTGTGGCAGCTCTTAATACCCTGTAACTGTCGGGCAGAGTGAGAAGTGTCTGTCTTAACTTTAGGCTTAATTATTATGTGACAAATTTAAAAAAAACAGACAATGATTTCAAGGAAAATTACTCACTTATGTTGGTAAACAGATGGGAAGAGTATGCTAAGTAATCTATTAGTGCTAATAAGTTTGTGAAATGCTTTCTCTTGTTAGCACTGCCAGTATCTGCAGGATATTTTCTAGTCAGGAATTCTAAACTATGTGAAACAATTTACTTGTTTTGTGATTGCCATTTTGTCGGGGTTTCATCTTTGTGTTTGTATTTTTTTCTCGACTTCTTTTTTGGTATTTGTAGTGAACGCACTCGTACATGCTTGGCAGTCGTAATTATCGGCACGTCAATTGCACAAAGCGGGGCAAAAATTGTTTAATCGTTGGTCAGCCATAAATTGATTTGTATGGCAAACGAACGAACGATCCACAGTCATCAGTGAAATGCTTGCCTTGCCACCGCTCGTTGCTGCATGCCACAAAAAACGTAACGCACAAAGTCTGGGCAAAAAAAAACGAAGCTCCTGCCGGCGATTGCTTTGAAATTGGCAACAGCTGCCGTTGCCGTGTGTTGGCAACAACCAACTAAAAAGGAGTAGAAACCAGGACTAAATCCTTTCAGTTTGCGTAGAAATCAACAGTCGTTTCTCTTTTTTTTTCGTATACCCAAAGCTGCAAAATAGCTTGCCATTTGACTTGCAACAGATCTGGAATTAAATCCAATATTTTGGAACAAATTCAATTGAAAAGTTTTCGTTTAATAATTGTTTGTTTGCTTATTTATTAAGCTGCTTAAAAACTGTTGAAGTTACTTTAAATTTACAAATTGGATTAGCTGAGATATTGCTGAAACAGACAGGTAGGATTATTGCACCCTTTTGAGTACTTGAGTGTATTCAACCAAGTATTCGTACTCAAGCGCTGATGTAATTTGCAATTGAGAAATTTACCAAAATGTTCAAATGGTTGGGGATATTGAATCAAGTGACACGAGAGCCTTATGCCTGAATGACCAACTGATTGTTTAATTATTGGAAATGCGAACGGCAAATGAACTCAAAGGGCTGTGTGTGTGTTGAGTATCCAATCAGTGCATCAACAGCGATAATGTTCCAATGCCGAGGTACATGGGTGGCTATTGCTTAGTGACCACAGAAATAGAGAACGAGAAGTAGCGACAGATTGAATGATACAGGGAATAGGGCACCAGGTTATACCAGTAGCTGTTGCAGTGGCAGCTTACTGCTGGCCACATGTGTTGAGTAGATCAAAGTACCCCCTTTGACTGGCTTAAGTGCGCACTGAGCATAATGCCACAAAAGGGGCACCAAGTGATTGCCACTGCCACAGCATTCGATACACCGATATTCAATTGAGTTAGCTACACTCTGCACTCTCAGCTCTGCTTAAAACTGCTTACAATATATGTAGTATATATGTAGATAATTGAACTGAATTGAAATATTCAGTATGCCATTGAGAGTATTACGCATACGCCGTGTTGCCCATTGCCATAGGTCTGTTTTACTTAAATAAAATAGATTTGTGAACCATTATATATTGTTTACAAACTACTACTGCTTAAAATATAAACATATTTTATAAATAGTCTATGTAATAATACTTATTTCCCTAAGTTAGCATTATTATAGCATTTCTTGTGCTGTGTGGACTTATTAAACTCTAAATACCAATTGACTGCATGCATTTATGAATGGATTCGACTTGGATAAACTATATAAATTCGGAACTAATAGATTTGTGGCAATAAGTGCTGTCCCCGACAGCCCACAAACTGCGTCTGTTTGTGTGTCTGTTTGTGTGATTATTGGGTTTATGTGCTGTTTGCACAATATGCACATTTTCAATTGTTATTATCGATGCACTGGCGCGTGTCCGCTTTGGCCAAAAGGGGCAACCACGTCGTGGCCCGCATCAGTGGTCCTGACTTGTTGATTTTATGTCTGTGTGTGCGTGCGTATCTATATGACATTTGCAACTGTTGATTTGGCCAGGCTATTGCCATACGGCCAAATGCATAAAATCAAATTCAATTCAATTTAATTGAAGCGTAAATTATGCAATTCGCTGATAGGCGAATTTGTAGCGCTTATGTTGTCACTTTCCAAAGAGAGAACAATAATATTTGTATTTTTAACTCAAGCAGCGACAAAGTTAAAAGTGTTCCATATGTCGTCAAAGTAAAAAACTAAATCAAATTTGCTTTTATGTCTGATTTGAAGAGAAATGATGCAAATTGCAAGAAAAATTCATATAAATATAATTTAGTTAGCACACACACACATACACACCCACACACACACACACACACACAACAAGCGCTGGCAGACGAAAAAGTTTTGGGGGAAAACCGCGACAAAGTTTTTGTTGTATGCGCGATAATGTTGGCAGTTAACTTAATTTTGTCACATTTGACAACACGTTAAAACAACAGCAAAGCCACACAGGCAGCCGACTCGAGGGAAGGCAGGGGAGACGTCAGAAATGCGCAGACACTGTGAAAAAGTAGAAGTTAGTGGCATGAACTGTGTTCAGCAGGCAAGGGCAGAGGGAAAGCGCAGCTGGAGAAGATAAACAATGCAACACGCAGACAAATGAGTGATGGCATATAAGTAGTACATATTTCCCTTATTCCCGGTACTCGAACCGAACACGAAATGCACATTGCCAGGCCAAGGCTGCAGCTCGACATGTGAAAAGCGTAATGGGAAATGGGAACTGGGAACTGGGAATGCGGCGACGACAGGTTAAAAACTCAAGAGCCGCAAAGTATGCAATACAAATTCTGAGCGCGACGCGAAGGCTTCGGGCTCATCTATGTATGTATATGTGCATGTGGCACGAATATGACGTTGTCGTCAGCTGCAGCAATGTAATTTGTGGCATAGTGCGTATTACCCGCTCACACACACGCACACACACATAAGTCCCCATACGGTGCACACACACTGAGGCACCGCTAAGTGAGTGAGTGATTCGCCAGACAACGAGACTTGAAGGCAAAATGTTAAATGACGATGCCAGCAACAACGACAAATGTGTGCGAGTGTGTGTGCGAGTGTGTGTGTGTGTATTGCATTATATGCTGCGCTTAAATTGTTGCAAGAACTGTGTGTGGTTGCGTATAGTGTGCAGATCTTGGTCCGCACACACACACTGTGTCTGCAACAACGAGCACGTTATTTGCTTAAAGCGCGGTTTTCCTTTTTGGATTCGGGCTTGCTGTGGCTGCCATTGTTGTTGGCCTTGTTTACATATAAATATTCTATATGCGTGCATTTTATTTATGATTGCACAACGGACAACTCACTCATTGCACTCAGCCGGCGGAGACTCACAGTTGCCCCTCTTAGCCACATTCCCCTTTTACATTTTGATGGCATCATCTGCTTCTGGCGGCAATATTTATGTGGGTTCAGTGCAGCCAACTCCAGCTCATAGTTTTCGATGATGTTGTTGTTGCTGCTGCTGCTTTTCTGCTGCACTTAAAAGCGATTAAATATAAATCAATATAAAAATTTGCATACCAATTGGGTGAGTGTGTTTGTGCTGGGTTATTGAATGGCAGCCACTTCTTTATCCATTAAATACAAATATGTATGTGTGTGTATGTGCACAGAAATATTTATAACGTGTAAAAATGTTGATATTATTTATTATATGTATTTTCATATGAAACTGACGCCCCCATTGCATTGTTATGCCATGTGCCATAAATTGAATTTAGGAGACTTTCTTTGGAAATCTGAGCAGTGTATTTAGCTTAGATGAACTATAAATATCTTAATTGATAGCTAAATCTATATATTTTGGTATTTTAATCAGTATAATAAAGTATTCTTTATTATCTATATATTTCTATACCCTTTGGGGATATGTTTAGTTTGTTAAAAGTATGTAACCCGTCTAAGGAAGTCTAGCAGACCCCATCAAGTATATATATTCTTGATCAGCATCATCAGTCGAATCGTTCGTCTGTCTGACAGTATAAACGAAAGGATCTCAGTGATGGTAAGACATAGAGGCTTTATCGCCAGTCTATCGCCAGCCTATCGCCAGCCCATCGTCAGCCTATCGCCAGCCTATCGCCAGTCTATCGCCAGTCTATCGCCAGTCTATCGCCAGTCTATCGCCAGCCTATTGGTAACCTATCATCAACCTATCGCCAGCATATCGCAAGCCTATCGCCAACCTATCGCCAGCATATCGCCAGTGAATTTGAGCGGCGACCTGTGGTGCCACAGGGTATAATACGGTCGTGATCTGCACTTTTTGCTTTGTTATTATAATTTTAAAGTACAATTCAGCAAATAACACTTGCTGTAACTTTATCATTATTATCAGTTTGTTCTCAAGCTAAAGATATTTGCCAAATTTAATAAATACTCATTCCCATCGTCTCTTTCTCAAGTTCTCACTCCTTTTGCAGCGTTTAATAGGGGTTTCTCTTTGTTGCTTAATGCTCTTATATGACTATAATCGTTGAGGGCGTGGAGTTTTATTAAGGGACATGCACATATGCAAATGCTATAAAACAGCAACATGTTTTGGCAATTGAAATATTGTGAGATTAGCTCGAGAGTTCGTGACGAGCCCAAGTTGCCTTTGGGATGCTAAGAATTTTGCCCTGGGCTCGGTTTTTCGTTGACACTGTCATCGAGCATGTCAAAACAAACAGCATTATATGCAAAATTCCATATACCCCACCCCACCCCCTATACTCACACACACACATAGCACACCCTTGTACACATAGGCAGGCATATTTTTAATGCGTTTATGCTAATCGCGTGGGTTTTAATGCGGCCAGCGTGTTAAATGTGCCAGGACTGGCCGGAAGGATGTGGAGACGGGAAGCTGACAGTGCCGCCTGTCAACACATTTCGCTGATTGCCATGTGTCTCTGCCGTCTGCCGTCTGCTGTCTTCTGTGTCTTCAGTCTTCGACGCAAGCTAGATAACCGAATTTGCATAAATTGCGTTTAAGGCAACCGCTGACAAAACCCACCATCATCATCGTCTCATATGGGTGAGTTGCTCCTTCAGTTCCAGCTCCAAAACTAAGCGTCATTGTGGTATCGGGTGTGCTGGGTGTGATGGGTCGACTGGGGGAACAGTTTTTGCAATTACAGTGCTTCAGGTAATTACGTGGTCGTGGCCCTGGCAGCCTCAAGTGGGCAGGTTGTAAAATTATGCATCGATGAAATTGAATGACGCTGCTGAATTTGACATGAAGTTTAAATTACTTGAACACACACACACACACACATGGAAACACACTCATACTGCTGCAGACAGAAAACAAGAGCGTATAATCAAGTGGCAACACTGGCAACGGCGGTCAATGGTCAACGACACAACACAACAAAATTTGCAATCACCAACGACACAACACTTGAGGCCAAATATGTGACTGTGGCTGGGATGGGATGAAGGGGGAGGGGCTTGGCGGTTGTAGGCGGGCAGTGGGAGCGGCTAAATTTCAATTTTTGCCAAATGCCCTTTCCTGTTCTCCTTTTTTTGGTACTATGACACGACCCCGCTGAATAGACAGAGAGGGAGAGAAAGTGGGAGACCCAACCGAACATTAGGCACGAAATTCTCAATTGAATTGGCCCTGATAATGACAACTTCATGCATTATGCGTGCCCCTGTGCGTCATATTTTGAGCGACAGGCGCGCTGCATCCACCGGGCAACTGAATTGGCACAAAGCGAGGTAGAGGAAGCACTCAAAAACTCGACAATCTCGTTTGCCAGCCGCAAATATGCGATTGCCTTGTTCTCCGGCAAATGAATGGCTCCGGTGCCAGTCGAGGCCATGTCCCAGTCGACGGGCTGACGAGCTCGCCATTTTGTGCAATTTTCATTTTTTTGTGCCACTCCCCGTTTTTCCCATTTTGCCTGGTTTTCTTTTCGGTTTTTTTTTTGGACAGCAGCAGGCCGTTGTCGCCGTGTAGTGCAAATTTTCCAAAAATGTACCAAACATTTCGTTAAACATGTGCCAGTGTGTTGTTGTTGCTGTTGTTGTTGTGTGTATGTAGTATGTGCAACAGCATGCGGCATGCGGCAACATAAGGGGGCATGTGTGTGCTGGCATCGAGCCTGCCAACCTGCCTGGCTGACTTATGCATTCATCCATCCAACTAGGCAGCCGCCAGCATGCCCGGCCCGGTCCGTGTGCTGGTTCGCTTTTAATAAATTCATAAATATTTATATATGCAAAATTTTGGGTAAAATGCTGGCAGCCAACTGGCAAGCGACGGGTCCATCTACCAATCTATTCAATTTGGGGCAACAACAGAGCACCGAGCACTGAGCACCGAGCGCCGAGCACCAAGCACCGCGCCACGTTGTCAGCTTGTTCATGCTGCTGCTGCTGCTGCTGCTGCCCAGAGGCTGGGCACGGAATGCGGACTGAGATCGAGTACTCGAACTCGCATTCACTCTGGTACTCGTACTCATAGTGCGAAAATGCTGATAGATTGATGCGGCATGTCACAAAACCGCAGCAGAGGCAGCAGCAGAGGCAGCAGCAGGGGCAGCAGCAGGGGCAGCAGCAGGGGCAACTGAGGCAGGTTCAGAGTTGAGTCACAAGTGCAATTTCCATATTTTGTGTCAGACCAAGAGACCAACTCGCACTAGTGAATTATAAGTAAAGCTCTGAACTTGTAGTGAAAGTACGAGTACTCGTACTCATACTCGTACTCGTACTCATACTCGTACTCGTACTCGAGTGAATATGCAAATATCTTTCAGTAGTTGATGTCTTTCGGCGCAGTTTTCAATCAACGCTAAACACAAATCAAATCCACATCAAATGCACTCACAGAACGGCAAACGAAACGGCTAAAAGCAAATAGCAAACACGTTAGAACGCGCATCTCATCCTAGTGCCTTGTGCTTGTATCCAAATTCAAAATTTCAAATTCGCCAGCTCAGATTGCCGTTCGCTAGCTCACAACATGGAATTTCTCGCATTCACACATGCCTCCGTGAGGCTAGGAAAATTTCCACGGACTGCAACTGTCACATCACAAAGTGAATGGACGGGGGAGAAGGTGAAGGCGGTAAATCACAACATGCGGTGCGAACGCCTTGTTGTCTGTGTGTGTATCTGTGTGTGTGTGTGTGTGTGTGTCTGTTGGAACACTCCTATTTTAATCTTGTTTTTGAATACTCGTTAACTTGGCTTTTGTTATTCTTATTTTCATGCTTATTTGCATACGAAACACCCGCTTTCTTCCCCTTCCCCCTTCCCCCTTCCCTCTGGCAGCAACCGTGTCAACATCACAACATCCCCCGATAAAGTCGTCTGCGAAAATGATTTAAAATCAATTTATTCTTTTCTGTCCTTCTTATGTAAATCATTTTACGACGACTACACAGACCACTGCGAGTGAAAAAGCGGCAAAAGTTTAATCTAAATAAATCAACTTGATGCGTATCTAAAAATAAATAAGTGAATGAATGAATGAATGAATCAATGAATGAGTATGCTTCTCTACGGATTTATTTACAAATTCGCAAACAAATTTTCACATCATCGAGAGTTGTTAGTAAAGGGAGCCCTTGTTGTTGTTGTTGTCACGCTTCGAACTCGGCTTAAATTATAAATATGAAATTTGTCTTGGATACTTTAACTAGTTTCTATTGGCAAATGAAGTAAATATATGGGAAAAACGCATCAGTTAGTTTTAACAAACATTTCCCAGTGACATTCACATTAAAACAAATGACAACCGCGACATAAACAATTTATACGCACAACAAAAAGCTAATTTTAATATGCATAACTGCATTTAATAGCTACTGAATATTTATACAGTGTTAAAAAAATAAGTGTGAGTCTTGTAGTCGAGTGAACTTGACCAATTAATATCCTGTATTAATATCTAAAATATAAATGATTAAGTAGATTAAAGTGGAGAAAGACAGAATGAAGTGATAGTCTAGATTAAAGAAGTGAAACAAACTTAAATAATCTATTTATATATTCATATAAAATTAGTTATCTTATGTTTTCATTCATTTTTCGTTCATTCCCCTTACAGGGTATATTACAATATGTCGAAAAAACATTTGAAATTAAATCTAACAAAATCGCTACTCAACTGAATAACAAATAGTCATGAAATTTACATGTCATTTCAACAAAAATAAAAACAAATAAAATTTTCATTGCGCAATATATGAAAAATATCAAATTGCATAAATAACAAATTAAATTTGAATTTGCCATTTAATGAACGTAATTTATGAACGTGTGAAAATTGCAAATTGTTGTCGTTGCCGCACTGGGATCTGATGTTGCAGACTCTCACAGAACTAGTCCATTGGGGAACACATTATTACTAATTATATAAAAAAAAAAATATAAAAATGTAATAAAAATTGAAGCAACAAGAACTTTATAGTTTTCAACTAATTGTTTTGTTACGCAGACCTTTGATACTTATTCGACAATTTGTTAAGGCTTTAAACTTGTTTTACACCAGATTTTCTTTTCAATAAAATTCTTTCCAAGTTCTGTTTTTTTTTTTTTGAAGTTGAGTTTCTATGACAAAACATTTTGTTTAAGACACTTGGGAAAACTTTAGATGACATTAATTAAAAATTACATGCTTTCAAAGATATTTTTCCCCTTAGTTATAATAACAAGCTAATTAAAAGTTTTGGTCAAAGAAGAAAAAATTTTTACCAAGTGCGGTATTTAGTTAGTCGTCCGCCAGTTACGTGTGTATGGCTTAAAAATTGAACCTTGGCTGAGGAAAAGTTTTAAGAATTGTGAAAATAAGTAGTAAATAGAAAGAAAACTCGGGGAAAATTGAAAATATTGTGAAGTAGCTTTAAGTACATTATAAATAAATACAAATACATGAAAATTGCGACTACAACTGCATGACGGGGGGACTACAGACGACAGACGACAGACTAGAGACTAGAGACTAGTGGGTCGCATAATGTGAGAGAGAGAGAGAGAGAGAGAGAGAAAAATGATATAAAAATAGCTGCAAGCCATACAAGAACTGTTTGTGCCTTTAAGAGTATGATGATTATAGTATAGGGGTTCACAGTCAGTTCACAGTCAGGGAAATCTCATTGCTTTTGTGCCCCATTATATGCTGTTAAGTTGCCCCAAGTGGTCGACTCTCAGACAACGAACTGCATCATTTTCAAATGAAATAAATCAAAGTACACAAGCAAACAAACAAACTGACAGACAGAGAGACTGACAGACTGACAGACGGACAGACGATTGACAGGGCACATTGGGGTAATGCCAAGACCAAATTGAACTGAAAGTAAACATGAATAGATATAGATATAGATCTAAATACTTTCAGGGTCAGTCCACGATTCATTGGAGTGTTCCGAGAGGGTTTTCTTCCCTGAGAACCGCGACAGTTGCGAATTGTGAGTTTGTGCTTTTCATCAAACATCCCCTTCGAGATTGCCCACAGTTATTATAGACCGTATTTACATTTCACATTTCACATTTTATGGGCTGGCATCAGGCGGCGGCGGCGTAATGAAGACAAAAGGCATCGAGGGCCATTGACACTTAAAATTTCACATGTCGCATTATGCAAAGTACCTGAAATGGTGCAACACATTTGACCCTTTTTTTGGCTGCCAACTCTCCACATCATAATAATAACAATGTTAATAATATTAATAACGCCTTTATTCCACAACAAAGGGCAGACACGGCGCCAGCTGGCGGTTTAATTTAATTAAACAACATGAATCCGTTATACTATGTGGCCACCTTTTTGGCCCCAGAGCTCCCCTTAATAAGCCAAGCCACGTCAAGTATACGTCGCCTCGTCTCCTCGTTTCCCCCGTCTCACGACTCTCGGCTCACGGCTCGCATAAATGCGAGGGATTTACAACTTTTATAATAATTTTCAATTAAAAAACGCACTTCAGTCTCTGCTTTCAAAGTATTTTAAATTTGTGCTCTCATTGTTGATGTCGTTGTTGCTGTTGCTGTTGTTGTTGTTAATGTTTGTGTGTGTTTTGTTTTGGACTGACTGCTGTGACGTGGCACTTGCCAAACAAGATTTGCATGTCACACACACACACGCTCACTCACACACTTACGCACGCTTGAGCCTGGTGTTTCTGTCATATTAACGGTACTGTGCACACACGTGTCTAAAAGGATTTAAGTCCTTTCGTATACGCCCTGCACGAATGCGTCCATCGTCATCATCCTTCAAGCTCCTGTTCCTGCTGCAAATATTTGATTAGCTGGGAAAAAAAAAAAAGTTTTGCAACTTTTTAATTTTATCACAGAAAAAAAAGTTGACATGTTTCCCATGCCCTGAAACGAGTGAACTCAGTTTCCATTTACGTCTACCAAGCATCTATTTAGCAGCTAATAGTATAATTGTTTTTATGTTCTTTATACTCTCGTTTTATCACTCAGACCTGCGTCACACCTTAACCCATCCAGACAACGCATAAAATCAAATCTTGCAGTCGCTTCAAAGTTTTCCAACCGCAGTTGAAGTCAAGACCGCTGAACTACTACAAACTGCAGTCAGTTGAGATTTCAGGCAAAATAAAAACAATAACAACATCGCTGCAAGTTTTGGCGTTTAAGCTCCACACGCCGCAACATTTCATATTTTTGTACTATTATACCCTGTAGAAGCAAGTGAGATAAAAGAAGAGCTTGGAAGAATCTTAATATATCAGATAATGATTATTCAACAATTTTCTAGGGTTAATCAAACGACCTCAGAATATAATACAACACGTCTTATTTATTTGGCCACTCGATCAAGACTGATCTGCAGCTCTCTTCTTACGAACTAGAGTATATACAATTTGAGTCGCCATTAGCGAAGGAGAGATAATGAAAGAATGAGAGAGCAACCAGCAGCAAGAGAGCAATCGTCAGAATAACCGAGAGAGCGTAATGTGTATGCATGTGTAGGCGCCAGTGGTGTCATTTTTGTCTGAGCAAAAAAGGCTGGATCAACGGGAAAAAAAAGCTAAAAAAAGCATAATCCCAGGGAAAAAAAGTTAAGAAAAAAGCTGATTTATTATATACATTTGTGTTATATATTTTCACATTAGTCAATTAGAGTATATCTAATAAATCGTCATTATTATCTGTATCATCGTTGGGATCCTTCCTAAGCCACTCCTTAAACTTTGTTTGTAAACTTCTTTTGGCATCGTATCGTCAATTTATTTTATTCTGTTTCGCAAACGAATTTCACAATGCTAGCGATGGAAGTCGCGCCAATTTAGGGGCGAACTTTTGAGAGATATTATTCGATTAAAGTAAATATCGATAATTTGCCGATATAAATACATTTTTAACAACCGTCAAACTCAATTAAATCAACTCTCAAAATTAAGTAAAAGTGAAATAAAATAGAGCTGCTTAAGTTTTCTAAAAAAATCTAGAATTCCCGCTGCCCGCTGTTTTCAAATTTTACCCGCAATCTCACTTCAAAAAAAGCCAAATCTGACGGGAAAAAAGCGGAAATGACACCACTGGTAGGCGCTCGTCCTGCTACGCATCTTACTAAACTGAACATAAAGAAAAGAAAAGAATTTAAGGAGCAGGCCGCATAAATATGAGCAAAAAAGCGCATCTGATAGTCGAGCATTTATCGTTTCAACTTATATGTTTTACTGTTTTTTTTCCCCCCTTCTAACAACTGCAACAAAGTTGACGTCGCTGCTGCTGTTGCTGCTGCAAATACGTGTAACTTTTTAATCAAATTATGTGCAAATTTTCTTTAGCAGTAATTTTTAGTAAAATTTTGCACAAAATTACAGCAAGCGACTCGTTTTCGTTTTCGTTTTCTTGGGCCATCATCAGTTTGGTGTCTACTTTGAACTGCTTATATTTCATTTTCATGGCCTGCGTACATGTATCTTAGTGTCTCTTTCCCTCTCTCTGTGTTACCCTTTATCGTTGTCGCTGTTTCCTTTTCAAAAGTCGCTGTCTCAGTCCGTCTGTCTGTCGCGCTGGCATTGCATAATTTTTAATTGAATTTTAAAGTTTTCGGCAAGCCAAGGAAATTTTTGTTTTCATTCGCTTGCCAAACTTTGGCTTGAATTTAATTAGAAAATGATTTTGACTGCGGTTTTACCACTTGCAGTGTGGTAGCAACGCCAGCATCTACTTGTAGTACTCAGTTCCCGACTACTACTGCAGAGTTTTCGCGGTCTGACACTGAAATTAATAAAGTAAATTGCAAATTCAGTGCCAATATAAATAAAATAAAATTAAGCGCGAGTCGAGTTGAGTTGAGTTTCAGTTTCGGTTTGGGTTATGCTACTCATTGTCCTTAATAAGTGCTCTGGATGGATACTACTACATTACATTAGTAGCCATGTTTATTTCATTTGGACGCGTTTGGCTCAGCGGGCGGCATTTAAAACTGGACACAGACTCGAGCATGACGCTGTAGAGGACGGGGGCATTTTGGTTATTGTCTGCCCTTTGTAATTTGCAGCAGACACATTAATCAAAAAATTGTTACTACCCGTGGTTCACTCGCTCCTCGATCTCCTCCAATGGCTGCAGTCACATGCGAGGTGGTGCTGGTGGTGCACTTGTTAGTCAGCTGCTGCCACCGTTGGTTCGGCTACATTCTGTTCCATTCGAGGTGGTGGAGGTAATTGAAATGTCACCGGAAGTGTTGCTGGCCGCGCAGTGTCTCCGGTGCAGCAATGGTTGAGTGGCACAGACGCATGTGGCAACTAAACCACATACCATGACCAATGGTCATAGCACTGACATTGCCATTGCCAATGCCATTGCCATTGGCATTGGCAGGGACTTCGTATCCATTTGATACACTCGATCGCTGACAGCAATGTTTGTGGCTCTGCTAATGTGACTCTAACGGTCAATTACGAGTATTTGCGCAATTTTGTAATTAAAATCGCAAACGTGCCCCATGCTGAGGCACGAGAATACATATGTACGTGCAACACGAAATTTAATGCCTCAACGCTGCAGAGCTTCGATTTCATCTCCACCTTCTTCAGTTAATTAACAACAATTGCATCTTTATGCTACATTTGGAATTTAAACCGAGACGAACTATCAACTTATATAAACGTTAGACGAGTATGTTTTGTCCATAGATACTACACTCTCTACGAGGGTAGTTCCCAAAGTAATAAGTTTACTCGATAAGAGTACAAATGCAGAAGTATTCAATGAGTATTAATTCAATTAATGTACAAAACTGTTTAGTTGTTAAATGTGTCCTGTTGAATCACGAATAACTATCGCTAAGATACGACTATTTATCTAACTAAGTAACTCCTACAAGTAGTAACTATATCTACACCTGTGAAGTCTGCTAGCAGCTTTGTTAAACTCTTATGGTTGCAGCTACTTCTGGGGCAACCCTCGCCACATATTGCAGAAGTACTACTAGATAAGTTCGACTCAGAGCTGCGCCAGATTGCACTGACAGCAGCGTCAGCTTTTGCCATTTTTACCTTCAATTTTATGAACTTTTTCGTAGCCGTAACTTTTTCATTACATTTCGACTTGTACAATTTTCCGGCTGCCGATGTTGTTGTTGTTGTTGTTGTTATTATTATTCGGCTGCAATTGCCATGCTCTTTACTTCTTGTTGCTGCTATTATTGTTGTTGTTGTTTATGAGCTAATTACATAAGCTCGTTATTAGGCGAATTACTTGTTTCTTCATTTGCAGCTGGATGCTGGATGCTGTTGCTGCTGCTGTAGCCTCCGCTGGAACTCCAGGAGCAGCAGCAAATAAGAAAACTTTTTTAATTATAACCTCATTTAGATTTGACGTTAGCTGCGTCGCGTGTCTGTCTTTCCTTCCCCTTCCCCATCCCCTGTCCCATCCCTATGCCTTTCCATTTCCTTTGGCTTATAGCATTTATGCTTTCTGCTTCCTATCTTTACAATCTCAATCTAATCAGTGCTTATTTAATTTGATTTTCAGCACTGTGACAAACAATTGTAGTCTAGTATTTTCTCATTCTCAAGTCTGTCCATAGTTTGTTGCTTAGTGTCATCCTGAGGCGGAATTCACAGCTGCCACAGCTGCCAATCACTGTTCTGGCCAAGTTGATGCCAATTTACCAGACACCTCGCAGCAATAGCTTCGTTGTTGAATTGTCTATTTTGTGAAAATTATTTGTACTTACAATTTAATACAATTACTTGCCTTAAACTAATATTAAATTTGTCTTGGTAGTTTATTTTAATATCTCAATCCATCAACATTACATATATTTGTCAATGCAATCAAACCTGGTAGCTGATTATTGTTTAACGCCTCTGCAATTTCCATATCGATTGGCTAATAGAAAGATGGGAGGGTCGCAGCTACCTGTTAGTCTTGGGATCTCAATCAGACGAGGACACTTCCGTCAGCAGTTGGCCCAAGTATATTTATTTCCATTTTCTACATTGCTTCTGGCACTGTACTCAGATTCTTTTTATTTCTTTAGATGCATATTTTAGTCGCATTAAATGGGTTTCTACAAGGGGTATATATATTAAAAAGAAAGTAGATAGAAAGTAAAAACTATGTCAATTTATAGAGATTTATCTATTCCCATTTCTAGATACACTTTGCTCAATCTAAGAATATATATTCAAAATATTATATTTTCTTCTTATATACATACTCATTACAGGGTATAATTGCGTACGGTCGATAGCTGTAACAATTCCTTTGCAATGATTTTCCTTTGCAATGAAGCGTAAAAATACGTGTTTTTTTGCTACACAACAGAAATGTACACATACATATACATACATATAGATACTTATAGGGAAAATTTAGTTTATGCATTTGCATATGGTAAGTATCTTTGTACGTAGTTTCCATCCAGACGCAAGGCAAATACGTAGCCTTGTTAGTTGTTGACTGCAATTTCCTTGGCATGCAATCGGTTTTTCCTTCTTCGAGCTATACACACACACACACACACGTTTACACGGGCTGTGTGTGTGTGTGCTGAACAAATATTTGGTTTACGTCAAATTGACACGCTTGAGTTAATCAAAAGATGATTTGTTATTTCTTGCAAATGCATCCGCATCCACATCCACATCCGTATCCGTATTCGCATCCGCACACTCAACGCTCTCAGTTGAAGCAGAAACTGATGAATATATATATATCAGCAAGAACCCACAAATTTATAATGTGGATAGAACTTGGAACACTTCAGCGCTTATTTCACGCGCTCTCATTAATAAAAACAAGTAGTTCGCATCAATTTACAAACCAGCACACACATAGATACACCCAGTAGTTACATTTACCTAAATGGTTGCAAGTATACGCAGCCCGACCGGACCAGGCCAGGCCCTAAGGCATCTTGGCCATGCTAAATAAGATAAATGAGAAATGTGAAAATGAAACATCACCTTTGCCTTTAAGACGACGCACACGCACAGACACAGACACAGACACAGATACAGACACATACTGCTGCTGTTAGCAGGGCCAAGACCTGGCTATTTTTTATATTATATCTCAACCTCTCTCACTCTCGACTTGAGCTGAGCTGAGCAGCAGATAACATTTTAATATGGTAGGAAAAGCACTTGTTAGCCAGCCGCAAGTTGTTAGCCAGGACTTGGACTTGGACTTGGACCTGAAGTTGGAGTTGTAGTTGGCAGCTTGACTACCTCTTCGCTCTGGCCATTAGGTTAATGTGCACTTCAAACGAAATTAAGATGAATTGATTAAAATTACAAAAGTGTTTGGGTTCTCGGTGTTGCTGTTGGTGTTGGTGTTAGTGTTGCTGTTGGTGTTAGTGTTGCTGTTAGTGCTGCAAAGTTCAAGCACAAGATTAAGTGCTTTCATTTGCCTGCCTTTTGAGAAATGATGCAGTTCACCTGTCTCCTCCTCCTCCTTCTCCTCCCACTCCTTGCATAATATTGAGCCAAAAACTTTAGCTATAAATGCAGGAGTAATGAATGTGCCTGCATTTATTAATGCTTAAAACTTGCCAAATTAATTGGCATTTAATTTATTTTTGCGGCTAAACACAAGTTGTTCTTGAAACATATTACGCTCTCGTCGTACTAAATACAACTTATCATATAATTGGCTGCATTTAATTGCCAGAAATTGCAATTAAGATAATTATCTAGCAAAAACAAAAGTGCAAATCCGTTTTTCGGATTGGATTATGTGTGTGCCAGTGTTTTTACGGCATTTCACAACGTACTTTGCATACATTTCAAATGAATTTCAATGCCAAAAGCGCAGGCAAAACAATTGCCACTGATGAAGCTGCACTCCATGCCCCCCCTTCCGCCATTTTCCCGCTTAAGACCCCACCTGCTGCTGTCCCAATCAAGCCGAATGAACGAGTCGAGAGTCGGACCAGAACTTGCAGTCGATGCGTCCAAACAACTTGTAAACGTAAAGCGCAAAATTTTTGTGTTATTCTTTCGGATTTTCTACTTTGTTGGCAAAGCAAGCAAACGACTCGTTCAACCACCTAATCCACCTCACCCACCTCATCCACCTCATCCACCCAGCTTACCCAGCAACTGACCCACCGGGTCGGGCTTTCATTTGCTCAGTGCAAAGTTGTCGCCTTTGTTGAGTTCGTGTCGCCTGCGTGTCCTGACCAGCAAAGGACCAAAGCAAAGCGATGGCAAAAGAAATAGAAAATAGAAAAAGAAATAGCAAACTACTTTCTTTCTTTCTTTCTTTCTGTTGCTCGCAGTCTGCACTTTGCTTCAATTATGCTAAAATGTCAAATGAAATTTAATGCTATGCTCAAGTGGCTGGAGATTGTTTTCGGTTTCTTCTTTATTTTACATTTCTGTGAAGAACAGAGACAAATGCCATAGAGTGTGTGAAACATCCAATAATCTCTAGCTCAATGTTAGTGTCTCGTTTTGCTTACACTCCACAAAGAGAGAGTTTTAAGGCTTTCTTTTTACGGCATTCTTAATTGTTTTAACTAACAAGTAAAAATAACTTAAACTATTATCTCTCCGTTATTTTCTTACATTCTCCCATTTTGCAGTTCTTCTTTGTGCGACATTCTAAAACGTTTGAGAAATTCTTTTCCTCTTCCGACATGGCATAATTTTTAAAGTCTTGCTTATGAGACATTCTTAAACGAACTGAATAAGCTCTCTATCTCTCACTATCTCTCTCTCAAGCTCGCTTACTCTCTCTCGAGAGCATATAATTTGCCATGTCTGCTTTGTGCGACATTCTTAAACGCAAAGCAAAGCATAGAATATCTCAGTAAACTAGAATCATATGAAAGCTCAACTGAGACTAGATTTTCCAGGATTTATGACTTCTACTATTGTTGTTGCTGTTGTTGTTGTTGTTGCGTGGAACTTTTGCAATTTGGTATTACATTTTTGCTAATTTCAAATGCACTCGGTCTGAAACTTACTCGCACTTGGAGTCGCAATCATAGTTGGACCTGTTTGTTGGTGTTGGCCAAGAACTGCGTGTTGGTGTTGGCCCCGGTTAGGCACGAACTGGGCCATGGGAATCGTCGTTGTCGGGGCATAAGCAAAAGGCAAATGAAGCTACAATTACGAGTAGAAACGGACACAAACACAAAAGGAAGTAATTTGCAATTAAATTACGACGAAATGGGCAATAGAAAAGAAATTAATTGTCCACGAAATGCAATTATGCTCCGGTTGCACAGAAGTTAGAGCCAACGAAAATGAACGAAATGAACGCCCTAAAGGAGGGGTGAATTGCAGCTGCTGAAGTGGCTAAAAGGAGACGGTGAACGGTCGGCAGTCGTCACTTGCCAGTTGCCAGTTGCCAGTTGCAACTTGCGACTAATGAAATTGCATATTAAGAAGTTGTCAAAATTATTAGTTTTCAAATTATAAATGGCAACTTCTGTAATCCATGCTGTGGCCTTAAACTTAAAGCCACGGCCAGAAGTTGCGGGTGCTGCTGCTGCTGCTGCTTCCACCTAAACCCTAATAAATTACAAATACTTTTTTATTGAACTTAATTTCCTTTTGTAAACCACATTTTTGGGTCTGGCCAGCTAAGCCGCTGCAAAGGAGATATATGGCCTCAGTCAAAGATTGCATTTAGTGGCCTCGCACACCCACATCCTCACACACACACCACATACCACACACACACACACACATAGTTGGGTTGGCTGCACTTTGCTGCCACTTCCACAGATTTTTGCTGCACTAGGTTGAATGGCACTGGCCTCAAGCAAGCCGCAAGCAAAATGCAATGCCTTTCATGTTGAACTAATGTTCCGCCCACTTGGCCCACACTTACAAGCTTCCTCCTTCCTTTTGCCTAGTTTGCTTTAATGCAAAAGCAAGCAAATGATCAGCAACAGCATTTTTCGGTTACTCTGAGACATCCCGAGTCGAGTTCCTAGTGGGCCACAATGTGTTCACAAGGCTCAAAGCGACTGCAGGCAGCAAATGCGTTTGCATTACGGTCAGATGTTTGCGGTTAGCCTACAAGCAAACATACATACACCCACACACACCCACACACACATTGATAGCTTGTTGTTTGCGCCTTTATGGCATCCAAAACTTTGACCACATTTTACTAACAAAAATATTACAACAATGTTGTCATCGTTGTAGTCTGTAGTCTGTTGGCAACCACAATTTCAAGCGTTGCTCTCTGCCAGTAATTTTAGCCAAAAAGGATGCAATTAATTTTCCAAAAGGGACAACTTCATCTGACAGCAATAATGTATTGCAAATACGAGTACGGTCAATGCATAAATTCGAGCGGTTCATTCGTTTCGTTGTCGTCGCGATATCCACATCCACATCCACATGGCTCAAGGCTGTGTGAAAGTAACTGAAACGGAAATTGGTAAAGGATTACGGCCAAAGATTAAAATGTGCTAATGCTGATAGCCTCAACATTGCGTATACTTAACAACATCAACAACAACAACGAGAACTACAGTTCCTTCTGGCTGCTTTAGCTGCTGTTCAATGTCGTCCGGCAAACTTTTTACTTTGCATCCACATAAAATACATACCAAATACAACAACAACAACAGCAATAACCAAAAGGATGTTTGGTGCGTGCTGAGACCAAAATAAAAAAAATGAGAAAAGTTTTTAATTTATATTTAAACTTTTTCAAAGTGCTGAAATGGAGGCGTTATCTGCCTCCTGCCTCAGTCTGTGGCCCTTACACTGTTTCTGCCTCGGCGACTGCTTCGAATGCAAAATAGTTCGACAACAGCAAAGGCTTCTTCTGGGTGTCTGCATGTGGCTAGTTGCTAATGGCATACAAAAAGGCTAACAAGCACAAGGCCAACAGCATCAGCACTAGATCAACATAAAGACCAGTTCATTAAGGCAATTGAACAAAAACTGTTTACATTTACAGAAGAAAAGTACCAAAGACAAACTGAAATGGTAGAAAAACCAACTTACTGTAAGCCTAGTCTATAGCGAACCAAAGGAGTAGAATTCGCCAAATGAAAAATCTTTAAATCTCAATAATCATCAGTTATAAATATATAAATAAACTATTTATTTAGTTATTTACTTTATTTTGTTATTATTTATGTATTTCTTTTTTTATTAATTATTCATAGCAATGCATTTAATATCCGATTCATATAGATGGTAATTTAATCTACCTGAAAAGATTTTCACATATTTTTGGCTTAGCGTATACTTAATATTGTTAGCCATTTAAGCGAATGTCAAGCATTTGGCACTATAGAAATTAAAATTGAATTAAGCTAAAATTAAATTTGTCAATATTTGATAACACTTAATATGGAATTTTCATTTGATTTTTTTCTTAATAAAATTACAGCAGATAAATCAACACAATTTGCGTGCATTTAAAAAGCGCAACCGTTCCAACCAATTTCATCGTTCAAAAATGCGGTATATCAATATCGTTGGCCATGTAATTTACGCTTAATTTGTAGCCATTACCACAAAAATGCATTAATTGTGAGTGTCTGTGTAAGTGTGTGTGTGTGTGTGTGTGTGTGTGTTCGCTTGCCTTTTAAATGTGCTGCAATTATTTGCAATGCAATTTTAATTGAGTGCTGAAATATTTGCGGCCGTTCACGTTGCAATAAAATATATAACGAGCATCAATTATATATTTATTGGAAAATCTCCGCAGGGCTCATAAAACTATTTTTCAACTAATATGCGTTCATAATCTCATCTCTATGCTGGTCAGCCAAATGTCGATAAATACTTTGCAGGTGTCCTCAATTAAATACAATTAAATTGCACTGACAAACGGGACAGACTTTCGGATAAAGAAAAATAGATGAAAATCAGATAATCTAGACAATATAGGCATGAATATAAAGGAATATAGAAGGGAAGTTGTTGATAAATGCAGATACATATCAGTTGGGGCAATGTTATAGCTATTAAACAGGAACATTCAATATTTATAATATATATTTTCTTTAAAATACTTTACGATATTTGAACATGTTATATCAAGAACTATCTTCAGCCGAAGATATAACATTTAAATGCATGCAACATTTTTGATATACTACGTGCATTCATAACTTCTCTGTTTTATAGAGTATATCTAGATTTCATTCCCAGAGTTATAGCTGCTTTTTTGGCAAGGATGTGCAGTTGTATTCCATCATTGTTGTGTGGCATATCTTCAATGCTGCAGGCATAGAGAAACGTAAGTTAAGGCCAAATGTGCAACGATCAGATGCATGTTGCAAGCAGCATGCAACTGTGCCCCCAATGTGAATGCAATGGTTTTTGCCAACTGCCAAAGTTGTTGCAGAAATGCATTTGTAATAATTTAGTTAGGCAGCATTTGCAGCAAGTTGCATGCCTCCATTTCTCCCTCTCTCTCTCTCTCTCCCTCTCTCTGTCATACCCATGGGCTTTTCTCTCTGATTGTGTGCGTGTGTGTGTGTGTGTTAATAAATTGAGTTGGCCGTCTGTGGGGCAAATAGTGCAACATAGAGCATTAGAAGCATTGGATATTTCGGGTACGTTGGTGGCGCCACACTGAGCCTGTCGATTTCATTTCAAATGCGCCTTTGGGCCATAAAATTTGACACAAACACGAGGCGCATACACACACAGGCAGATGGCAACATGCAGCATGTTGCAGCAATGCTCATTTGCAGCCGTTATTAAATTGCGTTTTTCGGGACAGACTGAGGCAAGCGGCAGCTAAAGCAGCAGCAAAAGCGAGGAAGTAAACAAGGGGCAAGGGCTTGGTGAAGGAGGCGGAGGGGGAGGTGTTTTAATGAACTGACGCATGGACAGGCATTGCAACTGCCCTTTGTGCATTTTATTTGTTTGCATTGGCACTGATTGTATTTGCTGTTGTGCGTGTGTGTGTGTGTGTGTGTACAATTGGCCAGCGTTCGATTTGGTGTAATGAAATTTTCTAATCAAAGCGTTTTGTTTATTTGCCCGGTTCAAGGTTTGAATTGGCTTGTTGACCGCCAACCACACACAATATACAGATGTATAAGTGTGTGAATCACACACACACACACAGAGCATATGAATGTTTTTGTTTACATTGGGTCAAAGGTTGTCAGTTGTGCAAATAGTAATTAGTTGTAATTAGGTTTCACATATGCACTACCGACAGCTTCCGCCTCTTGCATAAACAATTACGAATTGCGATTTTCAATACTCGTTTTACAATATCGAATGCTTTTTGCTCAAGGCGCTCATCGGGCTTAAATGTCGATGGATTTTAATGTAAATGAAAGCCTTCAAAGACACGCTTTGAAGTGCAATTAAATTGGCATTTAATGTGGCCTAATTTGCATTTAAAGGGAAACAATAAGCCATAATTTAGATTTATCTCTACTGCCTTTTGTATAGACATAGTATATATAATTAACTCTATTCCCACAAGCGTGGCCACAAGTCTTTGAAAACTCATTTGAATATGAAATTCTGAAATTCATATTCAAATTCAAATTCAAATTTTCGCAGCTCTGCGAGCTCCCACAATGCTGCAGAGTTCAATGAGGTGTTAAACCATAATTTGCACAAACCAAAACCCCAACCCTTAACAAAAAGCGCGCACATTTGCATTTTACGCGTTTTGGCGCTTTAATTTTGCCAGAGTTTCTATTTTTCTTCTTTTTTTCTAGCTGCTTATACTCTGTATCCATAAGCAAGAATGGTAACTTAGCGAATTGGGAATACGATTAGATACGTATTTCTATCGTAATCTAGTTGAAAATGTAATTTGTCAGCCACAACTTATAAAAGCCAAAGTTAATACGTGTTAAAGTGTTAATATAGTTAACTTCATAATCTATAAATTCCACGAAGTATTTAAACAGTTAGCAAACAACTTGATATGGCTTAAATGCTTACAGGGTACCTGCAAGTCGTGAAGTCTTTCGCCTGCTTACTATTAGCTGTTTTTCTCTGCGTGCTTTAGATTTTTTTTCGGTATATAACATTTTGGCAAGCATAAAAGGCGTTCTATTGTTTGTGCTCTCGGGCCAGAGAGCTGTGTGTCTCAAAGTGTTTGGCCACAATTACGCAATGGAGCCAAGCCAGTCAGGAAACCGTTGGAAAGAGGAAACTGTAGCTGAAGCTGTAGCTAAAACTGAGGCGTGAGATGCATGCGCTGCCATCAAATTTAATCGCCATGAAATTTGTGGGCCATAAAATGGGTGGCAACGATGCGGGACAAGAGACGATACCGCGCAACGTAACACTAAATTTTATTAGCTTCAATTTAACAATTTGTGGCCGTGGCCCCTCGACTTTATTATTAATATTTAAACAGGCAACAGCAACAACAGCAAAAACATTAGAATTATGCGCGTAGCAAGTTCATTTCACCTGCTGTAGTTAATAAGCGGCAAGAACTGCCCAAAAAAACTGAAACAGAATCCATTTTAATTTTTCACTTGGATGAGTGCAAAATTAAGACATTAAATGAATGCGCGTCCCCATCTATGAGAGAGCACAAATTGTGCTGGCTGGATGGCGTTGTCCAAGATTCTTTCGGGCTGCACAGCTGGCGCCCAACATTGTCTGTGAATCCTGGGATGCTGAAGCTGACGAACAACTGATTTTAATAACAGTCATCTGCCGCTGTGCATAACGATGCGTAACGCGAATGCGAACGGCAACAAGGGCAACGGCAACGGCAACGACAACGACAATTCCAAAGGGCGTAAGCGACTGTTCCCTGGCCACGTTATGACTTTGATTCATCAGCACGGGCAGTGGAGGAAGAGCTGGCACAGGCAGAGGAGCAGCAGGAGCAGGGGGGACAGACACTGGCCGTGCCGGCATTTGCATACAAATGGGCGTTGCCATAAGTTCACTGGCGTGGCCACAATTTGCTTATAAAACGTGCATATTCTAATTGCCAGCAATTTAAGGTGCCGTCTGTCCGCCGTCAGTGACAAAAGAGCAAAGTTTATGGCTAATACGGGCATTAGGTAAACTGTCCCACAACGCGAAGCGGTTAAGACAAAAAGCGACTTAAAAACTCAAGCATTTCCCGGCAATTCCCAGAGCATTCTACAATTGCTTTTCCCATTCCATACTCACACATGATTTCCACACCCTCCCACTTCCACTCCCTCTCATCTGAGCCAAAAAGCAAGTTCTACAAACTCGTTCCCCAGGCAGCGTCAGTAATAAAACTTTATTGAATTGTATTGATTTTAAAATTATTACCATTGAGGCGGAAGTAATGCAATGTAGCTGTGGCTCTGTGTGACTGAGTGTGTGTGTGTGTGTGAGTGTGTGTCTCTGTGAGGGTGTGTGTGCGCTCACTGAAGTGTGCTGCCAACTGCTGTTGGAATTTCACAAACAACAACATTTTCATTATTGTGTGCAACTGTGCAAAAAAAGAACAAAAGCCATTGCGTCTTATTGTCGACGTATTTGCAAGGAGAGTGCGTGCGCGAAAAGGGGTTGCCAGGAATAAGCTGGCAGTCAAGGAACTCAACAGGAGCTGAACCGGGAAGAGGAACAGGACAGGGGGGAACTGGTAACTGGGAAGCTGGAGCCTGCACTTAAAGGCGCTTCGAGTGCTTAACTTTCCATTTCGCCGGCGCCACAAAGTAGGCAATGCTTTTTTTCTGTCAGCGCTACACAACAAACACACACACACACACTCACATACATAGTACATATGCCAGCAGCCGTTTAATGAAAATCCAATAGCAACCTAACAACGTTCATTGTAATTTTCTCAGCTATTTGAGCGTTTTCCACGAAAACTGTTTGTTGTGGCACGTGCACAGCAACGGCAACAGCAGCGATTATTTGAGTACCTAAACAAAAGCTGGCAATACACATATGCAGGATACGTGTATCTGTGTGTGTGTGTCCGTGTGTGTGTGTGTGTGGCATGCACAGAACTAAACACACAGCTAATCGAGTGTAAAAATGCTCTTGGCTGCTCCTGAAAGCGCTGCACTTAAAGTTGCCTCATCAATTGTTAAATTTGCAATGTTTATATTATTTGATTATTAACAAGCAATCGAGTAATCGAATAATCGAACAATCGACAGCAGCATGCAACATGCAGCACGTGCAAAATACATATGCAAATATCTGCCACCGCAGAATTGATAGAAAAGTGCATAAATGTCTCACATTAGAAGGTTAGGCCACATGAACTTTTAGCACACACACACAGGGACACACAGAGACACAGAGATGTAGACTCATAGAAACCCGTATTACTAACAACCTTGGGTATGCAAATGTGCAGCAGTTAACTTTTTTGGCCCCCTGGCCAAGCCTGACGCTAAGTAAGCCGCAGGATATGTTTGCCATTGCCACTATGCCCCAACTCTCCTGTTGCAGTTGCAACTTCAACTGGATCTGGACTGCCAATTCATTTCTATTCATGTTATGCAATTCAATTGTTCTGTCCTGCCCTTAGGCAATGTCAGCTCTGCTTAGACCAGGGACCGTACGGGTTACACTTTGTAAAATAGAAGCTATAAAATAGAAATTACTTGTTGATTTTTATCAGGAACATAAAAATAATTCATTCTCTTTTTTAATTTAAATAAAAACTTAGAGGTAAAAAGAATTTGTTTATTTGACATTTATAATGCAAACATTTCCTATTTTATATATATTAATTATACAGATTATTGCTCTTCAAGTTATCGCTTAGTTACCAGCCCTGGCATAAACATCCTTCAGCATATGTAACACACATAACCCGCACTCCGGACCTGAACTGAAAGTGTGTTTAGTTCTTTTTGCAACCTGCTGCCAGTTGTTGCCCTTCTGTTGGCCAAAACCAAAAGCATATCCTGCTGCAAGTTGACTGCTTCTGCTTCTACTCCTTGCTGACGTCGTGTAAAGACAGCACTTGCGGTTGAGTTGATCTGACCGCTTGTCCGGCAAGCCATAATTATGCAATTTCTTGTCAACATGCTGTGGACGCACTTGCCGGAAATGCACAAAGTGCTGTATGTTGCAACGACACACAACGACACAACGACAATGGCAATGACTTGGTCATTTTAACTTCTTGAAATTGCCAGAGACATTTATAGGCAATTATGCAGAGGTTTTTGGCTTCCGTTCCGAGCTGTTTGCCTCACTTCCCATAAATTATTCATAGCTGCATTTTGGCTCAATCAAAAGCCTAATTTTCCATGCTTTGCCGACCAAACCGAGCATAGGACCTGCTACACAATGCAACATTGTATAGCCGACATAATAAAAAAAGGATCTTCTTTTTATGCTCATGAGCCCTAATCTGCACAGAGAGAAAGAGGAAGGAATGAGATTGAGTGAGAGTGTGGGTAGTAGTACATTAAGAGGCATGTTAAGCCAGTGCCGGCAAGTGTCTTATCTACTTCCGGCTGCTGTTTACGATGCCAATGCCACTGATTATCAGTTGCACAATAAGAACGAAGGCGTCGCCAGCCTCAAACGAGAAGTTATTGCAACGAGCTGGCAATGGCAATGGCAATGGCAATCCCTGGAAGTTGTCATGACAACACCAAGAGCTGCGTCTTCGTCTCCGTCTCTGTCGCCGTCTTTTCATGCTTGTCAGGGCAACAGATTATGATTGAGTTTTGTGCGTACTCCGTGGCACATCCTCAACCATATCCACATTCACATCCACATCCACATCGACTCTTGGCTGGCGTCATTTGTTTGGCTGCACTGTCATCTCAGCGAGGACATGCAAAGTTATGGCAACCGAAACGCGTGAAGCCATAACGCGCATCATTATTAGGCGAAAATTATTATCGCTCACCCGCACTTTACAACCCGTAACATGCCCTACCTCTCCGCCTACCTCACTCCCCTCCTCAACTACCTCACCCTACTTAAGCTTGACACGATAACGACATTTGCTTGGGCGAATCTCATCAGCTGGATTTATGGCACGCATAATTTTTATTGTGTTTGAACTGCAGCAGGCACAAAATTGGCAGCAACGAGCAGCGAGGTGCCAATGCCAATAATGTGGCTTACATTGACAGCATACACTGAGAGAAATACTACAGTAATGTAACAGTAATTTAAGCATATAATAAATCTATTTATTTATTTAAAGTCAATTAAATCGATAGAGGAATTTATTTTAATTGTTACGTTAAATATAAAATTGCCATTTTTGCATATAAATAATAACAGAGTATGGAAATATTAACAACAAATATAATTAAGGAATTCAAATTGTTGAAACCACAAGTTTCGCCTCAAAATGTATATCACTTGTTTATTTCTCTCAGTGTAGTTAGCTGTTATGGCACATGCCAGCGCATTGCACAGAAGTTAATTTCTTGCGATTTCGCATGTGTGTGCGTGTGTGTGTGTGTGTGAGTATGTGTGTGTTCGGGCCCAGCTCTTTTATTAACCATAAAATTCTTGTAATTTTATGTTGCAAAAAACGTTGCAAATTTGCATGTGCTTGAAAGAAATTGCACAGCAGCAGGAGGCATGCGGCATGCGGCAAGCGACATGTAGCACGCGTGGCAGTCGCTTTTTATGAGATCATAAATATGTATGTTTTGAATGGATTAAAGTCTGAATGGCACATTAAATTTTGGTCGGGCCGACTGAAAGCATTTTTAGTGCCCTCAACTCTATGCAAAGACTTGAAGAGTAATTAAAACGAAGACAAAGACAGAGAACGATAGAGGGAAAGGGAGTGGGAGTGGGAGTAGCATAGACATATGCTAATGCATGTGTTTATATTGTTGCCCCAGGCAGCTGCATTTGCAATTAAGCAGCTTATTATGACCAATATCCTGACACTGACACCTTGCCTGTCATGTTATGTCTCCATGTACAGACAATGTATGACAGCTGCCACCAAACGGGGCAGGATAATGCCTGCCCCCAAGCAAATAACAAACAAATGCAAGGAGCACGACACAAATGTAGGAGAGTTGAACTATTATAAGCCTTTGTGGCATTTTGGGGCTGTTAATTATATTTATTATTAAAATTGGACACTTCCGACGGGCCACTCAAAAGGTGACAGCCAATCTCAAGATGACGCAGCACTCGATACAGAAATTAAGCACAATTTTCATGCTAACTAATAAGTTAACAGCGGCATAATGGCCTGTTTCCTGCATGAATTGCCAATTATGGATATAAATCCAGTGGCCACCACCACCACCACCACAATCTCAGCCCGAGTCTCCACAATGTGGCACGCCTCCGAACATGAGGCATCAAATTGCAATGTCACGGCTGCCGATACAACAAAAGCAACAACATGGACAATAATATTAAGCAGCCCACAGACAACTGTCCCTCCGCTTCGCTGTTGCTTCCCCCTTCCCCCTTTTGTGGCATTGCTTGCGTGCCGCATTGTGATTGATGATGTGTCTGATTGGAATCATCAAACAAAACAAGTGCCAATTGCTGTATCAGCAGCACTAATTTAAATTCCGCACTAGTCGAAAGAAACTAAATACTAAACATTGCTGATAAAAACTTACTTAAAAACAATTTAGTTTTATTTAGTATTCATCTCACTTAGCCAACATTCCCTAAACAAATCCATTTAACTGCCCAAAACTGGCCACAGTGTTAATGATGACGCTTATCTGTTGCTGTTGGTGTTGCCGCTGCCGAAAGCCGCATGGTTGTTGTTGTTATTATACTTGTTTTGGCTTGCCACCCACAACAACAACAACAAGAACAACAACGACAAGCTGTTGGTGATGTTGCTTATTAATTACAAGGCTTTAAATTAATTACTGCGCTTAAAATATTAACAACACCAGCAGCAAATTCCTCGCAACCGAAGCAAAAGCTGAGCGGGAGTCGTAGTCGATTTAAGTAACAAATTGATTTGAATTCTGTGTGCAAATGTTAAGCGAGTATTTCAATCAGTTGGTAGAGGCATTGGAACTCTCTTATTATCAGTTTTTTGTTTAACATTATCTATTGTTATGTATTTCACACTTATTACATAAAATTAACATTAATGAATTTCAGTATTGATATTTATTCTTAAACTTGCGCGTCGACGCGAAGACGCTGTCGAATTGTGTGTCGGTTCTTCTTCTTCTTATTTTGCGAGCATCATTAAGTGCAGGGTTGTTTCGCACGAAAAGCTAGTATGCAGCTTGCAAAATGGTATGCCGCTCAAGGAAGACTTGATGCGCCGCAGATAGAAGAGTTGTATATGTTTGTTTGGATTTGATTTGTATTAGTAAATTATAATTATACCTTTCATTATATGCAAAGATAACTTACTTCTTATTAATAAAATTGACTAATTTATAGCAATTCCCTAGTCCATTCAAACGAATTTAAGTAAATTAATTACAGTATATTATCATATTTGAATATGCAAATAACGATTATCTTCAGCACACAAAACTAATTCGCTTTTCAAAGGCATTCCTCTGTTAAAATATTATAAATAAGTTAAGTTTTAACAAACCTACAGTAAAAACACAAGTCACATCTAAATTATTCTTTATATTTATTCTCTTTTCCCATGCCCAGCGTAGAAACAGACTTTCCCATACCCTGGCAACTTTACACAGTGTGTTGGATAAATTGTTTGTTAGTTTGTGTGTGGCCATTAATCAACACAGCACACAGACCGGTTGGTACTCAAATGCCGCTAAGCACACTCTACCCACTCACACACACACACACAGCCACACACACATTGCAACGCTTAAAATTGGCAAATTGCTGTGTGATTTACCAGCAAATAATAAACATGTTTAGCGAATAAATTTATCAAAAGTTGCTTTTCATATAGACGAAAGCACTAACGAGTCGACCAGGATTCGATGGAATGGGATTGCTGAGCTACCTGAAGTGGTCCTCCAGTATGTACAGTGTATACACACACTCACACACACTCAGACACACACACACACACATATGTCGTTTAGGTTGACTGCGTGCACAGTGAAAGCAAACAAAAATGGCAGCGCGCACAGGTGACACAGGTGAAGGGTTAGCTAGGAGGTAAGAGGTAAGAGGTTGGAGGGTGTAGGTGCTAGGTGAGAGGTGAGAGAACTGGACTCGAGCATAGGCAATGACAATAGAAACAACTACAACAAACAATACTAATGACAAGCATGCAATGCAACGAGTTTTGAATGGTCCTCCACACATGAAAGTTGACAAATAAGCTGGTTATACACTAGAATAAAACTACAGAGGGTATGCGAAACTTGCAAGCTAGTTAAAAATGAATTATATTATTTAATAGTATATAAATATTTACTACAATTGATAATTAATGAATGGAAGTCTCCCATCTTAGTCAAAGTCTATTAGCTGTTTAAATGGTATAAAAATCAGAGTTCATTTAAATCTAATGCAAGTCAAGTAAAGTTAATTATTTCATAGTCATGTCAATTATCTTATATTTATATTTATATTTATATGATAACATAGATTTTATTAAGCCAACTACAGGGTATTCCATAGTCCGACATTTCAGCTTTCGTTAACTTAGTTTTAAAAGCAAGTTGAAGAAATTCCTCGCCACATGCAATTGCCAATTGAACATGTTAACTTAATATGAATCTGCTATAAGCCTGCTAATCATTTGGCCAACTTTGTTTATCATTTTTTTTTGTAATTTTCCTGTTGTTGTTGTTGTTTTTGTGCTGGTAACCTGCCGAATGGGCGCTTAATTTGTTAAGCTGCAAAAGTAGAAACTCAAACAAATCAGAATATCTGACCAGAAGTCAAGGTGTGTTTGCTTTTGGCCCAGCTATGAGTGTGTGTGTGTGTGTGTGTGCATGTGGATTTTGTGGCTGCTCAACGGCTGCCACTGTCTATCAGAGGGGCCACAGATTTTATCAAACACACACACACACACACACACACACTCTAACACACACTCAGTTGGATAGAGACATATCCGAAATTTGTGTGTGGCTGACAGCACTGCATGTTGTTTGTTTGTTCGTTACGTTTTACTCAATTCGATCCTTTTTTTCCTCTCTTTTTTTTCCGGGTAACTGCAAAATGTGACTGGTTTGCCTTTTCGGGAGTTTCCATTTTTGGCTTTTGAAGTGCAGGAAGCTCATCATCAAAGGCAATGTGATAATTGTGTGTTTCTCTGTCTGTCTGTCAGTCAGTCGACCAGAGAGTGGAGTGTTATTCTTTTCTCTTTTTTTTGTTGTGTGCTCCTCTTTTTGATACCTGTATGTCCGCATGTCGCATTTTGTGTTTTGTGCTGTTTGCGTTGTGTTGTCGTTGTCGTTGTTGTTGCCTTTTTGTTTTTCTTTTGCCTTTTAGCTGTGTGATTTTGTGCCTTTTTTTATGCGCTTGCCTGCTCGCTGTTTGCCCCTGACAAATATTGACCCGCATTGATTGTCGTTTTTCCGCTTGTAAATTGTGGGAAGGAAGGGCGTGGAGTGGGGTTGAGAAAGAGGGAGGGGATGGGAAGGTGCTGGCCAATTGTCTCTGTCTTTCAGTTTCACGCTTCTGGTTTATGCGCAAAGTTTTCACTTTCGTGTATTTCGTAATTGGCTAACAGGGGGCAGGGGCAGGGCGCAGGGCAGGGGGCAGAATCAAGTAGAGTTGCCCATCAGTACATTAACGGCATTTAAGAGTTATAGTTACAGTTACAACTGGAGTAGCACATCCAAGTAAAGGCCAAAATATTGGGACATTTTATGTATATTTCATATAATTTTTTTTTCTTCTTTGGCGTCATTGTTAAAATGGTTTTTATTATTTCCGCTGCGAGCGTTATTAATGTTGTTGTTCTGCTTTTGACTTTACTTCCGTCACACACACACACACACACACACACATACATATACATACATATGCACACACGCCACAATTTATATTTTTCAATTAAGCAGCAAAAGTTTTACGCTTTGTTTCGTGCAACTGTAATAAATTTCAACTACCCTTCGTCCTTATACCCCCCCTCGCCCCCTGCTATCCTGCTCCCCTGCTTCCATTCAATAACTGAACCACCCCCCTGCCCAATTGCCCGACCCCCTCGGCAATGTTTCACTTCATTTGGCCGCATATGTACTACAGGCAGCATCTCGATGCCGTTGTTATTGTTGTATATTTCGCGTTATGGTTTAATTTTGGAGCCACGCGTGTAATTGATAGCCACCCATGGCTTAATTGATAATTTTGTAGTTTCAACACACCCGCACACACACCCGCACACACATAGCCATGAAATTTCTGCAAATTCACAATTTGAACAATTTGCAGCAAACTTCTACGCTTAATTGTTCGTCTGGCTCTATTTGATATCAAACTGACTAACATCTTTATTGAAACAGTTTGAACTCATCTAAGGTAAGCTGAACATTGTTCGGTTCGTAGTATTTTTATTCATTTAACTCTAAATTCGAATTCCATTCAATATTATAGTATTATAGTCAATATTCATTTTAACAGTTGTCTAATTGTCTACTCTGTACCATGTCTGTCTACCTGTCAGTCCGTCTGTCCCTCCGTATGAACAAAAGCATCTCAGAGATGGTAAGAGCTAGAAGCTTAAACTTGTTTTAATTGCATTCAATGAAAATCACATTAGTACTGTTTTAATATTAACTCAACCCTTAACTCAACTTCTTCTTCTTCTATCAAATACCATTTGCCAAAAACTCAATCGTAAATGCTGAAGACAAGAATGCGATAATTTGCATTAATTTGTTGCCTTTCATTAATCATACGCCCCGTAAGCAAATCGATTCAAACTGTTTGCGCTTTCCGCATTTAACAATTGTCGAATGCTTGCGTCATTCTACACACACACACACACTCACACACACACACTCATACACACAGTTTGATGTATGTATATATAAACGAGATAAGCATTTCAGTGCTCAGCTTCAGCTAAGAGTAAAGAGTGCCACCCCCTTTAACCCCTTTGTCAACACGCGATTGCCCCTCATGCATTATATAGCGCTGATTCTGGCTAAAGGGCTCGTTTGGCTTGACGTACTCGTTGTTGTTGTGCAATCATCAAACGGTTTAGCTGCAAAACTAATTGCATTACATCAATTTTTCTGTTAAAAGTCAATAACCAATCAAACGCACACATACAAACCGAACTAAAGCCAGACGCAGCGAGGTTCAAAGTTTGAAAACGTGCAGTTAAATGCACACAGACACGCACACACACACAAACACACACACACACACAGAGCGGTCAATTTAATGGCAGCGCGAGAAAATGAGACAGATAAATAGACAGAGACAGAGACAGCGACAGAGACAGGAACAAGGACAGAGAAAGGAACGAATAATGACAGGAGTAATCACATTAGCCCCACATAAACTTTTGCGTAGTCTGCTCTGATCTAAGGGTTGTCAAGTGGCCCTAATTGAATGAAATTCAATAAAAACTTGCCCTAACTTTCATTCAAAGTCCATAAACTAAATCCAAAAAACTAAATGAAAACTACATAAGTATGTCGTAAAGTTTTAATATTCAACAAAAATCAATATAAATATGTAATGAAGTTTTGTATCGACTACTTAATCAAAAGTTACAAACTAAAATTACTTTTAATTAGATTTATCCTAAAAGAAAATAAAGTTTTCAATAAATAAGAAATTATTAGTCTAGCATATTTAAGTATTTATTGGATTTATGATTATGAATCTAATTATTCTTGAAGGGAAATACTGATTTGCTATTGGTCATAATTGATATTTTAAAGTTATACTTTCAGCTTGTTTTCCGTACAGTTGACAGAACAGATGACAACCCTGCCGCTGATTTGATGTGCTGCAGCTAGCAGAATTCACTTTGCCACTTTGCCACTTGCCACTGCCACTAGACTTAGTCGCAGCCTTTGCACAACGATGACGTGTTCAGGCAGCCGCTGTCAATGTGGTGCGTTTCAATTTTAACAGTCACACGACCCACACTCGCTGTCCCTCCTCCCTACCTCCCTGTCTCCCTGCCTCCCTTAAAGGTGGATGGGGTTGGAGGTGGCGCCAAATGTTGACGGGTCGCCGGCGGGCAGTTGTTGCAGCCGCTCAGCGAACGTTAAATCGTTAATTGATTACAGCCAACATTGATTGTTGTTGTTGATTTTCTTCTCTTTCTTTTTTTTTTGTTTGCCATTGCCATTGACTAGGGGACTGGGCAGTGTTTGGCCGGATTAAACACCAGGCCAGCAGCTGGGAATCCTTTTATGGATGCATCAGGCGACGACAGAGCATAAAAATCCATTTCAGTTTTTACAATGCTTGACGGTCAGCTCTAATGAGCGTACATACGAGATGGAGTACATCTCCTCATAGAGGAGCAAAGGTTCAACCAGTTTAAAACTAATTGCTAAGCAAAGGGCATGCGAGCCACAAGCGAACCCAGATCACGTACACATCAACAACAAACGCACCACCGCAAACACAGACAATCTGGCCAAAAAATAAGTACAGCACAAGAACTTCTCGGAGATGAGAGAAGCAAACAGGCCAAAGGCTGTGAGCAACGAGAAAGGAAGACAAAAAAAAAACATGAGGAAAATAAAATACAAAATCCCTCTCAACGTTTACCCATTGAAATCGGAGAACGGGTCAAACTCTACTCCAAATAGAATATGAAGTGGGAGCAGCTAAAACTGTACAGCTGCTGGCTGTGTAACTGATATTACAGTTAAGGCGGTAACGATTCTCCCTGTCTGTCTGTCCGCCTGTCCGTCTGTCTGCCTGTCTGTCTGTCCGTCCGACAGTTCAGAACCAGCCAGAGAAGAGCAACGCATCAGCCGCGGCCACTCAAAAATGTTTAGAGTAGTAGAAGCCAAAAGGTCTGCCAGTTGAATTGGCCAAAGCCAAAATACTCAAAAACACAGGCAAGTATGAGTATAAAATACTCGTATGTGAAGTTAGAGTAACAACGAAGTCTGTATGCTCTGCAGAAGTATAAATAATAATAATTATAGCAATGGAAAATAGTCTGTTGGTTACCAAACGCATAAGTGTTCGCATGTATCCGGTTGAAATGACAACACAATCGAATGGTATGGCCAAAAGCCTGACAAGCATTTAAAGCAGCAATTATTTACTTGATGCCAAATGACAACAACAGCAGCAATAGCAGCCGGCGCATGAGTTAGAATAACAAAAAGCCAAACTGAGATACGTATGCGGTTCATACTACGGCGGATCTGTTGAATAGTCCGTGGTTTTGCTGGATGTGCCAGTAGCAAAGATTCCCTTCCCGATCCGGATTCAATTTGATTATTTTACAAAGGCCACTCGAAACTGAAACTTATAAGGGAATCAGGAGGCAACCGCAAATCGAGGCACACGGCATACACTTTTGACTTAATTAATGCACAGCAGGAGTCAGGCAGGAGTCGGATGAGGGGAGGGGGCAGGGGGGAGGTGCAAGAGGGCAGATGGTAAGGCAAACCAAAGATTTCAGTCTGTGAGCCAAAATAGTTGCTGCTAGTGTGTAGGAAATAGAACTGAAGGCCAGGCTATAGGCAACATTGTGTAGCACACTAATTGAAGAACCTGCGGCATGCTACATCTACTGATCCTAATGTGCATCTGTGTGTGCATCTGTGTGTGTGTGTGTGTATGTTGTGGAACACGTGTAGAGCAAGTTTCTAACAAATCGCTGGCCTAGCTACCTTGGCTCTTTCTGCATCTGGCTTTAACTGGTCGACTGCGCTTGTTATTTTAATTTCCGCCTAAAAGTATGCAACAAATTGAAAGGATTACACAAAGTTTATGCAATGCAGCAAACAACAGTCAGCAAAGCAAGCGTAGCGGCAACTTAAAACAACAAGACAAATGCGACAATTTAAGCGCGTTTTGGGCCGTTGGCGATGGCGATGTTGTTGCTGTTGCTATTGCTGTTGCTGTTGCTGGCGCTGTTTCTCGATTCTCGTTCTGGGCTCCCTGGCACGCAGCAACAAACTCGCACAAATTGTTAGTACGGCAGCAACAGCAACTAGCAACAACTAGCAACAACAACAACAACACTAACACACACTGCATAGCATAAAATTAATGTCAAGCAAAATGGAGAAACAGCAGCCGCCAGCAGCAGGCAGTCGCCATCAATGCCAGCTGCAACAGAAGAAGCAGCAACAGCAGCAACAGCAACGGCAGCAACGCACAGTGGGCCAAAGTGCTGAGAAAGTGGCGTTAAATTAAAATTAAAAATTCTAAAAAATACTTCAAGTGGTTGTGTTTATTACATTAAAATATTATGTGTGGGTTCCGTCTATACATATGTTACTTATAAAACATAGAAGAGGCTATATATTGTTTATGAATTTTAAAAATTAGTCATTGATTCAAAATATGTTAAAATAAAACTGGCAATGTAATTCTATGAAAATTCACACACTCTTCAGCAACGTTTGAATGCAAATATACTGTCAATGTACTGAAATATTTGTTGTTAAAGTATTTGTATTAAAAAATCCAGTAAAATATAAAAACAAATTCAATTTTAATATATAAATTTGTAATAAACAAAAAGTAATAATATTTCATTTAATGCGCAGGTTTTTTTCTTACTATTCATTAAAAGTAATCATCATAATGATTAATACTCTATTATTTATTATGCTAGATTAGCCAAAACGCCCACTGTGCAACGGCAGCAACTTCTGCTCCATTCTCTCGACGCCACTGCATCAGCGTCAGCCAAAAAGCGTTGCAAAATGATGTGGGTCGTCGATGGCTTGTTGTGGGCGTGTTGTGTTGCAGTTGCAACTTTTGTTGCATATTCAGCAGCAACAGCAGCAACAGCGACAGCAGCAGCAATTTTCTTCTTAAAAATAAACTTGGCAACGGCTTTTTCAGTCGCTTATATGTTCGTGCTTGTATTTTGTGGCAAGTTAACTTGCAGCGTGGCAAACCATATAAACAGCGACGATGTTGACAAATTGTGCGATGCGCAGCATAAAAATGTTGTCGACTTTTAGGCGCCAGAACAACTTAATTGACATGGCATACTGGGGTCAAATCAATGCTACGCATAAGCGAGTACTCGCAACGAATGTGAATATGAATGTGAATACGTCCATTGGAATATGCTCATTACTCTCCCTTGCAAATTGCAGTGTGGCAAGCACTGGCTGTGCCCCAAGTGCCATGGAACGTAAACCGCTCTAATGACTGCATATTGTGCAACCTGTCACCATATTGCAAATGAGGCTTTGTTGTCGTCCTACTCCTTTGGCCCTTTCCCCCCTTTTCACCCATTTGCAACCCTTTCCCGCCCTTTAACACTCTGCTTGCTTGGATGTGAAATCGATGCAGCAACTGAGTTACTTGAAGTTCTTGTCACACACCAAAATTTAAGGCCAACAACAAATTGTCAAGTCCTTTCAGAATTCTTGTTGCGGAACTGGAAAATGAGAAATGAGAACTGAAAACTGAAAACTGTAAACTGACCCCCGGCACGGTCACATTTAAGGTTTGAAAAGCACTTAAGCCGTACTTTGCATGTTTTTCGGGGTAAGCATCTTAACTTTGAGTTTTTGGAATGTTTTTTGGGTGCCGCTGCTTCGATGCACAAGTACTGGCATCGTTTTTTGTCTGCTTCGGGTATTTAATGAGTCATGTGCTTCAGGGTAATTCATAATTCATAAATACTTAATTATAACTTGCGGTGAAAGGCTGAACTTCTACCTTGCATCCTCGCAGCAGAATTCTTGGGTCTGGGTCCCCAGCTTAGAATCTCAAACACAGCATTTATGATTTTATCAACGTCAATATTGTAACTGGCCAGTTTGTTTATGGGCCTTCTCAGTTCGCGTGAATTCTGTTTGGAATGATACTAGAAATTGACATTTAAATGTCGAGAAGTGTGCTCAACTAGACTCACCCTAGCTGTCCTTATCAGCTGCCTGAACTTGTTATCCCTCAGCGCCGTATAGAGTTTGGTAAACGGTCTGCTCTCCCGCATTTTACGCGTCACCATACTATGAATTTGTGGCCGGGGCAAAGCCTTAACTGCCTCTTGCAGAAATGTGGTGAAATGAGCATGCATCATCAGGTCCACGGGCACCAAGGGCGATATCTGATAGTTGTGAAATAGATTGCTCAACTCGGTTAGAAAAGGTGTCAAATCCTCGCCGGAAGTGTGTGTCTCAAGGTATTCTATCACATTGGCAGCACCCGGCGATGATTCTATAACATCTAAGGTAGTGCGGAAATCATCGCTGTGCAAAAACTGGACAGCATCTCGGAAATTATCATCGAATATAAAGTATTTCGCCGCTATGAAATCAATGCGTCGACGAGGTATCACGACCTTGAAGTCCAGTAAGTCTCTAGCCAAATCAGCAACTGCCAAACTGCAACAGCAACATAGAGTGAAAGCCAGGCCGAAAATAACTATACCGTTGACCATGTCGATAGTGAGAGTCTGTTTTGTTATACCGTTATACCGAGAGCTTTATGGCAACTGAAAAAATATAAATATGCCAATGTTTGTGGCGAGTGGAACAGGTGCTAATTGATAGTTTGGAAAGATGTTTATTTAAACGGCCGATTAAAGCGCAAACAATCGATTAGCTGTGGCTTTTACTTTCACTCGCCGTACAGTGATCACTTAGTTAAGGCGAAATCGTTCACTTCAAAAGGCTTTTGTTTATCTTTCATGTATTCTGCATTAGTAATTTCTGTAAAATGTCAAATTGCAAAGTTTTCATTTCACTCTGCAGTCAAATATGTTCTAGTAGAGGTTGCTTTTATTTTAAAGCTACTGCCAAGTGTAGACAAAAGACTTCGATTGCATTTTGGCCATAGATAGACACACTCCTACTCTACACACACATAATAAACATAAACAATCAGCTGCTAGGCAAAACAACTATAAATCAAGTGTAAATTCTTTTGTCTGCTCAACTGACTGTAATTGCTCCCATTTGTGCATTAAAAATCATGATTGATTTCGACTTAGGCAGGCACACAATAAGCTTTCCTTTCTCCCTCCCCCTCTCTGTCTGTCTGACTGTCTGTCTGTCTTGGTATAAACCAAAAATTAGAATTCAATTGCGTGATTTATGCAGCTGGCAAATTTACGAGCCACAAGAGAGAGATATTCCATGTGCAGATTGTGCACTTTTATGCAAGCAACAAATGTACTTCAAATATCTAACTACGTATGTAAATATCTATCTATTGACTTGTAGAAGTGTAATTTAGCTACACATTAAAGTCGCCAAAGTGGAAAACTTTGTTGCCAATACAGCCATCAGCCACGGATGGAGCCCAAGGATAGCATCAACACTAATGCTTATCTAAATTTCTGTTAATGAAATCTACTGATAGGTCAAAGCTTTTTGCCTACATCGTCTGACTTCCGGCATTTGGGTCAGAAAGCGGCAAAACACTAAGAGAACTTGCTATAAAAATTAACAGGAACGGTTCACGGGTAGCCAGAGGCCCAAAGCGCTTTAAATTTAGAGATTTATAGATCTATCTGTTGAAAGTATAGTTCGATCTTCCTCCAGATAATTAAAACTTTCCATTGTGAAGTGTGTATTTATTTCATCTTAATTCTATATTAATTTCACTTGTATTTGAATTGTAAATTCACTTTGTCAATCCTTTTCTCCTTCATATATATTTATTTTACCCATTTAAAACTGTAAAACATTAAATTAGTGAAAGAAATGTCATTTGACAGAGTCTCGCAATGTTATTATGAAATGATTTGGCTAAAATTGATTTCTAATATTGCTAAAACGCTCCTGGTTAGTTGAATTAATCTTGTGAAAAGGGTTGACGTGCATTAAGCGGCTGCTACACACGCACACACTCAAGGAATACACACACACACACACACATATTTGTATGTATGTGTGTGTGTGCGATGGAAGCCGCAATACAAAAGGCAAAACAAATAAGCCATAAATTTGCATGCCAACAACAATTGGCAATTTTCCGTAGGTTAAAGCATAAACCGGCAAACAAACCGACTAACAAACGAACAAACAAACAAACCAACAAACAAACGAACTGGCAGCACGGCAAAAAGGTGAGTTAAGGGGAGATACACACACCCAAACACACACACACCCACACACACAGAGAGACATACACACACCGACTTATCCAAAGAGTCGTAAGTTTAAAGTGGGCATTGTGCGGCGGCGTTCAGTGAAAACGGAAATAGAAATGAAAGCATTGCGTGAGCAAGTAGGCCGTTATCGGCGCACAGGCAACGGCAACATTGCGTATACGTAACGAATGGGCATGTGTGTGTGTGTTTACCTGTGTAGGTGTGTCGGCACAAATGAAGCTGAATTGTTGTGGTTACCTAGGTGTTGTGTGTGTGTGCCACGTATCTGTGCGTAATAAGCTCAACATTCGTTGTTGTTTTTTTTTTTCACTCTCCCATTGGCATTGGGCAGTTGTCGACTGTCCGCTATAAATGTCCTTTGAAGTTTGTTTATGATTTTCGGATGTTGTTGCTACTGCTGTTGTTGCCAGACACAAAAAAGCAGCAATCGCATAAGCCGCGCTTAGATTTTGTTGTGCGTATTAGTGAGATTTATGCATTTAGGAAATTAAACATCCTGCCCCGACTGACTCGACTCGATGTTCTCGCTCTCTCTCTGTGTGTGTGTGTGTGTGAGGTGTGTCATGTATGTTTTTATATTGTGAATGTGTGTGCAACACATTATGCTACAACTCCAACTACAGTTCTCTTCTCTCTCTCACTCTCTCTGTGTCTTGCTGTTGCCGCCACTGTCATTAATTTTAAATCATGCGTAAAATCGCGTAATGTCGCCAACGCAGCCGCCAGCATCCTTTGGGGCCTCACACGCAATCATGCTCCCAACCTTCATTTTATACTTATATACATGTATAAAAAATGGTTTCTCTGTGTTTTTTTATTTGCTGCCACTGCATGTTGTATTTGGCCACGGCGGCTGCTTGGCGGAAATGCGTTCGACCACATCAATCACGCGACATTGACAAATGTGCATATTTCTGTTGAAATTATATGGGCACAAGTTGAACTTACATACATATTTATTTTGCTCTCTCTCTGTGTGTGTGTTTGTGTGTGTGTGTGAGCCATGGCCAACCAACTGGCGAACTGGCGAACTGGCCAACCAGCCAACCAGCCAAGTGGCTCTGCAAATTATTGGCTACAATAGTGCTTCAAATTGGGCAATTTATTGCTTTATTGCTTTTACGTGTTTCGTCTGCGGCTTTGTTGCATTTTTTTGCAGTCTCAACGAGTATTGTTTTCTCTCTTTCTCACTAGTATTTCCCTCTCATTATGTCAGCTTGTTGTTGTTGATTTTTATAATTGCAAATTTAATCATTTGCATGACATCAAATTGCAAGTTGAAGTTGCAGTTGGAATCGCGGGACAGATGCCATAAATGCCTTAATTGTCTTTTGAGTTGTCAGCAGGTTGTCAATTTGTCAATTGCTTGGCCATTTTATTATGCAAAAGGAATAATAATACAAGGGAAAAATAGAAATAAAGAGAGGGAGAGCGAAGGAAAGTAGGAGAACTAGCTGGAGAAAACTTCAGACTGGTATATGTATGAGAGAAAGATATAGGGATGTCTAAAATGAAAGAGTTTGCTGCAATAAATATAGATTAATTGCCGTTCTTCAGTTTACATAACCAATAATTAAAGTACTCTCTACAAAACTTTGTTCTTTTCAATATAAACCTATTAACATTTCCCGATTAGATTTACTTCTATCGAATCAAAGTTCACCAGATTCAAGCTTCAAACTAAATCAATTTTTTTTATACAGCCAAATTGTTTTTATTCAAGTAGTTCAGTTTATGGGCAGAAGCTAAACGTAGCGCACTGAAATTTTTAGATAAAACAGTTTTTTGTACGTAAAAGTTTCTGATCATTTTCGATATAACTTTTTTAAAATTGAAGTGCAAGTGTAGAGTAGTATTCATTTTAAAACATAGTATTATTGGATAGCGTATTCTAAATCACAAAAAAAATACAAATAAAAATGGCAAAATCACAGGCAACCTGTTATGGCAAATCTGCGCTTAATTTGTATCGTTTGAACCGCGTTTTATCCTTTACACCAGGTGCACGGCATATGCAGGTGCGAACCAAGTGTGATATGAATGGCATCGTCATTGGGCTGTATCTGAATGATGGCGAGAAGGATCCGCGAATGACGGCGAATGGCGAAAAGTTCGACGATCGTGTTAGCGGCAAGATCAGTCAATTGATCAGAGAAACGGGAATGACTGGCAAACTGGGCAAGGGCAGGATGTTCAGTAATCTGGACCAGGAGTTCTCGACCGTCGCGGTCGTTGGACTGGGCAAGGAGGGAGCCGGTTTCGATGAGGAGGAGATGATCGATGTCGGCCTGGAGAATACGCGTATTGCCGCAGCCGTTGGTGCACGTTTCCTCCAAATGCAGGGGGCACAGACGGTGTTCGTCGATGGTATGGCGTATCCGGAGCAGGCAGCCGAGGGAGCTGCAATGGGTGTTTGGCGATATAATGCCAACAAATCGAAAAATAATCGCATGCACATTCCCAAGCTGGAGTTGTACGGCTCAACGGATGTGGATGCCTGGACCCGTGGTCTATTCAAGGCAGAGTCTCAGAATCTGGCGAGACGTCTGTCTGACACGCCGGCCAATCAAATGACGCCCTCGATCTTTGCTCAGGCTACGATTGATGCCCTGTGTCCGTGTGGCGTTACAGTTGAGGTGCGATCCATGGATTGGATTGAGGAGCAACGCCTTAACTCATTTCTGATGATTGCCAAGGGCTCTTGTGAGCCGCCACTTATTCTGGAGATCAGCTACGTGGGTGCCTCACCCGACGATAAGCCTATGTTGCTAATGGGCAACGGACTGACCTTCAACAGTGGAGGTCTCTGCCTGAAGAGAAAGAGTCGCATGGATGAGAATCGTGCGTCGGTCACTGGGGCAGCAACAATTGTGGCTGCCATCCGAGCTGCAGCAGCTTTATCCCTGCCGATCAATGTGTCGGCTATGTTGCCGCTATGTGAGAACATGCCCTCGGGCATGGCTGTCAAGCCGGGCGATGTGACCACCCTAATGAATGGATCGACATTGTGCATTAGGGATACCTCTCTGGCCGGCACCGTAATGCTTGCCGATCCCATACTGTACGCGATGAACTCAATGAAGCCCAAGACAATGGTGGACGTGGGTACGCATGCCAAGGGAGTGCTCTATGGATTGGGTGCCTCCTCAACTGGCCTCTGGACGAACAGAAGTAGCCTCTGGAAGCAGTTCAAGAAGGCTGGCTCGATCACTGGCGATCGCATGTGGCGATTACCGCTCTGGAATTACTTCAAAGATCTGATCCAACCAAATATGACCTACGATCTGTGTAATAAGGGCAGAGGACCCGCCTCCTCTTGCCTTGCGGCGGCACTTCTGCACACTCTGGTCCCCAATACGGAATGGGTGCACCTGGACACGAGAGGCACGGGCATGTTGTGCATAGATGGCGTACCTCCCTATCTACTCGAGGGTCGCATGAGTGGACGTCCTACGCGTTCCATTATACAGTTCCTTTACCAGATGGCCATGATGAAGTGATGTTTGACGAAGACTTGTTGTCTAATGATGTACAATTTGGCATATTGTTCGAAATTATTTGTGTTTCTTGACCGAAAGTGCGAAGACCTTGTGCTAGATGCAAGATGTGTATTTGTGAGTGCCCACTCGTAACGTGTATCTTAAAGTCAATGTACATTTCTAGACTATTGTATGATTGTTAAACTGACCGATACTTGGTATTTATTATACCATTGTTATCTTCTATTAATCCTTCGTTTTTCTATTTGTAATATTGAAGGAATGAATTGCTGATAGGATAAGTGAAGCAATGACTCGATGACCAGAGTATTTTACTTGATAGTTGACTGGCTAACTGCACTATAGATCTGATCGACTATTCGACTAAATACTGTCTGATTGATTGACTGATTGACTGTTCCATCTGCGGACTGATTGACTGGCTAATTGATTGACTCAACTGAATAATTCACTAATTGATTAAATGATTGAGTGATGGATTGACTGAGTGCCTGATTGGGTGTATAATTGACTATTTGATTGGATGGCTGACTGATTGATTGACTGATTGACTGACTGATTGACTGACTGACTGATTGACTGAGTGATTAACTGACTGATTGACTGACTGATTGACTGACTGACTGATTGACGGACTGATTGACTGACTGATTGACTGACTGATTGACTGACTGATTGACTGACTGATTGACTGATTGATTGTCTGACTGATTGTCTGACTGATTTTCTGACTGTCTGACTGATTTTCTGACTAACTGATTGACTGACTGATTGACTGCATGAGTGACTATCTGATTGACCGATTGATTGACTGACAGACTAGATTACTTACTGATTGACTGACTGACTGATTGTCTGATTGATTGTCTGATTGATTGTCTGATTGACCGTCCGATTGATTGTTGGATTGATTGTTGGATTGATTGTCTGGTTGTCTGTCTGTAATTGACTGTCTGACTGAATCTACAGCACCAGCTAGGCAGCTTTTTTAGCTCAGGTTCCATTTGCAGCTATTTAACCCCCAAGTAAGGATTATCAGCGGAAATACTGTCAAGAAATAGTACTTATTTAAGATTTATGTTGAAAATAATAAGGATGGACATGTTTTAATATATCTACTTATTTTATTATGACTAGTACAACTTTTAGACCAATCACTTGTCGTCAATTGTCCCCAGAAGTTAAACTCGACGATTGCCCGTCTGAACAACTAATTGTTTGGGCACAAACTTGGAGCCTTCATCGAGTGCTATGCGTGTTGCCTACAAAAATCGCGTGAGTCCAATGCCAGAGTCTGCCCCTAGGGTGGGTTATGGATCCTTATTGGGATCGGGGTATGGCTGCCCATACTGTGTGACGACAGCCGCAAGTCACTTTGGTTCGCAGTCGTTTGACATGTTTTATTTATGCGTACAAGTTGTGCATAAATAATGAAGGGGCAAAGGATCGTAGTACCATTTCCCTCTTATTCCCTCTCTACTCTCCTGAAGAGAACCGCAAGTCGTGCGAATGGAAATTAACCACAAATGCGCCTAAAAGCATACACATCTGTGTTCGGTTCCTTGTGTCTTTGGAATGCCAAATTGTTTTGGCCTGATGTAGATTTTAAATGAATTGTGCCAACGTGTTTTCATTACGTTTGCGATTGCTATTGCGATTGCGTTAACATTTACGTAACTTTGACTAGATTTCATTTCGTTTCATTTGGCTCGATTCCTGCGCGTTTTTATTGCCAACGTCAGCATCGTGGGGGGGGGGGGGGAAAGGGAGGGAAAACGAAGGCTGAGGGTTGTCAGATTGCTGGGGAGGCGGCTTGTTTGTTGCTTAATTGGAAGGAAATTAAAAAATAAACAAGCAAAGCTAAAAGTAAATACTACACGTTTGCGATTACCTGGAACTGGAACTGGACCTGGACCCACGACCTGCTGCACCACTCAACAACCACCACACCACCCAACCACCCAATCACTCTACGCGTAGAAGGGCCAAGGGCTGTTTGGAATTTAATTTTCATTTCGTTGGCCCTGCGTTAATTTCATCTTCTGCTTTCTTTTTTCTTTTCTGTATGGACAGCATTTTGGCTCTTAGCTGGGCAAATAGATTTCAGTTGTTTGTTGATTTTGGACTTCTTGCTTCGTTTTTTTTTTTTTTGTTGCCTGTAAGAACTTTCAATTGTTGTGGCACAATATTTGCCTTGAATTAATTAAAAGTCATTGACGCTTATCAATTGCCGGCTGCTTGAATAACTGGCTAATTGTAAGTGCTCTCATATCTAAATGCTACAGTTCAATAACTTCTCAAACTGTCACAATTCAATGATATTGGCCAATGACACATTAGTCATTCAAGTCATCATCGAGTTGTGTAAACAAAATGTTCTATTCAAATTTTGTCCCGGTCACAGGGAAATTGTCAAGTGGCATCACTGATTCCAGCTCCCGTCTCCGACTCCAACTTGGCACGTGATGCGTGATGTCCGCATCCATGACTTGCTGCTAGGTGCACCAACAATAATCGTAGTAACTGAATCGTGATGCTGTTGCTGCTACTGTTGCTGCTACTGTTGCTGCTACTGCTGCGCTGGCATAACTAATAAGACACTTATTATGCTATGGGGGTCTGGTAACGTTATACCAGTTTAACGATATCACGTACATACGTTAACTAACGCTAACTACGTCGTTAAGTGTGTTGCGGTGGGTTGTAGCTGCTTCTGCTGTTGCGACTGCTTGGTTACCGAATGTTGTTAGCGGGGACAGGGGACAGGTTGTAGGGGCCCAGGACCCAGGACCCAGTATGGACTAATCAAGCTACCCTCGCAGCAGCTCCTTTGGCACCATGCTGCGTGGACAACGTGTAAGCAATGGGCCGCCAGTGGCGTCTGTCGAGGCACTCAGCTAAAATTTACATTTACATTTTGCTGGCAGCTAACAACTACAACTACAACAACAACTGAGCTGTTGAGCCCTCAGGTTGCTCGTATGGGGCCGGCATTACCCTTTGTTGTTTTAATAACCACGATCACGTCGCATTAAAAGCACACAAACATACACTAAGGCCGTGAGGATTAGTTAAACGCTGCTAATTAGGCTTTTCTGTAAATAACTTAGGCACAGAAGTAGGCTATTAAAAACTGCCTCAAATATTTGCGCAACCATAAAAAGCGTTAATCAGGCAGCCATAGGCAAACATAGTAATACACTAGAAACATGACACGCAACTAGCTGGCCAAATAACGCCAGTAATGCCACAACAACAACAACTTGCCGCAAATGTGGCAGTAAAAAATAAGCTAACATTAAGCGAAGTGCTTATAGCCAACTCCATACGACAACGACATCTTAAGGGCCACAGAAAAATGTGAAGGCTTTTAATTATGCCTGGAGAGTTGCCAAAAATAACTGCCATGCCACAACAATCTGAAAGCATTTGCCAAAAAATCTATTTCAATTGGAAATTGCCAGTGACAGAAGCGAGAAACGACAAACGAGTTGCAACTTGGCTTGCTGATAGAAAACAATAAACATAATGGCCATATTTTATATTTCCGACAATGCGACGAGAGTGCAACAAGAAACAGCGGGTAATTGTCAACGAGGCAACATATAAAACATAAAACTATAAGCCAAACTCTGTCTCTCAAACATTTTTGGCATTGAATTTTAACGCGCCACAGGACTGAAAATTCAAGTTAAACTTGGACTTGGACTTGGAGTTGGAGTTGGGATGGCGACTGACTGCCAAATGACTGAGCCTACATTGAATATTGGCTGGCATTACAATAACGATATGCTTTAAACACAATTTGGGCACTCAGCTGCTCATGAATAATCCTTTTTAGCCTAATCACAAAACAGCCTTTGAATGCCTTGTAAATATGCAAATTTATCAGCCAACAACGACGACGACAACGAAAACGAAAACTGTCCCAAAAGGTAAATTAACTGAGCGAGCAGACCTTTCAGCGTCCTTTCAAAATGTTTTTGTCACCTATGAAATCGATTAAAGCATTATGGTAATACGAGCTTATCATGAACGTCGCATCGTTCGCTTTTCTCATCAAGAAGTTCGCTCAAATTGAATTTATATGGCTTGTTAAAAGCCGAAAACTTTTCACAAATACAAACAAATAAAAATACAAATAAAACAAAGCTGGATTTGCGTTGGCATATTTACAATGTTGTATTTTAAACACTTCCATTGTTCCAGTGCCCCCATTGAATTGGGTCTTCTTCGGCTTAAAGCTTATAACAAACTATCAAACTTGAATTAAATGCAAACACAAACACACGCACACACATACACACTCATAGGTGTAGGAAGTGTGCTTTGTATAATTATGCAAATGCGTTTTGATTGTGAAAATTGTGCAGCGAACGCAGAGTAGGTAAGAAGGGTAAAGGGAAAGGGAAGAGCGCCAACAAGTAGGCAACACTTTCAAATGCGCCACTTTGAATGCCGAAAAACAACACATTTGCATAATTATGCAATCTACTAGGCCAACTGCCACACCCACATCGCACATACACACACACATGGAAACGCTCCTGGCCAAAGTGAAATTTTTGGCTAATTCACCGCAAAGTTTCGGTCACTCTCAGCAAAAGTTTCGATATTTCGCTTAGCTTTTTCCACTAAAATTTATTGCTTGAGCTTTCCAAACAAAATTTGCATATGTAGCACAGAGTTAACCACACGCACCACCCACTCATAACCCACTAACATTCCCACCACACATCACCCACCAAGCAGCACACAAATCGCTTGATTTTTCAAAATTTAACAGCAAATTTTATAGAAAACAGTTCGAACATGGAATGCGAATTACACTTAATAAATTAATACAATTAACTGATTGTTGTTTCATTGTTTCTTAAGACCAGCCAGAAGTTTGCCAATTTCCTTCTGCATGGTAACAGCCCGATTGGCCAGTAACTTGGCCAATATCGTATGCTTCTCAATTGTGGCAACTAGCTTCTGTTCGTCGGCCTCCAAGGTGTTTTGGGCACGATGGGCCAGTTTCTTAGCCGATTCCAGAGCACTAAGGGCCTGGCTTAAGGCCAGGTTTATTTGCTTGGCAGCTGTCTCGAAAGCATGCTGCAAGACTTCAGTTTGACCAGAATTCTCTCGCTGTGCCTCCTCGATATTCTTTTTGGCCTCCGCCAGCAGTCGGGCAGCTCCAATCGCCGTTTTGAACATTACTTTGGCAATTTCATCGGAACCTTCATTGGCATCTTTGCCATCATTTTCCCTCTCTGACTTCATAGTTACTGGAATATTCGTAGTTTCTTTCTGTACAGGTTTATCTAACGAGGTCTTGTCTCCCTTCTGCTCAGACTTAACCTTAGCAGACTGCTTGGTGTTCTTAGAAGCCTTTGGCAATTGTTTTCTACCAAGAAAAATCTCATTTTCCGCTGTCAAAACCTCCTGGTGCATTCCTATTATTGTATTATCATCCGCAGCACTCGATGACTTCACTCCCAGGTTATGAACTGGAGAAGTAATTGCATTTGTTGGTGGCACTTGTTTAAGCTCATAAGTTGTCAGCGCAGTCTGAGATTTGTTGTTATCAGGAAGAAGAGCTTTCTCCTCTGGTTTACACTTTTTATCATCTTCATCTTTAGGCTTTTCTTTGCAAACATCGTCACATTGATTCCCCGTATATCTGGTACAGTCTTCCTTAACCGATTCAGCACAAGATTCCTTTTCAGCTTCACTAAATCTGCAATCTTTCTTTTCCTCTTGATATTTCTGAAAGCAAATTTGCGAGACATCTTCCTCACATTTTCTTGGTTCCTTTTCTTCGTCTTTTTTCTTTTCTTTACAAACATCCGCATCGGATTCGCCTTCTATGCTCAAGTCAACATGATGTTCTTTTACATCAGCCTTGGCAGTCTCTTCGCCTCGAATTATAGTCTTGTTGCATATCTCCGAGGAACCCTCCTTATCTTTTGGGGAAAGAGATGGTTCCTTCTTCGTTACTTCAGTCACTTCCGACGATTCCTTCTTCTTTCTCTCAGCCTCAGCAGACTCTGCCACTTCTTTTCGCTTAGTCTCTGCTTTCTCCCATAAACTCTTCAATAGAACGATGGCCTTTGCTCCCAGATCTTTAACCAAATCGATGCCTTTACCTGCCAAATCTGAAACTTTATCTACCATCTGACTTTCCATTGATTCTTTTTCCTCGACCTTTACAGCAGAAACTTGTCCATCCTTTGCAGCATCAGTTGTCTTTTTATTCGGATCACTTGACTTGACATCCTTAGTGTTGGATTCTGTTGTCTTTGGCGGAGTTTCTGGCTTGACATCTTTTGGGGCTGTTCCTTCTGGAGGAGTTTTTGGAGGCGGCTTACTTGGATCAGGTTTATCTTCTTTCGCCGGCTTCTTCTTCTCGGCCTCCTCCGGCACATGCACTACTTCCTCCTCCGCCTGCTCTTCTGGTGTATGTGGCCAAAATGTGGGTTTATTTCTGAAATCGGGCGCCTCATTGGGACGTGCAAAACAAAACTCCTCCATTGTCATTTCCGTATAGGGACGCATGCATTTCAGCTCTTCAATTTTCCCCTGCAGAATCTTGATGCGATTTTCCGACTCCTCTTTAAACTTCTTAACTTCCTTCTGTACTTCCTCGGTCTGTTTGGTCAATTCACCAAAGTATTTTGATAGATCAATCATGGTATGTCGATTTTCAAACAAACTGTCCAAATTATCATATTTCTTTTCATAATCATGCACCCAAGCGACCATCTCTTTCCTCACATTTTTCCTATAATAATTCCAATCAATGGTTGGCATTTTGTCCGGATATTTGCGAACACGTCTTTGGGAGAAAACTCGGTATTAATTGTAAAAACCCAAACCAAGTTAATAGCTGAGAGGAGACTTACTGTCTGTATTCGTCATGTTTCTTGGCAAACTCTTGTAATTGCTGACGCTGATCCGGAGGAACGCGATTGAAGAGCTCCGCTATCTTTGACTCCGTGCAGCCCTTAATTTTGCTACCCTTCCTGAAGCACTTTATAATGTCCTCCCACATAGACATGTTTGTAAAAAAAATATATATACTTGTATTATACCTATAGAGACGTGTGTGTTTGAATGTGAATATTGGCTTTATGTAGTATGAATATGTATGCGTTGTGAGTACAAGTCAGCTAAATCTAGGGTAAGTTGATCCCCCTAAAAGGCCATTAAATCTACAATTTTGAGCAGGCAATAAAAACTGGCATTTACGAGTTTATATGATATGCTAAAAAATTGCATATTCATGCATTTTCAATTAAATCAAAGTCAGGCGCAGCAGCAACAGCAACAACAGCAGCAACAACACCAACTAAGCAGTTGACAAACTGACAATAAAATCGAAAATTAATTCCATGTCACAGCCAACGCAGCAGCTTCATCTCCTGCTCCTGCTTCTGCTCCTGCTCCTGCTCCATCTTCATATACACCAAAGTTAAATGTAATTGCATAAGCAGATGAGGAGGAATGGTAGCTGGAAGAGCGGACATGTAATCGAACGAAATGAAAGTCACAGCATCGGAGCATCAAAGACACCCTCCGGGTACAATGTGCACTGCCAGTTGCTCAGTATGACAGACAGACAGACAGACGGAGAGACGGAGAGACATAGGGACACCACCAGCAGCCTCAGTCCACGCCAAATGCTCCAAAGTGACAATCGCAATTTATAACGCAACGAAAATGGGCTAATGCCAATTCTCCAGGTAATTGTCGGTATCGGAGCGGTTAGCAGGGGGTGCGAGATGTGAGTTGTGAGATGTGAGATGCGAGATGCTCAACAACCCTTGACGTTCCCAAACATCGTCCTTTTGCCAGTCTGGCGAGTGGAATATGTTGAATCGAAACAGCTATGCGAGCGCAGCGTCTGCGCAGTTAACATTTACACAATTCCTCAGCTCAGCTGTCACTTTGACAGTTGCCCAATGCCGCTTCCCAACCCCGACAACATACCGTGTCCAAGAACAGGCAAATTGAAACAGCTGCGCTATTTGCTCTCGCTCTCACCGACAGACGAAACGTTGCGGAATGGAACAGCATACGAAATGAGAGCGAATTGACTTCTCCGTCTGTCATCGAAATTCGTGCGGTTGTGGATTTTTCGTGTATATTGTTTTTGATGCTAAATACTAAATAAAACATTAAGAAAATTATTTAAGTTAAGCAACTGAATGTTGTTGTCTGTGTTAACTATGAAATCGTGTTGTCACAAGTGTTCCTAGTGCCTTAATCGTTGTCCTTTCGCCAGGACTCATCAGCCAGAGAGACGCTCGACGCGCTCAACGCGTCTCTTTTGTTGGTCCTTCTATTTGTGTATTACACCAAATTGTGTTTACATTTTTTCCTGCACTGCCAAAACATTGACTGAATTATGCTATATTTAAACTATACAGCAGCATTTGTTAATAAAGAATAAGTATATTAAATACACGCTCCATTCCAGTAAGTTACATATTGATTTATAGTTAATTTATGCATTAAATTACAGCAAATCCTGCATAAATATTGTCGTTGTGTATGTACACACGTATACGGGTGTGTGTGTGTGTGTGTGTGAGGCTGCTTGAGTTTGTATTAGTGAGTGTGTACATGTGTGCTGATATTGCAAAATTCAAAATAGATGAAATACTAAAAGTTACGCTGAATGTCCTTAGGAAGTTATTTTATCTAATGTTGTCAAGTGAAAGTTTATTATATGAATTTACGTATATATGTTTATACATTTATATTTATACATTTATATGTAATTATGTTTGTGTGTAATACATTAAAAGTATATTAAATACCCTTTGCTTTCGTCCTATAATTTATTCCCTGTAAGAGTAAATACTTTAATTTCCCACAAAGAATATATGAATTAATATGAGAGAGAGATAGAGAGAGAGATATCAGCTTTATTCTTTATTTATTAAATTATAGTAATCTGTTATTAACTATTATCAATATTTAACTGAATTCCTCTGATAAATTGTGGGACAGTAACATAATTTTATTCAAAACAATAAGTATGTTTCAAGCATAACAATATAAGGAAATTGTATAAGATATTCTTTATAAGATATTTCATTTTAAAATGTTATTCTTTATTACAAAATACTTATATTAAAGCAACAGTTATTAATTACTTTTTAAATGTTTTATTTTATCATTAACAGGAATTTCTACTTTTTATTTTAAATAATACAGGCTGGGGCAAAAGTAATCACTCTTTTGGAGAACGCTAAAACTTTTGGATTGAAAATTTTGCATAAAGTTATTAATATTCGTAAGCTTGCAATCAATTATAACTATTATTATTTTACTAACGCAAAGAATATTCTTTGATAAGGTATACTTTTTATTAAATGCCTTTCGTAATATATAAATATAATCAATTACATTTGAATATCTTATTGCTAAATGAATATTTAGAATATTTATTTATATAACTATTAATATTTTAAATATTTACTCATTTATTATTAGCTTGAAACTATTAGAACTTTAGGTTATTATCTCTAAAATAAATTTCGCTTTAGATATAAATTATTTTTCATTATTTAAAGATATATATTTTGAAACACATAAACTACTTTCAAAACTGGTATATTTAAACTTAAAAGACAGCAGTATTTTGGAGTTTATTAGACTAACGATTTACCAGTTTATTTTTGGCAAACATCTAGTGATGGAAAGAATTTCCATTCCTTTCTATCTCCCTTTCTCATTCTATCTCTTTCTGTGGAGCAAATGAAAGTGTAAAATTTACACAGAAACTTAATGAAATGCATTAAAATTCCAACCGCCTAAATGAAATGAAATTGTACAAATAAACTAATTGCCTTGAAGGATACTTTATAACTTTGGTCAGTGGCAACAACAAGAACAACAACAACAACAACAGCAACATGGAGTATTTAGGTATGAGTGAGAGTAAGTGCCACTAAAACGTCAGCAGCTGTTGTTGTAAATTGTTGTTGTTGCTGTTGTTGTTTTGTTATTTTGTTATTTCGTTGGCCGGAAGCGAACGCAGAGCGCAGACTGCGGAATAAATACAATTTGCGGCAAGCGGATAATGTGCAAAAATAAATTTCCACAGCGGCTGATGGCTTAGAATTTTAATGTAATTTATTTTGTGGAAACAAACAGCATAGAAAGAGTGAGAGATAGAGGAAGAGACAGAGAGAGAGCGTGCACAGTAAATAAAGTATGGCCAACATAAAAATTTATGCGTTCAAATTGAAAAGACGCCAACACTCCACAACAAAGTCAGACCCATTGCTGATGTAAGTATATATATATATATACTTATAGATATCTATAGATATCTAGTTAGGCTTGTGGATCGCTTTTGTTAAGCCTTTCACGCTCGTCCAAAACTTTAAAGTACGCAACTTAAATGAACATTTTGCTTGAGGACCTCAGGCGTGTCATGCAACGCCAACAGACTAACCAAGTAGTCTTAAACTCACACACACACACAGACTTATACTCTATGGTTGCTGCCACACTATTTATGGGATAGCAGGGCTAAGGCAAGGGGCAGTTCCCGCCCCCGCCCATGCTCGGCTGCCAAGTGATTTTATGCTAATATTATGGGTCATTGGGATTTGCGCACAGCAAAGTGCTTGTTAAACATTTCATTAGACTTAGTGTAAATACCCGCGGTTAACAGGCGCTCGTAAAACTTGCCATACTCACACACACACATACACACACACACTTCGATACACCCACTCACACACACGTGGTTTTGAAGCGTTTTACATTCGATATTAGCGAAAGTTTCTAGCTGAACACTTTGAGCAAAATGTGAAAATGAAAGTGGTTTTTATGGGGCGGCTTTGTTGTGCTTGTGGCAAGCTCAAATTCAATCAATATTCCATTCAAGCATACGAGAATATAAACATGTAATTACTCAGCATATGCTGCCAGTCAAAGATGTTCAAAATCTAAAATATATTTTTCAAAATCCCTAAGCCTGACCCTCGCAACGTAATATCAACAAAATGGAAAGCCAATTCTCGTCCCAATGCCACACTTTCACTGCAGATACAGATATTAACTGTATATATACTACATACATAGATATATGTACCATATATAAGTACACGGTGCTCGGTTATTCTGCGATAATGCCAAATCATGTCAGGCACACATGTGGCCACATTACGTTTATTAAAATCGTGCCCCGCTGACGCTGACACAGTCAAAATGCGTTTTTGATCAACTGCCGCGTCACTGCGAACTGTAACAGGAGTGCTATAGTTGCCAGAAATCCGACTGAGAGATACCCTGTAGCTCGCTTTGAACTACAAGTAGTTGACACACCTTGCATTGTGCCAACAAGATTGTTGTAGCTGCTAGAAATGAGACTAAACAATATACTGTAAGCAGTTCTTAGTTAAAGAGTCTAAATTTGATGGCAGATACTCTGCAAATGGGCATGACAGCTTATTCAAGCTATCTCTCACCTGTATGCCACTCTCTAGTATAAGTTTACTTGAAGAATAGCCCATCTATGCATCTCCTCCTTCTGCATTTTCACCAACACTCGCTCAACTACTCCTCCCAACCACTTTCAAAGTTTACAGGGTATCAACAACATATAGATAATTACTCACAACCGAAAATCAACCGCTGTTGCTGACACTTCACACACAAAGTCAAAGTTCTACGCTTTAAAACTGCAACAACTATACGCAACAATAGAACTACAGCATACAGGGTATATTAGAGTGTTGACAAATGATTTGCGCTCATCTAAAATTTCGATTTCGACAGGGTGAATGAAAAATGGCCAAATGGCGTCAGTTTAAAGCGTTAAATTTACGTTGCGGCCGTGGCCAAGTGAGTGTCTGAAATAATTGGAAAATTTTCATTTGTCCTTTTGCCCTTGCGAATGACATAAGGCCAAGCGGGCCACTCTCGGCGGGAAAAAGAGGAGAGAGTTAGTGAGAGAGAGTGAGACAGAATGAAACCAGCTGTAGGCGCATTTGCCATCTGTCACTCTGGCACTTGTGATGAATGTGTTTGACGTGTAGCCCCAACGCGCCCACGAGCAATGCTAACGGTGATGTTGCTCCTTGTCCATGGTCCACTCCGTGCTCCCGTGCTGCCGTTGCCTGTTACCATTACCATTACCAGTTCCAGTTCCCGCTGCCATTGCCATGATGAAACGCACCGCAGCGCCGCATGACGTTGCATACTTTGCGGCACTGTGAATGATGTGTCTGCTACCCGAGAGCAAACTGCAAAAGGCAGGGGCGTAGTCAAGGGGAGAGCAAATGCAAGTTTCGAAGATGGGAGAGCTAAATAAAAATACCTACCAGATTTTATTTTCTGAAATGTATTGAGTATTAACTACAATTGAAATGCTTATCATATACGATATATATTAAATATATGTATATAAATTTACACTTTTGCCAGTCCCCCTTCTTACGCCCTTGACAAAACGCCAATGCGAACGCGGTCTGATTTTGTGCACGTCAGACAAAACGACGTCGCTGACTGTCAATAAAGTCAACGTTGAAAATATTAATGATTTGAGTTCATCTTGCCCAGGCAAATTGCCCTACAAATAGAATTGCTATTCTTTCTCGTATTTGGCTAATAGCAAGTGCGTGATTGCTTCTATAACAACATATTCTCTTTTCTATTACAGCTTTAACAACACTTGTCTACATTAAAGAGTGTGCGAGATTGCAAGCACTGGCAGTCACCTGCGTAACAGCAGCAATGCAAACAACTCGAACGCGACAAGTGCAACAGCAGCAACAGCAGCAGCAACAACAGCAACTACATCCGCAACAGCAACAACATCCACATGTGGGGCAGCAACGTCAATGGCTGCTGTTGGCCAGTGTCCTTATGTTGACACTGTTTACGCGCACCATTCAAGGGATTACCGAGGAGCTGTCACCAGGTAAGTGTGTCCAAAGTGTGATTACAAAAACAAATGCTTTATATAGTATAGTATGTCCAACTTCTGTTGCACATTTCACAACAATGGGTTCGTGCTCGGGCACACTTCCATTGCCATTGTTGTATTATAATCACCTGATTCACACCTGATTGGCCAACAGCTGCAGAATAGCAAATAGAACACGATAAACATCACACAACAAATAAACTCTTAAGTATGTACAATGGCCAACAAAGTGGGTCAGCGAGAAAGCCTGCTGGTACTATTTGTTAACAATATTAACAGCGTTTTCCAGGTCCAGTTCATCGAGGAAGCCTTCAAAGTCAAAGTCTTCCTTAGCAATTTTCACAAGATTCCCCAAGTCAAGAAGTTGCTCAACATTAGCGAGTATTTTATTGTATCAATTATAAATATTATTATTTAATTATTAATAATTATTGTCATGTATTTCTTGCTAAAACTTAATAACTTATTTGCAATGCAGTCTTGTAAATCAATTGAATAGAATAACTAATTAACAATTTCGGAAGAACAACACATTCTCTCTCTCTGTCTCTCTCTCTCTCTGTCTCTCCCTCTGTGTGTGTAACTTGAGAAATTAATTGTATCCTTAAACGCCTTAAGTTTGATATTCCAATGTGTTTGATAATTGATGAGTTCAAATCAAAATTCGTTTTAAATTACAATTGTCTATTATACAAATGATGCAATTAAGTTGCAATTCAGGTGTATCTATGTATATGTACAAGATACATTTTATATACATTTTATATATATATTTATATCTATCTGTCTATCTTTTACGAGACTGCAGTGCATCGTTTGATCCGCTTGCAAATTGAAAATGTTTTGCATTATTCATAAATTGCTGCAACAATTGCATTTGCAGACACTCAAATGTACTTGCAATCTCTGGCCATTGTTGCTGTTGCCATGCTGTTGTTGTTATCGTTGTTGTTGGTTCAATGATAAGCTTCTCTCTGTCTCTCTATACACAACAACTATATTAGCTTGTTGCCTGCCACTGGCAAACTTCAATCAGGTAGATGTTGCTCATTTGGCAGTGGCACAATAAATAAACAATGACAAAACAACGAACTCGTAACTCGTAACTCGGAACTTGGAACAGCACAACATAAGTACATCAATATTAATTATGCAAATGAACGCTGGAGGCTCGCATTTTGGACCCAGAGCTTCGACCCAGACAGAGAGAGAGAGACCCAGTTTCATTTGAGTTTGGAGAGCAAGGGAAAACCTTGGCATTTCGCATGGCTTAAGCTCATTATATGTGCATTAGCCAAAAGTGTCAGTCTTGCTTAGTTGTTAGTGTTAGACCCAAGTAAACTCCATTAAAAATACTACCCAAGTAGCGCTGGGCCTCCTTCTCACTCAGGCCATTTCAAAAATTTTCAATTTTCCTGGCCAGCTGGCACAACGGGGCCAAGAAAAGCAGCAAAAGCAAAAGCAACAGCAAATTATGATGAATGCGGCACGCTTTGACCCAAATAAATTTTGTCAATTTATCATTTGCCTAAAGACGAGTTTCGAGTGCTGCCCGGATTTATGCCACTCGAAGCAACAATTGTCTATCGGTGTGTATGTGTGTGTGTGTGTGTGTGTATGTGTGTGTGTTTTCGGGTGGTGACTGAGACACACTCAAAAATGCTGCCATCTTATGATAATTTGTGCTACCCCAGCATATAAATTCTTTTGTTGTTGCTTCAGCTACAGCTACAGCTACAGCTTCTGTTGCTTCTTGCCACAAACTTGTGGCACAACAACAACGCATTTTGTTATGATGTCTGTGTCTTTTGGGTCGGATAAGTGTCGGCTTATGCACTTATTAAAAAATAATAATTGCAAATCATTTTACTTGACTTGTGCTGCTGCTGCTGCTGATGCCACTTGATTGTGTGTCATGTTGAGTGTGTGGCTTGCTTTTGATTTGAATTAGCCAACTTGTCTTTGGGCCCGAAAACAAGCTAATCAAATAAACGTATGAGTACTTACAAGTAGATTCACAACTTTCTGAGCACTCACTCACATATTTATCCCTTTTGCGAACATTATTTCCAAAGATTTTATAATCTTTTTCAATTGTTTGCAGCTGAAAACACTTAACAAGCTGCCAACTGCATATGAAAATCCTTCACTTGCCCCCAACTTTTCTAATTGAACAATGAAAATTCGTTAAAGTTTTCCCTTAACACACACACACACACATACATACATTCATAAAGTCGAAGGCAAAGTTATGTTATCAACTTTAAGTTTTAAGTTCAGTTTTGTGGCCATGTTTATATTCGTCTAACAATTAACAATCGGCAAATGGTTGAAAAGTGGTTGGAAAATGTCTGGAAAATGGCGGCACTTAACTCAACTCAACTCACTTGACAGCATTTTTGTGCGAAGGCATTAATATTACTTGCCGTCATTCTGGAATTTATATTAATGATCTATGAGTGCGTATTAAAAAATGAACAGGATGCAGGACGATGGACGTTGGAAGGCACTCACTGGATCTGCTTGAGATGATTAACTTTTAAAGATGAGTATAAATGGCATTAAGCGGGGTTTTTGTCTAAGACAATGCCATAGATAAGCGTGGGGGTGTGGGGCGTGGCAGGGAAGGGTCGCGTTCCCCGCCTCGTATACTTATTATTATTAATGAGAGCAAAGCAAAAAATACGTCAAAAAAGGTGCGTACGCGGCACCTTTATAACCAGAAATTATAAATGTCGAATAATGAGGGACTGTGGGACTGGTTGGGGGCCTGCAGATGGCAGGGGAAATCCAGGGGGATGACCATCAGCAACTCATTTTGGTGGGGGGATAATGGTGAAAATAATAAAAGGGAATTATTAATATGACAAAAGACAAATGACTGATGCTGCTGCAATAGCAATAACAAGCCAAAGGATACTACACACACACATCCCAAGAGCGAGTGAGGGAGAAGGAGAAGGGGACAGATTCGACCACAGACAACGCTACAAAGACAAACGGCCGGGTTATGCCCTGTGACAGGGCTAAGGGAGTGAGAGTGAGAGTGAGCAAAAGGGATGTCTGTGTGTGGTGTTGGTTAGCTTCGAGGTCCTTTGACTTTACTGTCCTGTGGCGAATTGAAAATGTGGTTTAGCTTCACTTCTATATAGATATATAATGTGCGTGTGGCGTGGATGGCAAAGGATGTGACTCTTGGTCCCTTTTTCCACAGCGGAAAATGTGAGTCGAGTGGAGTGGACTGGAGTGTTGAGCAAAGGTCAAAGGCACAAAATACATTATGTGCTAATGCAAAGTCCATGTTAATAAATGTTGATTGAAATAATGATGATTAATATTTTGCATTTTGACATTTTGGCTTTCATTCGACCAAAACAATGCAAACCGGAAACAAGAACTTCAACTTGAGAATGGAACTCAACAATAAGTCCACCTTATACTAAGTAGTGTGGGTTTAACCCTCAGTTTCTGTTGCTGTTTCTGTTGCTATTTCTATTTCTATTTCTTATTTCGAGTGCGCAATTTGAAGATGCGTCCCTTTTGTTTGCAATTTACGCAACTCAACTTGATTTATTGTTTACAGTATTGTCTCTCTGTCTCTCTTCCGGCTCTGACTCTTCATCTACCATCTCTTTTGCGCCACACTTACATTGTGACAACAATTTATAGCTAAAATTCTTGTCACACACACTCACACACACACACATACACACCTGCCACGTGCCTCTGCTCACATGCTCGATTTTCAGCTATTTCATGTTTTATTTAGTGCATTTTCTTGCCTGACTGCAATTGCTAACCCCTCCGCCCAACCTCTCCATCCCCATTCCACCTCTCCATTACGGGCATCCCTTCTGCTCCCCATACCTGTTAACCCCGCAGCGAGCCAATAATTCCTAAGTTGTGTGCGCTGCATTGGCATTTTTTTCGATTATTGGTTTTCTTTCATTTGATTGCACATTTACACATTTTTTTGCACCTTTTTCGGCTTTGCTTGCACCACAAATTTTTACACGTTCTGCCATTTTTACCTTTCTCTGTCTCTCTCACTCTTTTTTTTTATACCCTGCAGCCATAAAGAGACTAAAGCGGGTATAACAGAGCAGGGAGAGAGAGAGAAAGATCCATGTTTGACACTATCTCAATTAAAGTAAACTCGTTTATCTTTATCTGAAAATAAACTTGAATTCAATTGAAACAACACTTAGAACTAGTTTTAAATTAATAACAACAATCGTATCTCTCAAAAATGTAATAAGAAAAGTTTAACAAATAGCTAATATATTTATTAACTTAATTAACTATAATAGGGTATTTTTTATTTGAACAATTTCAATGGCAGTTTTCTTACATTTTGTTGCTGTAACTGTGATTTGGCTTTGGTTTTGTCTCTTTTTTTTCTCTGTATATTTCTGACTGTGACATTTTTTGGCTCGACTTTTTTTCTCTCTTTTTTTAGCTTTTTCTTGGGCTGCTGACGCTGTCAAGTGTTTTGTCGCTTGTCAACGATTTTTCACAACTTCCGTAGCCAAAATGCTTGCCAAATAGTTTGCGTGTGTGTTTGCCAATTGCAATTTCGGATATTTATTGCAAAATGCACTGACTGTGAAAAATCGTGAGTGGATGGGGAAAGAGTGTGTGAGGCGGAAGTGGAGAAGACTAAGAGGGGTAGAAAGGCAAGCCAGGTGGTACATTTCCCATCGCATTTAGCTGTTGGGACAAAAATCATTTAATTGGACACTTTGTAACACTGGTCGACAGCGTACCCGCAACATTTTGACTGTCTGCTCTGGTAAAATTCTACATATTATTAAATTAGCGACAGACACAAAGTGCTTTGCATATGAAAAGTGACAGTAAGTGCACAATTTCCAATCCCCCCCCCCCGTGTCATGGAAAAACCATGAGAAAAACACAAAAAATAAAAGAGATGAAGCCACATCTCGCATATGCCAAGTGCACCCTTAATGCATGGGAACAAGGGTACAACAAGGGGCATCATACTGGCAGGGGGGTGGTGGTGGGGCGTCGTAGTTAAATGTCCTTGCTCTGGCATGAGCCAAATGAGAGTTGGCTGGCGCAATAAACTTAAAAGCCTTGTCATGTTTACTTATCATTCCTTTTTCACAGCGCGCCACTTAATTGCGTTAGTGAACATTTCTATACCCTGTAAATAACTGTGTGGCAACTGTTGGCAGAGCGCACACACGCTGATATCTGTTATCAATAGGAAAGATACAACATTAAGTCAATCAGAAATCAAACTTGCAGCCCATAAAAAGACAGTTCTTCCAAGAACAAACATAGTTTTAGTTTTCTCTCTCAATTAAATATGATTATTTGACTAGCAGGGTATCGACTAGTCGAGCAGCTGCAGCACTTGTCATTAACATGTGTGTAAATTAGTTCTTACGTTTATATTTGATGTAGTTAACCGGAATTTTGAATGAGTTTTATTTGTTTGTCTACAAATGTTACATAATTTAGATAAATCTCATTGGAAATAATGAAATCTTTCAATAACTTTGGTTAATATACTTAATTTACATTAATAAGTATATGTTAGTGAAAAAGAAAGTGAATATTTAATAAACAATTGCTTTTAAAGCACTAAAATTAAGTTACCATTACTTATCAATTATTTAATGTCCAACCAACTCATATTAAATTCTGCAAAATTGTCAGCATATTTAAAAAAAATATGACTAATTTATATACAATTTATATGTAAATGAAAATGCTCAGAAATTCTTTATTAAAATCATTAAAATAACAAAGCTAATTTACTGTGGATAGCACGAGGTCAGCAACATAAATAGCCGAGTTATTATTTATTTTCTTATAATTACAAACAAAAATAATAGGAACATTTTTTTAAATGTGAAATTGTGAAAATTTGAAAAGCAGCTGAAAGCGAGTTTCAATTGCCTGAAGCGCCACATTTCAGGTAGGAAATAAAGCAACTTTCGGATTGCCTCCAGCTGTGCGGTCCGTGCCCGTGTTGAACGCACTTCAAAGGGACGCACGGTTTTTTCGATTTGAACTTTTTCCTGACGCTGGGGGTCAAATTATGGCCCAAATAATTAATTTCTTAGCTGTCATATTTGCTGGCAGGCAGTGACGTAATTACGCAACAAACTCACAGCTGGCTAAGTGAAAATTCAATATTATTTTAAAGCTGACATTTTATGTGGAAAATCTCAGAGAGGCCAATGGAATCCAAAGTGTTGGAACAAAGTTTTTAGACAAACTTGTATATGCATTTTGCATAAGAGTGGCCCAAAAGTTGCATCCGTGTCCTGGTAACAAATACGCCAAATAAACAAAGCGACAGATAGACAGTTGGGAGACTGAGAGAGAGAGACTGAGAGACAGACAGACTGAAAGACAGACAGACAAGCAGCTCGGCACTACAGTTTGATCTAAAATGCTGGGCAAGAGCAATAACAATAGACAAACACGCTGGGGAATCAACACCAAACAAACAGGCAACAAGAGCAGCAACAGCAACAGCAACATTTGGACAAAGAACGGACATACATATGCAAAACGTCTGTTGCCAGAAGGGAAAGGGGGCAAAAGCGAAGCTGGAGGAAAGATGGAAAATTAGAGTAGCAATCGTAGCATTCGTTGCATACTCGAAATGAGACAAGAGGCGGAGATCAGTACTAGATATACTCCACACACACACACACACACTTGAGCACACTCACACACACACAGTGTTGCTCAGCACGTCAATTGCAGAGGCATGTGGATATGCATTCCCAAGTGGCAGCTGCATGACGGAACGAGTCTCAAACCCAATCTGAAAACCAAACCAAACCAAAGCGAAACCAAACAGCACTCAATGCCACTAACAAAAAGGCTTATTTTCAAAATGGAATATATATATATACATACATATATATACGGGGTATCTTATGTGTGGTCCTTTAAGTAGTAAAAGTTCTGTTAAGCACAATTACGAGTACTCGTATATATGTATTTGTGGTAATGCATACAAGCGCATAATGGACAACTAAAACAAGTGCACTGAAAACTCAAGTAGCCATTGGCCATATGGCAATGGTGAGTCCAGCCCCAAGTGATGTTTTCCATGTGCCACAAAAGGTTTCCATCTGCTGCCATTTTCGGGTAGATTTTTACTGGTCAACTTCACCTTGTGCGTTGTAGTTGCAGTTGTTGTTGTTGTTGTTGTTGGCTGTGGTTGAAGTTGAAGTAAAATTGAGAATGCCAAATGATTTACACACTCGTCGCCTTATTGCTTATTTGCACTTAAGTCGGACCGGGTTGAGTGTGCGTGTGTGTGTGTGTGTGGGTGGGTGTCTTTCTCTATTTTCCTCTATCTAGCTCTGCTTTCCTTTTTTCCCTTCTCTGATTCTGTGGCTTTGTCGTGACAAAACACAAATGTCAGAAACAAGCGAATGCGCTCAAAGGTATGCTACAAAAAGTGTACGAAACACAGCTGACAAAATCTCACATTGTTTTCGTGCATAACAACTAACTGCATACCCTGTATATACCTGTACAGATTGTATATTATTTTGCTATCTACTGGTAGCTATTGTTAAATTCATACTTAAATCGTTACTTGTAGTTCCGAAACAAAGAGTCTGATTTATTATGTTTAAATAGTCTTATTCAGTTATAAAATATATACAAAATTGCCATAACAATGAGAAAGTATTAACTCCTCTTTCGTAGAGCTGAAACTACCAATTGAAGTGAGTTAAAAAATATAACGTATACGGTTTCATGCCATTTCATTAGCTGATAATGAAACGGAAATGAAACTAGGTATAGTTATTAGCCCCATCGAAAGAGTATAGAAACGCAATTGTAATGCGCTTAAAATTGAACAATGAATTGTTGCTGCTGCTGCTGCTGCTGATGCTGCTGCAACTTAGTAAGCCTACTTACTTAATGGCAACAAAGGCACAATCCATTGTTTGTGCTGCGCAATCAAACAGACAGACAGCAAGGGGTGAGGGTGAGTTTTGAGGGAGTAGCAGGAACAATAATAAAGGCAAGTATTCCATTGGAGTCTGTGCAATTAATAATGCGCTGTCGGCGTTTACAATACCGAAAAGACACTCTGAAGAATTTTGAATTCAGCATTCAAAGTCATTTCATAATTTCAGTCTTTTTTGCTAATGATGCATTGGCTTTTATACCCAGACAGTCTTGTCTTTTCTTGTCTTCGGGGGCGGAGCAGGAAGTACACACAAAGGAAAAGTCTCCCCTCAAAGGAATTTAGTAAAGTTCTTACACAAAATGTGCTTCAAACTGCAGCAAGAATTGAATGAACAAACACCTTAGGATTATGGTAAATAAAATGAAAATTGTTTTTCCGTCTCTCACATTGTTAGAGCATTTCAAATATGCAACCAAAAGTATTCAATTGCTTGTTAAATTCCAGATCAGAAATTTCACATTGAAAATAGAAAATAGATGATGAAAGAAATTAGAAATAAGAAATTGCAAATTCTTGCTAATAGTATAAATAAAGCACTTGAATATTTAAACTTGATCTAATGCAAATGAATTTGAAGTAATGAACTGCTCCCCCACCCTCCCTCCCCCCTTGTTCATTCTGTGCCAGCTCCTCAATCAATTATGGCCAAATGTAATAAACTTCTCTCCTCTTCATTTCCCTCAGTGTGTATGTTATTTGCATAAATGCAACTCGACATGTTTGTGAAACAACAACAGGAACTCTTGTTGTGCAACGGAAACGGAAATGCAACTGCCTCAGAAGAGCGGAAATCAATTTCAATAAACCTGCGACATTGATAAATTCATAATCTGACATTTTGTGGCAACTTTGCAGTTGAAGTCAACGACACTACAATACAGCAACTACAACTACAACTGCAACTACAACTACAACTGCAACTACAACTGTACAATGTGTATGCTGACTTTTTGCTGTCATTGTCATCGTTGCCTTTGAAATTCAATTATTATCCTGTCCAAAGACTTAGACAAGGCAACAATTGCATCTGCACCTGGAACTGAAACCGGATTGGAACCGACTCTGGGTCTGGGGCCACTCCAACATGTTCCATGTTCAAACGGGGGGCCCAGCAAACGGCAATTTGAATACCAACATGTCAGAGGCTAAAATCGAAGGCAAAAATCCCTAGACCCAAACGTATGCCCAGCTTTGTTATGTCAGTTTGACATTCGGAATTAAAATTCTGCCAGATGATTTATGCATGAGATGTTGGTTTTAGATGCGGCAACCAGAACCTGCTTCAGTTTCCCTCCTTCCTCCCCCCCCCCGCTTTGAAATCTGTTAATTGTTTTGCCGTTGCATTGTGCGTATGGTCCACACCCAGTTGCCACATTGTTGCTTTTGCTGATGTTGCAATTACCTCTCACCCGCAACTGCTGCTGCCAACTAATTTTCAGGCCAAGAGTCTGCCCCCGTCAAGCGCACTTTTAACCCATACTGCTAGCTTGTTAGCGTGCGGTTTGGCTTTTGGCTTCGACTTCAGCTACAGCTTCAGCTACAGCTCCAACTTTCCTCATACCTCGCTTCTGGCCTTTGAGAAGCAGCAACTACAACGGCAAGAGCGACGGCTGTGGCTGCGGCTTTTGTGCTTAAGTGACGAACGGCGCCACAACAGGCAACACTCAACAGTCAGTGGCAACAACGCCTTGCTGCGGCAACTGCTGTCATATTTGCTATTGCTGCCACACCACCCACAACTCTCTGCACCCTTTATCGGTTTCAGAGTTTCACTTTGAGCCAAGCTTTTATATAGTAGTACTGTTAATTTTTAGTTATACCAAATTTAATTAAAAGTGTTTAGCCCCAATATCTCCTCGACTTTGGCCACTGCCAATGACAGCACCTGGACAGCCCAGAGGCAAGAGCAACATTATAAAGGAAATGTCGACTCAAACACATTGAAATATGGTCAATATTATAGCCAATTGGTATGCTTAGAAATAAGCATCTAGTTTAATGATGGCGAGTGGACTTAGAAGTGTTTGAGGATGAGTAAAACTATGGAAAGGATTGAAAATGATAAATTAGTCTTATGCTAACAGCTTTTAGTGGTGGAAAATGTACTAGTATCTACTGTTAACTTAGAACACTCAAAGAGTATGCTACAAACACTCTAAATAATAAAGAAAGAAAGAAGACACCTTCTGCTGTCTATTTGGTGCAGGGTATTACAAATAATGTATGTAGATACATTGAAGTTACTGGAAAATATCTAAAACTAACTAAAGAAGTTGCATTTTATTGTAGATCTGATAAGCAAGAGATTGTCAATGTACTCTCGACAGATATAAAGTATCTTTTATGCAGATATCCCCTAAATCTAACAGTTTTAAAGTGATTTCTGGCAAAGTTCTAACATTTACTATATATCAGCAGGCAACAAAGTTTTCCAAGCACTTCTTCTAGTCTGTTGGTTCCTTTTGAATATGGTGAATGCGACGATTTTCCTTTTGTTCTTGTTGTTTTTCCTTCAGCCGACGCATTTGAAATGCAACGAATTTTACACCGTCTGCTGCATTTGCATTGAGTGACACAATATAAATCCGAAAGTAGTTGAACCACGTCGCCCAAATGCTTTTTTAATTATGCACCACACACACACAAACACACAGAGGAACGAGTTAGACGTTGTCGCTTCCTGGCTAGATGATTGCTATCTCTTTTTGTTCAGCCGTTGCTGTCTCTTTCGCTGTAGCAACACTTGTTTCTGTGTACTTTGCAGTCTCTTCTCTTTCAGCGGCTCAGACGGCAGCTAGACAAGATTTGCCTTTTGGCTTTTGTTGTTATCGTTGGCTGTAGTTTGTCGATGTTGTTGTTGTTGTGTGGCCGTGACACAGACGACTTCGTACTGTGACTAGAACTTGACTTTGCTGCATACTTCTAGGCCGCCAGTCTGTTAGTCCTTCAGCGTTAAATGTCATGTTAGCTGACATTAATCCTTGTCGCGTGTCTGTCACACACACACACACACACACACACAGGCATGTGCTTAACAATTTTCACATCAAATGCAACTTAAAGTTGCATTAAATCCGCTTTTTGCCATAAAAACCATTCAATTAAATCAATGTTTGTGCAACATTTGTTTTTATACCTTTTTTTCTTTTTCTTTAAAAAGCAAATAAAATGACAATGAAATTGAGAAAAATCAACAAAAGCTTTTGGCAATAAACAGCAGCTTAATGAATTTTTAACTGTAACCAAATACCTGGCAGAGCACAAAATAAACTATTTTATATTCATACATATCAAAATGTTGCATTTAATTGATATTTAAAAAAAAAGCATTTCACATATTTGTAAACTTTTTATAGTACGTACCAAAACGTTTTAAGCATATTTAAAGTATGCTTTTGCGAAATGAATAACTGAATTTATGTTTTAAGCTATTATAGAAAAATTGGTGATACTTTTTCATAACATTATTAATGTTAGTGGTATTAAACTTATCGAAATTGAGTTTTTTAATTGCCAAAAGATAAAGTTACAGACATTTTGTTGAGAGGATTCATTAGCTGGTATCCAGTTTATACAGTAGATGATATAAAACAAGCCGAACAGTCGTCAACCCGACCGTAATATACCCTGTGGCTCTAAGATGACGAAGGAGGCGTGGCATCGTGATGAAATTTTCTGGACACATCGACCCAAAGATACTCATTATGAGTGCCAAGTCTCAAGTCTCTAGCTACAAAACTGCGTTTGTTGTGAGCTTTTTCTTGATTTGTGGGCGAAGGGGGCGTGGCATCTAAAAAAAGAGATAAACTTGATCTACCTACAAATATTAGCAGTGCATTCAGACCAATTTCATGCTTCTAGCTTTAACCATCTCTGAGATCCTTTCATTCATGCGGATGGACAGACGGAGAGACGGACAGACGGACAGACAGACATGTCTATATCGACTCATCTATCGATGCTTATCAGGAATATATATACTATATGGGGTCAGCCATACTTCCTTTTGCATGTTACATACTTTTAACAAACTTAATATACCCCCACAGGGTATAATACAGTTTATAAAGATTGAATACAACATCAAATCTGTGTCGTTGAATGTTTGATAGAAATTTAATATCATAGTCGTATGAAATTAATGCAATTTGATGATTTCAAGCGATGTCGCTTTTCTGCAGTTTAGAGAATATTCTTAAAAATATATATGCAATATTTAATAAATTAAATATAATTCTTGAATAAGCCCTGTCTTCAAGTGTACTATCCCCACTTGTTGTCGTTTTTCGCTTGTCCTTTGTTTATTTCCTTAATGATTCATTGTTTTAGTTGTTTAGTTTTTTGTGAGCATTGCATGGGGTCAATGGTAACTCGATTTGTTGCACCACAAAGTTGCTTGTTTGCTGTTGCTGTTGCTGTCGCGCTTGACACACGCATATCATTTGTGCAACATACAATTAGGCTCCGTTGCGGTTGCATAAACACATAAAACAAACACAAACACAGACGCGTGCGTTTATTTATTTCAATGTATTGGGCCGAAAGTTGTCATTATGCAAAATATGTTGCATTATTTATGGCATAAATACAGGCGTTGACATTGCATGTCTGACTGAAGTTGGGCTAAAAACACAAGTAAACAAACAAACAAAAAGCCGCAACAGCAAGAACAACAACAACAACAAACATGGCCGTTGCACTTAAAATTAATTGAACTTGAAATAAGTGCCGCTCTGTAGTTTGTAGCTCATGAGAAATTCTGTGGTCGAGCCAAAAGGCAAAAAACTTTGTACCAGCAGAACACACACACACACACGCACACACACAAAAGCTTTCAATAGTTTTGGCCCCGTCCAAGTTTTGAGCTGTCCTGTTGTTGTTCTTGTTGTTGTTGGTTTTCTGCCTGCCCAACAGTTTACGTTTTGTGCTGCTTTCTTTGTACTGCTTGTACTGCTTCTTACACTGCTTCCTTCTGTTGGTCAAGTTGCAAAGGCAAACTTAATATTTAGTGCCATTTGCTTGCTCTGACAGTTTGCAGAAGTCAAATTGTTGTTGTTGCTCTTGTTGGTCGAATTTTTTTCTGCGCGAACAAGTTGCTGAGTAAAGTGCATTGAAATCTTTGTAAGTAACTTGAGTGAGCCAACTTGGCCAAAACAACAACAACAACAGCCACAACAACAATGACACAAATAGTTTTTATCGCTTCTTTTCCTCGTTGTTCTTGTTGTATTCTTTTGGTTATTTGTGCAACTTTTTATATAATGCATAAAAGTTGCTGCTCGCTGACAACTTGAGTGACCGCAGACCAGACAATAATAACAACAGCAACAACAACAACAACAACAACTGTGACAACAAACAACAACATTGTTGGTCAAGCAGCAAGTTTTCTATGTTTTTATTTGTTGATCATCAAAATGCTATTTCAGGAGCTTAAGGTATTAAATGGTCACGTAAATTATGCAAAGGAAAAAGCAAAACTAAGAGCAAGCAGTGAGAGAGACAGAGTGCAGATGAGAGTGTGGAGAGCGAGAGATAGAGGCAGTGTTGCCAAGTCAGCTATTTACTCGCTAGCTTTGAAGCTCTGGAAATGCCTGCTTATGAGTGTTTCATACATTTGCACAAAGCCAAGGCATTTTAGACATTTTCAATGGACGCAGAGTATTTCTGGGAATTATCTAGCTCAAAGTACATGGAGTGTGCCCAAAGTGCGCTAAATTAAGCTGTCATTAAGGACTTAATTAAAGTCCTTTGTTGAAAGTTGACATTGTGTAAAGAAACGTTTTGCTGCTGTATGCGAAAACAAATGACAATGACAACGACAACATCAGCAGCAACAACAACAACAACAACTACGATAGCAACAACAATGTAAAGTGCTGCTGCACTTGAAAAGCTGCCAAAAATAGGAAAAAAGAAAACCAAAAAAAAAACAACAAAATGTAACAAAAGCAAAAGGTTATACGACATCAAAGCAGCTAACAAAATGTGAGTGACTGCCTCTGTGTGTGTGTGTGTGTGTGTGTGTTTGTGTGTGTGTTTGTGTGTGTGTTTGTGTGTCGAGCATGTGTCAAAATTTTCAACAGTATCATGGCAAGACAGACAAACATGATGCATGCGGCATAATGAGGCAAGGCGATGCTGCGAAAACTCATTAGCAGACAAACAGAGAGAGAGCGAGAGCTAAGGAAAGAGATAGATAGAGAGAGAGAGACACAGTCAGAAAGACAGACAGTTCCATTGACAATTGCAGATATTAAATACTCCACAACATAATGAAGGAACTTGCCAAAAATGAAAACATAAACGACTTGGCTTTTAATTAAATATATATATAAAAGAGTATATACTTATATTTATATATACAAGTATACAAATAAATATATTCGTAGACGTATTTTACAGAGACTCCGTTGCATACCTTGTGGCGCCGCAAGAAATTCAATTGCTGCGACTGCGACTGCCAAACTGTTTTTAATTGCCGCCCAAAGGTATGCAACAAAATACAGAGCACAGCACAGACCAGACAACGACTGCATATGTGTGTAAGTGTGTGTGTGTGTACAGGTGAGGCAACGTTTCGTTTTGAGTGCGTTTTGTCTGCTTAACAAAATGACTTTTATTTCGAGCTGCATTCAAAATTGTTATGTCGCCGGCGTCGTCGTCGTCGGCAGCATTTAAAATAATCACATTTTGAGCACCGAGCATTAAGCACAGACAGTCAGACAGAGGGAGACCAAGAGTTAGAGCATAAGAAAGAGATAGAGAGCGCCACTTTAGAATGGCCTCAAACAGCAGTGTTGCCAACTTATTGGCAACTAAGAAAGCCAAGTCAAAACTTAAAAGAGCTAGAAAAGGATAGACCATTTCAAAGCAAGTCAAATAAAAAGCTAAAGGTATGAAAAGTTGGTATTAGAGCTGTGTGCAAGGCAGGGAATCCAATCGAAACGTATATCGATTTAAATATCGATTTTGAGAACTGGCATCCTTTTGTAATTGGTTATCGGTTACGGTGTTCAATTTATTATAATTTGTTTATTGAGTTTACCAGCACTAGAAGTATAAACTGATTATTTAAAGTGCTAGTCAAAATTTGTTATATATTACCGCCAGTCGCCTTTTCACAAATCTATCCTCTTGTTATTTGTTTAAGTCCACAACTAGCGGGAACATAGCTGAATTGGCAGCACTGCCGCTCACACACACACACACTCACACACACATTAGACGTGAAGAGGAAACGGCGTGCACGACTTTGCATTCCAAAATTGAAACTGCACTGCAAAATGAGAAGAATCAACCAGACGACGGCGCGTGCTGCAATTTTAGCATACTTTTCCGTTTTGAAACAATTTTGTGTAGCAAACGTGTTAGAACGCGTTGTCGCCTACCCAACAGCAACTTGCAGAATAGCCATTTCTCCGCCATAGCCCCACAACCCCTGATTCTTTCCCTTCCCTAATGCTCCGCCTCGGTTGGTATTCAATGCAAGGTGTCCATGCCAAATTCCAACTGGCCGCCCAGTCTGGGAATTATGCGCTGTTGCTTTTAGGCTTTCATTTGTGGCCAAAATGCCTTAAATCGAGCAAAGGCAACACGACCACACACACACACGCACACACGCAGACACTTTGAGAAAATGCAGCCTATGAAATTTATGATAAATCACAGATGAAATATGTGCAAAGACAAATGAAAAATTGAAAATTGCCTAACATTGATTTCCATTGTTATTAAATCATTTGAGAATTCAATGAAAAAGTTGAATTTACCTTTTGTGTCGTCTGTTGTTGATGGGTTTTCAAATTAACAAAGTGTTAATTGAATTATGGCCTGGCTTTCGATTGTCTTTGCTTATATTTTGAATAAGAAGTTATTGCGCGCCATCAAATGCATAATTGTATTATTTATTATCGTATAATCGATGCTATCGTTTAGTATATTCCAGTTTGTGGTTTTCTTACTTTCCAAATACGGTCACACTAGTCTGCGACGCAACCAGTGATCTTGTTGTTGTCTTTCAAGAAGTTGCGCGTCCGCTTCTCGTTCGGTTTTCTGTAATGTGAATTTTATTTTTGTGTTGAAATAGCCCGTCTTGTATTGGTGAATTGTACGCAATCGTTCAAACAAAGAGTATTTAAAGCGCCTGCCACACATGCATATAAATTGTTGAGCATTTTCACACAATACTTGCTATTCTTTTTTGTACTTAGTGTGTATGCATCTTGACCTATGTATGAATGTGCACGCACACACGCATTCATACATATGTATGTCAATGTGTACATTTCTTGCAATGCAATGCAAGCAGATCTGGGCTGCCAGATTAAAAAGAGAGTGAGGCATACGGCACACAGATGTTTTTTTTTTAACTGAAACCGATAGCGAAAAGTGTGCAATAAAGCGGAATCTATTGTTTCACCTTCTTTGTTGAGTGTATCTTTGTTATCTGCTTTAAATAAGCAATAAAGTCTGTGCGCCGACGCTCTGGCAACCTCGCAAAGCAGCTTGTTTACATGTTACACCGTTCACACGTAGCGACCTCTCGCTCGCACTTGTCCGATCGATTGGCGGAAATGTTAAAGAATTTTTCGGCCTGCTCTTTGTTGTTGTTGCTGCTGCTACTGCGTGGGCAACAAATGCTGAAACCAGTTTGTCGCCTGGTTTTTATGTTGTGTACCTTTATTTTTTTTAACAATTGTTGAGTGGTAAATGCCTCGAAAATTGAATGCCAAAACGCGCCAAACTGTAAAAATGCAAACTATATATATATATATGCATGTGTGTGTGTGTGTGTGTAAGTGTACATATGTATGTGCATTTATAATTAATCAAAACGAAATTGTTACCACCGCGCACAGCACAACGAAACGTACATTTATTTAAAATCCATTTGCCGCTGCTGCAAAATCAATTTCGTCGAAATTGCAGAACAAGTGTAAAAATATTGTGCGACCATTAAAAATAATACAACTTAAATGTGTTAACAGTTATTTAAAAGGACTTTTTTCATGTGGCTTGCCAAGTAAATTGCCAGCGGTTGCCATTTGGATCAACAAACAGCGTCGAAAACAATTCCCAACTCTATTTGTGTGAGTCGGTGTGTGTTTGTGTCTGTGTGTCCACTGCAAATTAAGAGAAAAAACACAATAATCCAATTGAGGTTTGGGCAACGGCGGCAGTGTGCCCACACCTAAGAAGAAGAAAAAAGGAATATACAAAATGCAACTGCAATTGATTCTGTCGCTCTCGCTGATTCTCTTGGCATGCAAAGTACAACAAATTGCTGGAGACTATGAGAACACGTGGAATTTCTACTACGAGCAACCTTGCTGCTCCGGCAATGATCAGTCCAGTTATGGCAAACACAAACGAGGTAAACTAATGCCCTATATCCGTAATAAACAGGGTAATTAATAAGTATTATCTGTAAAATATGTAAGAATGCCAGTGATTGACTAGAAACTACCCTGTGTAAGCAGGCTTAATATATATTCCCTAACATACGCACTGCTTACTAGACTTAATTGACCTGCAAGCAGTTCATTTGTTCACAACTGATAAAAATCTGTATTTATAAACCGATCATTATTGTGAGTTGTAAAAATAATTAGGGTATTTTTCTGTTGGTTACCAGAAAACCAGCAACTCTCACTAAACGTTTTTAAAGGGTAAATGTAATAAAAATTGCAAATTTTGCAATTAATAGGTTTTCTGCAATCGAATTTAAAGAATCATTGTTTATTTTCCGTTCCTTAGTCAGCATTTTAGCTAATTCTCAATTGTTTATTTATGAGAATTCGTTGCATGAGGATTTTAAAAAAATCGTAAATAATGTTTAATCTGTACTTTGGGAATTGCTATTATTTTTCAATTTACATGCAATCAAAATGGGAGAAAAAAAAGACAAACCAATTGTAATTTATTTGCCACAATATTGTTTTTGTTATTTATCTTATTGGTCTTGATATTAATTCAACACGTTTTTGTCATTATTGCTGCTGGCATTTAAACAAAAAAGAATTCATATTTTTTTATGGCACTGACTACTTTTTAATACGTTTTCCTTGTTGTTTTTATTGTCATTATTTATATTATTTTTACAGCAACGCGTAATTTGCATATTAATATCACAGAGGACATTGTTATTCATATTTGTATACATATTTATTATGCACTACTGTACAAATACCAAAGTAATATATTAACTAATTACGTTTGTATATAAATCATAAATACTTTAGTAAAGTTCAAAGCTCCCGACAAAACTTGCCACGACTAGCTAAAATAGATTTCAATCTTTTTTTTATAACATTGTTATACCATAATTTCATTCAAACAAACAAGAAAAAGCAATTTTACCAGCTGATTGAAAAACCGGTTAAATTATGAATCGTTTTATTGAGTCATTTGCATTAACCGAATCCAAATGAGTTTGGGGAGCTGAGCACAGTTTCTGTTTCTGTTTCTCTTCAAAGTTGCGACCAGTTGCCGACCAAGTTGTATCCAGAAAAAAATCACAGCGATTCATTAATCATTTTGTCGGCAAAATTTAATTTTAAAATATACGCATGCAATAAATTTAACAACATTTCCTTGAAATCAGCTAACAAAGCAAAAATTGAAATGAGACTGACAATTAAATGTACATATATACATATATAATTTTGTTATAATGCTAGCTATGTTAAAGTTACGCTGTTACATTCAATGTTAATGTTAACTAACAGTTGGATATAATCAATCTAAGCACATATTTAAATCCCTAGTATATATTTGCCGTAATTGAAATGAAACTGACTTTTAAATGTATATATATAATTAAATTACAAACTACTTACGCCATGTTAAAGTTACGCTGTTAACTTCAATGTTAATCTTAACAAACAGTTAGATTTATATTTTCTTAACCTCAATCTAAGCGCATATTCAAATCCCTAGTAAATATTTGCCGCAAACAGTTGATTGGCACTATGTTCATAGTCTATTGAAGTTCTTTCTAAATGCACAGTGCCACAGAGGCAGCTTCGTGTTGCATGTTGCATGTACATGTCTAGTAAACATTTTCTAATAGTTCACGTTCAAAGATGCTGGGCAGTTGGGGTTGCAATTGCTGCTCTGAGTGTTAGTGTGAGTATCTGTGGCATGCAACACACGGCTGGCAGAGTCAGCTATAACCGCAGCATAAAAGTTCACGTGCCAACTGTTTTTGTTGCTGTTGTTGCTGTTGTTGACGCATATTGTAGTAAACTCGCCGGCTAAGCACTTGTAGCTGGAACGTGAGGCGATTAAGGAAACGCTCAAGTTGTTTGCGCATACTTTTAACAGAATGCATAGGTGTCCAGAGTGTCCTGGCTGTCCGGGATGTCCTTGCTGTCCTGGATGTTCCGGCTGTCCGTGCTGCACAGTCTATTGACTGAGCCACGTTGCACGTTGCCGTCGCTTCCTTAAAAAATGCAGCAGCTGCTTTAGAGACTCGTTTGTATTTCTATATACTACTTACTTGTATGCGGTGTGCTTGTGTTTTAAACCATAAATTAAACGTTAAGCCACAAAAAAAACCAAAAAAAAAAAACGACACTAAAAACTATACAAAATAAAATGTCAACTATAAATATTCATGACCAAATAAAGTTTCGTGTGTTTTGCCACATGCAATGAAAAATTGTTGTTTTTATTGATTTAGTGAAATTAATTGCATTCGAATTTGATCACAATTTATGCCTCTCCATCGGCCAGCTGTGAAGTCCCAAATGTCCCAAAGTGCAGCACGGTTTTTCTCTTCCCTTCTCCGTTACACTCTGCTGCACTGTCAGAGTTTTCCCTGTTTTCTCCGATTTTTGTCAGTTCATTTGTTGACTCAGCGGACTGGCAGATGCTTCGTATCTCTATTTTTAAATTGTCTCTGTCGGTCTGTCCGTCTGTCCGTCTGTCTGTCTGCCTGTCAGTTGTTGCCTTGCCCTTTTTTGTTTCTTTTTCGGCTCGACCACGCCCCGTAGAGTGTAGAGTGTAAAGTCGCTCATTATTGATAGAACGACTTGATTAAGTAGTCGAAACCGGCGAAAGGTGACAGCCAGGTAGCAGCCACAAGGCAGAGAGTTCTATGGAAGTTACTGAGGCACTTGTTACTTTTGTGTTATAAAAATATAAAGAAATTATATAAATTGGAGTGGAGATGTCAAAGAGAAAAGTCTGAGTTTCTGTGGTTCCTTATGTAATGAATGAATTTGCAAAAGAAGAATAGTTGAAAGTATATATATTTTTAACATATCATTTATTGCTTTTCTTAAGTATATTCAAGTTGTCTGACAATCTGTAAAAACAATCTTCAGATTATGAAATAGTCAAGTCTAGCTATAAAATAGCTAAACTGGCAACACTGATCAGAAACAGAGAGTCAGAGCACTGCTTGCACTGTACAGCTGCAAATGCACTGCACTCTCTTGAGCATTTCAAACTGTAGCTCAAATGCTTGACCCATAAAACACATGCGATAAGCAGAACAACGTAGGCGTTATCCAAACACTGACCACGCACAAAACTCACACACAGCACAACAACGGCAATGTTGTTATTGGGTATGTGTATGTGTGTGTGTTTGTGTTTGTGTGTGTAGAAGTTCACGCAATTAAAACTCGGTGACACGTTTTCAGTTAAGTACTACTCAAGCTTTTGTGTGGCAGGGTCGACTTTTATGAGAGTCACATGTTACGCAGCGCACATAATGAAAGTTCCTTGCCACAAATTGAGTAACGAAGTGTGCAGGCGTTGCCTCTCTTTGTGTTGTTGTTGTTGTTGTTGCTGTTCTCGTTGTTGTCGTTGCTGTTGCTGTTGTGGTTGACAAGCTGCTAAAGCAGCGACGCGTTCGCAACTGGCGTTAATGCAATGTCAAAAGCTGTTAGCTCAAAAGCTGAGAACCCACGGCAGAAAAGCTGTTCACTCTAGTGGGGGTAACACTAAATGTCACTGTGTGTGTGTGTGTGTGTGTGTGTATGTGTGGTGTATCTGCTGTTGGAACTGTGTCCCAGTTTCGCTTTGATCAGCCTCTTTCCTGTATTCAGGACGGCCCAAAGTGTGTTAACGAAAACTTTGCAACAGTACGCTAACAAAATTGAGTTTCAATCCAAACACCTGACGCAAAAATTAATATTGTTAGCAGCAGCAAAGTCGCATGGCCAACGAAAGGACAAAAGCCATCATTAAAAGTATGTTTTTAAGTCCTTTCGGACCAAGTTATAAGCGACAACAAAATCACGTTTCTTGCCAACAACTTTGACGGTACAATTTATGAGCGAAATAAGTAGTTGCAACTACTTACTAAGTACACTTGCTACTTGCCACTTGCCACGGCATTGTATTTTGCCACCCAGCAGCAGCAACAGTGCAGCTATTCAACACTCCATTGTCAGTGCGCATCGCAAGTTGGAGTTGAAATGATCATTAAAACTGTGTCACAAGACACAAAAGATAGAAATGAAGCACTAAATATATTAACAATCATGTTTAAAGTTATATTATATACATATTTTAAATATAATGTGTAGTAAATTGTTGTAATTGTGTTAAATAATATTGAATTCTGCTTATTTTTAATTTATTTAACGTTAACTAAAAGAATTGTACCACAAAAACTATAAAATTAAGTAGAGAACTAAGATTTTAAATTAGCAAATAAATAAATATAGATATATATAATAAATATAAGTATATATAATATATATAAATATATAATAAAGTTACAGGTTTCAATATTATATATAATAAATTCTAATCTATTTTGTTTTCTCATTTAAATCAGAATATATTTATATATAAAAGCAGTCGAATATAATATAATGAAACATTTTAAATGAAGTACGATAATTATTAACTATTTAAGTATATCATTTATATATTTTGTTTAATTACATTAACTATAATACATATAAGTATTTACAATATAATAACTAATAAGTGCCAGCAACTAAAGCCATCTACTATAAATTATATAAAATACTTAATGGTAATATATAAATATTAAATAACAACTTAAAAATCTAACAATGCAATCTTCATAACATTACCTGCCACCCTTATCAATTAAATACTAATGGAAATGCTTTAAACTTTCTTTTAATAAAGTAAACTGGTTGTTTTAACATGCTCTTTTAAATGCAGAGTAGAGTATTTAAACTGTCGACGTTTTGTATGAAAGCGGTCTTCATTCTTCTTCGCTTCTCATATTTACAAATCATTAAGCTAAAAAGTTTTCAGAGAATAAAATGCTTGCCAAAGTTGTATAACATCATTTGATTGATAAACTCGACGTCCGACTGAACAACTGAGTGAGTTGTGAGTGAGTCTGATTCCGGTTGCGGCTGATTAAAGATGAAGGAAGTGGGAATGTGTGGATTTATCTGTAGAGCAGATAGTCAAGCGAGAAACTATAAAATATACACATAATATGCAGTTGATTTAATTAGAAATGGCAGTAAATAGTACGACAGTTACAACTAACTACTGTAATTAATTATCTAATGTTTAATGCAAAATGCAAATGTGAATGACATTAATTGGAAACATTAGAAGATGGGGAATAGCAAAGTTAAGACATAACCAAGTTTGTCATCTTGTTGGTCGTTAGTGAAATTCAATTATTTAAACGAAAATCCGAATAATATGTGCGCAAGTAATTACAAAAACAACACACATTCACACACACACACACACACTGAACAGTCAGGGGACAAGAGACAAACAAGTCACTTAATGCTAATTTGCATTTGTAATTTTGACATGATTTGCACATGGATTGAAAAGTGTTCAGTGTTCTGTGTGTGTGTGTGTGTGTTAGTATTAGTTTTGGCCACTTGAGTTGCATTTCATTGGCAACTAATGTTTAGAAATTTCCTGAAGTTGTAATGTTTGAATTGTTAATCAAAACCATTTGTTGTGGATTCGCTACGACGGTCTCGAGTCTCTCTTCTCTCCTCGCTCGTCTCGTGGGTAAAGGCTTAATGCTTTTAATTATGCACAAGTTGCAGTTAGCATATCATCCACATACTTTAGTGCTCATTTTGGCGCCGCAAAATGTTGCATATTCTAACTAACTGAAGGTAACCCAAGAGTTGTTGCCTGCAACAAAAAACTTCAAATTGTTAGTGCTCGTTTATGGCGCTCGAAATGGACACAGTGTGTCTGGCATGCCACAAAAAGCTGCACACACACACATGTGGTGCCAGCATGTGATGCCCCTCATCAAATGAAGTTGCCGTTGCCGTTGCAAGCAAAACACCAAAAATGAAATGGTTACCGCATTTGTTGTTGCCTTTTTTGTTGCCTGCTTTTCGGTGCAAGCTCCACTTCTGTGAACTCCCTCCCCACCCTCCTCCCTCCCCACCCTCCTCCCTCCATGCCACAAAAGCAAAGCGCATAAATGCTAGCTCTTTTAGCTGTTGTCGGTGATGCTGCTTTTTATGAGGACTGTTTTTGCATTTACTACGAGTATTTGGCAACAAAATGAACTCAACTGCTGCCCATAAAATGGACCAAATTGAGTTGAAAATGTTTCGCACTCTGCAGCAAACTTTAATGCGTTGCAGTTGCAATATTGATGCCAAGAAATGCATATACATAGCTACCATATATGCAGCTTGGCTTTAAGATCAGCAATCCGCTTTGTGACGTCACAGTTAAACAGATGTGGCAAAAGTCGCTGCTGCATTTTAATTATTTTTACATGCAATTTCTCAGCAAATGAAATGGCAACCACTTGAAAGCGGTCGCTTGTCTGGCAACTTGCAACTGGCAACTTGCAACTTGCTCCACTGGGGCCGCAGGCCACGAATCAGCGCACAAGTGTGGATAACAACACGCCTAGACATCAGACGTCTAGACAGTTTTCGAGTGCTTTCTGCTGACGTAGAGCACACACACACACACACACAGAGCAAGAGTTGCAGCAGGAAGAGGAAGCCATAGCTCATAATTAGCTAGGAAAATAATGGGAAATTTACATACATGCGTAGTCAACTGAGATTAGAGACGGAAAATATATATATGAAAATGTCTATGGCAAGACTTTTCAAGTTATAAATGACAAACAGATGAATTATGCAGTTCCCAGTTAGTGAATATGCTAATAAAGAACTAAGAACTTGCCACAAAATATTAAATTAGAAAAAACAATAATTATTTACTTCAAACTTGAAGGATCTGCATAGATTTGTGTCTTCAACTTCTGCAAGAGTTCTCAAGTTATAAATGACAAACGGATGAATTATGCAGACATATTTCTAGGGTAAGAACTTGCCCAAAAATGTTTAATTTATTCCAGAGCTGCTTTAAAACAATAATATTAAGATATCTACAGATTTCTGCCTCCTCTACTATTTCCACTACTCACACATGTATAAAAAAACGAAAGGAAAATCTTTTGAACTGTTTTACATAGCGTTGCAGCTAACCGTCATCAGTTGTGGCAGCTTACCTTTATTTAGTTGCTGTTTGTGGCATCTATGGGATGCCTTAAATCCAGAGGGTAATTGTGACATTTCAAAGGACTTAAACTGTCCTCATGCCACCAAAAAAGGTTGCCCAAAGGCATGTCAGTCAGCTTGCAATATGTTTACTGCATTTGACTGTCGTTATTCCCTTTTGTATTTGATTCGATAATAACGTTTTTCCCAATGCCATTTCAGTCATTTTTGAGGGGAGCTAAAGAAATTGATTTGACTGTCGGGCAGAGACGGTCGTAAAGACGCACGCATATTTATGAAGCGCATAAAAATTATTGACATATATGGAGTCATAAATACTCATACTCGTACTCTTATACGCAAAAGCACTGTATGTTCATAATAAAAAAAAAGGAAAGAAAAGAAAAGAAAAGTCCCCCGAAAATCTAAAGTAAGAATTGCCAAAGGAGGAGGCAAGCGAGTAAAAATGTTTGAATCCCATAAAATTGCGCGCTTTCAAAGAGCTCGTAAATGCAATTTGATTTTGATTGGGCTTGGATTAAAAGCAAATAAAGCAGACGTCTGAAATGGCAAGTTTCGAAGGTTGGCTTCCAAAATTTACGACTGCTTTTTTGGGCTTAATATGTGCCCCGAAAATTTGATGACCCCTTTTCCAAGAACCCAAAAGCTTTTCCATTGTCAAATTGTCGTCGCATGCAACAGTTTCAACAGTTGCAACTCACAAATGCAACCCTATAAATACTCATTGTTGACAGCTATCAATTGCCGCAAAACTTTGTCGCCCTTTCCGGCGTGCCAGCAATACATATGCCTGCGATTAGCTTCCGTTCAATTTGCAATTTATTATCAGTCCCAGGACAATGACAGGGAGTCGTAGAAAGAGAGGGAGACGGAGAGGGAGCTGACTTCCGCAATATTCATAACAATTTATGCTGTCGCCGCTGTGCATGTAAATAAACATTACCGACTTGCCCATCATCCATACACACATTTATGACCAACTCTACATATAATATTTTTATAGACTTCTGAAAGGCAGAAAAGCCCAATAGATGCGCGTATACTCGTATTAATGCTGTGCGAGACAATTGTAGACTGGCAATGGAACTAACAAGTTGTTGTTGCTTCTCGTGTTGTAGAAATTGGCATCGTAAATATTGCCACAGATCGTTTGCCATGTCGAAGATGTTCCCCTTAATAATCGCCATAAACATTTACAGTTTTTGTGCACATAAATTTGACTACTAAGAATGCGAGTATTGCTAGCATATTGATATAGACCCAATTAATGCTTATATGTATGTACATATTTTGTCATATTTATGTTAACTGCTTTTATACGCATGTTTTTGTCAAGTTGCTTATTTTAGCAGGCGCCTGAAAGTAGGCAACGTTTCTTTAAATTAGCTAAACCATATTTTCTTTGACTAGAGTCAGAATTATCTTAAAAAAATAAGTAAATATGCATAGAAAATGTATTAACAAATATGTTAAATATGCTGATAATCAAATAATTGAAAGCCTAAAGCTCGACCTGATGTCTACAATTAGTCACCTTAAGCAAAAAGATTACTTACTCCAATTAAGCTTTTAAAGTTATAAACACAACTTTCCGACTACAGTTTTTCCCCATAAAGCAAAAGTCTCGACCTGAAAACTTTACTCCTTTTTTTACTCCAACAACTTATGTGCTTCATTAGGAACTCTTGACTCTAAAAGCTTGACTTACCACCTGGCATTCGACACCTCAAGCTAAAAACTAGACTTAAGTGCAATTTTGAGCTTATTCATTAGTCTTTTAGACAAATCGAGAATATGTTTTAAAGCTCCGGACTTAAAGTCGCAAAACTCAGCACCAATGGAAAAACGGCCAACAAACTAACTACAAGAAAAATAGAAGAAACTCTAAAAAAAAACAATGGGAGAGAAAAACTACACAATGCGGAAAAAGTTCGACAGCAAGCGGCAAACAAATGCGAGTACATATAACATATAAGAGTACGAACACAAGGGAAGGGTACAATAACAATTCAAGCGAATACAAGTCGACTTCCGGTTTGGCAAGGACATTTACCCGAATTGTGCGCAATATATGCAAAAACACAAATACACACACACACACGCATATGCATATGTATGTATGTTGTAGTTGTTTCCCGTTGGCAAACAAAAGACGCAGATTCTGTACGTTTCTTTTTTTTTTTTGCTGCTTTTCCTTTATTGACGCTGCTACTTTTGGCCAGGCTTTGGCTTCAGTGTTTGCTTTTGTCCAAAATGTTCTTTAAATCGGAAATCAAAAATAGCTGCACTTGTGGCAGAAGGGGGGCGGGAAGAGCGGGTAAAAAGCATTGAGGGGAAAGGCGATGAAACGTAGACAATGCGAAAGGAAAGGGGCATTTGCATTTTCCATTGTTGTGTGAGCGAGTTAGTCACATATCTATATATATATATATATACTATACATGTATACACGTCTGTATGTTTCTGTATCTGAGCTTGCCTTTTGTTAAAAGAAACCTGCTGAATAGAGTTTACAGTGCGAGAGAATTCGTTGTTTATTTTGATTTGACATATCTTGTTTTGGGTCAAATTTTCTGGCAACTGAATACTGAATTCATTACTTAGCATACGAGAGAAGATTATACAGTATTTCAGACACATTCAGAAGTTAAGCTTGACAGCATTACGACTTCAAATAAATGGACGACACTTGACAATTCATTATATATAAAGATATTTGTATAGGCAACAACGATGTCTGTTAGCAGGCTCCCTAATAATGGCATAATTGTAAGAGATGTCAGAAAATTAATTGGTCGACATATCGATATCGATGTAGAGAGTTTGCTGGCTGACAATCACATTAAATGACAGTGCCCCTCTCTAAGAGAGTGTGTGTGTGTGTGTGTGTGCGTGCGGGTGTGTGTGTGGTCAGGCACTCTAAGCAAATATTAATTAGTTTAATTAAGTAAATGCATGTTCAGCGCTTTGCGTCAAGCTGTCTCACACTCTCCGCTAAAGTGCAAACAAAGCGCAGACAGCGTGACGTCAATAAAATTAACATAATAAGTATACGTACACTAATATAAACACAAACACATGGAATATAATTAATAGGGTCTTATTATTTCTATACAGAATAAAATTGATTGCGTGTATGCCGAGAATTGTCGTCTTTTTAAATAGACAAAGAAGTCGAGTGTACAAATTATATATGATGCAAATCACAAATAATAAAACAAAACTGCCAATTAATAATTTAGTGGTAAGGAAAATTCTAAATAAATATTTAGTGGTAGTTTAATACACAGCACTATCATTTAAAATTAAGTACAAGCTGTTGTTTTAAACATTTCTAACATTTAGTGTATAAAAACTGGGAAAAACTATAGTAAATTCAACACATTTTCATTTTATTTAAGCCTGGCTTGAGTAAAAAATAAAATCACAATTTCTAGCTGTATTTTCAACATATTCATAGCATACTTATGTGCGTTTTGCTGACCGGATTAATAGGTTTCTTTTCTTTTTGCCTCTAATGGAACTAAAGTAAAGTTTATAAATTGAAATAGGATTTTTGTTACTCCGCTTTGTGCAGCTGCAAACACAGTTCTTTGCCTTCTACGCATTAGTCAGTGCATTTTCTCTGTGAGTATTTGTGTTGGTCAAAGTTAAAAGTAAATAAACAACATTTAAAGCTTGCACTTTGGCTACATTTGCCGACGTCGGCGATAGTGTCCGGCCAAAAAGAAATGTCAAAATGTCATTTGATTGAAATGGGATATCTCACTCACATGCTCTTTCCCTGTCCCTGTCCTCTGCTCTTGGCCATGTTTGTCTTTGTGTGTGGCCAGCCTGTGGCTGTTCTTTGTCCTTCGGCCATCCCTCTGTTCTGACTCTGTGGACAGTGTTTGCGTTTTGTCAACGTCTGTGCATAAACTTTGTTGACAGGCGCTCATTTGTGCCGGATTCGTACTTGGGACTGAGAATGGGACTGGGACTGGGACTATGATTTCGAGTTGAGTTTGGGTATTGGGTTTGCTGGCTCACTTAAGAAAATTTGTTGTCTAAATATTGAACATGGTAGCAGGCAAAAAAGACTATGCTAACTACGCTTATTTACTATGTATTAAATGATTGGGATGCCCCAATCTTTGTTTGATCTATTAATATTTAATTGAATACTCCTAGACATATCCCTGTATAAATAACTATATTTAATATATCATTTAAATATTATTGTTAATTTAAATAACTATTTAAAATGTTTTGTCGGTTTTCCCCTCTTAATTGCAGATCATGTACGCGAATTCACATGTGGAAAACTCTACTATCGCACCTTTCATATGAACGAAGAGCGCGATTCGCTTTATGTGGGCGCCATGTAAGTATTAAACGTCATCTAAGTCATATGTATTAACCAATGACTAACTAAAATGTATCTTTTATTCATTTTTTGCAGGGATCGCGTATTCCGTTTGAACTTGCAAAATATATCGTCGTCATATTGTGATGTAAGTATGCATAGATTTATTTATTGCTTTGCAGTAACAAACTGTAACAAACTGACAACAACAACAACAACAATAAAAACAACTTTGGCAACAAATACTATATATAACAATAACAATAAGTATATAAGTATAATCCTAGCATTTGCTTTTAGGCTAAGCTCCCACGAGTTTCGTTTGTTTCGCAACGTTTCAAACGCAGCTTGTTGAGTGGTCTAGTGTCGTCGTTGTTGTTGTTTTTTATACACAATTCCCCAGGCCACAAATCTAACAACCAAAAGCAGAACATAAAACGTGTAGCACGCTTTTAGGCAAACAAGCTTTGCCACGTTGCGGCATATTTTTAAAAATTCATTACGCGCCTTCCACACGAATTTCTATCTCTCTCACTCTGTGTGTGTAGTTGCCAAATGGCCACCACCACTGGCTTAAGCCAGTCCTTTTAGCCTTCTTGTTGTTGCCGGACGTTGTCAACACACAACAACAAAGCTTAGCCACCTTTTAGGCGTGCATCAAATGCGAGCCACAAATCTTCGATTCCCCGAAGTAAACGAGTGAAAAATATCTGTTTTAGTTACCCAAACCCAGCCGAGTTATCCACGTGGAAATCTGTCCCTGTCCACCAACAAACAAGAACAAAAAAAAACAGAAAAGGGCAACAAAAAATAACATATTTAATATGCGCTCTGGGGGCTGCATTATGGACATTCCGTTTTTGCCATGCACAGGGCCAGATTCCACGTTCCACGTTCCCTGGTAATGGCTGAGTACCGCATAATTTATGTACACTGAGAGAAAAACAATCAACTATTCAAAGCTGTAGTGGGATTTACTCGTAACTGAATGTTGAATGCTTTTCAACCGAGCATTTACATGGATTACTTTTTATCTCATGTCATTTATTATTTATACTATAAATAAAATAGAAATTGTAGTTCGGTTTGCCAATTGTAGTTTAACGCTCGAAGAAGTTTTCCAAATAGTTTACAACAAGAGTAAAAATGAACTACGTTGAATAAAAAGTTTGAAAAGTATAAAATTTTTAGAAATTAATAGACCATTTGCATGCGACACAGATTTTTCTAAATTTTTTAACATTTATATTTAGGTTTTTGGCTTGCCACGTTTAAATGTTAAACAGTAAAGTTGTTTAGGTCGGAATACATAAGAGTTGAGTGTATTGAATGAAGAGAAATGCAACTGAATGTTAGTTAATTTTAGAATGTACACAAAGGTAAAAAAGGACAGAGAAATTACATATTTTTGTAGTGAAAAGCGGTTATTAGTAGCTAAAACAGTTTAAACTTTAAACTTGATTAAATTTACAGATGAAATGCCGTTTAATTAAATGAGAATTTGTATAGTTTTTAGTAAATTGCAGTATGAAATAAAGATTGTCACTAAAACTATTATAAGTTTCAATTATTCTCTTATAATAAAGGCAGTAAAGTGAATTTATTCCCACAGTTTAAATCGGAATGTAGAGATTAGTTTCTGTTCTATAACTAAAGATGATTAATCGATGAATTGCTTTAGTTATTTAGCTATATTAAGATAGTTAGATAGTTGTAATGATATGTAAGAGAAATATTCACAAATGAATGTTTGAATATTCCCATATTTTCCACAGGGAATTTGTTAGTAAGATGTGCAACTGTAAGTTTGTAATTCCACATAAGCGGCAAACTTGTGAATTATCGAAAATTCGTGAATGTCTATAACATGAAACTTTCTGTACCAATTCATGTCCACACACACACACAGATACCTACACTTGCCAACTGACTGTGTCTGTGTATGGAGGCTGTTTATGAATTTATGTCACACAAAAGCGTGTTTTATGAGTGAAACGTTGTGTGGTGTGCCTGCACCTGCAACAGCTGAAACCTGGCCGCAAACGTATCATAAAACTGAAAAGATGCCACGTTTTGCTGTCGTTTCGAGACATTCAACCACCTGCCCATCTATCCAGTTGCCCACCTATCCACCTAGCCACGCAGCCACATAACCACCCATCCCAATATATTCAACCACCATAAGGGCAGTCAGCTAGCTCTTGTGGCATACGTCAATATATTTTATGTGTTATTTCACACACACACACACACACACAGTGCGAGTAACTGCGTTCGCCGTGGGCATCATTTGGTGTTGCCTACAGGACGAATGCGGGAGGAATGTGGCAAGGTGCGCGCTTTGCTGCCGCAGTGGCTGCTTTATGCGGCAAATGCAAATTTGACTAAATAATACATGATTTTGGTTTTATGCGGACGCTCGCTCTGGCCTTTCTGTATGATGGGTGGGTGGGTGGGTGGGTGGTATAGGTGCTGCTATGTGGTGCGTGTGCGCGTATTTCGCTTGAAAATATTTCGTATGTGCTCGTTACATTACGTGATTTATAAATCAATTTGCTTGAAAGCATGCTACAGGCTGGCTTCGTCCTGCCTGCCAGTAAGTCTATTCCCCGCATCTCCTTCCTGCCTTCCATCCTTCCCAACAGCTTCTAGTTGTAGTTTATGCGTTGCCAAAATAAAAAAAATGAGAAGAAAACGAAGCTATTCCAAGCAGCTAGTAAATGTATTAATATTAATATTTCAATTGGGGGTATACTATTAATAAATACACTAAAAGTATGACATTCAATTGCAGTTTATAGCCTTTCAAATTGTGAATTTATTTATTGTCAAACTGCAAACACAATAGAAATTTAAAATGCAAATAAAATGGTTAGTTAACATATTAAATTTAAATGGAAAAGATTGTTTGCTGGGATGGCGGGGGGAGAAACCCAATTATACAAAATGTAAACAAGTTAAAGTTAATTGGTTAAATATGTTAATGTAATAAGTGCATTCTCAGCTAGTTTTTAGTTTTTTTTTTGCAATATTTTATTTATACATTTCATTAATTTATTCACCTATTTTTGCTTGCAGCGCGATGTAATCAATTTGGAGCCGACGCGTGATGATGTGGTCAACTGTGTGTCAAAGGGCAAAAGCCAGGTGAGTTTACAACAGATACTTATGTACATAGGGAATTCTAGCAATAATTTGATGGTAACCACAATAAATCGCGAATGCGATTTGATTGATTTCTATATCCATATGTGGCAGCTACTGATTACAAGCTCTGAATCAATTTTCCTTTAGACGGGTGCACGCGAAATTCGAACCCGTAACCGAATTCAGCTGCAGCTGTGTGTGTTGCAAGTTGCAAGTACAACGACGACGACGCCGCCGCTTCTGTTGCTTGGCTGTTATTGTAACTCGTTTATAATGTGACAGCAAATCCTTTCATTTGAAATCTTTTTCAATTTATTTGTGGCTTTTCAATTTGCAGCGAGCTTTTTCGTGCGCTCCAGTTTCATGTTGCATGCCACACAGACCGCATATGTGTCTGTCATGTCTGTTATCTGTATCTGTGTCTGTATCTGATTCTGGCTTGTATCTAGATGTCAATTGAACTGTTTTTCGTGTGTGTGCGTGTGTGTGTGTGTGTTGCTTAAGTCATCATAATGCTGCTGCTGTGCGTCTCTGTGGCAAGGATTTTGCAATGTGTTGCATTGTTGCCAATTGATTTAGCGACAGTGTCTGCAACGATGCGTGCTATTACAAATTGTTGTATCTGTGGCACAATCGACCAATTGAAATGTATTATTGCATGCTGCAAACTTTGTGGTTGCCTTAATTGAACTCAATGCCAAAATTATCTATTTACAATTATTTTCTTTTTCATATTTACAGGTGTTTGATTGCAAGAACCACGTTCGTGTCATACAATCGATGCAACAAGGCGATAGGCTTTATGTTTGTGGCACCAATGCTCACAATCCCAAGGATTATGTCATCTATGTGAGTATGCAACATCTTTCTCCCTGTGTATCCTGGCTCAAGGACAACTTTTGTAGGCATGACAACGCAACTTTTGAATAGATATGAAATATCAAAAGAGGCTTGTGTGTCTGTTGACTTTAGATCGCAATCCTGGAACAGCCTCGTAATATACAAAGCAACGCATGTGGTCTTTTCATACTATAAACTGAATAGACACTGTCTTCTCCATCTTCCACTTGACATATATATATATAAGTTATATAAGTCTTGCGTGTGTGTGTTTTGTCTACTTTCAGCACACATGTTGTGAAAATAGTCATTAGTAGTGTTCAGGTGCAGCAAAAAGCTCAAAATGTATTCAAATCACATACAATCGAACCATTGCTCTCTCTCTCCCTCTTTCTGTGTCACCTCCCCGTATTCATTTCTTTAGAAATACAAAATACATTGAATGCACTTCGACACAGGTGAGAACGCAGAGTCGGGCAATCAACGATGCATTCTGTGTGTTCTTTGCTTTGGAAAAACTCGAAACTAAGAGTAAACAAATAAACAGGCAAAACTATAAACTAAAACCAATATTTGGACAAGTTTTTGGTTCCATTGTATTCTGTAGTTCGACAGCAACAATTAGCAGAAAGTTTTAAGGGTTTTCCATTTGATATACAGATTTAAATTAAAAGCAATAATTAATATTCGCTTTTTACTACAAAACTGAATGTAAGAAAGACCCCAAGAAATTGCGTTTGCCTAAAACCGATAAATTGGAATGTAGAATAAAGAAATATAATAAATATAAACATTATAGAAAGATGCAATAAATGCAGAACAATTGTAAAATGTTCTTTAGTTAAACTAATAATTTTATAAACATTTAATTGTTGTTTTTTGTAATCTTTAGTCGAACTTGACGCATTTGCCACGCTCGGAGTACGTGATTGGAGTTGGTCAGGGCATTGCAAAGTGTCCGTACGATCCCCTGGATAACTCTACGGCCATATATGTGGAGGATGGTAATCCCGGCGGACTGCCAGGCCTGGTAAGCAAATTGTTTGTCAAATTGAACTCTTAACTTCACTTCTGCACTGTTAAATGATGTTTTCTCATGACATAAACCTTGCAAAGTCTCATTCAAACACACACACACACACATTGTCTCATTGTTCTGCTTGTGTTCTGTATCTTTTTTACACAGTACTCGGGCACCAATGCTGAGTTCACGAAGGCGGATACTGTGATCTTTCGCACGGATTTGTATAATACGTCGGCAAAGCGCTTGGAATACAAATTCAAACGCACGCTCAAATATGATTCCAAGTGGTTGGACAGTAAGTAAAAAGAATCTACGAACCAGTTCATGACTGTGGCTCTAGATAACAAAACAAAAAATTGAAAAAGGATTCTGGTTTCTGGATGCTGTGGCGCGTTACAAATGATTTCGCGCTTGAATTGCCTTCTTTTATTTATTTATTCTTGTTGTTCTTTTTGTTTGCATTGCGTATACGCAGCGTTGTGTGTTATGCGTTGTGCGTTGATGCGATTCATGAGTAGCCGACAGCTAATCGGCTTAGGCTATTCAATTATGTAGATCGTTACTCACAGCAGGACATCAATCTCACACACTCTCTCTTTCTCTCTCTCTCTTTGTTTGCAGAACCAAATTTCGTGGGTTCCTTTGACATTGGCGAGTATGTGTATTTCTTTTTCCGAGAAACTGCCGTGGAGTACATAAACTGTGGCAAGGCGGTCTATTCGCGCATCGCACGTGTTTGCAAAAAGGATGTCGGTGGCAAGAATCTGCTGGCACACAATTGGGCCACATATCTGAAGGCACGGCTCAACTGCAGCATTTCAGGCGAATTTCCGTTCTACTTCAACGAGATACAATCGGTTTATCAACTGCCCACGGACAAGACACGCTTCTATGCAACATTCACGACCAGCACCAACGGTTTGATTGGATCAGCAGTCTGCAGTTTCCACATTAACGAAGTTCAAGCCGCTTTCAATGGTGAGTGCAGGTTTGGGATTTCTATTTAGAGCGAGGGTAGCACTAAAAGTGATCAGAAATGTGTGGAATAGTTTAAACTATATTAAACGATGGTGTAAAGTGAATCTAAATGATGGATATATCAAAAAATATATATAAAATCATATTATAATCATAAAGAAAGAGTGTTAAACTGTCTAAGCTAATTTAGAAAGGTTCAACATCTATCATTTGGCTTAACTTTAACTCTGTCCCTTCCTTTGCCTTTTCTTTGTCACTTGCAGTAACTTTAAAGACAACCCACGTGCATTTACTTACACTTATATATGCTGGGCATGTACTTATGTAGATGTTAAGTGTTGTATGCAAAATGGATGTCCGCATATGTGATGAACGTTATCGGAGCCACAATGTTGCCAACTGTCAACTCGACTGACGTGCAATTTTCTCTTTTGTTTTCGAGCAACTAAATTGCGCTCAATCCCTCAAGTGCTTTGAGTGGAAATTGTAATAGTAATAGAAATAGAAATAGAAATAGGAATGGCAAATGACAAATGCAACTTATCGGTAAATTTTATTTGCAAACTGCAGCACATTGGTTTCAGCTGGCCCTCATGTGATTTTTCTGCCACACACGGCGACCCACAGTTGCTATAGTTGCAGTTACAGTTGCGATAAATCCAATAGGTAGCTCAGATCCAACAGCACTCAGACGTTGAGTGTTTTGTAATTTCAGTGCTTCTCTTTTGCCATGGAGCAACATAAATCGTATTAGAAAATCCATTTGAATGGATTATTTCCACACACACACACACAGCTGACACTTTGGGGTCGCACAGATTTTAAACTTCAATTGCAACAGTTGCCAACTTGCCACCTTGCCAACTTGTTATACCTGACCGTGTATATATACTTCTAACCATAATTCTATATATTGTTTTGTTTATTCTCTTGCAGGCAAATTTAAGGAGCAATCCTCTTCAAACTCCGCCTGGCTGCCGGTGCTCAACTCTCGTGTACCAGATCCGCGACCCGGCACATGTGTCAACGATACCTCAAATCTGCCAGATACCGTCCTGAATTTCATACGCTCGCATCCACTTATGGACAAAGCCGTAAATCACGAGCACAACAATCCGGTCTATTATAAAAGGGATTTGGTGTTCACAAAGCTCGTTGTTGACAAGTAAGTTTTATTTCCACTTGTTATCTCTCCCTCTCCTGACACATTCCCTCATTCTATTCCTTGCCTCTGTCTCTGCACATAGAATATACCAACATATTTGTGTATCTCATACATAGAATGGTTTTTATTCAATTTTTAATTTATTTGCGTATTCTACGATTTGATTCTCTTTGCGGCTTGTCTCTGAAAGTGCAATTTCATGTACGAGTAAATTCATTTCATTATTTGAGTGCTTTAATTAAGTCAAGTCAAGTGTGTTTGTTACCAAACAAAAAAAAAAACAAAGAACAACATCAAGTTTAAATATTTCTCAATAGATTAAAGTTTGACATACATGTAGAAATGAAATACTTGTTAATATCGATATATAACTTATCATTTTAAATATGAATACAGTCAAAAGTTGTCTTACTGTTTATTTATATTTATATTAATCTATTTGTTAGTGTTTTATATGAAAACATGAACTTTTGATGCAACTTTGAGATATTGTTAGTTACAGGACAAAAAAAAACAACTTAATTTTCAGTCATTAGCGCATTAATGCATATATATTCTGTAATTCAAATTACAATTACATTATTCTCATGAAATATTATTTGTTAATCACATTTTTATAGCATACTTTTTTGTGTCATAGGAAATATATATTTAAACAGTGATTACTTGCATATTTATTGGCATTTCAAACTTAATTGCAGTCGAATATTAAAAATAGATAAATAATATACGAATAAAAAACCCCGAACAATATAATTTTATGCACATTGGATTTCGATGTGGATTAATTGCCCAGCAACTGGCAACAAGCGGAAAATGGCGAAATCATGTGACGAATTTTAATACCTTCGTTTACAACAGTTGCAACAATAACAATGACACGCACGCTCAGGTGTTGCAAGCTGCCTATTAATATGGAAAACAATAACAAAAGAATATTATAATATAAAATAAAATAAAAAAAAGAATGCACACAGCTGGGGCCTATTTAATTTCGTTAATATTCAAGCCATTTATCATATTAAATAAGCATTTAATTTCCATTGCATTCAATTGCAACGTTACATGTTATAATCTCAGCCAATTGTGTTTGGTCTTTTTAACTGTATGTATTTATATGTGGATTTATCTTTTTCTTTATCAGAATTAAAATCGACATACTGAATCAAGAGTACACGGTATACTATGTCGGTACCAATTTGGGACGCATCTATAAGATTGTGCAGTATTATCGCAATGGTGAGTCGCTGTCGAAACTGTTGGACATCTTTGAAGTGGCCCCGAATGAGGCCATCCAGGTGATGGAAATCAGCCAGACACGTAAATCTCTGTATGTGGGCACCGATCATCGCATCAAGCAAATCGATTTGGCAATGTGCAATCGACGTTACGACAATTGCTTCCGTTGTGTGCGTGATCCGTATTGCGGCTGGGACAAGGAGGCAAACACGTGCCGTCCATACGAATTGGATCTGTTGCAGGTGAGTCCGAGACAATAGAGAGTGTTTTTTTGTTGTTTTGTGTAAACAATGCAAATACTGTGTGTTTAATTCTGGGCACAGGATGTGGCCAACGAGACGAGCGACATCTGTGACTCTAGTGTGCTGAAAAAGAAAATCGTTGTCACCTACGGGCAAAGTGTGCATCTGGGCTGTTTTGTGAAGATTCCAGAGGTATTGAAGAACGAACAGGTCACCTGGTATCATCATTCCAAGGACAGGGGACGGTGAGTTCATTTTTTAAGCCAGCAAGACAACAAGTCAGCAACTTCAGCAACCAACTTTCCACTTCCAGCTATGAGATCAAATACAGTCCCACCAAATACATTGAGACCACGGAACGCGGACTGGTTGTGGTGTCTGTGAATGAAGCCGACGGTGGACGCTACGATTGCCATTTGGGTGGCTCGCTATTGTGCAGCTACAACATAACTGTCGATGCTCATAGGTGAGTTCCTCATACAATTACCTTTAATTGACTTATAATTACCGCCCATTCCCCCGCGTGTTTTCACCTAGATGTACGCCACCAAACAAAAGCAATGACTATCAGAAAATATATTCGGATTGGTGTCATGAATTCGAGAAATATAAAACAGCCATGAAGTCCTGGGAAAAGAAGCAAGCGGTAAGTTATATTTCTGATTGAAATTATCAACGCCACTAATGAGTGCCACATGGGGCAGACACATGCCATAATAAATGATTTGGCTGGCAATTATTTTAATAACCAGCTGGCTGTGGCTGACACCACAACGTCAAATCACAAACGGTGTAAAGTAGTTAAGCTATCATTATCTAAACACCACCACCACTCTGGCAACTTGTCATTCGGGCCTATCGACCTATCGGCTCAAAGGTACAGCGGTTTATGGTATGATAGAAACAGCCACGTTTCAATATGCCATGTCCAGCTGAGGTGCGACCTCAATGGCCGGATAATTGCCCGTGTGGTGCAGGTATTCAACGTCATACATAAGCAATTAAAATGCAATCATTCTGTCGCTGTCGTGTACTTTAATATATGTAGTATAATATGCATATAATGCTCATCAACATTAATTCAACATTTCCTTTGATATTCTTCGATTCATCCACAGCAATGCTCGACGCGCCAGAACTTCAGCAGCAACCAACATCCAAATGATATTTTCCGCAAGAACAATGTTTGATACTACGACAATAGTTTCACAGTCAACATGCCACCAAGCACGTCCATCAAACGTTTCTACTAACTGAGTTTCTGCATCAAATTAAATAAAAACCAATTCACAGACAACTTCAACTTGAGTTGGATTAAATCAGCAATCGATTGGCGCTAAACTGAGAAATTTGATAGATTTAAGCAATCAACTCGATAACTCGTTAAACAAAACTGCATTTATACGAATATCTACGTACATATGTATAGCGAACCACTTCCAGTACAGTGCATTTATGCTTCATACTCGAATCAACGGGAGAATTGTCGAACTTTAATTATATAAATTAAGACACATGTCTGCGAACTAAAAACAATTAATTATAAAATCAGAATCATCAATAGTTAGCTACAAAACGAAACAAAACAAAAATACATAAGAAAAGATCACTTCATATCGTTATTATAAACATTTACATTTAACTTTAATACAATCTAACTAATTACATAATTAAGCAAACTTATTGCAACTTAAAGTAACGCAACGTTTCAACATGTTAATAATTCTATCGGAAAATACAACTAAACAACAAAATGATGAACAAACAAACAAACAAACAAGTATTACACATAATTAAGCAAACGAGCTACCATTTCATTCACTTAATTCATAATTAAATCAATCAAATCATAATTACACACTAATAACTAACATTAATAACTAGCGTATACAGTAACTCGAATTGCATCAAATATAAAAGCCTAAACAAAACAAAAAAAAACCTACATGTAATTGAAGAAGCAATGATGTGATGTTAAGTTTTGATAAATTTATGAATTGCCTGATTAAACGATTAAACTAAAATAAAATTACTTGCATTTAAAGCAACTGCCGCATTGAATACGCACATACAAACATTCAAACGTACATATTAATGGAAATTAAATCAGATTTGCTTAATTGAACCAACTAAACTAGATGAACTCTTCAACTAAGCAACATCTACAAAGCAATATATACTCGTATAATACAGACAGCAAAGAGAATATTCAAGCTGAATTATACAAAATAATATATACACTTATAAATATATATATATAGCAAACAATTTACATCAAATCGGTCCATAGTTTATATAAATACGACATATGATAACAAAAACTCGCATAATTCGCAATTTCGTCAATTTCAAATGCAACATCTCAACTTTCATTTCAAATAGTTATCTATATATCTGACTTGCCAAGACATGAAATAAACCACATTTATGAATTTTTAGCATATTGTTCTATGTGTACTTAAGTTAAAACGACAACATTTTAGTTACTAAGCGTTTAGTTATAAATTAAAAATTAAATTTTAATAAAAAAAAACGTATCTATAAAATAAAAAAAAAACGTCATCTCTTTTTTACTCTTCTCGATTATCAGCATAATTTTCCATTATATTTCAAATTATCTACAATTTGTTATCAGAAAAGCGTCCCCCAAAAAAAACAGAAGAAGAAGAGGAAAACTTCCCTAAGTTCTGACTTTAGGACAGAGCGACAATAACGAAAGCCATGAAATGGTATGGCAATGAAAGATAAAGAAAGACCAAAAAAAAGTTGAGGCGCAAATAACAATCACAAAAGAATTAGAAAAGTTGGCAAGAAAAACGCGAGAGAGAGAAATTAAATCAGTCTTAAAAAAGTAAGGAAAATTAAATGAAAACAGCAGTAACAAAAATTACACGCTTTGTTGAAAGTGCTTCAAATAATTTCCTGCACTTAATTTCACACTAAGGAAAAATAAAGCGAGAATATTTATATCTTAATGGAATGTACAATATGATTTGTGGTTAGACTTAACCTACTTTCTTTACTTAGTTCAGTTTTAAGAACAATTCTAGTTTGAAATTCATTTGTAATGGAATAAATTGCAAACTGCAATTGTTGTAATAAAGCGCTTAGCCTAGCCTAGTTTGATAACGTTTTGCATATCCTTGGCTAATTAAAGCTTGAGCTAAACGCAATATTTGGCTTTTACAAAGGTCGCACAAATAAAACAAGGCAGTTTCCCTTTTCCCCATTTTCTAGACATCGCCTTTTGCCTGGCAAGCTAGGAAAATGTTCGTCTTTGTTCTTTAAAATTATCGCACAGCAAATAAATTTTGCTGGAATCTGCGCCTGTCATTGTCGTTGTCCTGGTTGTTGTTGTTGTTCTTGTTGTCGTTGTTGCCTCGTTCCTGGCAGTCGTTGTAATTGTTTTAGCATCCTTTTGGTCCCGGCAGGGTGCCCGGTCATGCTGCCATTCTGCCTGACTGTCTGCTTGAGCATATTACCAAAATGGTTGTCAACACTTTGGCGCAAAAGCTTTTAGAATTCATTTGAGCGCTCGCTATCCACTCTGGGCCTGGTTAATGGTGCCCACGGCCATTTTTCCACGCTTTGTGTAATTTGGTGCTCATTATTTTATTGTGTCCAGCGTTTCGGCATTTCAGCGTTTTTGGGGCGCACGTTGAATATCCAAATTGCAAATTTTAAGTGCCCAACAGCAGTTAATCTTTTTTGTGTGCCGTTTTCTTAATTTTTTTTATTTTTCATTTCGATTATACGGCAAATACCATTAAAAAACAATTTAAAGTTTATCACACACCATTTTGCTGGCACTTTTGCGGCACACGAAGAGAAAGAGCTATACTTGGGAGTGTACGATTAAGAGATACTCTATAATTGAAAGTATATTAAGGTAACTACTCTATACTTCGATATGAGCTCGTTGTATTGAGTAGAACTAAGAATTTCCTATAGATTGTCACTCAACTTATTTAATTGAATTGAAATTGCTTTAAATTTTGATAAATGAATTGTGATAACGACATGAATTTAGCAAATGCATAAGACTTTTATTGCGTCTTCAGGTTTTGTTTTTCATGTACAATTAATTTGACTGCCGCAGGATTGTTGGTTGGTTAGTTGGTTGGCTGCTAAACCATGACAAGCAACTGATGCGCAACAGACCGTAAGTGTTTGCCTGCCCCATGTACTACACTGAAATTTACTTAAGAGGCAACATACACACACACTCACACTTGCACTTATTTATACCAAATAAGCCTTCAGGCATAAAGTCTATGTCACATTGCGCATACGCAACGTGGCCTGTGTACTATTACGTGCTTTCCGATGGTTGTTGCTGTTGTTGTTGTTGTTTCTTGTATTTTTGGTCGTGCTATTTTCGACTGCTTCCGTGCAGACAATTAAAATCTGGCAGCATTTTACTTGTAAGCCGCTTAATAGGACTGCGAAGTCCTTTTGCACACAGCTGCAGCATCAAATGCGACCCGAAAATGTGTTCATGCGTGAGAATCTCACACATATACGGACATACACACACACACACACAAACACACGCATTACGTGGCCAGAGGGGGCAACAGAGAGGTGTACATTTGATGCTATATGCGAGTGTGTTAACTCAAGCCCGACAAAGTGCATGGCTAAAAGTTAAGAAGGAGAGCGAAGTAGAGATTCGGCTAAATTATGGGCAAAGCTTTAGGTTTATGGTAAAACGCATGCTCTTACCTTGGCTTAAAGCCGTACTTACTTAGTTCGTTAGCTGCTGCTGTTGTTGTTGTTGTGGGGCAAAACTACAAATGCATATTAATTTGAAAGCCAGTGGAAATGTGTTTGAGCCAAAAAGCAAAGATTGTGTCCGACCCGAGGCAAAGCGCTTGAAATGAGCTTATCGGCGGCCAGGCCACATTGCATAATTCCAACTGAGTGCGCCAAGACAAATGTTAATTTAAAATGAAATACTTTGAACTATTCAACTTGTGCAAATATTTTATCATTCAACAAGGCGACATTTATGATTGTCGCACACACAAGCAAACTAAACTGGCAGGCCAAAAGCTAAACCACAAGTTTTCTGTCTATCTCAGGTTTTAGACTTTCTCTCACTCTATCTATCTCTGTTTGCTTTTCAATGTGTGTGTGTGTGGGGCTGCAGCTGCAGGATATTCATTTGCTGTGAAATTCTGTTGGATATTTGCTGCTGCTGCTGCTGCTGCTGCTTTGGTGTCTGTCTTGGCCATGTCTGTCTGTCTGTGTTATCAAGCGAGCAGGTCAAGCGCAAAGGTGAGAAATAACAAAATTTCAAATTTGGTTTCAGGCTTTCAGCTGCTGCACAAGGATTATTGGGTTAATGTGCACACCCAATTCTACTCATCCCTTTAGTCCTTTGCCAGTCTATGCCACATGCAAGACAAATACCTCGAACTTGTATAGTTACAAATTCGAATTTCCATTTGCACACACCACTTATATGCTTGTGAATTGTGGCAGTTGGCAGTCCTATACTAGTCCTATTCACATACTCGTACAACTGGATGAGTATTCAAATTCATATTCAGATATTCAAGCACACCACACTTTGTTGAACTTAAATTGAATTTCTGTCTCAGAGTCTGCTGTTTGACAAATACAAATCTTAAGTATTTATGCATGGACAACAAGATAAGTATAATTAAAACTAGTACGAGTATGTGAGTTCGAATGTATGTATCTATAGATGTGGCTAACTTTTAATTGAAAATACTTAACAATTCGTTATTCGTTATGAACTGAAGGGGAAAAATACATTTGTCTGTTGTCAGAATTGAAATAAACAGAAGAATGATTGAAATATCAATCAGATAATTCTTTTGATAGAAAAAGGGAATATTAGAGTTATACTACAGCATTAGTTTAAAGGAAAAACAATAAGTAAAAATACATTGTTTAAGGTATACTGTTAATATTGACAATATCTAATTTACCCACTTTAAAAGATAATCAATCACTTCGTTTTTCCATAGAAAACAGTCTTAAAAGTGAGATTAAATACTTTGCATACTCTCCGTATCTTTCTATCCCTTCAACTTCATTATATTACACAAAAGACACACTTTTATTCTGCTGCATAGAGACCGTGTCCATGTCCTTGTCGCCTGCCTGTTGGAAATCCTCATTTGCGCTTAAAGCGCATTTTTTCGCACCAAAAAATTAAGCCCAATTATCCTTGATTCACTGGCTTGGAAAATTAATTATGTGCACCTATTATTATTGTTGAGCTTGTGCATTTGGCCAGCAGCAGCTTCCGGCGCTTGCCGCAAGCCGGGAACAAATTAAAATTCATATGATATTAAATTTGTTATTTTTCCCTCACTCTGTCTCTATCTCCCTCTCTGCATATTAAATGTCATTATAATATTTACAGAGTAGGAAAATGAGTGAGACGTTGAATTATAAGTTTCAACAAATTTGATGTGATCAGAGAAGGCGTCGAGTTTGTTGTCGAGGCTGTGTATACTTTGGGTTTTCCTCTCCATCGTTTTTAGTTCACTCTACAACTTCTTGTCTAACTGAGCACAGATTTAATTTCCGAAAAAAAACAATACCGTAAAATTTATTAAGTATCAAATTTTTAGTCAAAAAAAATATATATAAAAATTCCATTTATATTTTTGTATATTTATACATATATATAAGTATATATACACGCTTTGATCTGACAATTTAGAATTTTTAAAATGTCTTCATATCGCGATATACGGATCGTTAAAACGGCTCGTAGTCTCCTAACCTACGAGCGAAGGCTTCAGGCAGTCGTCGGAAACCGTGTACTTCGACGTGGCTTTTCCTCCAAATGCGACAAGCCCAAGGGCGTGGTCGTTGGTGCCTACCAGAAGGATGGCGACAAGCCGATGAAGTCCTCAGAGAATGCCGTTCTGCTCGACGATGCCGTCGGCGGCAGAATAATGGGCCTGATCAGAGAACGTGGCATGGATGGTCGTCCGGGCAAGGGATTGCTATTCAATGGTCTAGAGGGTGAGTTCTCGACAGTGGCCGTTGTTGGCATGGGACCAGCTGGCGCTGGCTACAATGAGCTGGAGGAGATCGATGAGGGTATGGAGAACACGCGAATTGCGGCGGGTACAGGAGCGCGAGCCTTGCAATTGCAGCGCATGGCCGAGGTGCATGTCGATGGCATGGACTTCCCGGAACAGGCGGCCGAGGGTGCGGCGTTGGCCGTGTGGCGCTATAACGCCAATAAGCGCAAGAAGAACCGCCTGGCCACGCCCAAGCTGCACATGTATGGCAAGGGAGATCACGATGCCTGGGTGCGTGGCCTCTTCAAGGCTGAGTCACAGAATCTGGCACGTCGGCTGTCCGATACGCCTGCCAATCAGATGACGCCCTCCATATTCGCACAGGCTGCTGTGGATGCTCTGTGTCCCTGCGGCGTGGCCGTGGAGGTGCGCTCCATGGACTGGATCGAGGATATGAGCCTCAATTCCTTCCTGATGATTGCCAAAGGCTCATGCGAGCCGCCACTCTTGCTGGAGTGTACCTATTGCGGTACCGCCCCCGAGGAAAAGGGTATCCTAATGCTGGGTCAAGGCCTGACCTTCCACAGTGGCGGTCTGTGCCTGAAGAAGAAGAATCACATGGATAAGTATCGTGGTGCCATGTCCGGAGCAGCTGTCTGCATTGGCGTCCTGCGTGCCGCGGCCGCCCTCTCGCTGCCCATGAACATTACGGCGGTGATTCCCCTCTGCGAACACATGCCCTCCGGCATGGCGGTCAAGTGTGGCGATGTCGTAACGCTGCTCAATGGCGTAACTATGGGCATTAGGAATGTGGACAAGGCAGCCGTTGTGATGCTGGCCGATCCCCTGCTCTATGCCCAGGCCAATTTTAAGCCCAAGATGATCTTGACCGTTGGCTCGGTGGCAAAGGGTGTTGACTTTGGTCTCGGCGGCAGCTCAACTGGATTGTGGACCAACTCGGCATTTTTGGCCAAGCAATTCAAGAAAGCAGGCACCATTACCGGCGATCGCATCTGGCGTATGCCACTCTTCCGTTACTTCCGCGAAATTATAACCAATAATGCGACATATGATATGAGTAATTGTGGACGTGGACCGGCGTCGTCCTGTCTGGCAGCTGCTGTCCTGCACTCGCTGGTGCCGTGTCTGGATTGGGCACATCTGGACATACGTGGCACTGGCATGACCACAGAGATCAATCCTCGGCCCTATTTGCTAGAGGGTTGCATGACCGGCCGACCGACCCGAACAGTCATTCAGTTTATGTACCAGATGGCGTGTGCCCAGTCTTAATAAGTCCGACTTGATGCCTTAAGGAAATTATTATTGTTATAACGTTTCATTTGGATGTAGTAACTTTTGGATTAAAATGTTCAGATACAGACAATTAAAATGTGCAGAATTTGCTTTACTCTTTTGCTGCAGGCTGAAACCGGTTTACTTCTCCATTTAACAACCACCGCTTTTATCAGGTCTGTCATTTTCAATTACGCAACAGACAATTTCAGGATAAAGATGATGGCCGAGACGACGAAGACGTGTGCAGCTGTTGATTGAAGCGCAAATCGAATTTACGACCATAAATGTTCAGCTTTTCTAAGACGCTGCCAACGACGCGCAAAAGTATGCTATGCAAAGTGTATAGGGAAGTGTGTGTGGGGCTCGGCGTGTGTGTTTGAGTGTGTGTGTTTATGTATGCATGTGTGCGCACGTGGCAAGAGCACGGCTTGACAGCTCTATTTCTATTTACAGATACCCTATACCCATTCTAGCAAGTGAGCAAGGTTATCTCAATGGATTTTGTTGGGTTTCCTCCAATACTTCTAATAAATAGCGATTTAATAACAGTTTTGAAATATCCCTTGACATTTAAGTTATATATTTTAAATTGAAGGAAAATATTAATTGAATTAACAATTTAAAATATTTATATATACAGCATTTACATAGTTTCTATACACTAAGCTGTTTTGGGTTAAAATCAAGGTAGCGCTGTTTTTAAAAATATATTATAAATACAGCACAACTTTTTAAAAGGTTTATTTGTTAATTTTAAACAAATTAGGGCGTAAATCGAGCTATTGTTATATATAAAAATGATCTACAAGTGCCGCAATCTGTTTTATTGTTAATTTAATCAAACAATTGTATTTTATTTATTTTCTAAATATTTATGTTTATATGCCTCTATAATTTTGTATTTAATATTTATATATAGTATATAACTTGACATCTGTTGTCTCTTTTTAAGCTGCTGTTGTCCAGAACAAATTGCTGTACCTAATGCAAATAGTAACAAAATACAGCAAAATTTTTAATTTAAATCATTATTTTAATAGGAATTCTGATGCCACGTTTTCAATTGTGTATATTAAAAATTCCAAATTTAATTGTTGATTTATTGAATCAACTAGCAGTTTAGCCTACTGCTTAAAGCTGAACAGCTGTCTACAGGATATCTGTCTGTCTATCACCGCTCTATTTGCCTATGCTAACAGCTTTTCATTTGCAGCTCGGCAGACGTATAAATGTTGTCTGATTAGCGTGTGGCAGCAATTGATTTTGCACATTTGATTGAGTGTCTTAAGCTGCGCCTGATTCCACGCACACACAGACACACACACATACACACATATATACATACATAGACAGACAGACAGGTGTGCCTGACATTTGTGAACACCTGGCTTATCGACTGTTAGCTTAACCCTGCTTGCAACTCATCAAGTTGCCAAAGCCAAAGTCAGTTCGTCAATCAGTCAATCTTTAGCCTTTGATGTTCTTGACGTTAATATTTACCATAAATTGTTTGGGTTTTCTTTTTATGACAATGAAATTAGCTTAAAGCTGTTGAATCCATGGCATTTATTGTGCTAACTTGATTACACCTGTGTTAGCTCTGTTAGCTGTTTTAGCCGTGTTAGCTGTACATTTACTTTAGACAAAGTATTTGTGCTTCTTCTGCTGCTGCTGCCACGCAGCCAGGCATACGACATTAGGGCTAATCACAGACGAGGCACAAGCTAGATTTAATTTGCACAACTGCGTGTGTGTGTGTGTGTGTGTATGTGTGTTACTTGTATATTTGCAAATGCAGATTCGGTTGCACAGTATTCGTATTTGACTGCAAGCAGCTGGCAAAGCTTGCTTTACAAAGTCAATGGAGCAATTGGAGCACAACGCCAAAGATGTTGTCCTTGCCACCAAAATTTCTATGCTGACATATGTGTATATATATATGTGTGTGCGTGTGTGTGTGTGTGTGTTTGTGTGTGTGGCTTGCAGCACTTGTGCACAATCAAATTTAATCTTGCTTTCGAAATGTCAAATCGCAAACTGCTTGATTACACATTGAAAGGACCTTCTGCTGCTCAAATGCAAAGACCAAGTTAAACAAGAAGCTGATTTTATTTATTTAATGGCTTGCCTTATGCTCACCTTTGGCTTGGACAAATCTGGCTTACAAATTCATTTGCAACATTGATTAATTAATGCTAATTTACGAAAATTCCATTTGGCCATTAGCCACAACCAAAGCACACATACACAGAACAACAACAACAACAACAGGAGACAAAGGACCATCTCTCGTATTCGTCTGCATCTGTTTTCTGTTCTCTGTGCTTAGTGTGTGCTTAATTTAGTGCTTTAGTCACACCACAGACACATATGTCCTTGCATTCGTCTATGTAGTACGCACTCGTCTGTCGTACAATTTACTATTCCACAAATTTATGGCAAATTCCCACATGTCCTTTGTCCTTTATAACTCCATTTGCCAGCCATTGACCGCTAAACTAATCAAGATTATGCTTGTAAGTGCAAAACAAAAGATTTAAATTACAATTTTGTTTGCCAAGAAAAACAATATTCATGACATATTCCAACTATACCGATAATCAACTTGCAATAGAAACTTCTTTATCTTCTACGTATATTTTAATAGTTATAATTATAGTATCAGTAAGCTGACACAGTGAATATCCTTTAATAATACATTGGAAATCGGTTGATACTATGATTTGACAGATTTTGACTAGCAGATTTTCCAACTATTCATATAAACAACTTACAATAGAAACTTCTTTGTCTACTCCCTATATTTTAAGAATCATATTTTTATTAATAGTAATAGTTTCATACTTTCATTGGCTTTCTGATAAACTGAAGTGTCTTCTTAGTAGACTGTGGATAGCTATAACTTAGGAACAGTTCTCAATACATATTCTGGCAAAATCTCTATTCTGTCCCTAACAAGAAAAGAGATAAAGGCTTTTGTGCAATTTAGATTTCTGGAAGATGAAGCCTTCTTTTCATCACCTCTCTGCAATTGTTCTCTATTCAGGGAATAAGATTAATGCAAGTGCTGTAAACTCAAATTCGAAGTATACAACTAAGTTTATTATAGCATACTTAATTGGGTATAACAATTCTAATGCTCGCAGCTTATTGCATTTTTAATTTCTGCTTCCATCTTGCATCTTAAATATCTTCTTTTAGTTTTGCATTATTATTTCCTCTACAATTTATATTCAGTTTAAGCACTCTCCGTCTTTGAGTTAATAACCATATTTTCTTTGCAGTTTTAATATCTTTTTGAGCTTTATCATGTCGTACAGTCTCGCTTATAATAACATTTAAACAGATACTTCGTCGTTGAAGGCCTTATGTCTAAAGATTTTATTGGGCCATTTAGGGCCATAAGGACATTGATGGCTGCGAATATGAGGGGCAAATTAAAAAACACACTCGCAGTGAGACTTGCAATTGGCTAAAATGGTAACGGCAATTGGCTTGAAGGCCCACAAAACGGCTGCACCCGGGGCCAAATGCTTGGAGCTCGGGTTAGACTTGGACATGAACGGCGAGAGAGAAATGTACAGATTTTATTGCTTATTTGTTAAATGACTTGAAAAAGTTAATCAAGCGTGATTTTGATACGCCCCAGAGATAACGAATTATAGGCATGGGTGTGAGTGTGTGTGTGTGTGTGTGTATGAATGTGAATATGTTTGTTGGCTTTTGTTTCTGTTGTGTTGGTCTTCGACTGTGGCCCATTTGGCCACTTTCTTTCGGGGGGGTATTTCAATTTTTTTACTTTGGTTATTCAACAAGCTGTTGTTGTTGTTGTTGTTGCATGTGAGCTTATCTGGGGCCACTCTCAACCCATAAAAGTAATAACAAAAGCAAGGCAAACATATAGCAAATCGTCGGCGACACCTGTCGACAACGTTTTATGAATTAATAAAGACGCCAAACTCAAATCTTGTAGATGTATGTGTGTGCGTGTGTGTGTGTGTGGCAAGTGGCAAGTGGCAAGTTGCTTGCTTACCAGGTTTTCAGGGTGGGGGTGTCTGATTGTGCGTTCAGCTTATTAAACGCATTTTTACAGCGCGCTTAACAAGAATTTTCACTTTATATGCAAACATGTAAAACACTATAAACAAAGGACGCCAATTTGCACGCACACACACACACACATACACATAAAGTCATATGCGCCAGTTGTGCGAAAAATTTCCTTTCTATTAAATTTTACAGTAAACTGAATTTACACCCAAGCAACAACAACAACAACAACAGCGTGTTATTAAACAGCATGAAAATTGCCAGAGCATTGAAATTGTGAGGGTTGTTGGAGGGGGTTGAAGTACAGCCTTCTTCTGCTTCCTCTTCCTCTAGCTCTCTTCATCACCGTCGTCGTCGTCGTCGCATTCTTCTTCTTCCTCTTGCTGCTTCATATTGCCAATGCCAGCGACCGTGTTATAAACAAAATGGCACAAAATGGCGACACCTGCTGTTGCAAATTAGAAAAATAAGATGTTTCATAAAAAATGAAATGTCAGAGGCAAATGGGGAAGGTGGCAAACAAATACAAACACACACACTCACACACACACACACACACACACACACTCACACACACACACACACAACAACAGGTGAGCCTGGCAGTGCGACTGTTAGACTGTCAGAAAGCCAGCAGGGGACGTTCTGGCACATTAGCAAACAAATTCGAAGCCAAAATATATATAAGTATATATATGAAAACAGGCTGGCGAAATGAAAATGGATTTGGCTTTAATGTGTTGCTCCCCAAAATTGTTAGTTGGCCCACAATTTGGCTACAATAACAGCGTCATAACTCAAAGGCCAATAACAATTGAAGAGAGCCTTAGCAAAAGCTTCAAAATGATACGAGCTGAAAGTCTTTCATTAAATCTAGATTAATCAGGCAGTAGAGTGCTGTTTTTTTTAAATAATGGCACTTTAGAAAAGCTGAGTATTGTTTAATCTTAAATAAACAGGAATTATTACACAGAAATCGCTAACAAGCAAGTTGCCAGTTAAAAGCAATTCTCGGTGTAAAAGTATGAATGAAATAAAGACACTTGCATCCCTTAATAGCAATTTCATTAAATGCAGCGCTGATAAAAATGATTTTAGTATAATAAATGCATTGAATAATAGCTAAATGTATTTCCTTAATAACCACAATTTTTTTAATATTATTATATAGTATATTTAGCGTTTTAATGAATGAAATTATAGCTAAATAAATTTCCAAAATAAACAGATCTCTTTTATTTTATTCTATTGGATATTTAGCGTTTGAAGACATGTTTTAAGTAATAAAATGGCAACTAATTTGTACTTATAACCAACAAATTACACTTGTCAACTAAATAAACATTTTAAATGTAGATTTAAGACTTCAATTTAATAAATTGGCTAGCACAAAGTTTAAAAGAATCTAATTTTCGGCCCTCATATATTAACAATTGTCAATTCATAGACTATGCACTAAATACATAAAAACATGTTAAAAATTGATACAGAAAAAGAATATTTGAGTGCTGACAATCAAGTTATGGTAGTTACAGACTTTAACAACAATAATCCACTCAGTTGCTTTAATAACTCCATGAATCTCAGATCAGTAAAAGATTAAAATATACTGACAATAGCAATTCAAGAACTTAAATGGATATTTAAATATGAATTTTCTCAAATTGTTACTGAAAATCTGCGTTTTTTTAGAACTTCTTTCTTTCTTCCCTACAAACTATTGCTTAACATTTTACTACTAGATTTCCATAAATACAGCATAAATCACTTATTTAACCGCATTCGTTACCTAGAAATTATCATTGTTTTAATATAACTTTCAGCTGGTATCATTTGCTGTGACATTTTAGTACAAATTACGCTAAACGCAGCCAAAGAACTGTGCTTGACCCTTGAACCGTGAGTTAACCTTCCGGTCATGGGTGGGTGGTGTGTAATGTTACCTTATCAGACATTTGCTTACAGCGATTGGGCACAAAAGTCATTTAAAGTTAGCTACCAGTTAGCCAGGTTGGGTTTCTGTTACCATTCATGTTATTTCATTGCAGCCACAGACAGACGCAGTCTCTGTCTCAAGTCTCAAAGTCTCAGCAAATGCAGCAGCAGCAACAGCAGCAGCAAACAAACAGAGCAAAGGAAACAAATCTAATAAAATCAGCAGATGATGGTCATTAGACCGAAAAGTAATTTCATTTATTCGCAAACTCGATTTGTTGCTTTGTAGCCCGAAGAGCGCACGAGTGCGCCTTGTCGTGGCTCAAATACACACACTCTCTCTCTGACGTTGGCCAAGTAATCGGGAATTGGAAACAGGACCAGGGTCTGAAAGCCAAAGATACTGGGCAAAGGGCAAAGGACACGGATAGGGGTTGGGGCATGGGGGAAATGGGGGAAATCAAAGCAGCGAAGCGTTCAACCAACGCTCGCGCATAAAAACAAACAACGGCTGCAACATAGGAAGCAAACTGAACTCAAGTCCAGACAAAGTGAATAAACGTAAGGGAAGCAACACACACCCACACACACAGATAGAAGGCTAAGAAAACTCGCTTATAGATTCCTTAAGCAAATTCCAAAGACGCGTCGTTAAAATTTTCGGCACTAAAAACACAGACGGATTAGTGAGAAGCAGAAAGCAGAATCAGGAGTTGAACACGCGACGTTTGGGCCATAAAAATCGTTGACTGACACACACACACCCACACACACACACACCCTGGCATACACCTGAAATAATGGCAAAACAATAAAATTGCTGGCAGAGCGAGGAAGAGAGCGAGAAATTGCTGCTGATGTTGGCCAAAAAGTTTCGTTGGGCAACATAAATGGACAAAATGTAAATGAAATGCTTTTAAAATGAAATTTACTGCTCAACTCAATACTGAAGCGACACCAACTGCTCCATTGTTGTGCCTTTTAGCCAAGAAGATGACCGGCCATTTGTAACGGCACTTAAACGGAAATGAAATTAAGCGCAAAATGTGCCAGTTGCCAGTTGCCAGTTTGCCAGTTGCCAGTTTGCCATTTGGTCTTGACACAGCTGCCGTGTAATTGAAATACGCGCTTGGGCGCTTCATCAAAAGTAACCAGAGTGTTATGGTATCTATGCCACTCATTTAGACACAAACACACACACACTTACACACACTCACTCACACATATGTGGTTATTCATCAACTTTCACTTGACTCATTCAAAATGCAACATGCACTCAGCAAGTTGAGCAAGTTCATAGTATGTTGGTTTTTCATTTGCACAAACTCAAGCACAACAAAATCACTCACAAAAAATATGCCACACACACAAACACACGCATACACACACACACATCTGCAAGTATCACTGTGTGCGTATATTATTTATGGCTGTTGCAAGTTAAGTGAATTTGTCAAATATGCTTGACTAACTCTTGAAAAAGTTCTCAGTTGAATTTACTAGTTGTCAGTTTGTCGTACTACCTTGCAACTTGTGGCATTTACTTTTGATTTGATTAGCAAGTTCTTATTTGATTTACGAGTATCCTAAGAGTCCTTAGTGTCGTCTTTGATGCTTTGAAAATTCTCTCAACATATTTAAGACATCTTCGTCGTCCATTTGGATGCATCAATAAAATCATCATCATTATTAATTGTGTGCAAAAAAAAGGGGAAAAGTAATTGCATTGCCCACACGAGAAAGGATATCATTAGGGGCATACCTTAAGTTCAGGACACTCGGCAAGGAAACTCTCTGAACTCTGAACACTTAACACCCTTATGAAGAATTCACGCCTGGCTGCCAAGAAAAGCGCAACGCAAAGGAAAAGTTTAGCGGGCAATGGAAAAGCTGAAGCTGCTCAAAGCTCAGAGCAAAAAACTAACAATATCTTTTCTTCTTCGTTCAGCAGCTGTGAGTGGTGCAGCCTGTTCGCATAGTTTATCTGGTCATGGCATTACTCGGTATACCCTGTAAAAGAAGAATAGTTTGAAATTAAAACCAAAAACTGAACAAATATTCATATATTCACTAGAGTTTCTTGATATTTGAGTCTTTATTAAAATAAATAAATACCAACATATAGTTTACTATATTCGCATGTCTCTTTATTCGTTGCACATTACAGGGTATCGCTTAATCGACTAAACGAACTCTTCTTGGTTCATTTTTATTCGTGTTCTCTATTCGCTATTGCTGTTGCTGTTTTGCCTGGCACTTGCCGTCCGCACTTCTATTGGCGCCATCCTTTTTTTTCCTTTTCTGGTTTGCCTTCTTTTTGCGGCAGCTCATTCATTCATTCATTCATTCGTTATGGCCGCGCGGCAACAAAGCGTGAATTACCGCCATTTTGTGCACTTTGAACGCCATGTTGCCGTTTTTATCGTCGTTTCGTCGCTTGCAGGGCTTTCAGCAAAGTAATTGCCCGGTGCCAAAGCTAGCGCCAGTCTCTGCATTCTGCATCCTTCCTTTTGGCTGCATCTTGCTGCTGCTGCGACGACGTCTTATTGAAACTGATAATTGATTTATGTACTTATTTATGCTCATTTTTAATTAATTAATAATACGCTTAGCATCGCTGAGCGTCGCGCATAATGCAATTTAACGCTGGACAGCTCAAAAAGCAAGCGCATAAATCAGCGAAACGCTCTGTGTGGTCGTTATTTGATTTGAATTTAAAGTGCAGCAATAAAAATGAAATGCAAACAGAATTTGTTTATTGATAATTCGCATAGCCACAGCAAATGCAAATGCAACGACCACTTCAATATGCATGCATTTTAAATATTATCTAAATATGCGGTCAGCCAAACAGCAATAAAATGGACAATAACGAATCCAGCCAAAGAACTAACAACCAAACAACAAGCACGACAAGAGCTGCAGCAAAAATGTACGAGTACTCATCAAATTTTCATTATTCATAATTAACAAACCGCAGTCGCCGTCGCAGTTGCAGTCGCAGTCGCAGCCAAAGCATCAACAAAACGAGAACCAAAACGAAATGAAACCAAAAACGAATTGAGAAACGAAACAAAACCGCCGAAATCCAATTATTGCGATGCTCTGCGGATACGAATGTGATTAAAATGCCAGCCAGTGTGACCAAAAACAACAAAATTTTAATCATTTTTAATATTTAACAAATTCATAAATGTATTCCGTTGGCACTAGTATTTTCCACTTAATTCGTGAATCAATTAAACTGAAATGAGAATGCTTGAATAATTTACTATTTATGTATATTAATTATTTAGAAATTCCAGCTGAATATATTAGCATATTAATTATCATTTAAAATTACTAAATTCCACAAAAATTAAATAATTATCAATATATTTAAATTTTAATATGAGTAAATTCAATTTAGGATATTTAAAAAATGTATTTAATTGCTTTTCTATAGATTAGAGTGTGGGAAGAGTACTTGACTTGGTGATTTTATGGTAGGAATTGTTTTATAGTATTTCAAACATGTTTTCTACAATATTTTGTTTATTTATTTAATTTAATCTCTTCTTTCATTCTTTATTTGATTCTAGAAACATGCTTTAGATCTCATGCTAGCTAAATCTTTTCTGCAAATGAGATTGACTACTTAAAGTCACTTGATCGAACACATTAATTGTTAATGACTTAGATTAACCGCAGTTTTAGCCCATAGTTCGCAGATTTTGTCCTTTTCCGGTTGTTAATGTAGTTGCAATGCAGAGGAACAATTAGTTGCAAATACATTTTGCCCAACTTTGCTGCAACATGCGGTCAGCTGGACCGGACATGAATCGAATGGACAGACAGACATATAGACACAGACTGTTTGCAGAGGCCACAGTTATGGCCTCATTGTTCGATGTTGGGCAACAGGAGCTCATAAACTTCCATTACCAAGGCACATACAGAAATCCATTTGTTTGTTGCTACTTTCATATGTATAATATGTGTGAGTGTGTGTATGAGTGTGTGTGTGTGTATAGAGTGTGTAGCATGTGGAGAACTATGGGCATTGTCATAACGCGAATGTTATGCTTGTTCTTGTTGTTGTTTTTTCCCCTGGCATGTATATGAAAATTAAAATTGTTGACAATTGTCATTTTTTCCTTATTTTTTTTTATTCGCATGTTGTTGTCATTGTGTTGTCAGTATTGTTACCACGGTTGTTGCATGCAGCTGAGTTTGTTGTTACTCTTGTTGCTGTTGCTGCTGCTGTTGTTGTTGTTGCCAATGCCACACGCAACTAACCGCATTTTGATTGCTATGCATTCGCCCGAATCGTGCTCCACGCCAAATTGAATGCATTTTCCGTGCGGTGGACTCGCAAAAAGAGAAAGAAAAAAATGAATAAATGTCGCCTGCATGGCATGTGTGGTGTTGTGGCTGCTGTCGTTGCGGGAACTATTGGTGGTGCCACACGCACACGCATTCAGTTGAGGCTCAGGCTGCAACTCTAGGGGCCTCCCATTCAGCCTGTTAGCTCGGTTTGTTCATTTGCTTGCCTGTCTTTACCTCGATTTGTTTCCTTCCGCCGCCGCAAGCCCTCAACTATTCTGAGCATGTTTCATTCTATCAAAATATTAATTTTATCTGGTTTTGAGCCACAACACTACGAGTGTGCACAGGTAAAGAGAAGTAAAGAGGTGTTCAACTGTGCAGTTATTCTGGTAATCATTGTCAGCCAACAACAACGTGCATTCGCTTCAATTTGCAAATTAAATGAAATTAGCAAAGACGCCGCATGAAATTAACACAAAAACATGTTTAATTCAATATGAATCTGCTTATTTAAAATGATTGCTTGCGAAATACCCTGTACCTAGAGCTGATCACTAATTTGTAGCACTTGTAGCAGGCCAATAGCTTTACCGATGTTCCATCACTAAACTGTTAACATAACCATTGTTTATTTGCCCATAACTAATTTTCTGCATCGCTTCATTTGCACATATTTAGCTATCTCACTTTAGCTCATTAGAATAGGTATAAACATATAGCGTGGCCTCGCTCTGGCTGCAGACCAAGGATCTAGAAGCTCGTTGACGTGAGACAGTCTTCATAGAACGAGGGAGTAAAGCGGACGTTGATGAAGAAATGAAAGCGCTTTAATTATTTTATCGGTTACACATTTAATAACACATCTATACATTATTCTATGTTATCTAAAAATTAGAAAATTACTAGAAAATTTAGCAGAAACACATATATATAAGACTGCATCTTTTAAAATTGAGTCATAAATGGGTATTCTTTATTTTAGATTAACGAAAACGGAAAGAATTACTAAGAATTACTTATTTTACTTTAAATAATTAGATTTTGAAATAGTAATATGATTTAATATTTATTTTAATTTCACATGATGTCGTTCATAATCCCCCTTTTCGATTATTTCGCCCAGGGTATATTAAATAGCAATTCTGTGGCTTTTGTACACAAACATACATATGAATCATAGTGTGCACGTGTGTGTTCCTACGTGATTTATGTCGTCTGGTCAACAGCAACCCCTTTCCGGTACCACCCTCCCCCCCAAACCCAACCCAATGACCACTCATTATATATTTTTAGGCATTGGCATTGCCCAATGAATTTTGCATTTTGCATTCTCGCAGATCCCGCGCGCTGGACAAATATTTTGATAACACAGAACGTGACGGGGGAAGGGGGTGTGTGGGGCTGCATTGCGGTTGGACAATCAAAATATGTGCATTCATTTGGTTTTTGCGGCAGCACTTGTTTTGGCCCCAAAGCATAGAATCGTTTATGTAATTCCCACTGAAATTATTTAGTGCCAAAATAGTAAACCAAGGCCAATCACTGTCCAATTCAATTGAACTGCATACTAAGTTATTGAAGCGTTAAGGGAACTGAATCAGTCGTAATTACATTCTTAACTTGTTACTTCAAGCATATTCGTGGAACAGCTCGTGCTCGGAAATTTAAGGAAAAACCAAAGCGCCGCCGGGCGTTGCCTGTTTTCTATCTGCATTCGTTTGTGGCAACGAACACAGCGGGAACTAAGTTCTTTTAGTACATAAGTTGATAATGAAAGTGTTAAAGAATTAGATGTAGTTTTTGTAAAATAATATAGATTGAGATTTTAATAGATACATTTAATAGAGAATTCGCTTTTAATATCTATGCAGTGTGTGAAAAAGTAATGTTGTTTTCATGCTCTCAATTCCCGCTGGGCTGACGATTGAAAGCTGACGGTCGGTGGCTTGGTAGGAACAGGACAAGATACGTCTAGGCTGCCAGCGAGAGAGAGCTCTCTTAAGTTCATTAAGCCACAGAATATAACATAATTATTCACTTACAATTTGCGCAACGGCGCCTTGGTTTCAGCTTGTTTATGTGTTTGGCGTATACGTAATTTTGTTTAGATAGCAACGAGCGCTACCTTTGAAAAGATTGACACACGGACTAGTGGCAAAGCAGAGAAACCAGAGAGAGTAGAGAGTGTGCATCATTTTGGCTTTAAGAGCGTCGCATTTGGCAAAGTCAATAACAGTTTGAACAAAGTCAACAGACAGGCTGCTAATGCCATTAGAAGACCTCAATCCGCCCGGAAAAGGCGCACAGCAAGAGCTGAGATAGAAATAGAGATAGATAGAGGGAGAGTGGGAGAGGGAGTGCCAAAAACAAAGAGGAAAATGTAGAGACGTTGGCTTGTTAAACCGCAGCTCATTGCTGTTGCAGAAAATAAAACCAACATTGGCTCAGGACCCAACGCAGGCCCATAAATTCCAACATTTGCCAATAAGTTGAAAGGCTAAAGTTTTACATTGGTAACCGAAAAATATGCAAAGCAGTCATAATTTTACTTTGCAACGAAATATTTTTGTATAAAATTGTTAGCAAACAAACTTTTTTATGCTTCAACTAATTTCAATCAGCTAACAAAAATGTGCTGCGCCTCTATCCACAATCCCTGGCAATCCCGCAATCTCCAGCGCCCCTTCCCCCCTTAAACTTAAAACCCAAAAACACACGCAAAACTTTTGTCAATAATGCCGACGCCGTCGTCGACGCCTTAAACCTAAACCTAAACCCCAACCGATTGCTTTCGCTGCCAGGAGTGCCAGAGTGTCAAGACAAAGGCACAAACACAAAGAGCACAAGCTAGAAATGATCCATGCACCTGCGGAGACTACTCCACCTTTCACTGTTCCGGCTGCTCCTGCAGCTCCCTTAGCTCCGGCTGTTCCTTCTGCTCCGGCTGATACTTCTACCTCCTTATGCTCCGGCTGCTGCTTGGCAGAGTTTATTAAGTTGGGTGTCACCTTTTTGTTGTCGTTGTCGTTGTCGGCGTTGTGAACTTCTCGGCACATTGCAGCCCCTGGCCATTTTAGTATGTTTGCAACTTTGTCTGCTTGTTTTTGTTGTCACTTCATCAGCACGTTGCCTGCCTCCGCTTGGGGCACAAATACTCGCAGATACTTTCAGATGGATAGAACAAGTATTCCTAATTCCAGGGAACGGCAATTTTCTATAGCCTCTCGCGTATTGCTCGCACTTTGATATTCTTCTGACCAATTTGCATAATTGTCAATTGCCATCAATAAAATGTTTATTAAAAAGTTTTTACGCACCCCCCCCCCCCATCTTTTACCTCTGCATCTTGTTGTATTATTATTTGCCCATCATGTGTGCTTTTTCACTTAAGTAATTTCATCCCTAAGACAGTACTCGTATATGTTTGTGTGTGTGTGTGTAATACCAAATCTTTGAAACTTCTGCGAACTCATTAATTAACTTTGCCAGCCATTGTTTGCGAATGCTATTTATTCTTGGCTTATCACTGAGCCCAAAGTGCCCGTTGTGCACAACAAAATTTGCCTGGCCCAGGCCCAAAAAGAAAACAATACTCGTAGTAGAAGGCACGAGGCGGCGAGGCAATGAGTCGAAATCGCAAAGTTTTAATGAGCAAACGCAGGTAAGTCCACCTTCTAATTAACATTTAACGAAAATTCATTAAACTTTGAACATACTATACAACATTAAGAGATAGTACTTTCATTAGATCATAGCTAATCTATGCCATTAATCACATATAACAACAGCTACGCCCATTGATAAGTCCCACAGATCAATCCCTTAATTTACCCCTGAGAGAATTTATTAAGCATTTGTTAGGCGCCATCTGTGGGCGGCTATGGCAAACTAGACGTTAAGCAAAGGAAGCTTTCCTTTTGATACCGAAAGCTCTAGTGAGACACACTATACTTAAAGCTTTTATGCAAGGGAAAATGATGATAAAAATAAACAGTACCATATTATTAAAGCTTTCACAGCAATTCCCGTGAGGTGGCAGATTTACCAAAGTAGTGTATATAATTTATAAAAATTTATTAAAGCTATAATGTATTCCCAATTGCAGTGTAGCTTTTAGCAGGGATATGTTTCGTACAAAAGCTCAGGGGAATTTAATTGAGCAAATGAATAATGAATATGCTGAACTGAACGTTTTGCTTACATACAAATTATATCAATTAAATTATTTTTAGAAGCGATACAGTAAACTATAATATAATATTGATAAATTATCGATTCGAGCGCAACATATTAGATAAGCCCAGAAAGCTCTATGTTGAAACTGCATAAAGTGTGGCAACGCCAGCAGCATGTGCTCTGCAAGGCTGCAAAGCTATCATGTGCATGCCTAAACATGTGTTTGTGTCTGCGTGTGTACTTATATGTGAGTGACTGCTTGCGTGTGTGTGTGTGTGAGTGTGTGTGAGAGACTGTTCTCAAATTGCTCTCTTGGCACGCATTTGACTTCACATCGAATTGAATTTCAGTGCGTTCGCGAACAGCCTTTCAATACGTTGTGCCACAAGCGGAACCGGATGAGCGACTAATCCACCAAGTGGATGTGAAGTGAAGCAAATAAGGAGAGCGACAGAGAGCAAGGAGAAAAGAAAGGAAAACAGTGACAATCTAAAAAATGTTAGCATACTTTTTTGCGTTTTTGCTGGTCAAACGCTAGTTATATCGTTCGGAGAATCAAATAATTATTTAATGAATTCACAATTTCAACAATAACATGCAAAAATGTGACCCAATTTCAAGCGCAATTGTTGGGCGGAAAAAATAACAAAAAAAACATACAACAACAACTGACATTACTCAAATTCTAAATGCAACGAATTCACTGTGACATGCGAAACAAGCTATCAAATTATAAATAATTACTAACAGTATTCATTTGCCTGCCGAACGTGAAGTGCTCAAGTTGTGCGGATTGTGAATAGTACGACAATTAAATCGGAACAGATATATATAGTATATATATACACATAGATATATATATATATATATGTAATACTTCAGTCGAGCAGCAGCCCCAAAAAGTTTCCTTTTACTTGCTGCTCTTTTAACCAACGGCACAGCTGATTGTCAACGTCGCTCCAAGGGAGAGAGCAGCTCAGCTTTCAGCGAACATGTTGGCTTGTTTGGTTTGAGCCAGAGCACCACACCAACACATCACGAATCAACCCATCAACCACCCCCAAATCGTATTGCCTGCTGCTGGCTAACGTAACGAGTTTCGAGACACGCACGCCAGCAACAACAAAACAACGACAGAGTTTCACATCCACATCCACTTCCACTTCCACGTAATATAGCCATAATCAAAGGTAGCCGTAGCCCAGGTCAACAGCTCGGGGGTGCACGCACGTGTGTGTCTGTGGTAAGTGCATAAACTGTGTATCATCTCGATGGTACTTGCTACTTGCCACTTGCCACTTGCCACTTGCTACTTGCCAACTTTTACAGGCCAACGAATGAGCGAATAATGAAATATTTATGCGTTTCGGGTTGACATCTCTGGCCCCACGTACATCACTTTCTCGTCGTATACCTGTAGAGGGGTCAGATCTGTCAAAGTCTTTGACAAAGATACTGCAAGAAAACATTTTCCCTTAACTGAAACAAAGTTTACCAAGTCACTTATCATTAATGGCAATTATAGCATTAGTTTCGCTTGAATTAAAACGCAAATCATTATATCTTATACTACGTATGGAACGGGAACACCTGTTTAACTCCAGAAATATTATTGCAATTGAGGCACTCAAACAAATTGAGGTGATCTGTTTTCATGCACAATACGGGCAGGGGAAATGAAAGGGGAAATGTTAGTGAAAGTGCTGTGCCCATACGGCTGTCAGACTCATCCCCATATCAACACCTCTGCCAAACACACACACACACACACTTATACATATATATGTATGTATTTATGTAAGTATGTCGGCACTTGTGTTGTTCTTGTATTATTCATTACTTCACCAGCTGCAGCCACACTTTGGGCATCAACAGAACACTTCAAATGTGTTTTCAGTCATTTGTATTATAACATTTTCCGGTTGCATATTTATTTTCGTTTTAATTGAAAACATATGTACATAAGTATGTGCACACGTCTGTGTTTCGATATATATTCTTCTAAATATAATTAAAATACATATTTTCGATCAGAGCATTTGGACTACTAGTTTAATAGTCGCCCACAACAAAGTAATCAATTTGTGGCTAAGATATTTATATCTAATAATAATAATAATAGAATAAAATGTTCATATCAATAGAAAGGTAGATAGAAATTAAATTTCATGTAATTTATGTAAGCTGATTGTTAATTAAGCAAAAACCCATAAAGAATCACAACATATTAAAATGTAAATCAATGCAAAAACCAAACGCATTCAGTTTGAAAAGTCAATAAGGTTGATTCGGCGGCAAACCGCAATGTTTTTAGTTGTCCTGGTGTTTCCTGTTGCTATGGCAATAATATTTGCCACATCCTTTTGCATTTCACTTTGACACCTGCCACGAATTGTGACCTGCAACAAATCAGCTAGAAACAGAAGCCAATTTCAAGTCAAATACCCTTGTAGACATTCCAATTATCTGCTTAATTTATAAGAGCATTAGATTGTAATGTCGTTCACTCTATAAGTAAATTGTTAACTAATGAATATATGATATACATATGGCTTTCTCTCTCTTGGCAAAAAGAATATGTCTCAAATCTAGAGCAACCCCTCGAACTATGCGTCAACATCTGCTAAGATGATAGGCACACTCTGAAAGCGGCTTACCCTTTCCTCCAAGTATTACAAGCAATCAACTTGTGTTTCTCTAACCCACATACACAGTGCCTATCTTTAGTATACATCGAAGCACACTTAGAAAAAATGCTTCTGAGACTTTGGAATCCTTTTGCAATCCTTCAATATCTTTATAAAACAATGTGTTCTATTTACTTTTGAATTCAGACATTACTTATTATTAGTTCACTTATAATGAACTCTATCTTAAACCGCGCTTTCAATGTGTTTTCAGAAAATATGAAGCTCTCAGACACCATGGCAACGCCGATTGAGGAAAAACTCGATCAAAATTTGAAGGTGAGATGCATAAGGGTTTTCAAAGATTTCTTTAGTATATCATTAATCATCCTTGAAAATAAATATACTTATATGCAACAGGTGCGCTCTGGCATGGTACATGTTAGCGATGGCAAAAGCCGACCAGAACCACTCAGACTTAACTTAACAATGGAATTGTTGACCTTGCAAAAGTTGGAAATTGTTACGCCAACAAGCTCACAACACAATGGACCGCCAATGGAATCCAAGGTATGTTAATAGACTTCTTGTTGTTCATTAAGAATAAACACTAAGAGTACAAATAATAACATCAAACAACTTGTGAATATCTCAGGAGCGTATGGTGCAAATAACGAGACAAAAACAGGGCGGCCTTGGTCTGAGCATAAAGGGTGGTGCTGAACATAAATTGCCCATATTAATATCGCGTATCTACAAGGATCAGGCAGCGGACATCACTGGTCAACTGTTTGTGGGCGATGCCATTATAAAGGTAAATGGGGAATATATAACAGCCTGTCCCCACGATGATGCAGTCAATATTCTGCGCAATGCTGGCGACATTGTTGTCCTTACAGTCAAACATTACCGCGCCGCAACGCCCTTCCTGCAGAAGCAATGTAAGTTGACTTGTGGCACATTGCGAATAAACGAATGTAATTGAAATCAATCATGTTTGTTCTAGTAACAAAAGATACACCCGACTCGGACAACGATGTGACTTGTGCCGAGCTGAAAGCAGATGAAGGATACAAGTCATCCGTAAATAGCGGCACCATAAGTCGCAGCTGCAGTCGGCCAATGTCAATTTGCTCGGAGCCAGAGAAACGCTGGACTGATGTGGTGGCAGGTAAGCGTACAACAAGTGGCAAATGCAGCCCCACTCAAGTCTATTTTTCAACTACTACTTTGTAGTACCCCTAATGATGGCCTATGTCACACGTTACATCTACGGTACGGACAAACTACGTCCGAATGCATTCGAGGTGCGTGGCCTGAACGGTGTCAACACCGGGGTCATACACTGTGATGAACTGGCGATACTTAGTCAGTGGCTAAAGCTAATAACTGACAATGTTGTTGGCCTTACACATCTGCAGGTGAATACAGAGAGAGAGAGAGAGAGTGATATAGAATTTAGTAAATTTAATTAAACTGATTTGTCTCTTCATTTCTGCAGATGAAACTTTATAATCGCAATTTTGCGGTTGGCGAACGCATTGAGTACATGGGTTGGGTTAACGAGGGAGTTATCAATAACAATATATCCTGGCAAAGCTATAAGCCGCGATTTCTGCTGCTCAAAGGCACCGAAGTAATGTTGTTCGAAACGCCACCAGTAAGTAGAAACTTATATATTTAATTAGTAAATAAGTTGTCAACATTAAGTTATTTACTCTAAGCTAGTATTGTTAGGAAATTCTTTATTAAATTAAAATTATCTCTCCAGGGAAATATGTAAATTTGCATATAATATATCTTATTGTACAAAAGAACAAGAAACTTTGTTTATTATATACCAAAATACATCCTACTTAAGGCACTTAAACAAGTAACAGACAACAAAACAGTCTAAATATAAAAACATTTAACATAATGAAACTTCTCAGTAAATAAGTAACTTTCTTATATGTGCATAATACAGTATGACGTTTTTTTTTGGCAACACTTCATTTATTTATTTAGCCTTTAAAGCTTTTGCCAAGCAATCTTTGTATCTTTTATTTAAATAGCCAGCTTTATTATGCATCTAATTGGATATGGAAGCATTTTCAGTCAGCTTTGTCATGTCGCTCCCTGTGTTCATTTGCCTAAACTTGTTCAAAGTAACTGCGCTCTATGCTGTGCTAATTTTATGTGTCAAGATACAACCCTTTGCACACCACACACCGCACACCCAGTCACCCACCCAATACACACACACACACACACACACAGACATAGTACGTACGAAAAATTGTACTTTTGCTCTAATGAGCAGGCTTGGGTTGGTTAATGCAACCTGCATGAAATGTTGGCCCACGGCTTACAGGATGATTCCGCATAGTTGGGCTCCACTTGCCTTTTTCTCTGTGCTCCCAGTTATGGCGCAATTGCAGACAGATTTGTGCACTTAGCGCATACTTTAAAATAATATTATTAGATTTAACTAAGTAGAGTGTAAGTTGCATTTGTAGCTGTGATGACGGTTCAATAAGTAGTTGAGTGTGATGATATTCTCTTCTCGTTGCAGCTAAATGTGGCAGGTATTACCAAGGCTCTGGTAGTGTATAAAGTGTATCAAACAATGTTTCGCATTGTCAAGGAATCGGAGACTGTGGATAGCCGACAGCATTGCTTTCTGTTGCAAAGTTCTGGACACGAGCCACGTTATTTGAGCGTGGAAACCCGCCAAGAGTTGCTGCGCATTGAGAACAGTTGGAATGCGGCAATTGTGACCAGTGTTATCAAATTGGGCGTAAGTACACACACACACACACACACAGACTGGCACATGACCTCTATCCAGAATATATACATGTTAGTTCTCGTAGTATAAACTCGTACCTGTTTATAAATTCGCATGTTTGTTTGTAATTAGCCAGACCAGACGTAGGTCGCTATGCAAACTGCGATTATCGTGATTGGCAATTGCTCGTTAATTTATAAACAAACACCCGAACCTGCCTTGAACCAAAGGTCATGGCTGCTGACCTCAAGGCAAATCAATACACGAAAACAGAGACTACAGTTCAGGTAGCCGAATATTTAACTGACATCAAAAATTTAATCAACTGACAGTAGCAGTTGGCTTAAATATGCAACAGGCATCTTAAATCAAACTATAGATTCCAATTTGAAATAGAAAAGACAAATTAAAGTACGAGTATCAAAGAATTTGCCATTTAAAGTTTGAAAGACAAAGTTTTATTAGACTGTGGCAGCAAAACAAAAAAAAAGGACATAAGAGTTGCGGTAATTTATTTAATGTTGCAAGTGTTCCTTCCACACACACACACACACACACACACACACGAAAGTCCACAGTCTTTGTGAGCTGTGGAAAAGTCAAAGCAAAGCCAATGACCGACATAAACGACGCAACAGAAAGAAAGCAATTTTGGCCTGGCCAGAATCGATACGAATTTCGTGTGCAATTTCAAACATTTCGACGGGCAGACTATTGAACCTTTATATTAGCTGTTATTTTTGGCTATAACAGACAGCTAGACAGACTAGATACTCGTATTGATATTGAAACAACAGCAGCATGCCCTTTGTCCCATTCGACGTATACGTAATGCATTAGAAGTCAATTTCAATCAATGAATTGTGTGCATGCTATAAATAAATACTGATGTTAATAAATACCCATCATATATATTAACATATAAATGTATCTATACTATATAAATAGCGCAAAACCTTTGCCGTTTCGCATCACGGCAAAAGTGGCGGATTGACACTTGACTGGCAGGCGGGATTCTCACTGACAGAGGGGGCCGATTCAACCGTTGTCTGGCAGTATAAGTTCTCCCAGCTGCGAGGCTCCAGCGACGATGGCAAATCAAAGTTGAAACTACATTTCCAGGACAACGAGACGCGGGCAATTGAGACAAAGGCAAGTGGCAGAGTTAATAAATTTGTAATTGCTTTTGAATACCATACCAAAAGTAACTATTTTAATCGAAAGCATAACATTTCTCTCTCTCTCCCTCATTTGAATATATAGGAATTAGAGTGCCAGGTCCTGCAGAGTTTGCTATTTTGTATGCATGCCTTTCTCACCGCCAAAGTTGCTTCAGTGGATCCGGCATTCTTGAGTTCAATTCAACAGACCTAAGCACTATCGATGACCATCATCGATAAATTGAGAATCAAAATATTATTGTATAGGCTTAATAACTACATAATTGTATTTATAAAATACAAAATAATTGATATACTTAAGCTACAAGTTGCAAGTAAGCCAGTTATAGATAGATACATACATATCTATTATTATGCGAATATATGTATGTATGTAAGTTGTATGCAGAGTAACAATTAGTTGAATTTCAGTTACATTTGATAAATGAAAAAATTATTAAAAATATAAAAAAACGTAGAACGATTGATATACTAATTAAAGTGAAATCTCTTGGTGCAACACAGTAAACTTAAGCGTGCTCTAGGCTTCTTTCCTACTATAACAAATACTTAGTTAAACAAAGTTGTCGAAATAATTGTAAACAATTGAGTATATCTTATATATCGTATATATATATATATATATATTATTATATTAGCAACTATAGTAATATTTATATTTATTATCAAATTTGGGCTTTACGCAATTACTAATCACAAACTGATTAAACGAATTGAGTGAAAACTCGAGTTATTTTTGGTCAACTAAAACATTTCAAATGAATGGAAACCATGTGCATTATAGTGAAAATTTAATTTTCAATTTTAATGAAAATGCAAATGCTATTGTTATTATAACTAGATATTATATTATTCTACAAAACATTGCGCTTGTTCAATTTTAATTCAATCAATTTAAAGCGTTTTATTTATTCATTCAATCATTGCTCTGTTTCTCTCATTTGAAGCGCATTAAAACAAAGTTCAAATTACATTAAAAATTCTCTCATTTTAGATAAACTAGATACATTTCAAATGAAATTTTTATTATAATTGAATATATAGTCAAAACAGCCACCGAAATTCACATTCACATTCGCATTTTACATTCATATTTTATTAGATTTTACATTCAGTCTATAATTTAAGTGATTCCATTGTAAATACAAAAATATATAAAATCATGACCCACAAATATGTCATGCGTCAATTCAAATGTGTCTTTCATACACACACACACTCACACACACACACACAACAATTTGTTGCTTATACACTCAGTATTCATATGAGACAATTCTCAATGGAACAAATAGTTGATTTATTGAACGAATATTTAACTCAGCACAAAATGTACTACGACAGCCATTAATGCTTACAAACATTAGATATTATCATACAATAATTGGTACTAGCATATACTATGATTAACTAGTACTAGTTATCGTAATTGTACTTGTAATTATTGTACAGGTACTTCCATGCCAGCAGCAACTGTCAACGCAACTCATCAACGCAATCATATCAATGAAAATCAATTATCAAGCCCACATACATAGTTACATAAATACATACATAGCTATATATGTGAACCAGGACAAAGCTATTAATGTGGATTAAACAGAAGCTAATCGTATACACACAACAATATACACTAACGTATTCGCTTTGGCCAGCCAAAGATTTGATAGCAATGCAATTATAATATTGATTAATAATTCAATCCTTATCATTTATAAAATTGTCCGTATCAATTAGAAAGTTCTTTTACTTTTGCAATGGTATGCTAACAAAATACGTACAAAACACACCTACAAGTTGGTCACAGAAGTAATTGATTGATATGTTTATTTAATATTGAGTATAGTGATTAATTTAATTTCCCAATTTGATATTCTGTGACTACGCTTGTATGATTAATTTCATACGAACATATATATACACATAACTACATTCATAAGTACAGGCAATATAAAATATTTATGTAGACTGCAAATTTACAACTACTACTTACAAAAAGAAAAAAGAAAAACCAGCGATAGAATCATGCAAAAATAAGCACCACATAGCAACGATGTATAAATACTAAGTGAACACGTTTAAATATTATATAACAAACTACATATTTACAAAATATAGTTAAACAGATTGAACTACTGTATGTATACCAACCAAACACCAAGAAATAAGCAAAGTTTATATATGTATATGAAAATACTATAAATATCAAATAGAGCACATGAAACTATTCAGAAATTTTAAGAGATTTTTCAGAAGCTCGCAGAATTCGCAGTTCCCAGTTAGTGGACTAACATTCTTATACTATATAGTTAGAGTAGCAACTGTGAGTTCTTAGGAGTATTTCGAATTGTTCGCAAAGTTATAAAGTCTCAGCTTAAGAAGTTCTTATAAAGAATTCTATTAAACCCAATATGCAAGGCACCTAAACAGACCAAAATACGTAAAATGCACCACAAATATTACATAATAATAATAATACCGATTTCAAAACAGAACAAATGTCCTGATATTAATGTCACATGCCGTTTAATGCAATATATTTGCTAACTATTTTTAAAAAAACAGACGCAAACTTGAAAGTAACAGACATTTTCGATACTAAATTCCCTTCCAGATACAATTTTCCATTGATTTATTAACAGTTTCAAAATTGTACTATTATATCTGTTCAAAAAAAAACCCAACTGCAAGGTTATAAAAGCCCATAACAACCTTACCCATACCAAAGTTAAACTGTGCATACCCTATAAATACCATAAGTATATCGAATCTATTGTACTGTGTGTGTATACCATATAAGAAAGAACAGCAGAGTTAGGATCAAACATAATGGACATTGTTTGAATACAGATAAATGTAAATCTCATTATGATCTGGGCTTTATATATGTATATCTAAGTATCAACAACAAATAAAACAAGAATCAAATACATCAGATTGACATGCATCTAGTAAATACGATAAGCTTTAAAGATGTCTACACTCATATAGCATATACATATGTATACTCCTATGTTTCATAAATGTCACACCCATTCATACATTTTAGTTTATAGTACAGTACTTACAATTGATTTGCATTTTTATAATAATCCAATTATATAATACTATTTATTATGAATGTATTCGTTTCAATAATTGCATGTTAATCATGTGGTGACTTTAAGCGAAAATCAATAACAAATAATAACATTAATAAAATAATGCCCCCAAAAGTATACAACGTTAAATGTCTTTCTTATTGTGGGTTAGCTTAGACGTTTGTCATGGTTTGTGTTAATATTGACAAAAAGTTTAGGATCATTTAATGACAAACTGTAGAGTTAAGGGTATTTTTATACCCTGTGCCAATTAAAAATGGTCATAAAAGGGTATAAATAATTTGAGTGAATGTATGTAACAGGCAGAAGGAGGCATCTCCGACTCTATAAAGTATATGTATATATTCTTGATCAGTATCAATAGCCGAGTCGAATGACACTTGTCCGTCTGTCTGTTCGTCTGTCCGTCCGGCCGTCCGTCTGTATAAACGCGTAGATCTCAGCAACTATAAGAGCTAGAGACTTCAAATTTGGAATGTAGGTTCCTGGATACCATACGCAGATCAAGTTTCTTTTCACTTTTCGATACCAAGTCCCGTTTGTTTTGAAATTAGAAAAATCACTATAACATAAGCAATATTAAAGCTATAGACTTAGGATTTGGCAAACATGATAAACAGCTTGGGCTTAATGTGTACTGAAAATTTCGTAGCGATGCCACGCCCCCTTCGCACATAACTCGAAAAAGCTGATAACAAGAGCAGTTTTATAGCAAGTTTTCTCAAAATACTTTTGTTCTATGACCTGCACAGGGTATCCTACTGTCGCGGGCGACCGACTGATCGGTTTGTTTTCTTTAGAGAATTTTCTACTCTGTCACAAAGGAAGGTCGAGTGTCTTCAAGCTACATAACTTTCTCAAAACTGCATCCATTTCCAGACGGAGTGCAGATTTCACCTCTGAATTCATTCATCAATTTTAATCAAATAATATTTGTCACAAAATGTTTGATATTACCCATTCCAACTCCAATTCCCAATTAAAAACACCTTTATGATGTAATACCAACTAAAAATTTTAAAGTGATTTATTTAAACATAAAAAACAATTGATTTAAAAACATTTTAAATATGATATTTGTTCATAACATTGCAATTTCACATGGCTGCGTGAAAATGCATTGAAATGCACTTTTAAACAATATTTATGTTTAATAATAATAATAATGATAACATTGAAGCAAAGTTGATGGCTGACAACTTTGCTTAATTTTTTGCATATACTTAACGATAACACTTAAAATTAGAATACATTTGAAGCAACAATTGATTGTTTAATGAATTTTTGTATAAATGAATTATGCAACTCGGCAAAGTCTTTCTATGGCTGTGTTAAAAAGACTTCGACCAGAGTCGAATCTAGTACATCTATGGCAGGGTTAATTATAACATTAGCTCAATTTGAATTTGATTAGACGAAGCATTTGATTGCATCCACTTATATACATAACACATTCTGGTTAAAGCTTCTGCTACGATGATACTACTATATTATAAAGCTAGATATATATGTACATATACAAACTCAGATCCCAGATCTCCAATCAAGGATCTTGAGAGCTACCTTAAATTCCCTGTTGCATATGCCCATAAATTATGTTCAAAATTCGCTTCGAAACGATTTCAAATTGTTGCCTAAATATTTCTGTATTATCTACACAGCGTTTTTTCTTTATTAATTATACAACATACGTACATAATTTATATGTATGTTTAACGTATATAATAAGTATTTGTTTATGTATGTATATATATGTACTTGTATTTTTATTGGCATTATGAAACTACTGGCTAGTCTTAACTGTAGACTTATGGTTTTGAGCTACAACATTTTTATTTATTTTGGCATCGAAACCTAAGTAAGTACGTTGTATGCGAAATTTTGCATTAGTTTCCTAGAGCCAAATGCCTAAGAGCTAAGCTATAAAACTGATAACTGATAACTGATAAATATCAAATTCTCAAACCCTCACTCAAGTTGAAAATATTGAAGTTGTTGGTAAATCTTCACATCTATACGTAATAGATCTGAAAACGTGCAATTGGCCGAACTCAAACATCGGCTGCCTCATTCGCCTCGGCATCGGCCAGACGTACCAGAGTGACGGTCACCTCAGTGGTCACTCCATTGACCGACAACTGTTGATCCCGCCAGGGTGTTGTGAGTATACGTAGCCGTTGTCTAAAGCTGCCGGGAGTTACAATTAGCTTGTAAATGGCCACTGCCGGTATCATAATAACTGAGGAGCCAGCTATGCACCAGCCCAAGGCATTCGCCCAGTCGGGATAGACATAGTCCGCATAGGTCAGTGGCTCATAGCCAAGCAATCCATAGACCGTAATGAAGAGCAGGAAAATGGGTGCAACGAAGCGCCAGCAAACTTGCCAATATAACCCAGGCGGAAAGCCAATCATATCCTGTATATCATCACTGAAACGTTTCGTTCCATATATCCAGGAGACGGCAATTGCCTCAAAGAACACAGCTATCAGGATGGAGTAGCCGGCGGCGTAGCGATCCAGCAAATGGAAGAAATAGAATCCACCTTGGGTGCAGCTGGCGAGACCAACAACAAAGTACAAGGAAAACAGCGCGGCCACAAAAAGTTCCCGATTTTTCCGTATCTTTGGAAACTCATCGCTCAAGGCTGTGATAATAGCCTCAGAGCCACCAAACTGGCAAAAGTACAAATAGAAGAGTTTATACTTCAATTGTAGATACATTTACAATTAAAACTCCTTACCGAGCTATCGAGTCCAAGTGTAAGCAGCATCATAAAGAAGATTAAAGCCCAGAATATGCTGCCCGGCATGGTTGCAATTGCCGCTGGATAGACAACAAACACCAGACCAGGTCCCTCGGTGGCCACATCCTCAATCCTGACACCCGATGTGTGTGCCATATAACCCAGCACGGAGAATATCACAAAGCCAGCCACAAAACTCGTGGCAGAGTTGATGAAACTGGTGAGCAGCGCATCTCTGAAAAGTCCTCAAAGTAAATAACCCATCAAACGTAAATATCAAATGACAACTTACTTATAAACATTATTGTGATATTTATTATACGATGCATAGGCAAGTAACACACCAAATCCTGGACCCAGAGAGAAGAACACCTGTGTGGCAGCATCGACCCACACCTCAGCCTTAAAGATGGCATCGAAGTTTGGACTCAAATAATACTGTATGCCCATTGCAGAACCAGGCAAGGTAATTCCACGTATCAGTAGAATCAATAACACAGCATACGGAAATAGAGCTGTAAACCAAACCACTTTGCCCGAGGTGCTGATGCCCTTCCACAGCGAGAAGTAGCATATCAGGTAAACAATTAGCAAACACAGTGCCATGTCCCAACGAATGTGTCCCAGATCATGAAGACCCTCGCTCTGGTTCAGCTCAAGTATATAGCGACTGTGTGCAAAGAGTAAATTTGTTAAGTCAACTACATATTATTAAAGGCAACTTTATAAATAAAACAAAACAATTAGCTAACTAACTGATGATGATAGTGATATATATGTATAGATTTGTCTACCACTCACTTGAAGTATTCGGAGGCAGCTGATTGAAATCTCTCGACGGGCACAACAGGTGCAATGCTGGCAAAAGTAACATTCGCATATGAATCGTTGGCCAGAAACAGACTCTGATTGCTAAACGCATAGAAGTCACTCAGATTGCCCACCATTGCACGCGAGTTTTGACCCTCAAACTAAGTGGAGTACTCATTGAAATTTAAGTCTTATTTTCAGTTAACTATAGCGCACTTACCGGCCTACAGTTGGGCGTATTCCAGGGATTATTACACGACGTCCAGGGCAAAACACTGGTGAAGGAGGCAAAAAAGAAACGCAGCGACCAAGCAATGATCACATTGTAATAAAAGTCCACATAGAATGCTATCAGCACTACAGCATAACCTATGCCTGAATGAAAGTAGAACCATATAGTATAACTTTCTAGGGTATAACGAATTATCTACTCACCCTTGAAGAGCGGCACCAAACGACCCCAACACGTGATGGCTCCCTTACGATTGTGCTGTCCCAGTGCCAGTTCCATATAGAATAGCGGAATGCCGCCCACCACCAACATAATGCAGTAGGGCACAAGAAAGGCGCCTGAAAAGTAGATTAAGCAATTAGTTATTGATAGAAAATATGAAACTTTTCTTATGATTCTAAAGGTTAAATCTAAAGCTGCAAAACTTCAAAGCGTTCGACTCGATGAGTCAGACCATAGAACAAGATTTTGGTGTGGTCCCCGAACTGATTTCAACAACTCTCAAAGCAAAACTTTAAGTCTAAGCCTTTGTTCAATTTAATTCAATAGGAATACTATTGTTTTCTCAATTGTTTTCATTATTTTTATTGATTTACTAAGCGATTAAAATTGTTTAATAAGCAACTACTCATTTTGTACCAAATCTTACTTAAAATTATGATTTAATTATAATTTATTCTTTATTACAAGGCATGACATTTATGTAATTAGTTTTTATCCAAGCTGAACTACATTTTTAAGAAAAAACCCGGGTGTTAGGGGTAAATAATATCAAAGGTTTGGTTTATGCTACGTTTCTGGTACCCAGATATAAGTATCTATTCAGCAACGCTTTGTAGACTTACTCTAAACATTGAACTACCAGTTTGCAGTCATCAGTTTAATGGTTCCTCAATATCAATGTCCTGCTCGTATACTCAACTATTGCCCTCTATGAATGGATACTACATTATAAGCAATTTGATTGCCAGGGCTGAGTTAACTTTGACTGGGCAGTTATGATTAAAGCGCAATCAACTACTCTAATACTTATTTTGCAACACCCGATTATGAAAAAACAATGTGTGTGAGGTAGGTATGTGTGTGTGTGTGTGTTGGAGATTGACCCGTGTCAGTGTCTGTTTTTGTCGCTCTACACACAGATACACACACATACACAAAATCAAATTGTTTCACAAGTGCCACTCTAAGGACATTTTAAAAACATTAACAGCATCCTGGCTGGGCTGGCAATGGGAGATATAGAGACATAGAGACATAGAGACAAGCATGTCTGTCGCTGTCCCTCAACGTGGTGAGTTGACTTTGCTCCCAGTCCCCACACCCCCCCCCCCTTGCCCTTAACACCAACCCCTCCCTCCTCTTACACTCTTCTTTTGCCTACCTACCCTGACCTGGCAATTGCTAAAGTGCCATCGATACTTTGTTGAGTGACAGCGGGGCGTTTTATGATTTGATTATGTCTATTAGCAGGCAAAGTGGGCGACAAAGGCGTCCACGGATACGACGACTACATAGACAGCAGCCATTATGCTCATATACATATACCCCCTCACCTACACACACATAGCTAAAAAAAGGCGCTTGAACGCTGTCAATTATGTAGAAAATGTAAAACAAAACCTAAAATAATGTCATGCCAGACAAGGATCTCAAAATCAAATGCAGCTCTGTTGTTGAAGGCGCAATTTCCGCTGCTTTACATAGCATTTCCGGTTTCGCATTCGCATTTATTTAAAGTGTAAAAAGAAGTATGCTATGTGCAACTTTTATAAGTTATGTAAGCAAGTATAAGTGACCTTAAGTTGACAATTATAAATCATTTAACAACTATTTTAATAGGTTTCTTGGGGAAACATTCCAATCAATTGTCACAGCAGTTAAGACTTGTATGTGGAATCTAGAGACGATAAATAACTATTTTTCTTCAGTATTTACTCAGTTTTTTGTTAAGGAGGATGAACTAAACATGAAGTAAGTTTCATAAAATTGTATAAAGTACAAAATTACTACTGCAAACTATTTTATTTAGCATTTTATTTATTGTTTATAGATTATATATTTTAAAACTATTAATATAGGTTGCCAAAAAACCTCCATTCTATTTTATTTAATTATCTTTTTATCTTTAACATTTAGCCAACTGAATAAAAAAGTTCTTACCCTAAATAACTCTAGTATAACTACTAGTGACTCAAGTATAACTACTAGTAACTCTAGTATAACTACTTGTAACTCTGTTATAGCTACTAGTAACTCTAGTATAACTACTAGTAACTCTTGTATAACTACTAGTAACTCTAGTATATATATCTTTCCGCTTACTAGGCTACTCCAATTACTCAATACATCTTATACAATTAATTTTCTACTTAGTGAATTGTTATTAAATGAAGCTACTCCAATTATGAATTGATTTAAAGTTTACAGCATTCTCTGTTTACTGTAGAAATCGAGCAAATCTGAATAATAAAGCTTTTGTTTGATGAAGTGAGTTCTCAACAAGTTCTCTGCCCCATTGACAACTTCTACAACTAGTTGCATAACTCCATTGTAAGCCGCAGTTTATTTAGCCAATTATCTCAAGGTACTTATGTCTGCAATTGTCTGAAATGCAATGGTTAGGTACTTAACCAGTTGCTCCAGCAGAAATCGAGGGAAAATTAAATGCCCACTAAGCTGATGGCATTAAAAGCTAATAATCGCTACCTGTAGGTATTGCCACAACGTTAACAGTGCCCGTTAACTTAAGCCTGGCAACGCAAGCAGGACAAAATGATGAAAATGAAAATGAAAATGAAAATAATAAAAAATAATACCATAAAATATAATAAAATGAATACACTAAGCTGTCACTGATTGAGTGCAATGGAGCGTATGAAATAACAATTTATTTTTTAAGAGCTGCGACAAAGGCCACAACAGCAACAATTTATACATACATATATATATATATATTTATAAGTGTGCAAGTATGAAATAGTCATAAAACTATAAAGGAAAAAGGCAACCAGTTTGCACACACACACACACACACACACACACACACTCAGAGGAATGAAAACTCATATCAACGCCTAAGTGCCGCCGTCAAAAAACGTGTGTCGCACATGAATTTGCCACAATGCGAAGCATATAAGAAAGAAATATGTCTTTATTTTGATGTGCATCATACATACATACATACATAGTCGTACATACTTACATACTACATCAGTTGAGTAACAATAAAAGCCTAGAAAGCGTATCCTGCCCACACCCTTCTTCTTATGGCAATGCTTAGTCACTCGCGCTGTCAGCTTGTGGCAAACGAGATGTTTGATAGAGGCAAACGTATTGGTAGAAGGGACCGGAGAAGGGCAAATGCGATTATGACTGCCAGATTTAGTTGTCATACAAAAGCACTTAACTTTGAAATTGTTTTGAATGATGGCGTTGCGAACGAAGATCACAAGTCTAAGCGTGAAGTCGCACGCACTCTGGACTCTGGGTAATTTCGTATAGGAAGTACGCACTTATATTCCCCCCACATGCTTCCCTCGCATCCACCCATTCAGTGCCCAGTTAATGGCAGGCACTTCGCACACGCATTTTCGCAGCACTTGTCAAAGTGTTAACAAGGCCAAGTCACTTGTTGTGCGGCGGCAAGCAACTCGAGTGAGTTCCTGATGGCGCTCAATGATGTGTAAAGCCTTATAAATGATTTTTTGTTGCCATTGTTCTGTGCGACTGTGTGTGTGTGTGTGTGTGTGTGTGTATCCCTAATTGGCCACCCAAAACAGTGTCTTGGTTTGGGGGTTGCTAAATATCTTAAAAAAAAAGTTTTCTTCTACTACTACTACTTACCACCGCCATTTTTGTAGCACAAATAGGGAAATCTCCAGACGTTTGCTAAATCGACGGCGAATCCAATAACCGATAATAAAAAATCCACCTTGCCGCTCCATGTTTCACGCTGATCGTTAATGCTATTGTTATCGTTGTCGTGTGGCGTGGACGTCTTTGCTATTTGTCCGGTCGATGACATCGCCGTTGCGACGATGTCCGTATCCTTGGCCAAAACGTCGTCGTTTTAGTTGCCAACTCCGTCGCACGCCAATCCACACTGAATCACATTGAAATATTCAAAGAAAAAAGATACGATTGTATTACTTATTATTTGCAATTGCTAAGAATTCCATTCCACTCTACTGCCTCAACTTTTGCCACACATACTATATGTAAATCTGCATGTTTGTGGCAGATGTGCTGCTTGAGTGTTTAAGCCGACACTTGATGCTCAATTGAGCTGGACACGTATGTGTGTGTGAGTGTGTTGAAAGTGAAATGTCCATAACACTTGAAATCTGTTTGGCCACGACATGTGCTCTAGCCCTTCGAGTGCTCGTTCGCATATTACGCATACGACGTGTGGCGGCCGCACACACAAACACTTGACAATTACAGCACAAAAACCAAAACCTTTCATTGTTCTCAATCATGTGTAAAACACAGCAAATACATACATAAGTATCATATACATATATATAAGTATATGCACATGTGAATATATCTTTTAATAACTTGCAAACGATTCGCATAATTAATTGCTTCACTTAAATGTGCGCATTGGCTTAATTCAAGCCGAGAGCTCAGCTCAATTAAACGCAATCCAGACTGTAGATTCAATTAAATAATTGAAATGTGTAAAGCTCAGTAGAACTCGGTACTGACATCAAATAAGTTCATTTTATAGAAGCCTAGATTATAACTTTGCTCACTGTTAAAATGAATATTGTTCGTCGCAAAATTTGATATCATTAATTTTGGGGCTTGAATATGCTTTCGTCGCTAGACTTTTGCCTCGTGTGGAGGTTTTTTTGGGGGATACAGTTAATTTTTATATCAATATGACAAACTTAGTTGTTAAATCGATGTCAGCTTTATTTCTCTATTGGAAAACAGTCTCTTAATTTCATTGATACAACTAGAATAACGATTTCTACCCTGCTAATATTTTATTCAATTTATTCAAATAATCTCAAAATATTATTTAGCTTATTTAGTACGTAATTCGCTAAATACAAATTATATCAACGGTCTTATAGCTATAGTTGAGCTGAAATGTAAGTTTATTTACACTTCTTCATTATTTTCTAAATTCTTCATTTAAAATCTATAAGATGTCATGTTTTTTGAATATTAAACTTAAACTTATATTAAAATAAGCTAAGTTTATTAGTTTCCTCGCATAATTCAAAGTATATCGCTTATTTAACTAAATAATGCGTTAATATTAGACAGAAAATTATAGTATCATTCATAATTTTATGCTGAAAAGTGTGAAAACTGAAACACATAATGAGTGATGTTTAGTTACATAGAAATGTGAATATATTATAAAAGCCTTTCTAAAAATTATAAGAGTTGGTTAACAATTCGTCCAAAATACATGGATTGTAATAAGAATCTCTTCTGCACATTATACAATCATTATAACTAGATAATTAACACACTCTTTGAAGAATTATTAAATAAGATATAACATATATTAATCTTTTGGTAATTTTGTCTTTAAATATTAGTTTAAAAACAATTTTAGTAGCTTCAACACTTACCTGTTCTTCGCAAAGCTTAAATCATTCAATTTTGCCAATTCATTTTATAAATTTCTTAATTTCAACAATAAATTATGCAAAAATTTTGATTTTAAAGCTCTATAAACGATGACAGCCCAATTCTTATCACTTTATCACTTTAATTGGCACCTGCAGATACTACTAGAACACATACTCTCACTGTCCGTGGCACATTGACTATCTTAATAACTACTATTTTTTGGGGCAACACCAACAAAATTCAGTTGTTGCGCTAACGGTAACATTCAAACGTATGCAAGCGATTTGACTATGTCGGTGGCTTTTATAGCCCGCGACAAGTGGTTGACTGCATCTGCACCCTCCCAACAGGCCACACACACACACTCACACACACTCACACACCCAGTAGGAAGAACTCTAAACTTGGTATACTATGTGTGTCAAACGCAGCAACTGCTGAAGTTGAACGTCGCATGCGCCAAGGAAACGTTGTCGTGCAAACGGAAGTGACCAATTAGAGTTGCCTTTGTGCGTATGTACGCAAGTATATGTATGTACATACATACATACGTACATACATACATACAAGTGCATACGTATACTACTAGATATATGTATGCCAGCGCAAGCTTTGTGTGCTTTCTGTTAGACTGCCTCATGCTGAGCTTTTTAACAGCGCACTGTTAAACGGCTCTGTTAAACATCTGTACATCTGTACATGATGCCAAATTGAATGAATAGATAGACAACTAAATAGTATATCATTTAATAATACAAACAAATAAATTCAAATCAATTCATAAATTATAATTAAAATTCTATCAAAGTGCGCCAAAATATGTATATTATATATATTCAAGCATTTCTCTCTACACAATTCAGTATTGACCATTTAAACATAAATATGTATATTTTGTACGTGTAACACTTTAATATACGATTATATCAAAGTTTTGCAAGATCATCGAATACATATAAATGTGAGACAAGAGCACTATTTATGCCAACGCTCTCTCTCGATTAATTTCTTGTGCTCGCAAAGCTTTCAAAAACTTAAAAAAAAATATTTCGAAAATTCTCGCACACATAGAATTGAAATGAAAACAGCGTAAACAAAATGTCTTTTTTTAAACATTTTCAATACATTTGCCTGGCGAGAGTCGAGAATCGAGAGTCGAGAACAGTTGGCAACGGGTTTTCATCGAATGCGGCCACGGATTATGCAGAACTAAGAACTAAACGCATTTTTTGAACAGTGCAACGCACCATAAAACTTTTTAAAAAAGAGAAATAATCAATGTGATAGTGAAATTTATAAATATACAAAATACAATTGTAACTGCAGCTCTAACCAAAAAGAAAATTAACAATAATTACCACAAATAACAACAGACAATCAACGGAAATTAAAACAAAATCCAAATGTTAGTGAGATAGATTTGAGATTTGATTTTGTCGGTTTATGTTTTTATATAAGAGGCAAAAGGCATTATTTTTAATTTCGCTGTTGATAATATGCAAAAGTGTAGGCAAAACAAAAAAAATAAAGAATTGAAAAGAATTGTGGCGAATTTCACAAAAACCAAAGACCTAGGCAAAAACACACAATCCGAACTAAAACAAAATACTATTCGCATACTTATTTGCAGCTTTACATGCCATTGTGCTTGTGTTTGTGTTTGTGAGTCAATGAGTGTATGTATGTGTGTGTGTGTGTGTGTGTGTGAGTGCAGACAGTGCTAGACGGTTCAATTAAATATTTGTTTGACAACAACACGATAAAGCTAAAACTAAATATATATTTACACAACATTGAACTTAAGCCGATTGGCACTTAATGCAAAATAGCAATTGTATTTTTGGGATGACAACAAAAAGACTTAAAAAAAAAGAATCTCTGCAGATGCGTTTCAAAATAAGAGGTTATAAATTTACAATAATATATTTAGCGCAATTTTCCAGGAAGTGAACCAACAAGGAAAACGCATTTCGACCAGCCAACACCAAAGACTTAAAGATATTTATCTTATAATTTTTTTAACCTGCAAAAGAAAAACAGATACATATCGTACAATGCACATGTAAAACAGGCCCACAAAGATACAAAGATACATATGTCGGGTCTGCGAAGAAACGAAGACATACATATGTATGTGTAAATACATATATATATATATACATACTGTTGTTTGCCTTTGTGCAGCCGCTATAAATATTTACAACGACTCTGCTGCCGTTGTTGTTGCTGTTGTTGTTGTTAATAAGGAAAATAATAATACACATTTAATCGCAATTCTCGCTTTTCTATTTTCTTTAGTGAGTTAAAGCAAAATATCTGATGTGAATTAACTGAATTGAAACAAACACTCCTGAGAAACATTCTAAATATTATTCGCAAAATTCGACACATGTAAAACGCAAAACTACAACAAAAATGTCGAAAAAACCACGAGGGCATATACACAAAATTCGTGAATTCGAATTGGAGAAGGTAAATAAATAAATTTACACAGTGTTTATACATACGTACTATTGTAAGTCAATAAAACAAATCAAAATAAGACATCAAAATATGGCATCTGTATCTCAAAATGAGATTGAATGATCAGGAGGTCGATAGATACAGCTGCAAATACATCATAATAATAGAGAATTTCGCCAATATCACATTTTCACTTAAACATATTCTTATAGTACATACTTAGATGAAAATGTTTCTTGGAAATGTTCTCAATAAAATCATTTGATGACTGGAAATATTTACATCTACATCTTGGAAATTAGAACACATGCAATTCCAATTCTTAGTTGTTCTATTTCCAAAGAAAATTATTGCGTTCAATGAATAGGAATTTTAGACAATTAAAATTTAATAATATAAAGCCTAGAAAGACCTTTCTAGACTTTATACGCTTGCTGATTATAATAGGACAACAATATATAATTAATATTAAGAGGATTAAAGGCATGTGTAGAGATAGAGCAACAGATATACTATGAAACGTAGTCCGATCTTCATCTTTTATCTTAAAGATCAAAAGGTTTTTCTCATTCAGACATGGATTTGTGGACTCTAGTCATCCTGATCAACTGCAGACGTTGCACAACGTATGAGAAGCTTTTAATACCCTTTCACAAAGAGTATTTGAACTTTTTTCAATATTAATTAGTATTATTTGTTTGTTCTCCCGTGTTGCGGCTATCATATTATGTTATTTCATTAAACAAATATACAAATTCGTTCTATATAGACGTAAACATAAAGCGAGAGCAAAGATCTTTAAATGTATACATTTTGAATACCATAGAATACTGCAAAAATATTTAAAATAAAATACAATTACTAACCAATACCATGAACTAAATTGTTTAGTGTATTAAATTTTGTGTGTCATGCGATTTTATCTATTACTAGAAACAATTTCTAGGGTATTAAGGCATCGGTGAGTCGTTCACTTTAAGATCATTTCTTTTGGCACGGGGCCAACATTCTCTTCGCTGAGCTAATAGTTAACGCTACCGTAAATGAAAAAAAAAACCCATTTTATTGGGCTACAAACAGCGACTGGGCATTATATCAAAAATAGAGTAATATTAAATATGTCTGGCCGGGGGTGAACATATATATTGGGTAATTATTAAACTACTCACAATATTTTGCGGGGCAGCAGCCATCAATCAGCTGAAATATGCCAAAATAATTAATACATTACATTTCAAATTGTTTACTGATTTAGATACAACTAGTCGACGAGTTTGATATCATTCAAATTGTCGGTGAAGGATGGTTTGGAAAGATATTGTTGGTTGAACATCGCGGATCTCAAACTGAAATGGTACTGAAGGCGGTTCCTAAACCATATGTGACATTACGTGATTTCTATCGTGAATTTCACTATGGTCTCCATTTGGGCGTACATCGGCATATCGTAACCACATACGATGTGGCATTTGAGACAGCTGGTTTTTATGTATTCACCCAGGAATATGCACCACTGGGTAAGTACTTTGTCTGATTGATAAATCACATTCTAATCATTGTAGTATATCAATCACAAACATACTAGGTGATCTTACATCAAATGTCACTGAGACGGGCGTGGGGGAAGTCTATAGCAAACGTGTGGCTAAACAGTTGGCCTCCGCCATAGATTACATGCATTCAAAGTAAGTAGCATTGGTTATACATAACTTCAAAACTTAATTAACTTAATTTATAAAATATAAAGTATCAATTTTCTCTTTGTGTCGTAATGTACTTTAAATAAATAAGTATATGTGAATTTGTTTTCAATCGTATTTCCTTATTACTACAAATCCTAGGTACCATTATCATTAAATCTTACGCTGCCTCGTCACTTTCTTAGGAAATACGTTAAGTATTTGTGAAAATGTATGATTAGTATGATTCCATACAGAGCATGCACAGAAAATTTTCTGTACTAGGGATCACATCCCTAGAGCCGCAACCTTTAATTAGCGAGTTCTGCAATCGGAATTGAGCGCTTCATAGTGCGAATTCCCCGCGTCTGTGTAAGCTACGAAGTCAAACGTTGTGTAAAAGCGAATGATACTTTTATGCTAACTGGCTGTACAATCTTCTGAGCGCTCATTGGAAAATTTGTATACTTTTCTGCAAAAAATGGACTACTGGGAAGTTCTAAACCTGTGTTAGTCTCTCCCCCTAACTGAAAAGCTGCCAACGCCCTTGTCACTGACCATTTATATCTAAGAATATCTAGCTTTTTAATGACATTTCAAATGTATTAATCGTGCGAGAAACGTGCTATGATACATAGGTCTTCAAAATAGTAAATAGTCATAGAAATATCACTTTAAATTATTCATATTTCCATATTAAGTAATTGATTAAAGTGAACAATGATATTTTATTATGCACATATAACTTTTTCCTAAGAAGACTAAAAATGTATTAAGATTCTTGTTTTCTAAGAATATATTATAATTTATTTGTTTTGCCATTCATTCGCACAATAAGCTAAAAATAAAGATTGGAAACTTGATTTTGTTTATTATACTTTATTTTAATAAATAGTCTATGCAATTGTAATTATTTCACTCTGGTGAAATAGGAAGTATTTTAAAACATGAATATACTATATTATATTGTAAATATACTATATTTTATAAAATGTATAAATACAGTAACGACTCTAACATAACTTTTCCTATAGAGACATAGTGCATCGCGACATCAAACTAGATAATGTGCTCATATATCGTTCGGACTTTCAACGCATCAAACTTTGTGATTTCGGCGAATCCTTTCAAACTGGTACCGCAGTGGAACGGCGCAATGAATGGTTGCCCTACAGTCCACCAGAAGTATTAGAAGTTAAACCCGAAGGCACCTACAAGTAGGTTATAGGAATTCCAAGAAACTAAACAGCTTTTAATGATTTCTTTCTGAAGAGCTGATCCCAGTCACGATGTATGGCAATTTGGAATCGTAATATTCGTTTGCCTCACAGGATGTTTGCCCTGGCAAAAGGCCTGTTCGGAGGATCCTCGCTATATGCGCTATATGGTCTGGCAAGGAAGTATAATGATGATGCCACTGCGACGAACGCCCAAACTGTTTAAGGTAATAGACAAATCAATGATAATTACTTAAATTCGTAATTCATTGCAATTATTTACAGCTATTGACCTCCCGAGCGCAGCGAATGTTTAAACGTTTTCTGGAGCCAAGAAGCGGTAACCGACCAAAGAGTTTGGGTGATTTGACCAAGTTCATGGACGATCGCTGGCTGGCCAAGACGGCGGAGAAAGAGATGGCCGAATATGAGACAGACGAACTGTGCCCTTCAATGTATTCCTTTCACAGCAGCCCCGACGAAAAGAATCGCCTGCTCTACACATTGGCTGATTGTGGTATAGAAACCAATGTCGATCGTCAGCTCAAGAAGAATCGCATAAAAGACTGGATTGAGTCGTCTATCATAACAGAGGAGGATGAAGTAAGATTGCCCAATTATTACAACTGCTATTTATTTACCCTGCATTTGTTTATTTTGGCAGGAAGAGAACGAGGAGACAAATTCGGCTTCGCCGACATCGTCAATATCACGTGAACCAATGCCTGGACACATTTCCTCAATACGTCAGCCCCAGCAACTGGAGAAATCCAAGGAGATAAAGAGCACACTGAAAGATGCCACACAGAAACACTTTGATCCACGCACGGGTGCACTGCAGCAGGGTCCCAGCGAAATGGGCATGGCCATGCATTCGTCCAAGTCCATTAACCTGGCGTCATCATCGACGCTCAACAATGCGGACAGTTTGCTTACATTGGGCTCGAGGCAAGATATGTTGGCCAGCAATCTGACCATTTATAATTCAATGGAAATGGAGCTGAACCGCTTAGGTAAGGATCAGCCACTGCTACAAGTCGACGGCTTTTTAAATCAGTCACAGAGCAGCAACCTACTAACCACACTCGATGTGCCGCACAACGTCCGCTCCTCCTCCAATCCTGCTAAGAACTCCATCGGCGTTGGCACGCGTGGCGCCACCAAAAGTATTCTTCAGCGCTCCAAATCCGACACGCTGCAGGCGGCCATGTTCACCAGCATGCCAGCCATTGACAACGCCAACTCCTATGCCGCTTTTAACACCAATAACCAGAACAGCAGCCAAGCACCCAATGGCAGTGCCTTCTTCACCAGTGGTAATAACAATCTTGTCAACAGAACTAATCAAAGTAAAACGGTGACTTTTATGGGCTTAACTAATGCCTTCCAATCGCTTGCTCAACTCCCAGTGCTGTCTAATCCAGTAGCACCTGCTGTGCCACCTGCCAGTGTCCAGTCGAATTATTTTAATCGCTCCCACAATGATTCTCAAGTCAAAGACAGCGCGTATGGATCTGCCGATGTGAACGATACGATGACCGCCTTAAACAATCAGCATCCACATCCACATCATCCCCATAGCAATCCGCGACAAATGGTTTACAATGGAGCACGGGAATCGAATATGAAGGACACAGCGTACGACCGCGTCGTGGTCACCAACAGCAACAGCGTGCGAAAGCGCAGATAGCTTGTGACATATAAATCCAATATATGATATATATAATTTGCAAGTTCCAATAAATATTAAACGTAAATTTGTTAAACAAATGTTGTTATCCTGATGGAATTATTGAAAGGCAGCATTACGTTCTTAAAAAATTACGTTTCCTTTATTATGCGTAAAAATCCAAAAACAAGCCGTAATCCACACAAGTAGGCAACGACTCTGCTGCAGACATTGCCGCTTACTTGAGGGGAATAAAACGGGAGCTGTGGGTGGCACCAATACCGGGCCTACCGTGCTTGACGGGTTTGTAGGTCAACGCAAATTCGCCCAAATAGTGGCCAATCATTTCTGGCTTAACTTCAACCTGTTGAAAAAATGCAAAAGCAACTTTAGCACAATTGTTCAATTGGTAAAATCATATTATATTTGCTTACCTGGCCGAAGTCCTTGCCATTGTAAACGCCAATGATGGAGCCGGTCATCTCGGGCACAATGATCATGTTCCTCAGATGAGTCTTCACGATCTCTGGCTTCTCATTTGGGGGAGCCTCCTTCTTGGCCTTGCGCAGCTTCTTGATCAGAGCCATCGGCTTGCGCTTCAGACCGCGAGAGAAACGCCTGCGGGCACGGCTGTGCATCAGCTCGACCAGCTGGTTGCTGTGCGCAGCAAAGGGGGGGAATGGGAAAACAATGAGGTTAGTTTGGGACGCCGCTTGGTGTCTCGCATAGCAAATAACTCACTTGGGCATATCCAACAACTGATCCAAGTCCACACCACGGTAGGTGAACTTCTTGAAGGTACGCTTCTTCTTAAGAGTTTCATCGACTTGCTGTTTTGCGGCAAAAAAAAATAATAAAGGGTATATTGATTAGCACAAACTGTGAACACTTTTTTAATACGATATTGCACATAAAACTCTAAAATAACATTTGCATGCATGCGCAGAATATTGGGTATTGTAAATATGATGAACTTTAGCAGTTCTGCACACAGATGCTTAATATTTTTTTAGATTTTTAAAGAAAAATTACATCGGCCATCTTGACGTTTGCAGTCTACGGAACGGAAAGAAACACAAATCGTAGCGTTGCCACCATTCACAAAAATCAGCGCTGCCACCTAGTTACTTATTTATGGATTTTGTGGTCACACTGGTAAAATATAGTGGACTATGCGAATGAAAACAATTTACTAGATATAAATTTAGGGAAATAAATTGAAATTAAATAAGGTAAGATATATTATACATTAAATTATATTTATTAAGAACATTTAATTACTCTAATAAGATATACAAAATTACATTCATAACTCGTGAGTCGTGCCAGAATTTTCCACCAGGCTCCCAGCTCTAACAAATCAGCTGTGCAGTTCCCTCACAAATCAGTGAACAAGTTCAGTTTGCTAAATAATTTCCAAACTTGAAACTGAAACAAACAAATCAAATAATAATGAGACTAAATTAAACAAATGAACAAAACAACTGAAAAACTGATCAACTAAACTGTATGACTTACAATTGGAGACGAAGTTAGTTTCCTTATTTAGGTGAGTAGTTCAATTGAACTTGTTCTGAACGATTCGATACAACTCTGAATTCAATGACCCATCCAATTGTAGCTGCTCTGAAACAAAAGAAACAACACTACGAGCGCAATCCAAACAATGCTGACGTTACCAAAAATATGTGTTAAAAGACTGCGGAAATCGACATGCGTAAAATGTGAATAACAAACAAATGCAATTTCTACCTAAAATAGTATTTAATGTATTTTAACATAGTATTCGCTTGCTCAATGTAAGCCCACAAAATCAAACGCTTTTGTTTTCAATTAGTTGTTATTGCTTTTGATTTCGCAAGTGCGCGGCGCCTTCTATTTACAGATAAGAGGTGAGTGATTGTGATTTCTTTTCAGAATACATCGCGTGAACTATCTTTTTGTTTAATTTTAGTTCACATAGAAACGGGTCGGAAGCAAAGCCGCTCTGCAACTATTGTTAATTTCGCTGAGCTCATCAGGTGAAAGTAGATTGCATCATGTTCTCTTATTCGGGCCATGTTATGACGCTTGCGAACAGCATAATTGGTGTCGGCATCTTGGCGATGCCTTTCTGCTTTCAAAAATGCGGCATCATACTCTCCATTGTGTTGCTTGTGCTAAGCAATTGGATAACTCGCATATGTTGTCACTATCTCATCAAAACTTCGCTGCTGACACGTCGCAAGAGTTTCGAACTTCTTGGTCTCCACGCATTCGGCACATCCGGCAAACTATTGGCAGAACTCTGTATAATTGGTTACCTTATCGGCACGTGTATAACATACTTTGTGGTCGTTGGCGACTTGGGCCCACAAATTGTTTCCAAGCTATTTTCATTAGATATCGCTGAACACAATCATCTACGCACAGTGGTTATGATAGCAATTACTATCTGCTGCATTGTGCCACTGGGAATGCTACGTAATGTGGACAGTTTGTCGGCTGTTTGCACTGCCTCCATTGGGTTCTATGTGTGTCTCATGTTGAAGATTGTGCTAGAGTCGGAGTCGCATATTGTGGCCAATGATTGGACAGAGAAGGTTCTCTACTGGGAACCAGCAGGAGTTCTACAGTGTTTGCCCATCTTCAGCATGGCGTTATCGTGTCAAATGTAAGTAATCTTCAGTTTGTTTTAATAAATACTTCATACTTAACTCTTTAAATTGCAGGCAGCTGTTTGAAGTCTTTGACAGCATAAACAACCAGAGTCTGGATAAACTCAACGCCATTGTTCGTAATGCGACCTGGATTTGTACACTTGTTTACATAGCTGTTGGTTTCTTCGGTTATGTGGCTTTCTGTCAGCACAGCTTCTCTGGTAAAATGCCATTTATATTTGAAATTTTGTAAATATTAATTGTTTATAACATTGTCAGGTAATATCTTGGTTAACCTGTCGCCCTCATTTGGCAGCGACATTATTAAAATTGGATTTGTGCTTTCGATTGCATTCAGCTTCCCCCTGGTCATATTCCCATGCCGAGCAAGTATATACTCCTTGCTGTACAGAAAGGTAAGAGGATCAATTTGTAAATTATATGCCAACCCAGTTAACCTTTTGTCTCATTTGTTAACACAGCAAGGACACACAGAAATCAGCAGTTATATCCCAGAGCGGCGATTCCGATTGATTACGCTCTTCATCGTATTCTTCTCGCTGTGCGTGGCACTTGTTATTCCTTCTGTTGAATTGATTATTGGCTTGGTTGGATCCACAATTGGCGTGGCCATTTGCATTATGTTTCCAGCATCGAGTTTTCGGAAAATCATCAAGAAGGAATCAACGGAGCGCACCTTGGCGCAAGTTGTATTTGTGAGCGGCTTTTGTCTCATGATACTCGGCACATATGCCAATTTGAATGCCATAGATGCACAGAGTTCGGGACCACAGTTTGATGGAGTACAAATGATTACACCGCTAACACCTAACGATAAACCACCTCCAGCTATAGACATAAAGAACTCCGAAATACTAAAACATTTGGTAAAAGAACCAAATGAAGCTGCTGCAGTTATTAAAGTATTAGAAAAGCTTGAAGACGGCAAGCGTGAACCAAACGTAGATAGCATAAAGATAGTTGAAAAGCCAATTATTGTAAGTGCTTCTTCGGATAATCCACCGATGCCGCCGTTACCCGTAGACGAATCCCATTCCCTGGACGTGAAAAACGAGCCACCTGTGGTTAAAACAGATGAATTGCCAAAAGTCGTGGTCAAGGCAGAGGAAACAAATAAAGCCGCGACAATTGAGAAGCAAAACTTGACACTTGACAAACTTAAAGATTCTGTTGTGCCGGTTGTGGAAGCTGAAAAGCCAAAGACGCCTCCGGTATTGGCAGTGGTGGCACAGCAAACAATTGATAATGCTGCCATCAAGAAGGAAGAGGAAATTACTGCCGAGGAACAAAAGGATAACAAAAGAAATGCAGATGAGCTGCGAGAATCACAAAAGGAACTGAAAGAGAAAATGCAGCTTTTGGAACGCACTGTGGATGAATTAAATGAGGAGTTGGCAAAACAGAAGCCACAAAATGAAAATACAGTAAAGTTACTGGAACGCAGTGTTGACAAAATAAACGATGAATTGGCAAATCAAAACCCGGATAATCCAAAACCTTTGGCCGTTAATGAACTCGCTGAAGCTCTAAATAAAGTCAAGGAGACCAATCGACAAGATGAACAATTAAAAAAAGTAGAGAAACCACAGCAACAACAACCTGCAGTACAACCTCAACCGCAACCACAACAGCAACCTCAACAAGTCAACAACACGGCAAAAGAACGTAAACCTGTTTCATTGATGGAAGTGCTTACGGAAAATGTACATGCACGTGAGGAGCAGGAGGCACACGCTGGAGTCTTTGAGCCGCTTTCCTACAAAACGGGAGAACTGCTCAAAAATGTATCTGCTGATGTTATGCCATCGTTAGCCCAACGATTGCCACTGCCACTCGTACTCCTGGCCAATGCTACTCGGATGAAAACTAATAGTACCTTAACTGCAGAATTGCCGGCCAATAAATCGAGCGACGTCGTCAATGTCGAGGCCATAAGGCGAGAGTTGTTGCAACTAAAGGAGCAGCAGATAACGACTGCCCAGCCCATGATCCGTATTAAACGTGACGCCGATGGCCACGAGAACTGTCTGCCTGAGCCCAAGCTGAATGAAATGAACAGTGTTCTGAGTTTGCAGATCGAAAATATGGGACGTGAACTGAAATCCATTAAAGACGAAGATGAAGACACAACATCAACGACGACTACGCCGCTTTCGCAAACAAGCATAAAACTTGATAAAAGTTAAGATTACGTTCTTCAGAATATTGTGTAAATACATATACATATATATTTATGCGTACCGCTCACAGGGCAAATAAGCTTTATGTACATATACCATGAATTTAGTTTTAACGCGATAATAATGTATTTATTTAGTAGTGAGGCGAAAATACGTCAATATACTAAAAGTTAACAATTCCTATTAACAGTGTAAATAAAACCCATTGATAGTGCTGTAGTTAAGAATGCTTGACTAGAAGTTAGCCTAGAAATAGTAACTAATATCATAATGATTATAATTTTAACAGCTAAACGGATTACAAACTGCAAGATATTTTGTAAGTAACAACTGAAGACTACTTCCAGACTTAGATACAGACTATTTCTCTATAATCCCTGTTTTTTATCGGTTAAATTTATATTGAGTTAATTATCTGAGCAGCTCTAAGAGAGAAGTGCCTTTATTATTTATAGCATACTTAAATAAATATATAAAAGATATATATTCAAAATCTATAGAGTTTTCATCATGCTTTGCTTTTAACGTATGGAAATTTTTCTAAATTTGTACATCTCTCCATTGTGGTCTCGTTCAATGTGATAGCCCAATATTTTCTGATCGAAATCACATTAAGAGTGGAAACAGAAGTATGTCCATCGTTCTGGATGTCGTACAAAAGATCGTACTGCATGGCGTCTATGAATTGACGTGTTACGCAGTTGTCGAAGTCTTCAAGAGATGCCAAAGCGTAATATAATAGTATATATACACAATATATTAATAATATAATATATATTTGACAGTTGGAGGAAAGCACAAGTGGAAAATGCGATATTTCTGCCGAGGAAGACGATCAACAATATGAACCCGCTGCAGGTGTAATAAATATACAATTACCAGATCCCTCCATAGAGACAGATCAATTGAAACTGGAACTCAAACCCGTTGGCAAAGAACTAGATATAATCCGACCAGTTTCCCTGCTAGATGTTTCCCATAAGAATAGTGGACCAATTTGTCCGCCAAAAACTTCCTGCATGCGACTGGCAAGGAATAGTTATTTTTCCTAGTTCGTTATGAAAGCAAACAGCAAAAATATAGATTAAAGAACTTTAATAGAGCATGGGATGATCAACAACTTCGGTAACAAATTGAACAACAAATAACTTTATGGTTACGCCCATCAATTGTATCATTAAACCAAATTCTTTGTAGCATCTACCAATATTGAGGTTGTTTACGTTTTTGTTTTTTTGTTTCTTGGATAATTTAGTTAAGTGTATGATTATATATCTCTGCATTCGAGAGATTCGTTGAATAGTTATGAAGACACATGGTCTATTTATCAGCGCCGAGTGCGTGCAGATCGTTAAGGACCTCCAGAACAGTGGCTATGCTCCAGGCCTGGGTGCGACAGGAGTCGTTGCAGTAGCTGCCATTGTCGTTGGTCAACTCCGGAAGACCACGCCAATGGGATGTCTGCATCTCGCGAAGATGGGCACGCAGTATAGCCCATGTCTCGGAAATGACTACGTCAAGGAAGCCGCACTTTCTGGCGAAGATTAGACGTGCACGCAAATAAAAACCAATTGGCCAAATCCACTCGGGTCCCTGATGATAATTGGCACCATGGGCCACAGTGCAATCCGTCGAATCATTGGCGTTATCATAGTTGGCTCTGTAGTTCCAATCGTCGGGATCCAATGTCTTCATGCCCAGCGGTCCCAGCAAATGTTTCTTGGCCATTTCCAATGCACGCCAGGCGTTTTGAGGATTGCACAAATCCGGTGCAACTGTCAGTGTTATTGGGAAGTTGCAACGCAGCTGGAAGTCTGTCCAATCCTGCGTGGCACCAAAGCTGTCCTTGTAGATGCCCTTCTTGTTTGCCACCGATGTGGTATCCGTGTCCTTGACAAAGAAATTTTGCTCAAAGTTCTTCTGTATGCGATCTGCCCAATCCTTGTAGCTCCACTTTGTCTGCTCCCCGGAAGGACCCTTGCGTTCCACGCCTGAGTAAGGAATAACCTTACGTTCGCCTAGTCCCTGCATGAATCGCAATACGGCGTATTGCAAGCCAACTAACTCCACGGCGGAACCATCACGCGGTGTACTGGGACGTCCGCGGTTGCCTGCCTTCTCGGATGAACCCATTTTATCCATCCAGGTGCCGCAGTTGGCGCTGTTGCCGCCAAAAACGAAGCCAGTATCCGGATGCACACCAATGTGATTGTTAAATCCCTGATCCACCATGTGAGCATCAATCTCTTGGCCTGCATTCCGTTCACGATACTGTAATCCCCTGAAATGCACCTGCAATGCCTCCTGCATAACATCATAGAGCAACTGATCAAAGGAGCCCGGCACATGAGGCTCCGAGTCATCGTAGGGGAATATACGCGACACCTTATCCTTGAGAATATCTCCACCCTTGGGCGCCTCCTCCACGTACTGTTTAATGCTGTGCAACCACCACCAAACCGCATCGCGGCAATTGAGACGTGGCTTGACTCCATTGTCTAACAGATTCGGTATCAGGCCATGACGCATGGCAGCTGCAAAGCCGAGAATGATGAAACGTGCCTCATGGTATCTGCCAGTCAAGAGCATTGTGCCACGCAGAGCAATGAACGTGTCGCGGCCCCAACAGCGCATATAACCTTAATAAGAAGCAATTAGATTTGCAAACAATCAAGCAGCGCTTAACATTTACCTGTGGAGAAATGTGGCAGACCGGCGGACAATGTGACACATTGCTTGGGCGGTTTTGGTGGACTGATGGCTGGACTAAAGCCGGGCAGATTGGCCGACTGGCAGACAGCCAAAAACTGCAGCGTTGAGAGCGCCAGTGCTTGGCTAAAATGATGGCCATCTCGTATGAAACTAAAGGAAACAAGAAGGGAACAATTTGAATAAGCTTAATTAGACCAATATTTAAAAACCATCTCACCTGGGCATCAACTGATTAACCTGATTAACAAGCACACTGTAAACTCCGCTCACAATGGCATCAAAGTAACAAGGTACAAGGTAGCGTGGCACATTCTTCAGCGGCTCAAAGGTTGCCTTCATCCAGACCGAAAGTGGTTTCAAGTCCTCAAAGTTGTTCAGACGATCGGCGATGTAATCTAATGGGAGAGTGTTTTAATTAAAGCTTCATAGTTTTCATGCTTCTCCTACTCACCCATCATCCAGTTGCCATCACGCAAATTATTGCACAATGGATGTCCCAAGTCATCGCGTGGTGAAATCTCCGTTAGCAGCGAAACAAATCCTTGCAGGCCGCAATAGACAATTGGACCAAAGTTGGGAATATCATAGGCGGATCCACCCAAGCCCATGTCACGCTCCTCCTGATCGCAGCAAAAAAGAGCACGACTCAGCGCCGTCAAATCCAATTTGGAGACAATGGCCTGCAGATCTGTACACTGGGAACCAGATTCTACTCGCAATGCATTCGTTATTTTCTGCAGGCGATCGAAACTGTTGCGGGCAGTTGGATGCATGGAAACGCGAATGGCAACCACTGTGCCAGGTCGGAGATTGGCAAAGTTAAGCTGCGTGTTGTTGCCATCCACATAGGAGTTCGTTTCGAACACTTGAGATTTAGCGAGTGGTATGTGCTCCTGGAGTGACAGCTGGAATTGTGTAAACCCGTTGATGACATGCTCGTCCTTTTTAAATGGCGCTGGACGATCAAACGGTTTGTCGCTCTTCATTGTCAGGTTAGCCTCGAGTATAATCTCGTCCAGCACACCCTCGAAACGCAACGGACGCACATTGGTGGCACCAGCATTGGAATTTGGATAGCCAAATGCGGTATGTGCAACCAGAATTACCGTCTGGTGGGTGGTGGGTGAATGACGCGTTACGGCAACCACATTGGGATCCATTTGATCCACATACACCTGACTGAAACCTTCCTCCGCCAGCTGACCATGTAGTATGTTCAGAGCACGCTTGGCGGCTACGATGCCAGCTTTAAAGTCAACACCCTTGCCCCATTCCTGATAAGGACGTTCTTCGTCAACCACGTGAATCTGCAAGTCAAATAGTAAAGATTACATACAAATATATAGATTAATCTAGGGATTCAATCCCTTCAAGCTTACATGATGTGGAACGAGCTCATCGTAGCCACGATTGCTGCCTGTGGCACAACAAGCCATGGACACCAGGGCAGATGAGGGCAGCAGATCGTACACGGAACGCTTCTCCACGGCTGAGGGATTGTCGTGCGTTAGATCCATGAACAGAGCATGCGCCACACAGGGCGCCACATCGCGTATCGGATTCGCATAGAAGCCACCAACAGGTACACCGCCATAACGATAAACCAGACGACCCTGCTCATGGGAATCCCAAGCGGAAAGTGCTTCTCGAATCAACGATGTAATTCCCAGACGATTGACGAACACATTGTCGGTGCCATCGGAGTTGGTGAACAGCTCGGCAACGACATACAACTCGGGATTGATTTTACGTGCCGCATCCAGCAGATACTCGGCCACATGCAGCGGCGTCGAGTGGCAGTTGTCCAGACGAACACCATCGAAAATGCGTGCCGTTGTCTCCACATACTCGGTCATGTGTTTCCACAAATATGGACTGTCCTCCGGTCGCTTGCCAAAGCGCAATTTAACACTGTCGCCCCAGGCGATAAGTTCACGCTTAAGATAGACATTGGCACGACTGGGTTGCTCTTCGGCAAAGTCCAACAGAGGATCGCTGGAGCCCATGACCCAGCCATTGTGGGCCATAAACAATTCACCTGCCTTGCCGTACATATCCTTCTCAATTTCCAGCAGCGTTTTGCCCTCCGTTCCCGTGTGCGTGAAGTACGTCATGAACACGGAATGCTTTATGGAAATCACGCGTACACGCGGTCCATCCGCCTGGACACGTTCGTATCTCACGCCAGCCAAACAATTGTCGATGGAATAGTTGAGATATCCCAGAATCTCGGCGCGCACAGCATCGTTGAGTGCCTCCAGATGATGACGCAGTGTCTCGGCACACTTACGGAATCGTGACTCCTCATCGAAACAGTCGCCATGGAAAGCATTAAAGATCTCCAATGCCAACTCAAAATCAATGGTGCTAGCCAAGCGTCGATATTCCGGATCTTGTATCAACTTAATCTCCGAGAAGCGTGATCCCTTTGTCACATTCTGTGGCGGCTCACGGTTGCGCACTTGTGTCATAAAGTCATTTACATACTTCATGACATCGCACTGATACAGTTCGTGAATATTGACCTTGGATAGATAAGTCGTATGCAATTGGTATTTTAAAGCTTCCAAATGGCATTCCTGATCGATGATCTGAGGTACTCCGACATGCTCCAAGCTGCCAGCGGCAATATCTGCACCGCATTGCGCAAGTGCAGCGTCCCACAGGAAAGCTGGGCGCAAATAGGGGCAAGTGGCACATGAATATGTGGCATCCGGATACTTTAGCAGCCACTCCGATTCATTTGCCGTGTGATTCAGCACAATGTCGCAAATGGATGCTACCTAAAATAATATGAGAATAAGAAGAATTATAAACAGAAAACATGAACAGTTTTAGTCAAGAATACACGACTACAAAATACCCTACGTATGCATTTATAGGAACATTGTGGTTTACTTACGCCCCATTCCTGACGACACTTCTTAATAACTTTCTCCACATCCTCGAAAGTGACCTTGTCGCCCTTCTTAGCAGCAAAATTCGAACTGACACGCAGCTGATCACGTAGCGAATAACCGGAACGTGATCCTCCCAGCTCTTGAATGGGCGTAAAGTGAATAACATTATAACCCGATTCTTTGGCGACGCGCAGTTTAGACTCCCAAGTGTTGAGGGGACCCAACAGTTTGGTCATCACCGTTTGGCAGCGCACAGAATTAAGGGGAATAATCTTCTGGGCACCCACTGGACCCACATGAAGAGTTGGCTCGACTTGCACATACAAAGCGCCATCAGGTGTAGAATTTGTATCTACTTCGCTGCAATGGTAAGGGAGTTATTATTATTATTTGGGGAAAGATAAATCATATAATCACGACTCTTACCGATCGGCAAACGTAAAGTAGAAACGAAATGTGCCCGACATATTCAATGGCAACTCGCTGTAGAGATCTGTGTCCACCACATGAACTTCCGGATGCTCCACAGACGTAACCTGCTTGCCATCCTTCAGTTGCCAGCCCAACACGCGGTATTCCGTGCGCACAAACTTCTTGCCCTCGGCAGGATAATTGGTTAGCAGCAGAATTTTGCGGCCCAGCAACGAGACATCCGGATGAACACATAGTTTGGAGCCACGTTTCAAGCGATAAAGCACATGCTCAGCATTTGTGCCCTCCGCAATGGGAATGCTGTGCGATTCCGTATCCTTGCTCATTGTCAAAATCTGCAAGGAATCGAATTTGCTATGAAACTGAGCTACTATGTACATACATAGGTATGTACATAAGTTATGTGTGTATACATAGATGAGCACACAAATATGCCACGAGGCAATCAATTTGATTCGTTTCGATTCATTTCAATTCAATTCGTTCTCAATGTCACCCCAATAAATAAAAGCGAAAACAAATAATAACTAGTAGAAAGGGGTATGGTTGGGCAAGCTCGACTGTGCGGCAACCTGTACTTATTGTGTAAAATAAAGCAATAAAGGGAATTATGTCAAAGCACGTTACGTTACATCGTAAATAACTTTCGAACTCATTACCCCATCGTAATGAAACTTTCAGAACTGCTCCGTAATACATTATATATTATTTATGTCAAAACTCAACTCTCTAGTTTTTAAATTGCGATTCTTATAACATATAGAAACCTACATACCAAGTATGCTGTCTATAGCACTTAGAGTATCTGTGTGCTGGGTATTCATACATACAGAAAGACATTTGGACATGAACTTCACCTTCTGACAAACCTAATATAACTCTTGTACTTATTTAATACAGGGTATATACCAAATTCAATTTCAGCCACAACCAGTTTGAATAGTTAATTAAATATATTAATAATTTCTGAATAGGGCATTTAAGATTATTTTATATAATCAACAGTATTATTCCTAATTGTGCTTTGGTGCCGTTCTATTTTTAGTAAAGATAGGTTTACCGATTAGAGATTAAAGAGATTAGAGTTACGCACACACACACACACACGCACACACAGACTCACAAGCAAAATCAGTTACAACACCACAGTGGAAGTATGCAAATTTATAGTAGAACTTAATCGATTTCTTGTAGTTATTAGAACACGAGGAGCACACGGCACAGACTGATGCATTCACTTGCCGCTCGTTGTGCCTTTTAATGAAGTCTGTGCTATGCTTCTTCAATACACAATCATATAAATATGTGCATACATGCATACAATATAAATATTATATTGAATTACATTGTACACTTGTATGCAAATACTTATATTTACGACATAATTTTTTCAGACAATCAGAGATTGTGATCATACCTCACTGTGGTGTTTTTGTAACGATTTGTTGCGGCTGCTGTTGTTGCTGCTGCTGCTGTTGCTGCTAATGCTGCTGCTACTGCGGCGGCGGCTGCTGTTGCTGCGGCCATGGTTGCTGCTGCCTGCATTCCCCATACTTGCTGTGGCACTAAGCTTCTCATTTGCACTAATCTCGATTGGCACCGACACAGCAACTACTGCTGCATCTTCTTCTTCTTTTTCAAGCTGAGCATTCGCCTGCGTCGACTGCAGCTTATCAAAACTTTGCACTTTTTGCCTGCCGCCATTTGTCGGTTCCGTAGTTACTTGTTCATCGCAATTGATGAGCCAGCGAAAGAACTGATAACCCATAAGGATGTTAAAAAGCCACTTGAAAACTTGGACTAGCATTTTGAAGTTATTACGGTCGAGATCGTGGAAAGCTCTAATTGCAATTGAAGCGACTCTTTCTGTTTTTTTTTTGTTAATTTACAGCCGACAGCTTTCCTTTGTTACTAAAGCCCCAGCAGCTGTTAATCGTAATACTTATTTAAAATAAAACAAATAAAGCAAGTGCAAATACTAAGTGAGCTTAATAATTAGTATATATACTATATATGTTCCTAATAACATGCAGTAGCTTTAGCGTGAATTGAAGATTGCTCTCGCAAATTGCTGAAGCTTTTTAACGGTGCATCGCTTGCATGCAAAGCTTACGTGCTGAAGTATTAAAGGTCGTTAGATAACACTGTTTTCCACTTTATAACAACAACCACAGGTACATGAACTGTCGGAACTGCTTAAGCTTTAGCCTATACACATTTCTCAATTCAATATTAAGTCCTTTCTAGTATTTTTACCGGTTTGCTACTTCAGTTTTCTGCATTATTATGCATTAAAGAGGTATGCCAAAAATGTGATTTGTTTGTTTTTATTTATCGTTTGCGTAAAGTTCAATTCTAAGTAAACATTTCGCTAGATTAGCTTAAAAATAGACACAAACTCATTGCGTACATTGACCTACATACTTATTTACATATGTACACGCTTACATATGTATTAGTTTATGAATATATTTAATTATCTTTTTGATCTTCTCCCTTTAACGGTGCACTATCAGTCTTTAATGATCCTCAAAATACGAGCATGTGTGCAATTATTTATGCTCTTTTTTATAAACACTTAGATAATATTTTTTTGCATGGTATTTCGCTTAAACGTGTATATATTCCGTTTATTTATAAATATTCTTTAATATTTTCATATGCAACTAAATTTATAAACACTATTATATTTAATTTAATTTTTTTTTCACCGAAAACTATTATCAGCCGCTGAATTAAACTTTACCAGCAAATAAATTCTTCAATTCTTTTTTTATTGAGCTCAAGGTGACCTTTCAAGTTTTCGTGCGGTCATCAGCTGTTTCGGCTTGAGAATGTCGCACCCTCAGTTGCTGGTAAACAAAAATCAGCTGCTGTTCATGGTATTGTGGTAACCTTATGTGTGTGACATGGAATTTGCATGCATGTGTGTGCCCATAGACATGAGCATTACCTCTAAATATGTTAAGTAGGGCATAGAGAATTCATTTTTGATGCATGTGCATGTTTATTTTTCTGCGTTCACCTTTTACGCAAGCTACTATATCCTTAATGGCAAGATTATTTACTTACAGTCATCTTAAACAAGAGTAACACCTAGAATTCCTCCTTTGCAAATTATTATTTAACAAATGTTCACTCATTATTTGGCGCAATTTCATTATTATCAGGTGTGCGTGCAGTTTATTGTTATTGCAGCTTTGCAGCGATAAAATATTGACGAAAGAATTTCAGAGATTGTTTGCTTGTTGTGATTTATTTAATGTGTTAATATATTCGTGAATGGCGATTGTGAATTGCCATTCTCACTAATAATGCGTATGCAAAAACACAGTATGCGTGTAGTATCGATATGGGTTTCGATTCATTCCATCTTTTAATGTATCGATAAAATAACTTTAATGAACATACATCGATTTCATTATTAAGTTTATTTACTGGTTTTCTTCATTTTAAAACAATAATTTATTTAATATGAATATTGTAAACATAATTGATTCACAGAAATTATCGCTGTAAAATAGCTTGCGACAACTACCCAGTTATCGGAACAATGCTAGTTCCCGTCAGTTGCGTTACGTAAGACTATGCATTAACGATATTACGCTTACGTTTCTGCTGTTTGAAGTAACGGAAACTTTGATGAATTCAAATTCCCAGAGAAAACAACTAGAAAATCAATTTAAAATCTCGGTTATTTTTTTTACCGAGCATACAATTTTTTGGCTTGTTTGTAAAGCTGTTTATTAAATATAATTGTCTTAATCGTCATATACATACTTTTATATATAGTATGCATATTAAATTCATAATAGTAAGTGTGTACATTTGTGAACAATTCTCTATCAATATAATTTGTTGACAACGGTTAACAGTGAGACGCATTACTCGAACTACAGCCTATTGGTAACTTAATTTAACTGGCACTAAGTAAAAAAAGCACATATTGAATTTGTTGTTGCTGCTACATTTGGTTGCAGTCTCTGCAGTCCTATCATTTCCGCACCGTAAACACCAATGGCGCCGACTCATCTTCCTGCTGCTCCAGCAGTGTGGTTCTAATAGCACGTATTGAATGCTGCTGTGCCTCAATGTCTTCATATTCGATGGACGAGGAACGCAACAGTTGAAATTGCGAGGTTGAATCGTTTTTGGTTATGATTAGAGAGGCTGGTCGGGGACCTAGAAAAATAAGCAAAAAAAGTTATTAAAAGATATACACATAATTAGAATTATAATCAATTTAATTACCTGTTGGCGGTTTTGTGGTCAGGCGGCCTTTACTGCTGCCAGCTGCCAGTTCCATTTGACGCTCCGATACGTATTCCACATTCGATGCTAGCTTGGCATTATTATTGTTATTATTATTGTTGTTGTTGGCCAGGTTGGTACCGCTGGGTGTTTGTTTGATCGATACCCGCTTCTCGGACTTAACACTGCCTTGTTGTTTTAATATCGAGTCCCGACGTTGCTGCATCGGCGAACCTGAGGTGAGTAGCGCTGGGGTAAACATCGCACCAGCACTCGACAAATCGAGGTCTAAAAATATTACATTGACGATTGGAAGATAAAGTTAGTAATTTGAAATAATGCAAAGCATACACACACACAGAAGACGGGGAAGTACACAAATCAGACAAAATTAACAATCGGATGTTTGTGGATGTTTCACTGACGGTCACTTTGGCTTTTGTTGTTGATGAAGAACGGCTTTTTTTGTTGATTATATACAGCTATCAACTTATGTACACACATATCCGACACCTTTTTTTTTAAATTTAAAATTAATTGTTAATTATTTACAAGCTAATCTAAATAAACTACAACACATTTAGTTTCATGCAAATGTTGGTTAAATTAAAAGCATGAAGAAATTTAAAATTTAAAGCAATTGAAATCAATTTACCCTTATCCAATATAAGCAGGTAAATGGAATAAAGTATATGTTATAAATCAAACTACAATAAAATGCAATTGTAAAGAGTTGTTCGTATGATTATTTATTTGATCTTTCCATATAAAGTTAATAACTTGTTTTATTTTTGAAAGCAGCATTGTAGTATTAGATTGTTAGTCGTTATTGAAAATGTGATTTGCTGATGTCAACTTAAAACTAAATTTTAAATAAACGTGCAGTCCTTGTTATACATAAAAATACTTAACAACAAAAAATTGTTAGCAAACGCTTGACCACTTCTATTGTTTAGAGTTTGGTTGATAGATAAGAAATAATATCCAAATATAAATAGATAGAATGATACATTTATGTATGATAAATGCGTTAAAAGCCACATAAACTACCAAAAATTCTATTAAAGCATTGTTTAAATAAAATTTTAAAAGCGTTTTAACGATTTGTTTTCGTTTTCTCTTTAAAATGGCACAAATATAGTTTGTTATTTAGCTATTTGTTTAGTATAAATGTGTTAACTTAACTAGTCTTAAAGGCTATAACTATTATTTAACCAGACCTGGAGTTACACCGATTACAAGTGTTATCTAATAGTATTAATCGTTTTATCGTTATCGTTATCATTATAATTATTCGCTTAGTACTAGGAGTTAATGTACATGCATTTGAATTGTTTTCTTTTTTTACATGTTCGTTGGAGTATGTTTGTGAAAATTAGGAAGCTCGCTTTTGGTTGTTTTGTTTTTAATACAGATATGTTATTTAGTACTAGCTTAAGCCATTTATAGTTTGGTATCGTCATAATTATTATCACTGTTGGGCACCACAACCACCGTTGGAACTGTCGTCATATAGGGCGTCATCGGTTCGATCAGCAATTCATCGGTAATGGAACTTGGACGCGTTGCGCGCGTTAAACTATGTGGATTATAATAACTAGTGAAACCAACACCATTATTACCACTACCAACATAACCATCATCCCTGCCACCGCTAACAACATTTATCAAATCGGCATTGCTGCCGCCATTGCCGTTACCCAGACGCATTTGGAGGCCACCAGAGGCACCGCCGCCGCCGGTGGTGGCGGTGGCGGCATTTAGACTTTGCAGGGAATGTGAGCTGGCACTGCGACTATATTCCGTATTCAAATATTTTGATTGTGTTGCATTGTTGCTACTGCCATTGTTGTTGTGGTTGTTGTTATTGTTGTTGTTGTTGTACTGCAGCAAATTGTTAACCATCTGCTCATCGGATGGCGAACCAAACTCAGAGGTCTCGCAAATAGGTGCTAATTGCAGCTGTGCGGCTGCAGCTAACATCTCACCTGTTGGCAAACCGGACGGACTTGGTCGTTCACTGCTCGCCACATCCTCGAAGGCTTCCTCGTTGAGTGTCTGCAATGCTCCGCAAATCATCTGTTCCTCGAGTGTAACCTAAACAAGAGAAATTAATTAAAAATTTAAGATATAACATTTAAAATAAACTAATGGGAAGGGGCTACAGTCGAGCCAACTCGAACCTGCACTCATGCTGTAAAATGGGAATGAAAAATTAAAATAATACAAATATTATTTATAAAAGATAATAAACTGAAAAGTCCTGCAGCGGGATTCGAACCCGGGACTCCGAGCGGGAGCAAATGAGAAACTAAAATAATACAAATTCATACTTATTTAAGAAAGATTATAAACTAAGAGTCCTGAAGCTGGTTTCGAACCTAGTACTTCAACTCCAAGCGCACGAGTTGTGTATTTAGCTGTTAAGCAGCTGTGCCTTATTTCGATCGATTGACAAATTGCACTTTAGTTTACAGAACTTCAATTCAGTCTTTAAATTTATATTTGCTACGATATTCTGTTGCTGTCATTGCTGCTAATTTGTATCCGATAGTTTGACAAACTTAAAACATCGTGTAAAAACAATACAATATACCTAGTTAATAAACGAACAACTTTGTTTTTCTTTTACCTGCAGATACTCATAGTCATGAATCTTCGGCTGAAGTTGTAAGCATTGTTCAGAAATAGATTAGAGCTTAGATGATATATCCTATCTACCAAAAATTCCATATTTTCTATCAGTTTCGTTAACAAACCTGTTTCTCCATGTGACTGACGGAGTTCCTGCGCGACAGTGAAGGAGGTGGCAATGCATCTGTCACATCTCTGATGGCTGACACGCTGGCCGCTGTGTCGGCAATTGCGGGTTGTGGACGAATCTTACGTGGCAGACGATCATAATCCCGCAGCGTCGTGATCAGCAAACGAAACAATTCCCAATGCCCGAAACTCAGACCAAGCACCTGCAAAAGTCATAAATTCAATTAGGCTTATCTTCCAGTTGAATAGTCTTTCATTAGTTTGCTTACCGCTTTCAGATCCGTCAGTTCGCAGTGTTTAAGTACGCGTCCATTGATTGCATTATCTCGAAGAGTTGGTCCCAGTTTCTGTAGCGTTGGCTTGAGATCTTCAATGCGTTCCAGCAGACTTATGACGCCCTCAACCGTGAGGTCTGTGAGCTTCGTTTGCAGTATATCATCCTGTTCGAATGAATCATAAATCATTATTTATACACAATTCAAAAGAATTTACATCTAACTCACGCCAAATGAATCACTGGGCGATGGTATCAACGGTGTCGTTGGCTCAATTGCCAGATTTCGCGATCGCAGATCATTGGCCACAAACTCGTTCTGCAGCATTTGGTAAGGCGGATAAATCTGAGGCGAAGGCACATAGGTGGTTGGTGCGGGATGCTGCCTCATGCTGTGCGATACGCTGGGACGTGTTTGCAGCACCAGAGAACCTTCGTCTTCGATGACTTGTTGATCCTCTGTGAAAGATTTAGAAGATATTTCAATATGACTGTACTCTCTCTTCTTATTACTTTTAAAGTTACCTTTCAACACCTTCCGCAGATACGGATCCAGATTGATTGTAAATGGCAGAAATATGCGCAGATCTGCAACCAACAAATCTGATTTATGCAGCTGCAGAAAAGCGTCCAACTTCCGCTCATCGCGATCCAATTCCAGCAGAGGAGCTGCCTCCCTTAAGCAGGCGAGCTTAGGACGTACTCTGGAAATGGTTAAAGGAAATTTTTAGCAGATAAAACAATGACAAAGTTTAATTTTTAATACGTTCTTTGTATATCTGAGTAGCAATTAAGTTGGACGAATCGATATCTGATTTAGTTTTAATCCCTGATATTTAGTTTATAGAGAATTCACAGTAGCTGACTTTACTTACTTCTCGTAGACACTCTGCAGCGAGATGTTCTCGTCGGCATTGGTGTCCATGTATTGGTCGTGGTGCAGCACAATCATGCTGGCCCTTAGAGGCCACTGCTCGGTGAGATTGATCCAAGAACTGAGACGGTACCAGCTAAAATCAATTTGGAATGCTTTCAGCAGACGCACAGTGATGTAGATAACATTCATGAGGCGACGCATGCTACGTGGATTCACATCACTGAAGTAATCATCTGTCAGCACAATGCGCGACAAATCGAGCACGCCCTGTGGATTCTGGCCAAGTCGATGCAGATTGGAGCCAATCGAGCTGGCCACCGATTCGGATAGACGCAGTTTCTTGCCACCACCGGCTCCGCCGCGTTGGGCATTATGTGGAGCACGCAACTTCTCCTGACTGGACATGATTTCCGAGGCATTCGAAAGGCGTCGCGCCGACACCGAATGACCCAGCGTAGGTCCATCATCGAGCTGGTAATCAGTGCCGCTCCGTTTGAACAACAGAGCCGTCATCTGAGCCCGTTGCACCTTGCGGAGTCCAGAGTTCTGCAAATAGACGGGCAGATGCACTAAATTGCGCAGAAAGTCATGACCTCCAATGCCGCCCTCGGTGAACAGCCGGCGACTATTGGCCTCCGCCGCCTTGGCAATCACATGCGGATCCACCGAAATGAGCAGCACAAACGGACGATTCGGTGCCGAAAGCAGAGTCTGTACAGCATTCAGCAATGTCAGTATACGTTCCGTATCACAGGAGTCCAAGGCATCGACGACGCCTACCAAACGACTCTGCTGATTGGTAAAGGCATCCAAGCACTTGACCATATCCGTTAACATAGCCACCTCAGCGCCCAGCAGAGTGAGCGGTGCATTCTCATTGGAACGCACGGCCCGCTTCAGTTGTCGCTTATGCGAGATGAACAGTGAGCCACAAATCTTGGCCAACACATGGAGATGCGTACAGATGAGCGTCACCAGCACCGCAGCAATCACATAGACGGCAACCAGAATTTGCTTCTTCTGCTCGGGATCGTCCTTGACCCACGTGTAGTAGGCAACAATGAGTGCAATGCCCGTCACCAAGGTGGCCAGGCCCAGTTCAAAGAGCAGGACGATGGGCAGACAGCACATGCGACGCCATCGCCAGCCCACATCGACTTTCAGGCACTTGGGACGAAAGGCGCGGTACAAACGCGTGGCCAGCCAGCCATAATGTGTCTCTGCAGAGTAGATAAATTGTGAATAAGTTGAGTGACTTGGCAAATAATATGTGTGTATATCCTTGCAAAAGGTATTATAATTTGTTCACTAAGTATGCAATGCATTCAAGAAAGTATATATATATATTCTTCTCGGAATTCTCACCTATGGCATCCAGCAGGGCAGCCAGCATATGGGCCACAGCACCATCTCCCGTTGGTGAAGCGCTGCTCGCCTCCGCAAAGTGGAAACGCACTGGTTTGGGCTGTGAATCGGCCTGTGGTCCGGGCGGATGACAGAACGTGACCTGCAGTATGAGACGCAGACGTGTCATACGTTTATCCAGACCATGGAGAACAGAGTACGCCCAGAACATGTCCATTTGATAGTTGCAGTATTTGGCGGCTGCCAGCAATAGATACACAAGAATCAGAAAACCAATGGCAGCCCCAGGTCCCCAATAAGGTGAGTAACTGCTCAATGTCACAATGGTGCCGATAAGCAGCGATATATGCAGGCAGACAATGAAGAGGAGGCCACTTGTTTTGGTCGGTGGTTCGGCCCATTGCCGGGCAAAGTTATTCATTTCCTCACGCAGTTTGTTGAGTAGAAAACTCTTGCCACTGCCCCATTTGGCGTACAGACCAACAGTTATGGGCGTGGTCAAGGTAGGTTCGCTGAGCACATCGGCCAGAGCAGACGAGTACAGTTCATAGCCTAGCATGCCCTCCGAATCCTCATTGGTATTGAGACGTCGCGCTCCAAACACCTGGCCGAGTATTGTCTTTTGATGCAGGGAATCAATATTGTAGGGCGTTTCGCCTGCCTTGTTGGCGCGATACAGAAGCTGACTGTGCTTGGGATTACGCAGCAATGCCTCCACAATCGCCTTGGAGCGAGCACGCATCGCAATATGAAGGCAGGTATCGCCACGTTTATCACTTGCCGTCACCTTTGCCTTGCGATCCAGCAGCATGTGCACAATCTCCAGATTACGATTGCGCACGGCGCGCAGAAGCGGCGTATCACCATCCTTGGTGGATGCCTCCAGATCGGGATTTGTGGATAGCAGCAGCTTTACAATTTGCGTATGTCCCTTCTCCACAGCCGTGTAGATCGCAGTCTTTCGATCCTTGCCCTGTATGTCCACATCGGCGTGCTTCTTGAGCAGAGCTTCGACCACAGTCCGGTGTCCACCTTTAATGGCATGTATCATTGGTGTATCACCTCCACGATCCTGTATATTGATATATGCACCGGCCGCAATCATTGAGGCAGCTATATCCTGAAAACCCTCACGACTTGCTATACACAACGCTGTCATGCCATCCTTATCAAGTGCATTCACATTGGGTTTCTTCTCCAGCAGCGAACTGACACAATCTGTGTGTCCGCCAGCGGCAGCCACCAACAGTGGCGTCCATGAGTACATGCCGGCAGTATCCACATTGGAGCCAGCCTTAAGCAGTGTATCCACAATCTCTACATTGCCACGTCGACACGCCCAGACGAGTGCTGTGGTGCCGTATTTGTCACCCACATTCACTTTGGCACCCCTTTGTATCAGCAGCTCTACAACATCCTTGAAGCCACGTCCTGCGGCCCAAAGCAATGCACCCAGATGATAATTGCCATGTGCATTGCCATCCGCTCCTTTGTCCAACAGCAAACGCACCAGATCCGTGTGTCCACGATACGCAGCCCACATCAGAGAAGTCCAGCCGCCCTAATAATAACATAAATTATATAAGTATATACTATGAAAATATCTTCAGATTTATGTAGATTCACTTACCATATCCCGATGTTCAATATCCGCCCCATGATCCAGCAACAATTGCACCACATCAAAGTGACCATTGCGTGTGGCACACAGCAATGCTGTCCAATTGTCCAAATCCTCCGCCTGGACATCTGCACCACGAGCCAAAAACTCACGAACAAATGCAGTTAGACCGCGTCCAGCGACCACCATAAGCACCGTTGTGGCATTCTAAAGAAAAAAGGATCAAAAGTTAGATTATAAAAGAGCACAATCATCTCATCAATAGACTCACCTCATCACGATCATCGATGGTTAGATGACGACTGTCGAGTATCGCGCGAAGACCAGAAATATCATTATTATCGATGTACTGCAACAGGGCGCGATGTCCGAGTGAACCCATGGAATCTCCGTATCGATTAATGTTCTAAACAGAGATAAATATAAGAGGGAGCCATATCAAGTAACAAATTTTGATTGTTTCGATCAATTGAATATAAGTACATCATGCAATGCCAAAGATTTGTTATCTTTAACAAAAATTGCTGGGTTGGGGGATCTTTTAATTGGGTTACATAACGTTTTGCAAACACATTTTAATTAAATATCAATTCACAAAGTCACATGCTAGAAACGCTTTCTTGTTCGATATTAAGAAACAAGTCAAATACTGTTATACAAATGTACTACACTCAGTTGAAAAAGGGAACTTCCTATGGGAGATATTTGATTAATATAAACAATCAATTTAATTGAAGGCAACATATTTTATTTCAATTATTAAAAGAAATAAAAGAACAAATGTGGCGATCTTTTACTAACTACATTATGTTAAACAGCTGTAAGTTTGTCCTTCTGTTAATAACATTCATGTATTTTACACAGATATGTACACGCATTTACTTCCTATCTTATTTTAAACAACATTGACCGAAGGCAGTGCTGTTATTAACATTATGTTTAACAGCTGTATATGTTAACGCTTTACTTTCTAATTTATGTTAAGCAGTTGTAACAATACGTATGTTAGATAGCTCCAACACTTTACAGTGCTTTAAATAACATTGTTGTTAACATGACTGTGACTGTTGTTTGCCATTTTTTTTATTTATTTTCTTAAAAAATACTCATCAATAAGTTGAATTTAGGCTAAAGATAAATATAAATTGCACTTCATTCTCTTATTTCAAGGCTAACTCGATAACGTAAGCTTAAGAAGAGTTATTCTTATAAGATTAAAAATAAAAGTAAATAAACTTATAGTATTTAAATAGTATTAATTAGTTTTTACAGCAAATATAAATGTATTACAATATTTTCAGATTGATTTCATTAATTAGATTCAGCTAAGATTATACAACACTCGAGTCGATTGCAGGCCAGAGAACAAACGTCGGAGAATTGATAAGAAATTTCTCGTGTGCAAGACCACAAAAAAAGTTATTTGTTAAAATATCGGTTCATTGGGATAACAAGGGCTGTCAAATGGCATGGGCCATGTTCATATTTCTTATTCGGCCAGAGACAGCAAGCTGTCAACTTCAGAAATACCATTGATAGTGGCGCCTAATAAATCTCAAGAACAACAAAAAAAAGAAGGAAGGTATGTTTATCTAATATAGAATTTTAGATGGGGTTCTTGTGGCTCTGATTTTGTTTTAAGTACATGCATAGATATGGACATACAGATGTACAGATGTACATATGTACTACCTACGATAACACCAACAAGAGATTACTGTATTTGCCAGTCCGAAATAAGCTACCACTCACGTTTTGCAGTAGCTTAAGTGGCACATACCAATTTAAATATGGTCCAAAAATCAAGTGAAATGAAGCTGTCAAGTGTGACAGTTCTAACAAATGATGTGATGAATCAACAGCAACTTAACGGAATAGATAGAGTATATATATTCGAAGTTCGTAACGATTATAATCCGTAAAGTAACGCTTTAAATTGTAGCACATTTATTTTTTAGTGAGGCGTGAAAATGTTTATAAATAAATAAGCGAAGGTGTGACTAAGATTCGAGATACAAACATAACTAGACTTGTTAAACTCCAATGCTAAAACGCATTTAGCCATAACATCCAAACAACTAACAATTCTTGTAGTATTCCCTTATTTAGAAACACTTGAAATATATATATATTATTTATATTTAAATAAAAATACTTTAGTTTACTAACACTTTTTGGCTTTTTTTTTGTTGGCGATCGCAGATTATTTAAACTTAAACGCGATGCGTTAAGTATTAATTCGTCTAGACTTTTAGATAGTTTCATTTTGTTAACGTGTTGCGAGTTGCAGTTGTTAAATATTTGTAAATTAAATGGTCTAATGTTTTATTTATTTAAGTCAAGATAATAAGAGATACACATGATTTACAAGACACTGCACCATTAATCAAAATCTAAACTAGATACACGTAATTTAAACGGACGGCAACTGCGCGTGCCTTTTAATTAACTGAATTAGTCGTAAAATGCATTTTTAATGGTATTGTTATACATATTTTTATTTTATTAAATTTTTTCTTGTATTTTATTTATGCCCGGGCAGCGAGTATCTTAAAGAACGCTTCTGCGCGACACGACGGATCGCCTTTGAATGCGCGGAACCAATGGAGCTGAGCAGCAGCAGCCATGTGCAAGCTATTGGATGTGCTGGCTGACTGCTTTGGTTTGTCGGTTGGTATCGCATGACGGTGTTGCTTATCAACCAGCCAAATACACCCCGTCTACCCCTTCTCTACCCCTCACTTCACTCCTCAGCGTCGCGACGCGTCTCGACGTCACAACGGTGCGAATTTAAGCGGGCACGCAAAACTTAAAACTCGAAACGGCCACTGATTACTAACAACAACAACAACAACACATGTAAGTAGATGCAAAAAAGATACGTAGATACGTAGATACATAGATACATCCGCGCACTATGAAATGCTGTAATTTTTGTGTTCCGCAGCCACTTAAAACGTGTTTGCCAATTTGGCCAGCAGCTACAATATATTTAGGCGTTAAAGCAACGTTTTTCCTCTGTACTGGCCTGATTGCATTTTCCGTTCGCACGCTCTGGCCAACAACACGCACCGCAATCGACTGACGACGACGACGACTAACTAACTAAACTCAATTGACCACTGACCAATGACCAGTTCAACACTTGACCAATGACCAATGCTGCTGCGTTTTAGCCAACGCACAGTGGTGTAAGACACATTTACATTATTCTATACACATACAAAATTAAAAAATTAATTAAAGTTTCTCTCATTCTCTGACATTGTAAAGGCCAACTGCAGTTTGTAACCTTAACTTAAGTATATTGCATTGGCATTAGTTAATTGTTAATTCTGCCTGCTCCCCGACCATTCGTCCATTAGTTTAATTAAAAACGCGGCAAGTGGTAAACTACGAGTAGATAAACGAAGCCAATAAACTAAACTGAATTTGTGAGCGTATTCTCTTTGGCTGCATTAAAGTGAATTGTGAATTGCACTGAAAACGAATGAAATCTTTTATTTGGGGGTATTCATTTTCATTTACGATTAAGTTCTCAAGAAGATCGTATTTGGGTTAATTGCATTGAAGCGTCCCTTCGTATAATACTGAATAACAAGCAGCAGCAGCAACAAAATAAAAACCAGGTTAAGAGCTTTAAACTTTTTTCTTTTTTTTTTTTGGGTATGCAAATAAGAAAACCACATCAATAAATATTTACACAAATTGATTAAGAGTCAAGAAAATTTTGATCAACAGTTGTTTGGTAAATTCATGGTAATGTATAACGAAGCGATACAAATAATAGAATAAAGTACACATTATTATAGCCTTGTCTAATACGGCTAATACATTATTGTCTGTTCAGGTTTCAATGCTATTATCGACAGTGATGGACAGTTATCGATAACATGCAGGCAGTCCATAAACGATTGCCAATTTGAAGTTGATTTCTGTTGTGTTTCGAGTGCCTAAAATGGGCTATATTAAGTACTTACACATAGTAGTCTAGTAGTAAGTAAGTAGCCTACACAGTTAACTTTATCTATTGCGTGACACACTTAATTTTAAGTGTAGTCATTCATTTTCTTAAAAATAATTCCTCCCTCTTAATGGAAACATAGTATATGCTAGCTTAAGCTTTAGAACTAACTAATCAATGATCTATTATTATTATTGGCAAACACAATATTTATAAATAGAATGCAAGAATAACATATAAACAGACAGGAAAGCACATTGAACTTGTTGGATCACACAGAACAGCAGAAGAAGTTGAAGAAGTGGTAGAAGTTGAAGTACAAGAAGAGAGCAGGGCACATATGTATGTTTATTTTTAGATAGTTGAGGACAGGTTATAGGCTTGGGTTCGAGTGCGCAGCCAGGACCAGCAATCAGGGTTAGAAGCAAACAACAAAAACAGCCGCAAAGAACAACGAACAAAGCACGCAATTAGCAATAAAGTTTTTTTTAAATCAAGGCTGCAAACCGGTTCTAAGCCGAACCTCATAGAACCAATACGGATCGGGTATTTGAATCGAATAGTTCAAATTATTTAGCCGCGTACTTGAGCACGCAGCGAATACCTTTTATAACTTTGATCAAACAATAATTAACTAATAAATCATAATTATCATATTATTTTATTTATCTATTTTAAAGTCTTCAACAAGCAATCATTCGATTGAAGCAAGCTTCGATTCTCTGCTTTCGCTCTAGGGTTCGAACCCTTTAGTAGGTTTGCAGCCTTGTTTAAATTTCAAGTAAAGAACAAACAGTCAAGGATTAAAAAGAGATAGCGTAGTAATACATGTACGTGGATGTGGGAGAAACGACGTAACGCCAAATTAAAGTGACTGAAACGTCGCGTTGTGTTGGGCGTGGCACCAAGTTCTGGATGATAACTTCCGCTCCCGCTGCCATTGACACTGCAGGCATCTCCATTCAACTCCTGGCCATAGCTATCGGGTGTGAGGGAACGCGTCGGCGTTGCCGATGGCGACAATGCACCAGAAGCAGCACCAGCACCAGCAGCAGCAGCAGCTGCAGCAGAGGGCGTGTAACTTGTTGCATCCACCGTTGACGTTGCGTCTGATGACTCAATGTTGAGTACAAAACGCGGCAGTGAGCCATGTGGTGATATCTCAGTGGGTTTGGAATTGTGTTGCTGACACAACACACGCTCCTCGCACTCCAGCAACGGTCGTTGCAGCGCCTGCAGATCGTGTATTCCCGTATCGTGTAAACCTCGCACCAAAGCGCCGATCGTATGCTGTTTGCACGTTTTCTTGGAGTCTGTTGAACTGCTTGCAATAGCAGCAGCAGCAGCAGCAGCAGCAGCATTTGTTGTTGTTGTTGTCGTGTGTGTCTGTGGGTCAGACGTTGATGTCTTTGTTGTTGCTGCTGCTGTTTTCTTAAGCTTGGACACTTTATCATCCGCCTGCATGGTTTCTGTTTTCGTTTCTTTGTGTTGTTACCTTCTGACACCTCAACTTTATTGCGAGTCGACACACAGAATAATGAGGTGCCTACGGCAATGGAGAGAGCTGTGGTTACCGCTTGGGCTAACTGATTAGTAAGTATGTCTTACTCTTCACATGCCTTTCGATGTGGTTTGGTTCTTAAGTTAAGTTACTGCAAAAAGTAGCTTTTATTTAACAAAAAAACTCTTCAACATGTATAATTGTCTTGATTGAAGGCATATCAACAATGGTTGATTCAACGCAAGTGAAATGACATTCATAAGAGCTTGAAATCTCTCTTCTTTACAAATGTATAAAACTATTAAATGAAATGTCCGTATGCACATCTATACTGAACTTTATATACATAAAGATGCATACCCAGAACAATTACATACATAGAACATCAACAAATTGATAGATTGTTTCGTTGCCATTGTTGCAGGCACGTATAGTGGGGGAAGAGAGTGGTAAAGAGTTTAATAAAAACAAGTGAGAACGTTATAGTCGAGTGCCTGACTATGAGATACCCGTTAAAGAATTTAATTATATATTACTTGTATTTATAAAATTTAAAATTCAACATAGAGAAGTCTTTGTGTCAAGTCTTATTGCCTTTAACTCTTCGTCGCTGAGATCTTTTTATACCCCGTCCGTCCGTCTGCCTGTCTGTCTGTCCGTCTGTCTATATAAACGAAAGAATCTCAGAGAAGGTAAGAGATAGAAACTTGTTGTTTCTACAGACAGACAGACGAACATAATAAAATCAACTTACTGTATAGAATCTGCCATGTTTCCCTGTTAAAACGTATTCAATATACCATTTTACTTAACAATAAACGGATATAATAAGAAAATGATTTCAAGTGAACGAATTTAATTAATTACTTTTATATAAACTAATCCCCAGGGTTGGGCAATTGAACAATTGTTTATTCAACCGAATTCCTTGACAACAACTCTGTCTTAAGAGTTTTCCAGTTAGTTTCTGATCTTATCGATCCCCAGGGTTGGGCAATTCAACAATTGTTTCCTCAACAAAGTTCCTTGACAACAACTCTGTCTATAGGTCAGCATGAAACAGTTCTCTAGTTAGTTTCTGATCTTATCAATCCCTAGGGTTGGGCAATTGAACAGAGACAGAGTTCCTTGACAACAACTCTGTCTTTAGGTCAGGTGTGAAACACTTTTTTCCAGTTAGTATCTGATCTTATCTAGTTTATAGTTAAACAATAGTGTTTACACTTTGTTTATATCTTTAGTATACCAAATGCAATTATAACTTTGTTATTTAAAACTTATCACTGTAAACGTAGATTACAACTATAAACTAACTATAAACACACATAATAAAGACATAAGTTATATACATAAAATAATGGAATAATACTAGTATTATGATTGTTACACACACCTCAGATTCACCCGGATGCGTTTTTAAGCGGGCCTTAAACATTTTGGTCAAACTCGCGCCGTTAAGTTCCGTTTTGAAGATATTTTAAAGCTTAGATTATTGAAAAAAAAGTATAGAAATCTTTGAGTCGTCCGCTTTCGAGTGGCGTTCCAAGTGAACTGTGTTATTTGCCCTGCATGCAACATCCATATATGGACAGCAACGACGATACGCAGTTTGTCTTTGACTTTTAATTAATTGAACAAACAAGCGTCTCAACGAGATCCCGATAAGCACTCAGATAACCAGCGGATATTAAATAGAGAATACTTAGATACTATACGCGGTACTTCCTATTTGCTAATTTACACAAGTTTCGCATCGAAATCTGTTTTCTTTCATCGTTTCGTTTGTTTTATTTTTTTGGGTAATTATTTTCACACTTTTGCCAAAGTTTCGACGCGTGGCAACAACAAGCAACTGAGTTTGCCACAAAGACGCGTTCCAGGCTGCGAACCAAATAAAACTGAATCAAAGTCTTTGACTTTGAATGAAGCCGTGGCGAGCAGCCGTGGAGGGCGATTGCTTAGAATGCCGCCTTCAATTATGACAGTCCATAATAAAGTTTATTATTGCCGACAGTGAGTGTCAATAGTAATTTACGGCTCGCTGGAGCTCGCTCAATGCGTTGAAGTTGAGATACATACGTAACTAGGTATATTTTTAGAAGATGCTAGACATACTATATAATATATATAATAGTATATATAGTCTATAATAGTATATTGTTCACAATGCACTGCAAATGAATAGTATCTAAGTAGTAGTGTAGTAGTAGTAGTAATGATTTTCCAGCGATGTTCACCTCTAGAAACAGAATCAGAATTCACAAGGATAAACACCGATGGGACTTTTGTTTGACAACCGATTGGAATAATGTAAAAGAGTGTCAGTAAAAGAGTGGTCATCTGATCATTTGTCTAAGCTAAATTATTTTCTTTATTAATTTATTAATGTTTGTCTTCTGCATTTCTATACATACATACATTTAGTATAACAACCCCATCACAGAGATGACCAAGGTGAAAAGTATAAATGCAATTGCCTACTTTTAGGCTGCATTTAAAAACAAACTGAAACAGAGTTGCCAATCTTTAACACATACATAAGTACAATTAACTTGGCTTTAACTTTATAAATAGTAATCTTTTATTTAACAATAACAAATAACAGAACAATTGAGTAATGATTGTATGATATTGTTCATTAACAATTGAACAGATGCAAATAACCAACACAGACATCAGTAAATATTAGTCAGAGATTCCGGCGCTATCGATTTACAGTTTGTAGAATTCTAATCAGCATATTATACTCTATACACATACATAGATACATATGTATATACTAACCACAAACAGATGTACATATAAACATATGTTTGACTTGCCTGTCTGGCTGTCTACACAAGCGTACCCAAAATATCTATAGTTCCCCCGCTTATCAGATAAACCAAAAGCTAACATCAAAAAAAAAAAAACATATGGTGAACGCTTTGGCAGTCGTCATACCCATGAACTTCAGACTATTTAGTTTTAATTTTAAAATTATTTGTTAATTTTATGTTTAAATGTTTATAAACACCCACCGGAATGGAAGTTCCGCTTCGGCCAAAGGAGCTGCGAAAGAAACCGAATGGAAATATACTTCCATAGCCACCGGAATCGTTACGCTCGTGGCCGGAGCTCGTGGTCGCGGTCGAGTGTGCGGACAGGGGAGGATTCAGTGGCGACATCTCCGACTGGGAGCGCCCCAATTGATCTAACTTTGGGGTGCGACCCATTTTGCATACGAGTCTCTGTACTATATAAGTGTACACTTAAACGAACATTTAATATGCAACAAATACTAGTCAAAACACACACAATAAGGAACTGTGATTTACACCGCAATTATTTGCATGTTGTTTGGCAAATCGTTAATCAAATATTTAACACTGATAACCTTTTCATTTTTTTATAATATTGTAATTAAATTTTATGGTTGCCATAGATTTTACGGAATTACTATATATGTATATATTAAAGTTTAATTTCGATTCTGTCGCGCTTTAAATTGTCGAGGCTCACGCGACGCGCACTGCTGGAAAACTAAACGCAGGGCATGCTCCGTACAGGCAGTGACGGCACAATATGCAGCTCAGACCATGTGCCTAGCACTCACTTTTAATACCCTGTACAGGCAAATGTTCGCAAGATGGGTATCATCAACATGTGCAGGTGGTAGTAGATAAATATATGATTAGTTTATTTAATTTCTACTATAAGAACACACATATATCAGGGACATTATTTATAGATGTCCAATTCTAACAATGAATGTTAAAAAACCTCTAGAGTCTAAATATTTCCTTATTTAATGTATAATATATATAATTTATCGATTATTTATTTAGTTTACAAATATATACAAATTTTAATTGCATCGTCTGCTCCTTTTATATGAATAATAAGTTAGTTTTAACTAAACTCCACTTAGTGTGGGGTATCTGCTAGTCTGTCACCCTTAACTAAATTATTCCTACTTGTTGTTCTGATAAAAACACAACAATTTAGCGCAACATTAACGGCGCTTATATACAAACTATATGCAGACCACACACACACACACACACTCTCACACACACACACATACTCATGACTAGCGCCAAAAATGAATAATGACAACGGCTACTTAATACATTTCTATTTAGTTATCGTAATTCGCGTTGTCAGTCGCGGCATTCAACGGGAGCAACGTTAAAATTACTCATTGCAGCTCTCTGTCTATCACTCTCTCTCTCTCCTTTCTGCTTACACTCTTTGCACCCGTTTTATTTAAGTTGAGAGGGATCTCGTTGACTGATAAGCTTGCCGGGTAGCTGTCGGTCTGTCAGACATCCCATAGTAGTACAATATAAATGTAGAACAGCGGACTTATGTTTACTTTAAGCACTTTACGTGTGTACTGGTATGTAGATATGTAAAGCAAAGTTAAATATATATTAAATACAACAAATTAACACCACAAATCTCTTTTAGAATTTGTATAGTAAGTTAGTAAACAATTCAAGCTCAACAACCCCAAAGAAAACTAGCTTTCGCTTATGTACCACAAAGTGTAGCATAATTTTGGGCGAATGTAGAAAATCAAACAATATAAAATACAACTTGTTAATACATACATATAAAACAATGCAACAACATGCATATATGCATGTATGTTTGTATCTGCCGCGCATTTATACACAACTTGCCAAACAATTTGAGAAATGAAAACAATTCGTTGATTATCTGCGATGGATCTATCAACAATACCCAAAGCGTTGAGTAGCCATGATCTATTATTAAAATTTGGCATTATAAAAGTGTCTTTATTGTAAGCAATAAATTTATGAAACTACTTGGTACGTGACACAAAGTATCGAGTACTCCATGTATGTATGTATGAGTAAGTTTGACAGTTGACTCATCTTATAAGTAATTGGATAGCTGAGATGGCATATCGTAAAAACTCACTTGTGCTAGAGATGTGCCACATGCCTCCATAAAATGCGATATGGAATATACTGGTAAATTCTCAACCATTTTCTATTTTTTGCCAGTGATATATTACTTTAGAAACTTTTCTGACACTCCTGCTGACAATCGCACATCAAATTAATCTCTGGCACTTTCAGACTTTCGAACGTAACTGAGAAACATTTCAGACAAATTGTTATCTATCGCCAATGTGATTTATTCGTTTCAATTTCAACATTTTTGATCAGATAAATTAACATTAATTTGTGGTTTATTGATCATAACAATAAGATACGAAATCAAATTAATATAATCGACTGCAAGCTACCCTATAGTTAGTTTAAAAATAATATATTAATATATAGTTAGTCAAGTACTTGTCTGGTTTACTATTTTTCAAAATAAATAAATAAAGCATAAGCAAATACGTATAATAGTTAAAACAATTACTTGAGTAACTGTATCTTTACTTAATTGTTAACTGTTTATAAATTAAAACAAAGACTTCTCATTGAATTCATTGGTATATGATCTCATAAGTAGAACAAGTCCAGAGTCTGTCTAAAATTGTATAATCTAACAATTTCATTGTAGTTAGAATTGATTTATTAAGGTAACAATGCAAATTAGCACTTGAAGGTTAACAACAACTTCTTAATCTTCTTTTTTGATGATCATCGAGTTGATAAAAGCTCTCTCTCTCCCGCTCTCTCTCTCTCTGTTTATCTTTGGCTTAGAAGCTTTAGATAACGATATATGTACTACTAAGCAATATTTTTACAGTCAAGAAAATAATTTAACACTGAAAATAAATTAAATATAAGTGCAATATTGACAAGGGCATTAATCACAAAATATGGCAAACTCTTGCATTGCATTGACAAAACGAAGCGCCGTCAGATTCCATTCCCACTATAACAAAACGAATATTAAGAACACATCGAGTCAAGTTACTTTCTTATCACTCATTTTCGACGATAAGCGCCATGGCAAGCGTTGGTAAATAAAACTGACACAGTAACAATGGAGATAAAGTGTACTTTATTGTCGAGCACACTGGCATTATGACATTATTCAATTCAATTATGACGGATTACAAAGAAACCATACTGTGAATTATACAAAACACCGCAATCATCGGAACTCATCAATATCTTTTGTTTATTAAAAACTATTTAACGTTGGCGCTTTAATAAAGTATTGCAGGAAGTATTAAAGAGGAAACCAATACTACATTATTATGAAGACTAAAGACGTAATTGATTATTTACATACATGGATATACAATTATTTTATAAATAGTTTGTCACTGAGATTTACTGCACTAACTTGGCGAAACTAAAGTTCAACTGTTAGTTTGTCAACATGTTGTGGAGTTTTGTTAAGATATCTACAGACAAGCAAATTGTATTCTCACACAAAACGACAATATTGTTTATTGAAATTAACACTCCTGCGCCCCGTTAAGTTAATGCAAAATGATGACGACGCAAAAAATCTATTTCAATTATGGATGATATACTAGGCAAACGTGCCTGTGCAATTTATATTACCAACTACTAATTCAATGGATTCGTGTCTTTCTAAGCATTAAGTCAACCCACAAAAGCAAATACACAATAATAATAATAATAAACTTTAAATACACATAATTCGATAGTTTGGTCGATTTACTGCGAAAATAAAAGTTGAATTAAACAAAGAATCGCCTGCTTGGCAGTTTTAAGTTGTATATTTGTTGCACACACATACATATGTATGTACATATTTGTGAATAACACTCACCGGTTGAATCAATCAATTGTTGCCGCAGGGACGATAGATAAACCGATATACAACCTTGCCGCGCAAAACAATAACACTGTGGCAGGATCAAAACACATTGACAACAAATGACAGCTGTGCACAGCTGAGCGCTGCTCTGTGTGTATGTGTATGTGTGTGTGTGTGTAGGTAGACACGCACGTGTGTCGCTGAACGCTTGTTTGTATGTGTGACAATGAAACGTCGATACAACTGATTATTTTAGTTCTCACGTTGCCTTTTACACTAAGCTCTCTTAACAGTAGCTTTTTAATTGCTTTACTATTTGTTTAAGATATACTATATATACTATATAGGTTTGGTTGTAAAATTTGTTTTATTGTAAGTAAAATCAACTGTCACGAACACGAATAAAAATATACGGGTACATACATAGTATGCATGTACATATTCACGTACATATAACCGAGCACCAAGCATCCGCAGCACACTGCGCGAAAAACGATTCTTTCACTTGACAATTCGATGTTAACTAGCACATTTTTTGACAGTTTACATAATTAGCAAATAGTATATTTCATACAATTATGACACAATGTCTTCACACTCTAAAATGAATTGTACTATTATTAAATTAAATTACATATATGTATATTGGCGACCGAGCGACAGTTCTACGTTCGCAGCGGTTTGCTACCCAACAAACAATGGGAGAAGCATTTTAGAATTTCCCATACAATTGGGTAGCCAATGTATTGTTTGCTTGGCAAACGCTAATGCGAAACAAACGTTGCCAGATGGGCAATTGATAAACGTACATAAAATAACCAAAAACAATAAAGGGCTGCAAAATTACCGATGGTGGCGGCTTTTAGAGATTTTCGATATAAAGTTGCCATATTTTGTGTACAAAAACAGATTGAATTATCGATACTAAAACACAACGGGCGCATAGTTTAAATTAAATTAAAACTGCTTAATTTTGCAATAACATTCGACTTAACTAAGGTAATCATTTTAATGAATTTTTGGAGCTCATCGTCCCTCGGTGTTGGAGAATTTCACATAGTTCTAATTCAAATTCCAATTTAATGAAAAGCCAAAAAAGTTTATTTACTTTCGTGTATCCATTGCAACTATTTCTGGGAACCAAGGTTGTATATCATTTCAAAATGTTGCACCACCTTGTCTGTTTAAAGGCTTTTAGTTTTGAAATACCAAAGGACTAGGCGGCAATCATGGAATTGGGGGATACGCTTCAAATCTTATTAAACGGCGATATTACATTTAAACCAGATTGTCGATAGCAGTTACTCCTTTAGCAAGCTATGCAGACACTAGTTCGGCTATTTGTGCAGCTACAATTGGAATTAGTTCTACAACCCTTCAATTATGACCACAGATTTGTTGACACAGTTGGCAAGCTGAGCCAAGATCTACAACCAGACATCCAACTATGAATGTGCAGCTCTGTTTACTAATAAAAAGCTGCTGCACAGATGCATTCAAACATAACGTCGTGTTTTTAGTTTTTCTTTAGCATTATTCACATGTCCCACTTTTCTACAAGAACATTCACTGTATCATAAACAAACTTTGCGTGCTTTTGTTAAATTGTTTTTTTCATTTATTCTAAGGCGCGATTTTCACTCAAAACAAGAACGAATGCGGCCAGGAATTTACAATTTAACGGGCTTGGGCTTGCCTTGCTGGGAAGCAACGCGCTCGTTGTAACGCTTGACTGCCTCCTCGCGTGAAAGATTTCCCTTACGCGCACATCGCTGGTTGATCAAGAACTTGACATCCATCTGCATATAGAGATACACAATGTTAGATATTTGTAATTTTTATTCATTTTGCGAATATACTTACGCCCAGAGTGGACTCGTGGCGCTTACGCATTGGGCGCTTGATGCCATTGCGATGGGCCTTACGGTTCTGATTGTGATTTGTGTGATTCTTTGACTTGGCCATAGCGAATTATCAACTATTGTATGAAGAAGTTGTCGGCAGGCAATCAGTCGGCAGCACAATATGGAAACAGAAAATATTGATTATAGTACACATTTTAAAGAATTCTTTATGCATTAATAATTGCAACAGCTGACGATTGCTTAATATAAACAATATTTTTGCAGATTTTAAACAATTATTTTCTTCATTTGCGACCTACGTTTTTGACAGTTCAGCGGAAAAGAAGAGGAAGAAGCAGCGGCACTATCGATACCTAACCTTCACATTCGAGCCTTTATCGATATGTTGACAAACACAGCTGTTACACACTTTAAATAGATATGGCAACTCCGGCCAGGCTTCACTGTGAATAGTAAAACCAGCGCAATACAACGCAATTGCCCTGTTGATTGAAATATTTGAAATATTCACATTAAATAAGAAAAGCTTATATTATAGAGTGTGTAACTCCAACATAGCTAAAAACACCCTCATTGTGTTTGTGATAGGTAAGTTAATTGCATTAAACATTGACTTATCTGCAATATGTACACATGACATACATGCATACATAAATACGTACTATGTGTGCATGTGACTGTCAAAGTATTTGTGTGCGGGCGGGTGAGAGGAACTTATGAGTCATCAGCTAAAAACAAGTTATCACGACAACGTCAACCCATTTTGCCTGTGCTCTCTTCATTTATTTTTTTTGTAATCAGTCTGACGTCATATTCAGAGGAAAAATGAAAACAATCGTTTCCGCTGCTACCGCTGCTGCTTTATCAGGCAACACGAACAGTAACAGTGCTAATGCCGCAGCGATAGTACCTAAAACGGAACCCGAAGCAATTGGCACCGAAGAATCAATGGAATTTCAAACACCCAACAACAATAACAGTTCAACACCCAACGTTAACAAACGTCCAGCGTTCTTGGACCTCAATAAGTCGGCGAAGAACAAGCGGGTCATGGCGCCTTTACTTATTGATTCACCTGACTTGCAAGGAAAAACTCTCAATACACCTGATTTGGAGAAAATCTTGCTGTCCAGCAATCTGTTGCAAACCCCGCAGCCGGGTACAGTCTTCCCAACTAAAGTGGGTCCAATCACATCGGAACAGGAAGCGTTTGGCAAGGGCTTTGAGGAGGCACTGCAGAATCTTCACACCAGCAAGAATACTCAATCGTTTCTGGGCAATCCCAACACAGCGGCTGCCAGCAATCCAATACAAGCCGCCAACGCGATGACAGCCGTTAATAATGGTATCAGTGGAGGTACAATTATATACAACCACTCGGGTAAGTTCCTTTTTGTAAGCTCTAATCGTCTTTATCTAAATACACTTATTTATCTTCTCTATAGATCCTTTTCCTGTTATCAAGGATGAGCCACAAAATTCAGCAGCTTCGCCAAATGTCAAACCTATCGACATGTTTGACCAGGAGAAGATCAAATTGGAGCGCAAGCGGCAAAGGAATCGTGTTGCTGCCTCAAAATGCCGAAAGCGCAAGCTGGAGCGCATTTCAAAGTTGGAGGATCGTGTGAAAATGCTGAAGGGCGAGAACACAGACTTGGGTGGAATTGTGAAAAGTCTGAAAGATCATGTGGCACAGCTGAAGCAACAGGTTATCGAACACATGGAAGCCGGTTGCACTGTCCAGACTATTTCCAACTCGTCTTTGCTTACGGGCAAATAACATAGGGTTATAAATGAGGAGACCGTACAGCAGTATATGTCGAGCTTACTACCAGACGACAATGATACGGAAGCAGAGACAGAAGACCAACAAGAGCAGGAAATTGAGGACACTATCGAAACGGCCGTAGATGAGGAAAGTGGTGAAGTGCTTCTAACAGCCGTGGCCTTGGAGCAGGAAATCTCGCTAGAACTATTGCTGAATGCATCATCTACCACTTTCGATTTGGATAGTCTACCAAGCAATCATGTTGTGATTGACGCAATAGACCAATTGACGGACTGCAGTGAGTCCACAAGCTGAATAACAAAAACCATTTAGCTTGGAGTGCCTTCAAACAATGGAAAACACATTGATTTCTGCTTAAGCTTTGATTATACTAATGTGCAATGCCTTATTTGCTTACCTTCTTTGAATTGCTTTTGAAAAGTGATTTTTATTTAGCTCTAGATTGTAGAATGTACATAAATGCATATAGTACTTATATGTGTTAGTTTAAGATCAAGTATTACTTTACGTGTGTTGATTATAAGAAAATATATATATATATATCGTAAAAATCTATAGCACTTTACTGGGAAGAAGCTTAACTTCCATTTTAGAGAGAGGAAACGCATTGGCAATAAGTAATTTCTATTGGAAAAGTGAACTTATTAATGTGTTTCTTATAATTTCAAGTAAAAATCCTAATTGACACATAATTACGAATATATATCTTATTCAGTAAATTATAACATCTATGCTAAATTATACTCTATCGCTATATCTAATTATTGTCTTAATTTTCTTAAAATTAACACTAACACTAATTATTATTTAAGTGTCTTCGCACAAATATTATTGTCACCAAAAATGCTATTTTTGTGTAATTTTGTAAAGCACGACGAAACACGTATGCAGTTTTAAGGCACGATAACTTCCCATCCCTAACTGTGACGCACACTAGGGCCATGTGTATTTGCCCGCAATCAAAAGTTTAAGTGAAAGTTAAAAATAAAACCGACAGAGTGACAAAAGGGAACAAAGTGCACTCATAAGTACAAATAAAATGTATGTAAATATATTTTAAAAAAAACAACTGATAAAGTGTACTTTTCTCAAAGTTGTAAAAGATCAAACCAATTGAAATAACAAAAACATAAAGATAACGAAATAAAAGAATTTATTACAAAATGAGCCAACAAAGAAATAAATACTACAATGGAAGTGCAAAGGTAAGAAATGTCAATGGTTCGCGTGCTTCCGAATTACTTTTTTAAAGGAAGTAACCCAACCCATAATCTTTTAGCTTAAAACAAAAAAATAATAAACTCACTAAGATATTAAAGTTATTTTGGCAGTGGCAAACCGTCAATTAAGAGGCTCTTTTCGTCACTTAACTGATGTGGACCCTCTCCGATTTTTGTATGTATTATATATTTGAGCATATTCTTGGGGTAAATGTGACCCACAGTTCCATTCGTATCGACTTCCTTCATCTCCACGGGAGGCACAGGAATGCCTTTTAAATACTCGACACTCTGCTGGGAATCATTGGGGAATGCCAACTGAATGGCGGCCAATAGACGTGGCACATCTTCGGCAAGCACATAAAGACATGCATTTGGACCCGCATCAAATGTATACGCCGCCTGCAAGGATCCCACGGATTCATTGTAATCATGTACGAAGTTAACAATTGCATGCGACACATCGTTCATATAGACACAGGGCGGATAAGTGTCCAGGGCAATGGCATGCAGTTGATTTGATTCCTTCATGGTAATTTCTGCGAATGTCGCAAAGTCTCGTGACTGAATAGCCTTTTTCAACTCCTTGATGCGCTGTGGAACAACCTCTTGGGCCCGATGCTGAATTAACGATGAGGTCTCCACGGCCCGTTGCATTCCCTTCGTGGAGGCAGTTTTCTTGCGTGCATCGTTGACGACTAGTATCAGCATATGCATATTGGGCCAATGTCCAGCGGTCACCAGTTGCTCAGCGATTGAATCGCTGCCATCATCGGAAGTACCACGGTGCCATTGCACAAATCCGCCGTACAAGCTGCGACATGCCGAGCCGCTGCCTTGTCGTGCAATTGTGGTAAGTTCCTCATTCATGGGGATCTCGTAGAGACGCGCTAGCGTATAGACTAGACAAGCGTAGCCGGCGGCACTTGACGCCAGCCCAGCAGCAGTGGGAAAATTGTTGTACGAGGCAATGTGCAATTTCCAGGAGAGCGGAAACTTCTGGGCGCCATTTGCCAGCGCCAGACGTTGAACACCGTCCAGACAACGCATCAGACGTGCATTTTCCTCAAATGCCACCACATCGCCATTGAGCCACATACAATTTTCTTTAAAGCTCTCCGAAGCTGTTACCGTTGTCTTTGCCGACATTTCATTGGCGTCCAGTGTCATACTGATGGAATCGTTGATTGGCAATATCAGCTCCTCATTTCGTTTGCCCCAGTATTTTACAAGGGCCATATTAACAGGCGCGACGCACGTTGCCGAAAACATTTTTCTTTGGCAGTAATATAAACAATGAAGACATCAAGTTTTAAATACACTTTCCCCAGCTTTCACCATCAGTCATGGTGGCCGGCCGATAGACGCCCGATAATCAATTGAAATGCATATCTGTACAGTATCGTTTTTTCGTTTCGTTGGTATTTTATTAATGACAAGGTACCAATTTTGGTACATTAGATTTCTTAAAAACTCAACCGATTTAAAACTCTCATAATTTTTTTTTAAATCTGACCTATTTATGTTAACAATGCATTTGTAATCATTGGATCAGCATCTGCATTTCTTATGATTTGGTAAGCTTATCATCTTTCCCTTCCGGATTCCTTCATATAAAAATATACAAGTATTTAAAAAAAAGCAATGAATATAAAATGTAGCAGTTCAGGTACAATCTGTAGAATTTGGTACATTTGCGTGTTATAAATATTCAAAATTGGTGTTAAAAATATCGATAACAACTTGTCGATAACATTGCAAATATCATTCCACTATTACCAAAAAAAGAAAAAAGTGTAGCATTTTCTTTGCTGAAGAAAAACATAAACAAATCTATTTAAGCGATTCAACACAATGCCATTAACTGCTGAAAGTGCAGCACAACAAATTCAGGTTTGTGCCATTTGATTAATTGATTGACTTAAGCTATAATGTATATAAATATTTATGATACTAGGATCGCCTGAAAGATATACAGCAACACATACACAAAGTGGACAGCGAACGGCGACGTGCAGAAACTTCAATTGCCAGTCTTGTGCGAGCGCAGCAAAGTCAGACGTCAAATCCGAAATTGAAGACGCTTCTTCAGTCCAAAATATTGGAGGCGACACAGGAAGAGGCAACAATTAGAGCGGCGTTGGCTAAAATACACGAAATACGTAATATACGAAATGAACGTCGCATACAGGTGATATTGCCATTCTGGTAGTTCTCTTTTTAAATGATTTACATACTAACAATGATACACAACAGGCTCGAAATGCCGGCAACAAGGAGGCAATACGTCGTGGAGCACTAATGAAGATGGTGCAGTTGTCGGCACAAACGCTGCCTCTGTTCGTTGGAAAGCCAGGAGATCGCGCTCCAGCTCTGTGTGGAGCTATACCAGCCGAGAGCAGCTATGTTGCCAAGGTGGGCGATAATGTAGCAGCCTTGGCAAAGGGCATTGATGAAGAGGAGAATTGGATTTTGGCCGAGGTAGTTCAATTTCTGCATCGGCAGAACAAATACGACGTCATTGACATTGATGAGGAGCAAAAGGATCGACATGTGCTCAGTAAACGTAAGGTTATTCCTCTGCCACTGATGCGTGCTAATCCCGAGACCGATGGACATGCTCTCTTTCCCAAGGATACAGTTGGTAGATATAAATTGCACTCGGCATGTAAAGAAGTTTACTAATTCCTCCACTTACTGTTTAGTGATGGCTTTGTATCCACAAACGACTTGCTTCTATAAAGCCATAGTCCATCGTCTGCCACAAACCGCCACAGAGGAGTATGATGTGCTCTTCGAGGACTCGTCGTACTTGAATGGTTATGCGGAACCTCTGCCCGTTGCCCAGCGGTATGTGATTGCCTATCGACCCACAAAGAAGGGAGCGAGCAGTGGCAGTGGAAATCTGTCATCGGCATAAGAATACATACATAAAATACCAATAACAGCTGTTGTAAGATCTATATATATAATTATATACATATTCATAAACTTAATTTCTATTTGAAATAATAACTAAATCATTCCTCAACGTCATCGTCATCCTCATCATCATTATCATCGTCCTCTTCCATAGGAGTTTCTGCTGTATCTTCCTCAACATCATCCTCGACATAGAGTTGGAAGCCATCCGCTTTGGTCCACGAACACTTCATTGTCAGACGAAACTTTGCCATTGGTTTTCCCAGCAATTTAAGAATACGCGCCTGTTCAGGTGTTAGCACTTTTCCCTCCTCGCACACAGTATAATCACTGTATATGGTTACAACGCCCTTTTCCAGCTTGGTGGGCAGGCCCAACGAACGTAAATGAGGCTCCATGGAGTGTGCGAATTCCTCGAGGGGACCGGCTGGCAAAGTAACAGTTTCCGTGGCTGTGAAACCACTGCGGGCATATTCAACGGCCCAATAGTTCTCAGCCCATTGCAGAACTTCTTCCTTGGACTTTTCTGTGAATAGCAGACCAACTTGTCCGCTAAGGCGTTTAGACAACTGCAGAAATTGTGTGAAATAGAACATATTTTAAATGAATATTCGAGATGCCCTTCTATGTTTATACATACCTTGTGTATGCCTGTCTCCACTTCCTCAGCCTTTGTGCGTCCCAATCCGATTTGCATTATGCGATTTTTGCCGAAAATGAAACGAGAATTGCGCTTCCATTCCTGTCGTAGGTCTTTAAGCAAATTGTTGCGCATATTCTGTACCTGAAACACGAATATGTTGGGATACTTTCCAACACAAAAGCGTATGTCGTCGATGATTCGCTGTTTCCATGCGAGGCCCTTGCGGTCCGTCTTGGTGAGGGAAACTGTGATAAGGGAACACAAGTTACATACGCATTCAATTTACACAGATCTGTCTTTCCGTTGCCTACCTTTCTTATCACGTTTGGAGCGCGGCATTTTTACAGTTTATTTATATTCCTTAATTGAAGGTAGCAGAAATTTAAACACGCAAGTAAACACGTGCAACCGCTACGTAGGGATGCAAAACTATCGATGGCGCTATCGACATTAGCGGTTTATCGAGTCGTTCAGCATTAGTTCAATTGAACTACTCACCAAGGTGAACTTTTTTAAGCCCTATTTTAAAATATATCATTGACGGTGTGACAGAAACCAACTAAAATAGCACACAAACTAAACAACTAACGATAGAGGGACTGCACAAAACAACTGAATTATATAAAAAATGAACTGTATGGTCGATGTTTATTCATCAAAAATTGAGCAACTGAACTGAATTCTTCAATAGAACTACGATGAGCAACTCTAATGGCAACCAGTGTGGCCAGATCGTGAAGTGACTGCCGCGTTTTCTGTTGAAGTCGAAATAAACTACTAATGCTAAAGCCAAACCATAGGTGGCATATTTATGTTTTGCAATCAAACAACAGGGGCGCCACAAATTCGACAAATGTGGCAGCCTTTCCAGAAATAGTTACATTTCGTGATATGTCCGCACACAGAAGAATAACAATTATATTTAAGTTAATTAATATAAATGAAGCCCCCGGGAGTTGATGAACTTCCAACATTCATAAAAATGATACCCTTTATTTAGTCTAATTTCAAAGTACAATTGTGTAATTATTTATAATCTTACTGCAGCATAAAACAATTGTTTAATTTAATTACGCGCCCAATGTATAATAATAACATCGATATTTCTTATATCGATTATCTTGGACTGCCAACGCGGCTGAAAATGAACACGCGGCCGCTTAAGCACGAAAGGCTGTCAACTCTAAGTAAAGGCAAGCGTTTTATTGTTTATTCAACTTGGTCCCACTGCAACAATAGCCGACTAAAGGTGTGTGTTTACGTAGTAATTTTACATATCTTAGGTTACAAAAAATAATTTAATTAACGCAGTGTGTCAACAAGGATGTGTATTGTCTTTAACATATTCAATTAGTAAGGCGCAGTGAGTAATATTATTGTGCACTGCTCCGTCATATTTCGATTACTCAATTGTGTTACTTGGAGCGCCATGTTGTCGGCAAACCTAAGACCGCATTTTTTCACATTGTATCTGCAGCGCAAAGTGAATTAATTTGCAAGCGTGCATATTGCAACATTCATAAATGTGTCTACGTGTGATATGCAAGTTGTGTAACTTTATAGCAATAGTAATATGTAAGCGCTCCAGAGCAAATTTACTATTTCAAGTAGGACGCTGATGACGTAATTTTGTGAATTGCCGAGTGAAACCCAACGGCATTGCCAACAACAAAAAACTTTTAATCAGTTAGAATTCAAAAAGCGTTGAGAGCGGACAATTTGTGGCCCGACTCGGATATGCTTTGTGCTCTGCGTAAATTCAATGGAATCAACATTAGAATTAAAGCAATAATTTTCTGCTGCTTATCAAAAGCACATATTTGCTGATAAGGTGCCGTCACAGCCGACTGAAGTTAAAAAAATAAATTTAATCAGTGTTCAGATAAGAGAGCTTGAAGGTTTCAACAGGTACGATTTGTCAGTGCGTGAGGTGCAATTCAAGGGCTTAGTTTAAGACCAGGTGCCATAGAGAACAATTAAGTAGCGTTATTGGATTTGGCAAATCGTTTGAAGGTACATTCAGGTACATAATTGAAAATATCACATATTGCTATATTCTACAACGATCAAATAGACACGTACCTCGTACTTCTGGCGTACACAACAAGGCTACATACACATACATAAATACAATTTGTAACATTTGATTCCAAAAATTTAACTGACGTACATACACATTCGTACGTCTCATTCAAATTACTCAATTAAACGACAATTGCGCACAATTGACAGCGGCGACTACGAATGCGAGCCAAGCTCCTCCCCAACATTTTAGTGGCATGCGTCATTTAAAAGTGCAGCTTGTAATAGCCAACAAATTCGTACCTGTTTAAGTCATTCACAGTCACTTATAGTAAACAACAGCAATTAGACTTGCAAGCAGTAATTAGACTATTGTAATAATAAAATTAACTCTTTCCTTACAATTTATGCTAATATTTTACTTGTAAAACTTACACCTTGAGCATAACAACAACAGGTCTGTGCGCATTTAAAACTTAACGAACCCATTTCACTTGTATCACACCTGGCAACATTATATTTTAAGGCCAGGTTGGCAACACTGACTGGTATTTACTCATTTTTTACCTACTCCTACTCTTTGTTCGAACTCTCTCTCTCTCATTTGCTGTAGCGGCATGCGCTGCCGACAATGTATGGGATGTATGTAGTATGAATGCGAGAGTGTGTGAGTCTACCTACACTTGCAAAGATACGAAGAGGCGTACACACAGATACAGCGCTTACTGTGTGCAACATTTATTTGCCGTCACTTTTAGTCGTTCTCCGTTCGTTGGTAGTCGTCGTTGTCGTTTCGAGTGAATCGAATGTAAGGTAACCAATTTGCATTAGTAATATGGGGCGAAATAAATGTACATATATAAATTATAAAACCTTAAGTGACTAAAGACGACGATGCAATATAAAAACACGTGTGCATCGACAATTTATGCAATGCAACAATTTTTGAATATACAATTTATAAAGAAATAAAACCATGTGCAAATGCCGCATGTATGAAAATTTTCTACATGCTTCCATGAAGCGATCGATAAAAATACTACGCAAAAAGATGAAAATGTTGAGAACTGTGAATTTGTGCAAAAATACATACATATGTACATATGCCCGCTATGCATGAGTATTGGTAAATTTTGTGTCTGTGTGCGTGTGAGTGTATGTGTGTGAGTGTGTGTGTGTGTAGATGTAGCCGTGAGATTCGTTTGTAGCTTCGTATTTTCAGTGCTTTCGGTTGATTGTTGGCGGCCGTGGCAACAACTGACTTGGCTAATGCGAAGGCGAATTGTGGTGCTTAAGTGTGTTCTGGTCGCTAGGCGTTTTGGTCGTCAATAGCTAAAAACACATACATAGATACGTATGTACGTACACCAATGTACATACATATGTACGAATGTATGAATGTAAATACATATGCAAGTCACTTAACGTATTACGCACTTGTTAATTTACCCACATAGAAGTGAGATACCATTTGCTATTTAAATCCAAATTAAATTTTAATGCTTATAGAATTTAAAAAAAAAAGTAATTGTTACTCTCATACATCACGTACTTGGTTTTATTGGATTTGCTGTGTCACAATTCACCACACATAGATGTATTTATGTATGTACATACATATATGTAACAATATATACCTATGTATGAATATCTAAATAGATGTATCTATGTATATATATATATATATAGGAGCATACACATACATATGTGCTATGTATGTATGTAAGTCGACGACACACGCGGTTACGTGTTCTTTTATGTCGTACTGCTCTCGCAATCGTTGCTGACTTTGCTTCTTTGTGACTGTGAGTTCTCTCGCTCTCCCTCTCTCTTTCTCTCTCTTCGGTGGGATTATTTTTATACATTTTGTTGTTCGCCACCCTCCCCCTCACTAGCAGGCAGACACACTTGTTTCTGGCTCGGTAATGTACATTCGTACATACATATGTACATGTGTATGTAACTTAATTTGTTGCTTCTACAATTTTCTTTTTATTTATTTTGTACATATTCATACATCACATATGTGTATACATAATTGTAAATATATTTTGTATGCAACATAAATGTAGAAAACTTCCTTCAGTGGTCCGTCTATTTGTCCGTTCCGTCGTCTATTGGAATTTTGTGCTTATCTGCATTTCTCTATAGTCGTATTTTTTTCCTCTGTACTGCGCATGTAGCCAGCGGAATGAATCGCAGTCGCGACGACCTCATGGGGCCGGTGTGGTGAGTTTGTCGTTTGCCGCCCGGTGTGGTGTATTTTCCAACACACACACACACGCGCAAGCTAGCGCCGTTTTTTTTTTTTTTTTTGCAGTAGTCAAAGTTGCCGTCATCGCAGAATTGTACAAACGGTTTCGAATTTTATTTGCCGTTATCTTCCATCTGTACCACTGACCGACGGCAATGCCATTTCGCAAACAATTAGCTGTTTTTTCCTACTTATAACACACTTGTACAAATATAAATGGATATATGTATGTGTATGTGTACACACACACACTCACACACACACTTACACCCAAAATAGTCTATGGCTCTTGCACTCGCGCTACTTCCTCATTGTGAGGCATGTCCAAAAAAAAAATGACGCAGTCCATGACGCATAGATTTCGCTTCATTGCCGCTCTTTTAAATGGAGGGAGTGGCTCCCAGTTTGAATTTGGGCTATTTAAACGCCCAAATGCCCGCCCCATACACATGTAAATCGCCATAGATGAATGTTTTTTTTATTTTGGAAATGAAAAATCATATACAATACTCGCCGTTGCGGTCTGTTTAATTCTTTTATTCCATTTCATTTTATTTTGTCAATAACTGTACGGTAAACACATCAATTGACCTAAAAACGAGCAGCGTCAAAGAAATTGCTAATATCTAGATACATATATACATATGTATGTACATATATCTACATTTGTTTGCAGCCAAAGGGTCAATGTTTTCAAGACTTTGACGGTCGATAGCGATCGTTTATAGTATCTGTACTTATGTGCTTACCAAAAGATAACACTTGTGTGGGTGTAATCAATTTGATTTATGCTGTTTGATTTACCCGTTTATTGTTTATCGCCTTACCAAGTTAACATTTGTGCATTGGGGTCATTGTGCACTTATCGTTGACATCTGTACATACATATACAAACAATATACTACTTGTATGTTAAGATATATATATATATATATATAGTATATGTATATATGTATGCACATACTTGGTTCATTGCTCACAGACCCCACGCACACACACAGAGACACACGCATACGTAAAGCCACAGATTTCTCTCTTTATTTCATTTTCAATTTTTATTCATAGTTTATTTTTAACTTTTCTCTCTGCATGTAGTATGTATGTGTATGTGTTTGTTGTTGCTGATGGTTTTGATTTTTTCTCATTCCATTCGCTTGCCGTGAATGTCTTCTTTTTTTTCTTTCTTTCCTTTTACATATACAAACATTCCGTGCACACATTCATTTCGTCGCAATGTGCATCTTGAAGTTGTGAACCACAAAACGTTCAAATTTGATTTGATGCCATGGCACGTGTAATGGAATTAGCAAACAATTTAAGTAGCATAGAACATACAAACACACACACACTCGCAATTACCTGTCAAAAGCACATTATATTAAAAGCTACCACAAGCAACGGTCTCCTCTTGAGTAACGTAACAGTTAAAAGCTCCAGCGGGGTTAATAATTTTGTCGTTTGTATTATGTAGTCGTCCCCCAAGGATAATGGAAAATGTATCAATCAGCCTCACTCGTCGTTTTATTTATAAATATAATAATCAATCAATATTTATGTAATAGCCAACGCATATACTGGCCACAAACAGGTGCAGATACAGCTACAGCAGATAGGGTGTATCTACTAGTAAGGTCAGCCAGCCAGCCAGCCAGCCGTTAGGTAAAGGCAACAGGTTACCCTTTGTTTGTACTAGTATGTGTGCTATACAATTGCAGATAATAGTATGTATATATATATATGTATGACTCACAGCTGTTTAACATGCAGCGCAATTGTTTATTGACATTCGAATTGAAATGTTGAAATTTTGTGACTTCAAGTTACGTTTTCAACTTTATTTAATTAGAGTATATATGTATATATATCTATAATTAAGTTTACTTACTCGGAAATCAAGTGCATGTCGATGATTCACACTTATGAATGGATGCTAATTGCTACACAAAGATTTGACTCATTTGACAAAGTTGAATATTCAAAATTGAGTAACTTAATCAAATGTATATATGTACATATGTTCAATGTAAGATACTTTTTATATGTGGTTGTGTTTGTGGTGGCAGAAGCTTGCAACGCGCAGCTGCTACTGCTGCTGCTGCTGCTATCCACAGCGTCTCTGACTTCCTTTTGTATGCCGCACCACGACGCGTCGCCGACGCTTCAGCTCAGCCTTTTTAGCCATTTGCCACAGCTACAGCCACAGCGATAGCCAAGTTCTCTTTTAGTCGAGTTTCGGGCCTGGTTGAAAGCGCAACACTGAAGCGGCAAATATTATATTTCGGGTTTCCATCATTTCACAGCTGTTGTATGTTTGTGTGTGTGTGTGTTTGTGTGTGTGAAACGTGTTGCAAAAAGTTGGCGAGAGAATCAAATGAATTAATCTTCACCTAATTGAGAGTGGATTGTGTTATGGATACGCCAGGCAAAGAAAGATGTTTCTAGAAATGAAATGAATAGATAGCATTAGAACTAATAACTAATTAGCGTGGGAAATGCCATAGTAACAATCAATATTTAATTTGTTTCGTTTTTTCTATCATTTTCCATTGCAGATAACCAGTCACACATTGTGAGCGACGCTTTGAGCTGTGGATTCCTCCTTACTTTAATTAATTTTTCTGCTGTCTATCTGTAAACTGCAACAGAGCACGTGCACACACAGACACATATATACAAATTATATACACAACTATTCTTAGTTTGGTCAAGTAACTAAATCAACAAAAAAAAAAACAGCAACATGTCGACAGTCGATAAGGAAGAATTGGTCCAGAAGGCAAAATTGGCCGAGCAGTCAGAGCGGTAAGTGTAACAGACAATTAAATGTGTTAATTTATGTTATATCTATATTTTATTTTAATTTTTTAGTTACGATGACATGGCCCAGGCCATGAAATCAGTCACAGAGACGGGCGTCGAGCTGTCAAATGAAGAAAGAAATCTGCTCTCCGTTGCCTACAAAAATGTGGTTGGAGCGCGCAGGTAAGTTTCGAAATATATACATAGTAGATAACAACTGGAAGTTAGCACAACTATATAAATTAATTAATTAATAACAACAAAAACAACCACACAGGTCATCATGGCGCGTCATTTCCTCCATCGAGCAGAAAACCGAAGCATCCGCCAGAAAACAACAGCTCGCCCGCGAGTACAGAGAGCGTGTGGAGAAGGAGCTTAGAGAAATTTGCTATGAAGTTCTGGTAAGCATAACTCCTAATTATTTATTTGAAAACATAAGGAAATTCTATATAAATATCCATTAAATTATAGTATATGTAATTTTAAATTGCTAACTGTGTAGAAAGTTCAGTTAACACATTTGCCCCCAACTATTGCCATTGTTTTTGGCCCATCTGTGCTGTCTCGTCGTATCGCATCGCATGCCCATGACCGTGAACATTGTGTTTGGTAGTAGCAGAGCTGCTGCTACCCAATAAGCAATTTATGATGAGTTACACTCTGACTGACAACCCAACTGTGGCAGCTTTTGTCTACTGCGCAAGTCCTAGTATTACCATAACGTGTGTGGGCGGTATGGTAGCACATCCTGTTAATGTACAAAGCGTATAAGCGTATCTGTGTTTAAACCAATTACTTTGACAGTTTATTAGTGGCTAGTTTGAAGTTACCATCGCCATCGCCACATCATGCCCTAAACTCTTGTGTGTGCAGCAAATTCTATTACAATCAATAAATCTATTTATAAATAGAAATTTTCCAGACACACCCCACACACACACACACACATAGATACATATAGCAAATATATATATATATATAAATTTCTCTTGCCAAGTCAAGTTAGCAGCTAAAACAAAGGGCCAACTTGGATTGATTAATGTCCATTTAATTACAGTCTTTTTTTCTTCCATTTTTGCTAAAGCTGTAGTGCAATTTATATATTTCAAAGCAAAAACAGTGGACAGACTGGGCAGAGTGTTGACCTATAAAGTGAAATACGTTTTAGATACATTTCAGAGCCACAATGTTTAAAAATAAATCAAAGTACGATATACATACATATGTACGTGTGCTGCCTACCTATGTATTTGTGTATGCCGCCTGGCCGTTGTTGTTGGGGGCTGCTGTTGCTAGCTTTCGTTTTCCTTTGGGGACAGAAAATCGATAAGACTTTGAAGTGTTGCAGTCAACTGTAAAATTGGCATACATACAGACCTCACCGCTTTATTTTTATAGCTGTATTGACTTGAATAATGTAAAAGGCATGGCATCAAATGGGATTAATAGCGGCTTATTGTACGCCTAGCAATTAGGCATGTTTATTTATACGTCAGGTAGTACTACACAATGTTGTTACAGCTGCTTCATTTGCAATCGTGATATACTTACTTATCTTTTCTCTGTTTTGTTTTCCATTTACAGGGACTTCTGGACAAATATCTTATTCCAAAAGCCAGCAATCCAGAAAGCAAGGTTTTCTATTTGAAGATGAAGGGAGATTATTACAGGTATTTAGCTGAGGTCGCCACAGGAGATGCGCGCAACAGTAAGTATTATTATTAAAACTGATAAAAGTTTAACGAACTCACATTCTAAGTACAAAATGAACAAAATGTTAATTATTTAAAAAAAAAATCAAAAACGCAGCCGTTGTTGACGATTCCCAAACCGCTTACCAGGATGCATTTGACATTAGCAAGGGTAAAATGCAGCCAACACATCCCATCCGCTTGGGTCTTGCACTTAACTTCTCAGTCTTCTATTATGAGATTTTGAATTCTCCAGACAAGGCTTGCCAATTGGCTAAACAGGTTAATACCCAATACAATACACTTACTTACTGGCAAAATGTCTGGCAAGCAAAAACAGAGCAAACAAAGTATCTCAAGTGCAAAGTGCAAAAGAAAATCATTTCAATCCATTTATAAAACAATAATAATATACTATATAGAGTTTATATATATACACACGAAAAACTAATTGTAAACTATGATTGTTTTTTTCTTTTTTTTATTTGTTTCGTTTATGTATTTTTGGTACCACTATTATTTAACGTACATAATTTAAGCCGTCGTTGAGGACTCGAAAAAAGCTTATCAAGAGGCATTCGATATTGCAAAATCTAAAATGCAGCCAACACATCCAATCAGATTAGGTCTTGCACTCAACTTTTCCGTCTTCTATTACGAAATTATCAATTCACCAGCGAGGGCTTGTCATTTAGCTAAACAGGTTTAGTTTTTTTTCTCTTGTCTCTTATACTACACATTTTATGTTTGTTGATATTAATTTAACAATCGTTGTTGTTGTTGTTGTTGTTTGTTATTGTAGTTATGTTGACTAACAATCCTCAAACGTTGCTTTTAAAACAAACACACAAAGTACTCACAGTCTGAGGAAACACACACACAATCAATTTAATTCGCATGTTACGGCTTATAACTTGGCCAAAAACGTACTGATCCGGCTTATATACATCTATGCGATCCATAATACCTTGCTGGTGAAGTTTAATGATTGTCAGAGAAAGTGCATTAATAACCGTCAGGTCAATTTTTTTTATCAAAGTATCTTAGTTAATTGTGTATTTATTTATTTGTATTTATTGTTTTTGCTTACAAAAAGGTACTTTATACTAGATCTAATACTATAATAAATAAGTTTTAAATGTTTCTCTAATTGAATTGAAATGCTTTCGTTATGCACTCGATGAAATACCTGAAATTGCATTTACCTTGCCGGCATTTTGCATTGTTTATCATATTTTTTATATATTATTATTGGCATTACTAAATTTCTATGTTTTATACAGGCGTTCGATGACGCGATAGCCGAGCTGGACACACTCAATGAGGATTCATACAAAGACTCAACACTCATCATGCAATTGTTGAGGGATAACCTGACTCTTTGGACCTCAGATACCCAGGGTGATGGCGATGAGCCACAGGAGGGCGGTGACAACTAACCAAACAACTAAAATGTTTCCTTTTTGACTATGCAAATATTATTCAGTAATACAAACAAAACAAAAACAAACATACAAAACAAAACAAAAGCAAGAAATATAAAAACAATTCTTTGAAGTCGAAGGTAATAATAAAAACAACAAACAACAAAATACAAAGCAGCAGAACAGCAGTTATGTAATGTAATAAAAGCAACATCAGAACCAGCATCCAACATCAGCAGCGACACACAAATGAATAATAAATAATAAAAATAACAGCAGCTTGTGAGAATTAATGAAGAATGATGATAGTTTGCGAGAGGAAAATAGTAGGAGGAGGTGAAGGGACTATTGTCATGATTATGCAACTAATGAAGAAGAGGAAAATGAATCTGATTACAGACAGGCAGACAGACACACAGTATATAGAAGATGAAGAATAAGAAGATGTATATGCGTTTGTGCATATATTTTGCAATTGAAGGCATGCATATATACAAAACATTTTCTAATGAAATCAACAATATGTGTATTCGAGCAAATATTGTATAGAGAACAACAACAACAACTTATACACAGAAAGCCAATTAAAGTCGAAATATGAAAAGAAAACGTCTTAATTTGCTTCACATGCCGTTCAAGTTGTCTTTGTTATATCAATAAATGCAATTGCAAATATTCATTATATACGAATTGAACGGATTGAAGAAACGGATCCAAGCAATTAAAGTAAAGTAAAAACTACTTATTAGCTAAAACAACAAACAGAGCATGAAGATGGCTAAGAAAAGTAACAATTACAACATTGTGTAAAATGGCTAAGATGTGAATTTTGTTTTGTTTAGTTATATTTACTATTCCGCTGTTTAGGCCAACTGCGTACCCTATTATACACACTATGCCTAAAAGTAATATTATTTATTATAATTATGTTTTAATAAATAATTACATTTTGTTTTATATTAACATACAACAACAAAAAGAACAACAGAACACAAGACACAGTCAACAACAAGAACAACAAATTGTTTGATGCGCTGCGTCGCTTTCCTTAAATTAAACACAAAAAAAATACAAAGGCTAATTGGTTTATACAAATATGTAATTACAAATAATGCCTATATATATTTTTCGTCGTCAAAGAAGAACAATATCTGCCAAAAAAACAGGCAGAACACAAGCGAACCAAAAGAAACAAATTATGTATTATTTGTAATTCTTTCTTTTCTAAAATACAACAAATAAAAAAAAACAGAAACCTAAACTTTTATTTTCACCTTATTTATGTTTTTATCGTTAAGTTTTTTACATAAAAAAGAAATAGATTTCATTTAATATCATTTACATATTCATGCCACATGTTTCAGGGTGCTAAAAACAGACACAACAGCCAGAAAATATATATTATGGATAGAGAATATCTCTCTATAAGGCATAAGTTCTATTGTGCCTAATCTACTACTTAATACTACTACTATGTTGTCCATCGTTTTTGTTTAGTTTTCTTTTTGAGAATTATGCTAGCTGGATCAGGAATGAGATTAATGATCAATGCGATAACTATTTCTAACATACTTATACTATATACATATATGTACTAACACTATATATGCAATTATGCAACAGAAGCAACAGCAATAACATTATCGATGTGCAATTGTTATACTAAATATCTCAGTGTTTTTTTCCTCTATCATTTAGTGTATAATCGATGTGTTTTCTTAATGTCAAATTCAATATTCAAAGCGGTCGGTATGTGAAGCAAGTGAATGCGAAATATTTATAATTTTTATTAATATTCAATTTTGATTGATTGTGCTTTTTAAATGCTACTTATAACACTTAAAAATCAACTCAAATTGCTTTATGGTTGATCATCATCAACAGAAAAAAAACCCATAACAGAAACAAGAACAGGAAATGATAACTAATCAAAATAATAATAATAATAAAAATACTTATATTGAAATCTAAGTATATTCAATTTTAAATTCACGAAAGCGTCAACAACAAGAGCTACATAAAACCGCTAAAAGAAAAAAAAAATATATACACATATATGTATATAAATATATATACTTATATATACTATTATTGTCCAGGAAATACAAAAAACAAACAAAACAAAGAAAAGAAAAGAATATGCAAATGTATATATCGAGTATATTCGTATACATGTGTGTGTGTATAAGAAAAGTAACTGTATATTTTCGCAATTGAATTTACGCTTACAAAATACATAAAACATAAATATATAATAAATGTGAGGCATATGAAAAAGTCGAAACTGCAATGCATAATACTATACATAATAACATACTATAAAAAAAAAGATCCAAAATGATGAGTTTAAAAAAAACAGTGAGCCCACATTAATTGTATGCAAAATGGAGGCAAAGATTGATGTGAAAATTTAAGTTTATTGAAATTACAGTTTCTTAATTACCAAAAAAAAAAACAAAAAACAAATAAAAATAAAAAACAAGAGACTTAAATGTGTTTCACTTTGCCAATAAAGAACTCAACAATATTGAGAGATACGTTGACAACCAATAATCAAGTTATAAAACATAGCATGTCAGGGATATTCATATATATAACATTATTTAACCTTTTTTTAGCTCTGTCAGGCCTTTTTCTTTTAACAAAATTACGAATTTCACTTATTTGGGTATGTATTCAAACAAAGTTCGCTTTTTCAGCAAATTCACAGCCAGGTATGTCTGACAAATTTGCACTTATCAACTGTGGGAATTGAGAATTAATTCTACAACTGTCTGATAGCTTAATTCGACTGCCTGAATTGCGGCCAAGGTATCAATTTTCAAGTTTTAAACGTTATAATTCCAAAGCTTGTAAATACTATGGCGGGTTTAACGCTCCCGTAAGTAGGTTGATATATTTCTGAGAGTAAATATATTATATTATTATTATCATTATTAGTATCTAGACGCTCTCAATCAATGCCAGCAAAATGAAGTTATTGAAGGTCAGGCGTCGTTGGTTGACAAGTTGAACTCTTTTAGAAATCAATTGAGTAACTTTGAAGATCCTTTAAAGAAGTATGATCATTTAATGAACTTGCGGGATCAGGATTTAGAATTGTACTATCGTTTACTGCACGATTATACAGGGGAAGTGCTGGTCATTATCTATGCCGTCGATGGTGTCATTAAAAATTTCGAACGAATGGAACAATGTTTTCCCAATATGTAAGCATAAATTCGCATATAATAGTGTGTATCTGTATCTTTTACATAAACTTAGACCAACTCTAGTGGAAAAGCATAAGGAGTCAGCGGAAGATATAAACATTCGCAATGCCATGGATTATTTACGAAAACGCATCAATGATCTAAAGGAAGCTGACTCCAAAAAATCTATTAATTCAGATTCTAAGTCTAAGACTGAAGAAACTAGTACACATCCCATCAAATGGATTAAAAAACGCCTTATGATAACACCAAATAAGGGCTATATGATATATTTGAAGACCAACAACCTTAAGTGAAAGATGAATCTGCATTAAAATGGTAAAATAAATATTAAAATAATAATATAAATATATTTATATGTATGCATTTGTTTATAATTTAAATAACAGAGTGGGCTTTTATTTAAATAAATCATTTAGAAAATGTTTTCCGTATCAGGCACTGTGTTTTAAATCAAAGTTAAAAAAATGTAAAATTTGTTAGTTTACTAAATTGGCATGTATTCAAGCAAAATTCGAGTATTTACAAAATTATTGAGAAGGTATGTCTGATTGCCAAAACGGGAGGTATTATTAAGAAGAATTAAATGTTTTCCGTAGTATTTTTCAACCGCAGGAATTGTTGCCAAAGTATCGATGCTTATCGAAAGCTTGCAATCACTTGAATGATGGAATGAAATCTGTACACTTCAAAGAGGTGAGAGCAATCATATAATGTTAAATAGTATTACTAATCTAGAGATATTACTCTGTTAAGCAGCATGAAAAGTCGCAATGGAGTCGCAGGGATATAAATTTTATAAATAGTCGAGTTAGCTTGACTAACAAGTTAACTTTGATTAATGAGCAATTAGCAAAGTGTGAGAATCCCATTAAAAAATATAACTATTTAATGGAGTTGCGGGCAACTGATATAAATTTGTATTATCGTTATTTATGCGATAACTCTGTGGAATTGTTTTCCCTGCTCTGTGCTGTCCATGGCATTGCTCACAATATTAATCAAATGAATAATATATTTTTGAGAAGGTAAGTTCCCACTTCAATATAAGAGTGAGTTTAACCAATTAATTTATACCTCCAAGTGCAAGAAAGTGCCAATTGAGTGATAGCAATCAATTAAAGAATTCCGAAACTGTGTTAAATATAAATAAGCTCATTGGAGCTATTAACAAAATCACAGGTGAGTCTGCTGCAAGTCTGTCGGATGGGAAGAGCTCCCTGCTTCTTGAACAAGACGATTTTTGTGATAACTGCGGTTGCTTGCGGAACTTTAATGAATTCGAACATATTCTTAATTATAAAATTCAACAGCATGTAAGTAAAGTGCGATATAAACATGGTTTATTTATATTAAAAATAATATACAATTTATTTAAGTTGTTTATTCAAGTTTATCTATTTTATCTTTAATAAACTATATTAGTTGATAATTAAATAAATAATACAAACTCTAATTTCCAGTTGGCGCCAAAGTGTTGTGATAAAAATACTAAGAATAACGAAAGTACACATGAAAAACGTGAAAAGGAAAGAAAAGAGTTAAAGAAATGTCTGCACTCCTTTCAAGACATCTATGACTACGTGAGACCATACCGCCGACCACATGTAAGTTGAAAACGTAGCCAAATATAGAGAATACAAGTTTCAAACTGACAACGGTTACGCACTCACGTAGACTGTTGACAAAAAGCTTGCGTTGCGCATTGTAAAAAGCTCGTGCGCGTGACTGAATGAGAGAGAGAGAAAGCGAGAGCTTTTATCCGCTGAGCGCGCACAGCTGTTGCACAGCTGTCACTATGACACTCACACTCAGTTGTGTGTGGGGTAAACAAAAAGAGTCCAATAGGGTAATTTCGCCCATTTTCGCCCACATTAGCCATTTATTGATAGCCCTATTCGTTGGCATCTTTGATATTATTATAAACATATTAATTAAACATATTGTTAATAATTGCACTGCGTGCATTACAACTAAATCGAAGACGCTGCAAGGTGGCAATTTAAAACCAAACAACCAGTTCATTGCATCAGTGCCTCAGTTGCGTCGGTAGTTGCGCTTAGCGAAAAGCGTTTGCTGCGTTTAAAGGTCACCTTGAAACGTCAAAACCAAAACTTCTGTACGCGACCGCCGCGCTCTCGTAGCCAGTTACTGAAAATCGTCTCGCAGGCGAAAACCATAGCCGCGGCGCAACATAATTTCTCGTCATTTATGTGGACAACTTGACTCGGCTTCCCCGAAATTCTTCCAGTGCTGTTGCTGTGCTTGTGCTTATGTGAATCATTCACGCGTCTTTGTGTGTGTGTTTTAACTTTATAATAAATATTAACTATAACCGAACGATTCTAGTACAAAAGAAGTAAAAATGAATAGTGATATTAATCAACGTTTCCTCGCGCGTGGCTCGCAGAAAGACAAGGGCCTGGCCGTCTTCACCAGCGGCGGAGACTCCCAGGGCATGAATGCGGCGGTGAGAGCCTGTGTCCGCATGGCCATCTATCTGGGATGCAAGGTGAGTGTTGACCTCTGCCAAGTGCTTTCACTGTCACTGTGTGATACAGGCACATATGTACATATAGCTGCATATTTAATATTATTTCTGGTATTCTTATCGGTCAGCAGCCCAAGTCTATGCATTTATACTCTCTGTGAATATGTACTTATCAGTTAAATTCATAAATGTTTTAATACATAAAGTAATTAAACAAATTAGCTTGCTCTTTTGGTGTCAAGTGCCGTTAGATAACGAAATATTTGAATAAAATAGAAGCGCCTCACACTTACCTCCTCAATACACACACACGCACACAATCAATTTGTATCTGTGTGTGCGCGCATTTGACATTGAGTTTATTTCGGGCGACTTACAAACGATCACACAGAAATATCTAAGAAAATGCGGTTATTGTTTAAAAAGTAAATTATTTACTTACTTGTTTTTATTGATTGCTAAACTAAATGAAAGTATTTATTTTCTATAATTAACAATTTTGCATAATATTGCTAGTCACGAAGTCTATAAATAATAGTAGTTATTTTAAATTATGGGTTGAGAAGTTAGTTGGTATAAGTAAATCAGACAAATTATATACAGCAGTTGTCAATGGTACAAATAATCGAAAACTTAATTTCACATTGAATTAATTTCAATAAATTCCATACAAATTTCAATTAAATCGATTATCTTTTATGACAACAATTGTTTAGGGTATTAAAACGTCGTCATCCGTCAGTATAAGCAATTATTCTTGTATTCAAATTTAAATAATTGAAATAAATTACACAAAATTGCATGATTTTTATTTTTGCAATGAATTTGAATTGCCGCGAGGCTGCAATTCTCAATGTCACTTTTATTTTCTTTCCATCAATGATGGTTCTATGAGTGGTTGTCCTTCAAAAGGGGTCTAAGTATTAAGTGATTATACTATATTTGGATCATTCAAGGGCAAACTGGAATGTGAAATACTTATTTGATATCACTTTAAAGTGTTGATTACTTTCACTAGTTAAAATTGAAATTTAATTAAACTATGCCAATAAATTTCAATCAATTCTCAACATTTGCAATGTCCAACTTTGATCTTTGGCTTCTCAATTAATTCTTTGTTTGTTCAGTAAATGAATAATGTCTATACTTTAAGTTTAACTGGTTTCTATAGGGAAAATCTGGTTATATTTCAAATAAAAGTGACTCAGCTCGATCCTCCAAAAATTTCGTCATAATATTTATAAGGAATTGTTATAAATAGTAGTTATAAGATACACATGACAAGCATTACAAATTGATATGTTTCAGCTTTTATTACTTGTAGAAACAAACGAACGCGTTTAACTTGACAACCACAACGTTGTCATTCACTTATTTATAATCATAACGGAGTGTTATCACAAATTAATCCTGATAAGTGTTGATAATCATAATAAACTATAAAGCTGACGGTAATTGGGTGGTATCATATGTGTCAATGGGTTAATATTACTATATGCAGAAGTTATCCTAGATTTATAAATAATGTAAATGCGATTTGGATAACTATTAAATCAAATTAATTATCATTGAATACAGGTCTATTTCATTCGGGAAGGCTATCAGGGTATGGTCGATGGCGGTGATTGCATTCAGGAGGCTTCATGGGCTTCCGTATCATCGATTATTCATCGTGGTGGCACCATCATCGGCTCCGCTCGTTGCCAGGACTTCCGTGAACGTGCAGGCCGTCTAAAGGCCGCCAATAATCTGGTCCAGCGTGGCATTACCAATCTGGTGGTGATTGGTGGTGATGGTTCGCTGACCGGCGCCAATCTGTTCCGTCAGGAGTGGTCCAGTCTGTTGGATGAGCTGCAGAAGAATAACACCATTACTACCGAGCAGAAGGATAAGTACAATGTGCTGCACATTGTCGGTTTGGTAAGTTAATCAAGTGACTAATGAATATCAATTATAATAATTGGAATGAATTCAATATATTCCAGGTGGGCTCCATTGATAATGATTTCTGTGGCACGGACATGACCATTGGTACCGATACGGCACTTCATCGGATTATTGAGGCCATCGATGCCATCGCCAGTACGGCGTACTCTCATCAGCGTACCTTCATTATGGAGGTCATGGGTCGTCATTGTGGGTAAGTTAATTGTTGTCGGATTGATCATTTGTTGGAATAGCCTGATGTTAGTCTATGATGTATGTTAGTTTCTACCAAAGTTAAATACCTTAAATACCTACAGTTATTTAGCTGTTATTGCTGGCATTATATCTGAGGCAGATTATGTCTTTCTCCCAGAGAACCCACCGCCAAAAGATTGGCCCGATAAATTGGTACTCAAACTGGAACAGGCAAGCACCCGGATCGATCTATGTCTCATACTCGTACAAATGTACATCGAATACGTGTATGTCTGACAGCTTGAAACTCTCTCACTCTGTTGACCCGAATCAAAGCATTTGATGTTTTTCCCCGTTGTTTTCTCTCTGACAAGCAACAGTTTTTAGTGATTTCATCTTTTTAAGAAGGCCTAGATGGTTTTTAATTGCCTTATTGCAAAGATCAGCTTATATTAGTCAAGTATTTTCACTTATTCAGATATATTCTATGTTCAAATTATATCATCAAATTCTTTATCCCTCAGCTTTGATCTTCCTTTGTTCGTACTTCTCGTACTAACTATGTATTTGTTTAGATCTCTCTCCTATTGTGTCTGCCCCCCAGTTTCATCGATCTACCTACATATATGTATTATCTATGTTTAACCTTTAAAACTACTACATATTTTTACAGCTATTTAGCGCTGGTTGCCGGCTTGTCAAGCGAGGCTGATTTCATATTTATACCCGAAATGCCGCCGAAAACCGATTGGCCCGATAGGCTTTGCAATCAATTAGCTCAGGCAAGAAGTGAACATTTAACTCTCTCTCTCTCTCTTTCTGTCTGTCAATCTAATTGCTTTTAGTTGTGAATTTCTCTAGAGATTAAAATACACAACACTAGCAAACAAAAACACACACAACTGCATCTACACGCAATTAAGCACCAATTAGACAGCATTTAGTAATATTGAAATAAGCATTATTATTCCTCCTTAAATTCGATATTGTGCTGTGCTTTTATTGCTTTCGGTATTGTTCGAAAAGTGATTGATGTGTTTACAGATTGGTTTCTTATATATACGATATCTTTTAGTTGTTTTTTTTCTATAATAATCATCAATAATTATTCCCCTATCCCAATGGGATGTATGATTCCTTTCCCTTCAGCGAGATTCCCTTATCCTTATCATTATGTAATAATATATATATCAAATAACAATATTCATCTCATATGCATTTGTTTCTCTGTTTTATTATTATTTATTTTGGTTTTTAGCTACTTAGCCATTTCATCAGCTATTGCTACAGAAGCTGATTTTTTGTTAATACCCGAAGAGCCCGTTCCAATTAACTGGCAGGAGACTCTATGCAAAAAACTCATTCAGGTCAGCGGAATGTTCAGGTTTTTAGTAAACTCTCAGCGGTGTTATTGTTTCAATTACGTATATTTCATTTGATTACTAAATTCAAAATCTATCATTTTCTGAACTAATCGTGCGTTTTGACAGATGTTCTAAGTGAGAACAGTTGCAGCTTTTTGTCAAAACGTTCTAGCACAACACTAATTGGCTATCAATTTGGCTTCTATTGGGTTAAAGTGTAGTTTAAGGCCAACTGTTTAAGGGCAATTCAATTGCTTCCTCCGTACGTAGCGTACATAAGTAAATTGTTTGTTGCTTTTGTTTAATTTCGCTATACACTTTCATACTTTCACTTAGTATTATGCTAACCAAATACATACTCATCATATTTATATATATGTATACTTTCATATATTCCTACTTTTCCTATACTCCTCGTATGTTCTGTCTATTTGTGTACTCTTCATTGCTTTTATTACCATTCTTTGTGCACTAATATCTTTGGCATATGCTACAACTATTATTATTATTATTAACAATTGTTTGCAATTCTACCAAATATATAGGAGCGTTCGGCTGGCCAACGTCTGAACATTGTCATTGTCGCGGAGGGTGCCATGGATCGGGAAGGTCAGCCAATTACCGCCGAGGATGTGAGAAAGGTTATCGATGAGCGTCTTAAGCACGACGCTCGCATCACTGTGCTGGGTCATGTGCAGCGTGGTGGCAACCCTAGCGCTTTCGATCGTATTTTGGTAAGTTTATCACTTCGTTCTTCATCTCGTAGCTCTATTAAAATTATCACTTGCTTTGCAACAACAGGCCTGTCGCATGGGCGCTGAGGCTACTCTTGCCCTGATGGAGGCTACGCCAGAATCGGTTCCCGTGGTAATTTCCCTGGACGGCAACCAGACGGTGCGTGTGCCACTTATGGAGTGCGTGGAACGCACTCAGGCCGTGGCCAAGGCCATGAAGGAGAGACGTTGGGCCGACGCAGTTAAACTACGTGGTCGCTCCTTTGAACGCAATCTGGAGACCTACAAGATGTTGACCCGCTTGAAGCCGCCCAAGGAATGCTTTGATGCCCAGGGCAAGGGCATTGAAGGCTACAGGCTAGCGGTGATGCACATTGGTGCCCCAGCCTGTGGCATGAACGCTGCTGTGCGCAGTTTTGTCCGTAATGCGATTTATCGCGGCGACGTTGTTTACGGAATCAACGATGGTGTCGAGGGTCTCATTGCTGGCAATGTGCGCGAGTTGGGATGGTGTGTATATGGATTGTTTGTGGAGATGTGCTTCAATATTAACTTCCTTTTGTGTTGCATTTAAGGTCCGATGTGTCCGGTTGGGTTGGTCAGGGCGGTGCTTATCTGGGCACCAAACGCACCCTTCCCGAGGGTAAATTCAAGGAGATCGCCGCACGTCTCAAGGAATTCAAGATCCAAGGTCTGCTGATCATTGGAGGATTCGAGAGTTATCATGCCGCTGGACAAATTTCCGATCAGCGCGACAATTATCCAGAGTTTTGCATCCCAATTGTCGTCGTGCCATCAACTATTTCTAACAACGTGCCCGGCACTGAGTTCTCGCTCGGCTGCGACACTGGTCTCAATGAGATTACCGAGATTTGCGATCGCATTCGTCAATCGGCCCAGGGCACAAAACGCCGTGTGTTTGTCATTGAAACAATGGGTGGATATTGCGGTTATTTGGCCACACTGGCTGGCTTGGCCGGCGGCGCTGATGCTGCCTATATTTTCGAGGAGAAGTTCTCCATCAAGGACTTGCAGCAGGATGTCTACCATATGGCATCCAAAATGGCTGAGGGCGTCTCACGCGGTCTCATTTTGCGCAACGAGAAGGCCAGTGAAAACTACACCACCGACTTCATCTACCGTCTGTATTCGGAGGAGGGCAAGGGTCTGTTCACCTGCCGCATGAACATCTTGGGACATATGCAACAGGGTGGTTCGCCCACGCCCTTCGATCGTAACATGGGAACCAAAATGGCCGCCAAGTGTGTCGACTGGCTGGCAACCCAAATCAAGAATAATATCGATGCCAATGGCGTTGTCAACTGCAAGTCCAACGATACGGCAGCTCTGCTTGGCATTGTTTCGCGCCAGTATCGATTCACACCTTTGGTTGATCTCATTGGCGAGACAAACTTCGAGTAAGTACCGAATTTAAACAGCAAAAAGTGCAATACGAAAATTCTAAATAATTTATATATTTATTCTGTTCAGCCAACGCATACCGAAGAAACAGTGGTGGCTGCGTTTGCGTCCATTGTTGAGAATTTTGGCCAAGCATGATTCCGCCTACGAGGAGGAGGGCATGTACATTACCGTCGAGGAGGAATGTGCCACCGATGCTGTTGCCTAGAGAATGGCATGAATGTCAACACAATACGCATATTTATGCCCAGTGCGCAAATATCGTTAAATCAATCTCAGTGTTTTATTGTTTTCCATATGCACATGTTTGATTAATAAGTTTAAAGCTGTAATTCACTTTTATAATTCATTTATTTTATCGTTCACACGTCGACATGCATACAATAATTATATACAATAAATTTCTCAGCTCAGGTCAATGTTTAGGAGCTAACATTTAGAGTAGTCAATCAAATCATGCCACAGAGTGCAAGTGTCTATAGTGTATCGAGAATCCAAGTTAAAAATAGTTTACTTCCTATGCATACATATGTATATAGGATACCGCAACAAATATTTATATAACTAATTCTCTATTAACATTACAATACAATATTATTTATTTTAGTTTATATTTTCTTTTCGCATACACAGAGCACATGTATAATTGTTAACGATTGTTTAATTTTGCAAGTGTATTACATAAAAACATTCATAAAAACAAAACTTCAACAGCTCTTTAATATGTACAAGTAAGGACAAATACAACGTCACACACTATCCGTATGTTATTGTAATTGTTGAAACAAATAGCTATATCAAGTGTTAAAAATATATATATGTAACTATATAACTAATATATATATGAACCTTTTAAAGTCTACATATTATGTACTTGATTTGTTAAGAGTATATCAAATGTTAAAGATTACAAATCAATAGTACAATACGCTGTACGTAGTAGGTTAAAAGGTTTTTCATTAAAAATACAAATAATTACACAAAGCATTCAAGTTTAATTTCAAATCGTGAGTACGTTAAGGTTTCGTCAAGCTCTAAAAGTATGGCAATGCCACTATGACTTATTTTCATCAATCTGGCAGCTCACTTGGGTGGTTAACGGGTGGCCATTCACAATCCAAATTTAAGTTCAAAATAATGAAATCACATAGAATATTTGAATACCAGTCAGACATTATAATCCTCCTCCAGATCGTTCCACCGGGATTACTCTTCGCTTACGATTACTTATTGTAGAGAGTTTTTGATCCCGTCGTAACTTGGCATAGCGTAAATAGGCCGTGTCGCCGTGCACAATGGCCGACATCAGCAGCAGAAACTCATAGAGATTCACCTTGCCCTGCGAGTGGCAGTCGATGTCACGCAGCACGTTGTGCATCAGATCAACGGGCACCTCTTTGACGCCAAACGATTTCATGGCCGCACAACATTGGTTTATTGAAACGTAACCAGTATCGCGATAGTCGATGCTTTTAAAGTGTGCTGCATATTTTTGCACCTGTTGCACGGACAATTTGATGGGTATACTTATGTGGGCCGGGTCCAATATGGGTGATTGGCCCATTTGTGTGTTGAGAAACTTCTTTGCATCGATTATCTCCTGTGACTTCTTCCTGTTGGACCAGTTTAGTTCCTGGCCCATTACATTGGCCACTTTTGGCAAAATATCCTCGGCCACGTGTACATTGAGAAAGGCAACGCGTAGTCGACGTGCCACCATGTCCACCAAAGTACAGGCATACTCCTTAACACCTTGACGCACCTCGGCCTCAATGTAGGGAAACTCTGAATGCAGCCGCTTGCCAGTTATGGGCCAAGAACTGCCGCTTGGATTGGCACAGACAGCAACTTTGCAGGCATTCGAACCATAAGTATCGGTCAAATGCTTGGCCACATCTCGCTCCAAGCCGAAATCCTGCACCAGGCGTATAAACATGTTTGGTGACCAACCATCGGCACCATCCAATTTACAAGATTTTGCTGTAATTGAATTAATACGCATTGGTTGTAGGCCGCCACTGTTAATGGCCACGTCTACTGCCTTCTCTGCAATTATTCGAAACGACGACCAAGTGCCACCCACAATTGAGATCATGTTGCCCGTTCCCAGAGAAATAAGATGATTCTTTAGCAAGGAATCCCTTAACTCGTTCGTATCCGTGACCAATGGTTTATAGCCGCCCCAAACGGCCAAGACATCGCATCTACGTACATCACAATTTGGATTAATATAACTCTTGATGCCCTCCAACAAAAATTGCACCTCCCGTTCCGTTGGCTGTGGTCCCTCCGTCGATTCACGCACCTCATCCGAGGTGCCCATCACTGTGTGTCCCAGCCAGGGTAAGAAGTAAATTGCTGAACCATTTCTCGTATTGGGATCGAACAAACCCACCTCCTCGGGGCAATAGAAGGGTGGCAACACGATGTGCGAGGCCCAGGTGGGAGAACACTGTGGCACCGCATTGGCATCCTCCAGCTTACAGATGCTATCACTCAATGGCCCCGTGGCATTGATAACCATTTTGGCACGTATCTTATACGATTTGCCGGTCAACTGATCAACAGCCATGGCACCCACAATTTGCTGATCCTTATTCCGCAGCAACTCAGTCACCTTCATGTGATTGCAGACATCGGCGCCATAACGTGAGGCAGTTAAAATCACCGCAAGGCACATTCTGGCATCATCGTGCTGACCTTCGTAGAAGACATAAGCGCCATAGATGTCGCGTCGCATCATGGGAAATATATCGAGGGCCTCGGGAGTACTTATAAATTGGAAACCCCTTGTGCTGCCGGGTGCCATTAAATGATAGATATGCAACTTCATCCAGTAAGAGGGCAGCTGCCACCAATGATGCACTGGCAACATGATCGGAACAGGTTGATTTAAGTGCGGCGCCAGGTTGGCAATATTGCTGCGTTCCTGCAGAGAACTGCGAACACGCCGAAAGGCAGCCAGATCGAGTTTAGAGATGGCCTGGTCCAGATCCCTGAGACCGCCATGCAACAGTTTACTCGACTTCGATGAGGTGCCACTGCCGAAATCATCTGCCTCGACCAAAGCCGTTTTCAATCCACGTGTCGCCGAGTCCAGGGCACAACCAGCACCCACTGCTCCACCTCCTATGATGAGTATATCGTATTTCGTACGCTGTAAGGCATCCAGGTTCATACTTCGCGTTGGCAGCTCACGTTTCATTTGTGGCACTTTATTTCTTTCCTGGCACAGGGTCAGCGATGAGGCGCCCAAAATGGAGCTGCCTGCCAGGACAGCTACTTGAATAAATTTTGACATAATGAAATCTGTTCAAGCTATATAAGTGTATGAAATCTGTGGATTGACAAATAATTGGATGATGTGTACAATTTTGAATACGTTTATATTTATTTGTATATTTAAATATATATGTATGTATTTCTGTTGCATGTTGGAAAAGTTAAAAAAATTATCTATAAGAAAACTGAAGCCCCTCACAATTAGTACAAAAACAAGATGCCAAAACATTCACATTATTTCATTTTTTTGTTTGTTTGATTGTTTGTTGTTGTTATCTTTAAAACTTAGCACAAATTCTTTCTACTCAAATCATGGCTTGCTGCAACTGCAACGACCTCCTGCAAGCGTGCAACACACAACATTTTTAAAAGGCATTGGCATTGGAATGCGACTGTGTGTGTGTATGTTTGTGTGTGTGTGTTTGTGTATCTTTGTGGCAGTCACTGCGGTCGATTGTTGCAAACAAGCGCAAAATCATCTTTGGGCTTTTACTGTTGCTTAACGCTGCCGAAGAAGTACTTATAGAACAGCGTGGCAAACAGACAGAGCACCAGGGGCAATAGCCATGATTTCATCGAACTCTCCTCTCCGTTTTGTGTGTCTGAGCTCCAGGTGGGTTCCGATTTCTGTGCAACGCTCGTCCGCTCCGCCTCAACGAGTTCGCCAATTTTGTATTTTTTCATCATTTCCCGGGCATCGTTGCTGTGTCCGACATCCTCAAAGTTTTCTGTGGCATCTTTGCCGGCCTGTTCGATGAGCACTTCCTCACCTCCCGGATGCTGCAAGAATACGACGAATACTTAATGTATTTCTGTTCTGTATGTAGATACATATGCAAATAAATAGTCTCATCTCTTGACCATGAAATAAACGAAACAAATCGAAGCGAGAACAAAACAAACTAATGTTTAAAACATTGCTTGCCCCTCCCACCAAAAGAAGAGATTATACTGCTGCTGGTTGCTTTCCCCAGTGTTGATAAACACCAAAAAGATGGATTGCCAGGCGAACGTGAGACTTTCATCATTCTAACTACTTAACTTTATTTTTATTTACGTTTCAAATATGCTACGTAATGATTAGATTGCAAGTAGCAAAAAGTCGCCGGGTAGTCTTATCACTACAAGCACAACATTAAGTAACAATCACAGTGACATAGACATTTATGTATATAATTAGTATGTATTGTATGTCTGTATCGAACTGTTTTAATCAGATGAAGATACTACTACTTAATAATGTAGTTCGATTTGCCTGATTTTAATCAGTTTATAGCTTTATAGCGGTATTAACATTTTGCGCATTATAAATATTGCTTGCAATAATTACTACCTGTATTTTTAGCGCTAAACTGGAATTGAGCGTGAACATAATAATCTCTCTGTTGTGTTGTAGATTTCTCAAACTCTGGCATTTGGAACAGTATTTTAATAAATTACTTTCAACATTTGAAGCTATTTCTACATTCATTCGAATTGTAAATTCATCGAGTTTTGTTCTACTGTAATTGCATAAGAATAAAAAAAAGCCATTTCGCATACAAAACATATGTAAATGTGTTTACACAAAAATTTGTTTAACTTTTTTGCCCTATTTCCATTAATAATGCGAATAAACTCAAGCTAGAACTTTCCGTACAAAAATAAAAATGAAATAATAAAATAATCGAAAAAAAAACAAATAGAAATATAATTTTTTTGTTTGACAAAAGAAAACATATGTATATATGAATGTGAAGTGAGAAATACAAAGCATTAGGTCAACTAATAATCACCACAGGTCAAAGTTCAGAAACAAACTGACATACTCCACTGTTGTTACCTAGACAGCAATCATTTGCACGCACTGTGCTTGAATTTAAAACTCATATCAAAGGTTAACATCTTAAACTGTTTTAAACGAGTTACACAAAGTCAATTTATCAAGATAAGTCTGATTTTTTCCCACTAGCCCGACGAAATGACTTAATGCCCGCGCCCTGATTTCGACGTGTACCTCTGAGCTAAACTGTTGTTGTTTTATATTTTTTTATTAGGCCGTGCTCACCTCGTTCAGAAATGCTGTCACATCGTAGACATCGTTGTGGATGAGCAGCCATGTGTCCTTATTGGTATTGTGTTTGGCAACTTCCGCACGCGTAAAAGTCTTTTCTCCACCGCTTGCCATGTTGATGACTTGTTGAATTGCGTTTCTATTTCTATCAGCAACTTTTCAGAAGCACTCAACTATATTTATTGGTAGAGTTGTGTAGGGTTGTTGATATATATCGATATATCGATAAAGATATTCTTGTGATATTATTCTTATGAGGAATATTTTTAACTGTATCGATATTGTTGTAAGATATTATTTTTAACTTTGTCGCCATGTTTTTCTTTGTATAGTAATTGTGAAAATCAATTTAATAATAAAAACCTATGTACATAACCAGTTTAAGGTAGTTATTTTTTTAAATATCAATTAAAAATATATTATTTCCATTGAAATACTATCGATATTGATTTTGAATTAAATATCAATTTAAAATATGTTGCTCCCATTGAAATATTATCGATATTGATTTTGAATTCCAGCCATAGATATCGTGCTAATCTTTTGCAAACAGAAAACAGGTGGCGCCACATTATTTTTATAAACGTGTGGCAGCCTTGGTTTCCAGAAACAGATACAATACGTATCGTGACGTCACACGGAAGAATAGTATCTTCTTTGTTAACTAAAGCTGTCAAAAGCTGCATGGTACAACACGCAATAACTGATCAACCCGTTTCAAAAACAATCACAAGGAAAACATTTAAACAGGAAATTAACCCCTAAAGATGACCAGTAAAGTTATTATTGTAATGTTGGCTTTATATGAATACTTAAATTATTTGTTTGAAATAGAATATTCTTTCCCTAGTGTCAGGGAAACATTCTATCATAAAGGATAGTGATAAGTACAATTGAACTTAATAACCAAAGTCATTCTGATTATAATGACTGATGTCTATAGCAATTCAATAAATTGTCCACTAATTTTGGAATACGTATGTGCAACTAGGGGCCAATTCTGAACCCCCACACCTTATCTATAAAATAATTCAGGAAAGAATTGCCACTGAAAAAAATTGAACATGTTTTTGATGACTCTACAAAAAAGCCATACGAATACTAGTAGGGGATTTCTTCAATTAATTGTGATAAGCTATTCTATGTCATTAGTTGACACTATAGTATTTATACTAATTAAGTGGCTTGTGTCCAATGTAAATAGTTATTTTATAGCGTCAAATTAAAACAATGTATAACATATCAATTATAATAATTTAACTCTATCGTAATTCTATTGGTTTTTGCGATTTTTTGGTCACGCTTCTGCTATTGATAAGAAAATTATTTCGGCAAATAATGCTATAATATGAAGAGTAAACGTTGTGAGTAATACTTTTTCCGCTCTCTATTTTCGTTTTTGATCAATAATCATGACATCCATTATCGAATTAGGTAAATTCTTTAATTATTTACAGCCCTTATGGGTGTGCTTATTGATAAGTAAAGATTGTTTTGCTTGGAAATCTTTTGAAATAACCATTAATTATACGAAATACTTGGGAATACTCTTAAATTAAATTACAGCTCTATTTGTACTATTACTTGCATGTTAAGCCATTTGTCAATTGAAATTCACTCTTCATTTACTACGCCACACGTGGCCTCTCTTTTTAAACGCCGCCTACTCTTAGCGTATTAATAGCACAATAGACTGATAAACATTATCAGCATAAACCGATATCAACTAATATAATTTGTTGCCTACCTGTTCAAATATATAAACCCCATATGTTATTGCGAATTTCATAAGTCTCTTTCTAGCCGTGATCACCGGCAGTTCATCGTGAATTATATGTGCTTAAGTAAAGGATTCAAATTCGAAATCAAATATTCACAATGACCGCGTCGAACGGTAATGTCGTCAAGGACGACGAAAATCGATTGTCACAATATAAAACGAACATCGTTTTGGGCGAATCCTTTGCAGCAAACGACAAAGAACGCAAGAGCTTGTGAGTTTTCAAAAAAAAAAAAAGAACGGATAACAGTTTGTGTTTTGAACAAAAATATCATTAGTAATTAATGAGTAATATCTACAAAATATTAATTATAACAAATGGGTCTAAAAAGTCAACAATTTCCAATATTATTTTGTTAACAAAGAAATTATTAGTTATACTCATTTACTTTTGATATTAACTATACCAAAAGAACAACAAGAAACATTAAACTATTTTATTTATTTTTTAATACCAAGAAATAAATGTGAAAGTTTACAACTATCCGAATCATTGTGATAAGTGTTATCATAAGAAATTCAATTTAAAGACATAAATTTGTTATTTGCATCTCATTTCCTGAGGTCCTTCCAATAAATGTCTATTATTTACTAGTTATTATCAATAAAATACGTAATGAATAATAGCTCAAGCATAATACTATGTATATAAATAGTCTTGCAATCTTATTTGTGTATCAAAAGATAAAGCAATAAGTGTATAAATTAGCTAATATATACGTGCAGATAATAATATAGTATAGGTCTACTATATACATACTATATCAGAAACTAATGTAACCATGATTATGCGATTTTGTTACTTATAGTAGTAGAACAACGTGACGGAACTGGTATCAAATGATTTCTTTATCATCACGGGATTCAAAATGTTGGAATTTCGATGTCATTAAATTTATGGTACCAATGAAAATTATAACAAAGGAATAAAACGCATATCTTTTAGCGATTATAAAAAATCGAATATATGTATATATGCGAATTGACTAAGCGTGATCTATTGATACGCATACATGTCTATTAAAAAAAATATATACATATATACATATGTTCTCTATGACGAAGTTGATTATTGATATGAATAATCTAATATTTACGAGTATTTGTATAATGACAAGCGTGATAGTAAAAACTTAAAAGCCTTGAATGGGTCTGGGTTCAGCGATAATGACGAAACTATTGCAAATTTTTAAGTAGTTTCAACCTCTATAACAAGTTTGTTATTTACTTCCAATTTACAGTGAACCAAATAAGACGAAAAAGAAATCAAAGAATGACAAATCCGAGGAAAACGAAGACGATGAAAAGCCAAAAGAAGATCTTAAGCCAGTTAGTTTCTTTAAAATGTTTCGATATGCCACAAACAGAGATCGTACTCTGTATTTTATTGGATTTCTTGGTGCAATCGCCACGGGTCTAACAACGCCAGCGAACAGTTTGATCTTTGGTGATCTCACAAATGTAAGTATTTACCTAACGAATTCTAATATAAAATAATTTAATTTAATACTTTGCTTTAATCGTAAACACTAACAGGACATGATCAATTTAAGCGGTTTGGTCGAAGGTGCCAAATATACAAGAGGTGATTTCAATTCCGAAGCCTTAATGGATGCCGTACAGGATTTTTCACTGAAGAATACATATATTGGCATTGTAATGCTCGTCTGCAGTTACATCTCCATCACTTGCTTCAATTATGCTGCCCACTCTCAAATTATGGCCATACGTTCCAAGTTCTTTAAATCTGTGCTGCATCAAGATATGAGCTGGTATGATTTCAATCAGAGCGGTGAGGTGGCCAGCCGTATGAATGAGTAAGTTTGATTAGTTTATGGGAATAAGAAACACTTAGTCTACACATTTAGAAAACCAAAGAAAAGACAGGCAAGCATATGAAACAATTACTAGAAAAGTTAAACAGAGTACAGTGTAACGTTTGGTAGATAATAGATTGCATTTTTCTGACTTTGCTGGAACTTTATCTTCTCTTGTGCAAATCCCAAACGAATTTTGTTGTACATTCGATAAAATGCAGAATTAAAACTCTAACTGCATGTTCAACAAAATGTTATGTATCTTTTCCTGGTAATATTTTTCTAGTTTTCTGTAATTTAAACAAAATATTATAGTCTATAAAATAGATTTGTTTAACTACTTTTGCCATACCAAATTTGTGCCCTCAATTTTGGTTTTCTAACTAAAACTTTCCTAGTTTCTTGTTTATACTTTTTGTTTGCCAATCTTAGCATTCTTTGTTTTAATTTTAATTATTATTCTTAAACTTTACAGAGATCTGTCCAAGATGGAGGATGGTCTGGGTGAGAAAGTTGTGATATTTGTGCACTTCATTGTCGCATTTGTTGGCTCGATTGTGCTTGCCTTTGTCAAGGGCTGGCAGTTATCGCTGGTGTGTCTGACCAGTTTGCCGGTGACTTTCATCGCTATGACGTTTGTGGCCATTGCCACCTCGAAGCTGGCCAAACAGGAAGTTAATATATATGCCAAGGCCGGTGTCGTAGCCGAAGAGGCGCTATCGGGAGTGCGTACAGTCAAGGCATTTGAGGGCGAGCACAAGGAAGTTGCCGCCTATCAGCAGCAAGTGGTGCACGCCAAGGAACTGAATATAAAGCGTAATATGTTCTCTGGCATTGGTTTTGGTCTGCTCTGGTTCTTCATCTATGGCTCATATGCTCTGGCCTTTTGGTATGGCGTCGGTTTGGTTATCAAGGGTCGCCATGAGGCGTACTATGAGAACTATGATCCTGGCACCATGATAACAGTGTTCTTTTCGATAATGATGGGTTCCATGAACATTGGCATGGCATCACCGTATATTGAGGCATTTGGCATTGCCAAGGGTGCGTGTGCCAAGGTATTCCAAATCATTGAGCAGATACCAACGATTAATCCCCTCGAACCGCGTGGCAAGAATCTCAATGAGCCACTGACAACAATAGAATTCCGTGACGTTGAGTTCCAGTATCCGACGCGTGAGGAGGTGCCAATTTTGAATAAACTCAATTTGAAGATTCAACGCGGCCAGACGGTGGCATTGGTGGGACCCTCGGGATGTGGCAAGTCCACCTGCATACAGCTGATTCAACGCTATTACGATCCCCAGGGCGGCGACCTCTACTTCAATGGCACCAACATTAAGGATATCAACATCAATTGGCTGCGTGAACGCATTGGAGTTGTCGGTCAGGAACCCGTGCTCTTTGGCCAGTCCATCTATGAGAACATACGCTATGGCCGTGAGGATGCCACACGGGAGGATATCGAGGCAGCTGCCGCAGCAGCAAACGCAGCGATCTTCATCAAGAAACTGCCCAAGGGCTATGACACTTTGGTGGGAGAGCGTGGAGCTCAGCTGTCCGGTGGCCAGAAACAACGTATTGCCATTGCTCGTGCTTTGATTCGTGATCCGGAAATATTGCTGCTGGATGAGGCAACATCTGCTCTGGACACGGCCAGTGAGGCAAAGGTGCAGGCTGCCCTGGAGAAGGTCAGCCAGGGACGCACCACAATCATTGTGGCCCATCGTCTGTCGACGGTGCGACGTGCCGACAAGATTGTTGTGATCAACAGCGGACAGATTGTGGAGACCGGTACCCATCAGGAGCTAATGATGCTGAAGAGCCATTACTTCAATTTGGTAACCACACAGATGGGTGACGATGACGGCAGTGTGCTCAGTCCCACTGGCGATATCTACAAGAATTTCGATATTAAGGATGAGGACGAGAAGGAAATTCAGATATTGCAAGACGAGGATGCCGATGTTGAGGCGGAGAAGAAAGATAAGAAGAAGAAAAAGGATAAGGAACCATCGCCACTGATGGGCATTATGAGAATGAACAAACCCGAATGGTCACACATTACCGTGGGCTGTCTCAGCTCGATTATCATGGGATGTGCCATGCCTGTGTTTGCCCTGCTCTTTGGCAGCATTATCCAAGTGATGCAATCACCGGATGACGACTACGTCCGGGAGAATACCAATCAATATAGTTTGTATTTCCTGATCGCCGGCATCGTTGTCGGTATATCCACATTCATGCAGATCTTCTGCTTCGGCATTGCGGGCGAACGTCTCACGGAACGTCTAAGAGGTCTAATGTTTGCGGCGATGCTCAAACAGGAAGTTTCCTGGTTCGATGACCGCACCAACGGCACTGGAAGTCTCTGTGCTCGCTTATCTGGAGATGCCGCCGCGGTGCAAGGTGTAAGTAATCAATTCAGTTTATTATTTTAATTCCTATCCATAATTATACAAGCTCTTAACAACAGTTTCAAATACTTAAGCGATAAGTTTTCCCCTTGATTATGTAGAAATTCGCTTATCAGCAACGGCTTCCAACTGACATGACCGATAGCTAACAAATGTTTTAGATAGGCTGATAAACGTTATCGAAACTTTGTTTCTGATTGGTCAATATTGCACATGTAATTCACACAATATTTTCATCATCTTTTTTAGGCAACAGGACAGCGAATTGGCAGCATTATTCAATCGATTGCAACGATTGTTTTGGGCGTGGCCTTGGCCATGTATTACGAGTGGAGTTTGGGCCTTGTGGCAATTGCCTTTATGCCCTTCATACTCATCTCCTTCTACCTGCAACGCATTGTGATGGCCCAGGAGAATATGGGCAATGCCAAGATTATGGAGAACACTACAAAACTGGCTGTTGAGGTCGTTTCCAATATACGCACTGTGGTTTCTTTGGGCCGGGAGGATATGTTCCATAGACAATACATTGAAATGCTGACACCAGCTGTTGAGGTAAGTAATTTTATTTGATTGTCACTTCATATATTTATATATATATATATATATTTGATTTCTTTCAGAAATCTAAAAAGAACACTCACTATAGAGGTGTTGTCTATGGTCTGGCTAGATCCATGATGTTCTTTGCTTATGCCGCTTGCATGTATTACGGAGGTTGGTGTGTTGTCAATCGTGGTCTACTTTTCGGTGATGTCTTCAAGTGAGTTTTATTATTATAATCACTTATTAATACTATTACATGGTATTATTATTATTTAATTTAATATTAACTAATTATAATTATTAATAATATTTGTTTATATTATTCCTGTGCTTATTCTCTTAAAACTGAAGGCATTTATCACTTTTTACACCCTGCCTAAGATAACAGCCTAACATTATTTCAAATTTGTTGGCTAGAGCCACTAAGTGAATAACCTATAGAGAACCCATTTCATACATTGCCACTGTACAGCATATGAAAATGCCATTTGCACGAGTGAGAGCGCTATACATTAAACAATTTCCAAATCAACAGGCGCAGTCCAGTGTTGCCAGACTATTGCAAGCTACTTACTCTCGATGCAAGCAAAATCGTTTTCAAGCGATATATTCAAATCCCACAGAATATCCAACTGTCGCGCGTGCTCGACTGATCGTCTTGTTACTATTTACTATTAAATAATTTAGCTTATTTCTTTATAATTAATTTCTGTTCTTTTTTCTCTTGCAGAGTATCCCAGGCATTGATTATGGGCACGGCATCGATTGCCAGCGCCTTGGCCTTTGCTCCCAACATGCAGAAGGGTGTGAGTGCTGCACAAACCATTCTGAAGTTCCTCGAGCGTAAACCCCTCATCGCCGACAGTCCCGATGTGTCGTTGAAGCCCTGGCATTCCAATGGCAATGTGCTCTTCGATAAGGTGGAATTCAGCTATCCGACACGTCAAGAGATTCAGGTACTTCGTGGTCTCATACTTGCCGTACAGACGGGTCAAAAGGTAGCATTGGTTGGTCCATCGGGATGTGGCAAATCCACTTGCATTCAGCTGTTGCAACGTTTCTATGACGTCGACGCGGGTTCCTTGCAAATCGATGAGCAAGATTTACGCAAGTTGGCCATATCGAATCTCCGCATGCAGCTGGGCATTGTCTCCCAGGAGCCAATACTCTTTGATCGCACTATTCGTGAGAATATTGCATATGGTGATAATTCTAGAATTGTTACGGATCAAGAGATTCTGGCTGCGGCCCAGAAGTCCAATATACATCAATTCATTGCAGCCTTGCCACTGGTAAGTGAGATCTTGAAAACTTCTTATTGAGTTGCCAATTAATAAGTTAACAATCTTCTCAGGGCTATGAAACACGCATGGGAGAGAAGGGCGCACAGCTGTCCGGCGGACAGAAACAGCGCATTGCCATTGCACGTGCCCTTATTAGAAATCCAAAAATACTTTTGCTAGATGAGGCCACCTCAGCGCTGGACGCGGAGAGTGAGAAGGTAAGTCGTAGACTCCAGCTATATCTAAGCAAGTTCCTAAAAGATTCTTTTATTCTATCTCTAAACAGATCGTTCAAGAGGCCTTAGATGCTGCTGCCGAGGGACGCACTACCATCAGCATAGCCCATAGATTATCCACCATCGTTGACTCCGATGTCATCTATGTATTCGAGAACGGAGTCGTCTGTGAAAGCGGCAGCCACAAAGAACTCCTGCAGAAGCGTGGCCTATATTACACATTGTACAAATTGCAAACAGGAGCTGCGTAAATTGTAATACTCGCCGTCTAGTCAAAACTTTAGCGATCAATTAGTATTATATTGTATTATAGACACATTTCATAAATATTTAAGCATACAATCGATAAGCACGTTAATAGCACTTAAGATTAAAGTTAAACGAACTGTTAAATCAACAAAATTGTAAATAAAGAACCAATTGAAAACCTCAACAAAGACAAGAACTTAATTTATAACGAGGGGGAGAAACGGTTAGGAATTCCATTCATTTCTGTTTATTATAGAAATGAAAGATAAATAATGCCTTCTTCAGGAAACCTTATCGAAAAATAGTATATCTTCCATTTTCCCCATTTATCTAGATAGTTTTTTCCCATTTAATTTGCGTTCCTTAATTTAAAAACAACTGCTTTTTCAATTTGTAAATAATATTTTTTTGTTCACGTATATTTATAGTTTACATATTATTTATATCGACCTTTCAATTGCGTTTTACCCAGTCAATCTATTGGTTATCCACTGGAAACCAAAGTAAAATTTTGCTTAAATTATTGACTTTCAGGCTGCTGACCCACAAATTTGTTTTTTTTTCTTTTTTTAGTGGTTGTCCTGTTGCTGTGCTCGTTAATATTGTACAACTACAACTAGTTTAAAATAAATGTAAGGTAAAAATAGGGAAAATCTTACAAGCAAGCACAACATAACTTTACCAATTAAAGTTTTAAAATAGGACATCGATCCAGGCGTCGCCGTCAGTGGCATTATAAACAATAAAAACTTAATGCAACTGTCGCGACGACTGTTTTTTTTAGATCGTTGGTATCAGCATCTTGAAGGTCGTGTTCGTCCTCGCATATTACTACACAATTTGGGTAAATGCTTTTCGCTTATATGTGTGTGTGTTTTTTTGGGGGATTTATGATTTTGAAGAATCAGGAATAGTAGTATATGATGTGCTTTTTTATGTTTAACGTAAAACTTAATCGAAATCCAAATGTGATTATTATGAAATAAGGGAACAACAACTACGTCTATGGTTGCCTAATTTAGTTCTTCTCCTCCTTCTTGGCCTCTCCAGAAGGTTCGCCGGAACTGCTGCCGCTGCTGCCGGAGCTGCCGCCGCTCTCACGTTCAGCGGACATCTGCAAAGCAAATAGGATATGTTAATAATTAAACTTTCTCTTTAGTATTAATTGCTGTTATTGTACCTTCTTGTATGCCATCTCGAAGAGCTTCAATGAGGACTGCTGCAGCTGAGTTGTGGCTTTTCTGACCTCCTCTGGATCGGCTGTCTCCTTGTTGGCCAGCAGAGTGCGCAGTTCGGCAATTTCAGTTTTCATCTTCTCACACTACAAACACAAAGGAAATGTATATTAGTCAACAGCTGCGAGAATCTTATTAGCATCTTGCTTACCTCCTCAGCGGGCAGCTGGCTCTTGAATTCCTCCATTTTGGTCTCTGTGTCGTGCACAATACTCTCGCCCTGGTTAACAATTTCAATCAGTTCACGCTTCTTCTTATCAGCACTGGCGTATTCCTCGGCCTTCTTGATCATGTTCTCGATTTCGTCCTTGCTGAGGCCACCACTCGACTGAATAACAATCTGTTGCTCCTTGCCGGTACCCTTGTCCTTGGCCGATACATGAACAATGCCGTTGGCGTCAATGTCGAAGACCACTTCGATCTGTGGCACACCGCGTGGTGCTGGTGGAATTCCAACCAGTGTGAAGGAGCCCAGCAATTTGTTGTCGTTTGCCATTTCACGCTCTCCCTGGTGCACCTTAATTTCCACCTGAGTTTGGCCATCGCTGGCCGTCGAGAAGACCTGTGACTTCTTGGTGGGAATTGTTGTATTGCGGGAAATCAGACGAGTGAACACGCCGCCCAATGTCTCAATGCCCAGCGACAGGGGAGTAACATCAAGCAGCAGGACATCAGTGACATCTCCGGCCAGAACACCACCCTGAACGGCGGCACCAACGGCCACAGCCTCATCGGGATTAACCGAACGTGATGGCTGGCGTCCGAACAGATCCTGAACTGTAGAATGAACCTTGGGCATACGAGTCATGCCACCGACCAGCAAAACTTCGCCGATCTCCGACTTGGACACCTCAGCATCGGACAACGCCTTCTGGCAAGGTTGAATTGTGCGCTTGATGAGATCACCAACCAGACTCTCCAGCTTGGCGCGTGTCATCTTCAGATTCATGTGCTGGGGACCTGCAGCATCCATGGTCAGATAGGGTAGGTTGATGTCGGTTTGTTGCGAGGAAGACAGCTCGCACTTGGCCTTCTCAGCGGCCTCCTTGAGACGCTGCATGGCAATGTTGTCCTTGCGAATATCAAGGCCGCTATCCTTCTTGAACTCGGCCACCAAAAAGTTGACAATTGCGTTGTCGAAATCCTCACCGCCCAACAGAGTGTCTCCGTTGGTAGATTTCACCTCAAAGACGCCCTTTTGGATTTCCAAAATGGAAATATCAAAAGTGCCGCCACCCAAATCGTAAACAGCGATGCTAAATTCGATAATAAATATATATATATATTAGTTGAATGAGCGGGTTAGCATTTGAGAAGTTTACTTACATTTTATCTTCGGTTTTGTCCATGCCATAAGCCAGAGCAGCTGCAGTTGGCTCGTTGATCACACGCAAAACATTCAAACCAGCAATTTGACCAGCATCCTTGGTGGCCTGACGCTGCGAATCGTTGAAGTAGGCGGGCACGGTGACCACGGCATTCTTTACGGGCGTATTGAGATAAGCCTCGGCGGTCTCCTTCATTTTGATCAGAATGAAAGCACCGATTTGCGATGGCGAGTACACTTTGCCATCTGTAGCAGATACCCAGGCATCGCCATTGGATGCCTTGACAACTTTGTACGACAAGTTTGTAATATCCTTCTTCACCTCGGGATCATCGAAGCGGCGGCCAATCAAACGTTTTGTGGCATAAAAGGTATTTGCAGAGTTGGTGACAGCCTGACGCTTTGCCGGCATGCCAACCAAACGTTCGCCATCCTTGGTGAATGCCACATGAGAGGGAGTTGTGCGTGCACCTTCCGCATTCTCAATAACCTTGGCCTGTTTGCCCTCCATTACGGCCAGGCAGGAGTTGGTGGTGCCCAAATCAATGCCGATAACAGCACCTTTAACCTCGCTGGATCTGTGAGAATGGCAAAAGAAAATAGAAACTTAATGATAGATACACGAGCAATTGATAAGCGGCAATTGATAAGAGCCAATAAGGCAATAAAAATAATTGTGTAGTTTATAATTGGAACTAGTTCCGACTAACTAAACTAAATGTACAATAAATTTAATTTAATTTAAATTTAAATAATTGTCTACAGCTGTTTATTCATAAAAAGTAGAAATAAATGCTTTCTACCCTTGCAACAACTATATAATATAATAGTCAGCCTAATTATAATACCCTCTACAAAGGTATAACAACAGAAATAGTTTAACAAATATTATATAAGTCTATTGCCGATAAAAAAAACCCAACCCAAGATATGTATTATGTATTTTATCAAAGGAAATGAATGGTAAACTCAGAAAATTGAACTAGTACTTAGTGCAACTGTCACTAACTGCATGCGCATGCATGTACTTACACACCTACACACACATACCCACACACAAGTTATGCGTCGTTGAAGTTTTTTGGTAAGGAACTCTAAATGAACTTTCAGCAAACTGACGCAATATCTTATACATTAATTGGAAATACATATTGTACAAGATGGAAACCAACGTTCTATTACATAAGCACTATCTATTGTTTGATCTTTAACTTGCCGCACATCAAATACGGCAAGCAACACATGAGGACAACGTAGTATACAAATACGCTAGTTGAGAAATCAAAGTTCACTTACTTGTAGCGAAGTCCTGACATTCCATTGCAGGCAACGGGCAGGCTCTGTAATTGACAAGAAACATTCACTTATTATAGAAAATTCGTGAAACATGGAATACTATAATCACAGCGCGAACATGGCGCGCCGACACTATTATGTAAAACTACTAGCTGATTTGTACTTACGCGGAATATGCTAGAAGCACCGGACATATTTGTGGGCGCTGCAAAGCTGGCCTGGCGCACAATACGCGGTAAGAACTTGGGTACGCGCAGCATTTTCGATATTCACTTGTTAAATTTCTCTTAATTGCACAAATTATCAATTAAAACAGCTGTAAACTGCACCGCTATCAAAGCGAAAAATTTCGTCAGCGAGCGAACCACGAGCACGTTTCCCTTACGAGGGCTGGATAGAGACAGAAGACAGAGATGTTAGAAATAATCGTCGTTGTTACTATTGAAACGAAACACGCAGCGTTGCATTTGAAAATATCATTCACACAGAGCTGCCAACGTTTTCGATGGTCAAGTGTATTAATGATTTATTGAATTTTTTTAAAAAGCTTGGCAGAATTGATTTGAAATATGTGTATTTAACAATTCAGCAATAAAAACTGTAATAGTTACTTTAGAGAGAGTTTGACATATGACGTTATTGACTCGCCTTCTCATTAAGGCCCAACCGAAGCACCCTGTGTCCATAAGGTTTTCCCATCGTTTCGTGTTCCATCACACGTGTTGTTATTATTGCGTAAAGTTGTATCAAAAATATAGTTTCAAAATTTTCACCAAAATTTAATCACATAAACGTCGGTGCGACCGATGCTGCTGTTGTTATTGTTTATGTACAGCCGCCACACTTGACTATCTGAGCGTAATCTGTCGATAAGTCGGCGTTATGGCATCGGACAATGAATCTGACGCCGAACTCGATGAGAACTATTACACATTTCTCAATTTGCCGCGAGATGTAAGTGCCAACACAACATCAGAACTTCTTTACTTACCATCTACATATTTCTAGGCAACATCCGAGCAAATTAACACCGCCTACCGTAAGCAGAGCCGCATTTATCATCCGGACAAACATCAGGATCCGGATAGCAAGAAAAAAGCTGAAATGATGTTCAATCGGACGAAGCGCGCCTACGAAGTACTCTCTGATCCCCATCAGCGTGCCATCTACGACTCTGTGGGCGAGAAGGGATTGAAAACGGAGGGCTGGGAGATTGTGCATCGGACAAGGACGCCGGCAGAGATAAGGGAGGAGTACGAACGTTTGGCACAAGCGGCCGCCGAGCGTCGTTTGCAACAGCGCACGAATCCACGCGGCAACATCACCATCAATGTGAATGCCACTGAAATATTTACACCCTACGATGATGCGGAAATGCCACGCGTGGAGATCGGATCCATGAGCATTGCCCAGTCCATTGAGGCGCCAATTACACGCAAAGATATGATTGTGATGAGCGGCAATCTGTATTCATCGAATGGAACTGGCAATGGTGGCTTTATGATTGCTGGCCGGCGACTTCTCAACAAGGGATGGCTGGAGGTTTGTCTTGGCGCCGGCAATGGCTTCCTGCTCGGTCTTAAGGGTAAGCAACGGGGCAACGGATGTTCGCTGTATACGGTTTATTGAGTTGAGCAGTTCTGCATCTGCAACAGGTGGACGCACGCTGACGTCGAAGGTTACTGTGAACGGCGGCACGAATATGAATTTTCAGGAAAACGGTGTTATACCCGCTGTATTCTCCACGCTGGCTGTGCAGCTTGATAAGCACACCATTGGCAGTTTGACACTGAATGTTGGCCCGCAGTCGTCCATGACCACACAGATTGATCACTCCAACGATCAGCATGCGATCAGCACGTCCTTTGTGTTGGGAACACCGCACATCTACTTCAGTATGTCGTATACGCGAAAGATGCTGGATAACGAGCTGAAGCTTAAATTGGCCGCCAAGTAAGCAGGACATTATGCTCCTCTGAGTGCTTTGATGACATTAGCCTAGTAGTGTCTGGGGAAACGGATCAGATCCAGAGATTACAGTAGGCAAATGTCATCAAATTGTAATTGTACTATAATTAATTATGCCTTTTGTATTTGCAGAGTGGGCACATTTGGTTTTCTTGGCGAGTATGGTGTGGAAAAGAAGGTTTCTAAATATAGTTCGTTGATAGCGACCGTCTCCATTGGTGTGCCTTCCGGCGTAATCCTTAAATTAAAGTATGTACTCATGTAATTTGCACATTTAACATATACTACAATTATGTATTATTTCAGAATAATACGTTCAAATCAATCGTATGTATTTCCAATACATCTGAGCGATGAAATCGTGCCCGCTGCCGTTTTCTATGCTTCAGTGACGCCGATAATTACGTGGTTCTTGGTTAAAAAGGCAATCATGGATCCCATGGAAGCTGATCGAAAGAGCATCGAAGTGGAGCGCACAAAGCGGCAGAATGAGCAGCGACTCGTGGCAAAGAAAATGGAGGCAATGGCTGCCATACATTTAATGCAGAGCACCTACAACCGTTTATTGAAAGAGGAGCAGGATCGGACGGGACTGGTCATCAAGAGGGCAATATATGGATGCACAAATGAGGATGGTACGCAATTCAAGCCAGAGGCATCGCACGATGTAACAATACCAATACAGTGTCTAGTCAGGGACAGCATACTTCAGTTGTACGAGTCGTCAAAGGTGTGTTGTTTTGGTATCTACAATTCCTAAAATATATTAATAATTAAACTTTCCATTTTCAGAGCGATTTACCTGGCTTTTTCGATCCGAGTTTAGGAGACGACAAGATCTTACGCATAGAATATACATTTAACAATGTACCCAAAACGGTCAATATTAAAGACAATGAGCCAGTCCGACTGCCAGGATAGAGGTCATTACGTTTTGTATCAAATCTTCAGTCTTGTGTTAAAAAATGTTTTTATAATTCATAGTAGCCGTACATACATACATACAAATATACCTAAAACTGATAGACAAAATTATTTATAAAACACCTAGATTTGCACATACATCACGGTCTATATATTATGTCATAATCAAGGAGCTTTACTTGGATAATTATTGATAAATCAAGTGCAGACGGTTCCTAATGCGAATTCCGAATATTTTTGTAAGAATTACAAAATACTAAAAATAAAAAAAAGATGCAGAGATTAAAATATGAATGGAAAACCAGGAACACACTTATAGTATGAAAACTAGAAACTAGTTATTAATATTAGGATTACATTTTTCTGATTGCTGATTGATTTTTAATTTAAATATTTATGTTTCATGGCGTGATATTTAATAAAAATAGTTTAGATTGCGAATTTTGTGGAATTCCCCAATTTTCTAATTAAATTGTTGCCTTAGTAATAGCTCACCTTGATATGCTTATCTAATAAACAAAAACATGTGTAAACAAAAGCGAAGATTAAATTTGTTTGCCAAATTCAAATTGTGCCGCCAATGAATCGACATGTACGAGCCACCCTGTACATTTTCGCATTACATTATCAGCTGTTGCAGCTTCCAGTTGGGTGGAAGTGGAATCGAACAACAATATTTGTAATTTGTAGCTGAAAACGATACAATAGCTTTAGAATGCTATTGAAAATAGCAAACAACTCAAATAGGGAATGATGCAATCGATGGACCATGATCATTATTACAAAGGCGAATCTCATACGCTTATTGGCCGGCGGAATATGTCTTTTGTTGGTGCTTAACTTCCTGTGGACTTCCGAGTCGGACGGAACGAGTAATACGTCACTCAGCAAGTTGAGGTAAAACGTGATAAGAACATTTCATTAGCACATGACTTTAAGTTATCATTCACTGTAAACAGCATTCGGCGCGTGCACAAGTATGCACACATTCACAATAGCAACAAAATTAATAATAACAATGACAGCGGGAGCGACAGAGAGGGCGATACAAACAGTTCGGGACACCATAGACTGCCCGCTGCTCCGTTGGCCTTATCGAAGGAGCGTGAGCTGCACAGCAGCCGCAACATAACCTCAACAACTGTGATTGCGATTGCAAACTTTACTTCCATTCCACAAGACTTATCTCACGCGCATCGGCATCCGCAGCATGATTATGCAAACAGCACAACCCAAAAGTCAGAAATGATGCCAACACAAAACTGCACAGATCCCGATCCCCGAGATGGTAAGCAACAGCATCCATAATATACATAAGTTAAATGTTTAAAAATACATACATTTTCTTTTGCAGGTGGTCCCATCACGCCCAATACAACACTTGAATCTCTTGATATTATTGAGGGAGAGCTGGGACCTTTGTTGCGCCCGGGTGGCGCATATCAGCCAATTGATTGCATTGCCCAATATCATGTGGCAATTATTGTGCCCTTTCGTGACCGATACGCCCATCTTTCGGTCTTCCTGCGCAACATACATCCGTTCCTAATGAAACAGCGGATTGCTTATCGCATATTTATTATAGAGCAAACAAATGGCAAGCCCTTTAACCGTGCTGCCATGATGAATATCGGATACTTGGAGGCCTTAAAGCTTTATCAGTGGGACTGTTTTATATTCCACGATGTCGACCTTATACCCTTGGATGATCGAAATCTGTACAACTGTCCACGTCAGCCGCGGCACATGTCCGTTGCAATTGACTCGTTGAATTTCAAGTACGTCGACTTATCTTTATTACCACTTAAAATTAATAGAGTTTTAATTGTATTTTGCACAGGTTGCCTTATCGCTCAATATTTGGCGGAGTTTCTGCCATGACACGACAGCATTTCCAGGCTGTCAATGGCTTTTCGAACTCGTTCTTTGGCTGGGGAGGCGAGGACGACGATATGTCTAACCGGTAAGGCTTTGTAAATTAAAAATCTTTAATAGTTATAAATAATTTCATTTGTTACCTTGCAGATTGAAGCATGCCAATCTATTCATATCACGTTATCCAATAAATATAGCTCGCTATACAATGTTGAAACATCAAAAGGAGAAAGCAAATCCAAAACGGTAAATGGTTATTAATAATAAATTAAATATCTTCAATTGTATTTATATTGTTTTGTTTATTATAGATACGAAAATCTGCAGAATGGTATCGGCAAGATTGAAATGGATGGCATCAACTCAATTAATTATGAGATCTATAGCATTAAAGAATTTCCAACATTTACTTGGTATTTGGCCGAGCTAAAGAACTCCGAGCGAAAGAGTTAGCTAACCGCCTCGGATGTGGCAGGCGACATAGTTTTTTCTTAGACATCTATAGCGTCTATAGATTGCAATACGAATCTCAATTCATTGCAATTTTTCGAATATTACTTATATATAATATGTACAAAGGACAACATTACTTTTCCAAAGTAGCCTAATTATTATCAAGAATAATAGACACACATATTGTGTATGATGTAGCATGTCCAGTCAATATAGAATTATTATGTAGTACTTTGATAGTACCAATTAGCCCCATTTAAAATATTCTATGTATTCTCATGAATATGTAGATTTTGTTGATTTATTGGTTTTACTTTTTCCCTAATCATTTTTATTACAATCTCTTTAAATAAGTAGACAAAAAATTCTACACCAATTCCTACAAGGTGAAATGTAGATATTACTTTTGTGATATACAAATTGTTATTCGAGCAAAATGATAATTAAAAAGACGAAGCAAAGAAAGAAAAGAAATATTCGGTAAGCCGAATTCTCACATACCCTTGCAGAAGATCTATTCATTAATCGATACTTGGTGACAATTTTAATATATATCACAAAAAGTCAACATTTTTGACAATTTTTATGTCTATAACAACATTTTAATTTAGTGATCCGATCCAACCTGCAAAACAGGTTACAACTCATGTGCCAAGTTAAAAGAAACTATAACGATAAATTCGATCTGCAAGGGTGTTTATTACCAACCATACTTTAATATACATTACCAAATGTAAAACTTATAAAAATTACATTTTACTATACCAGAATAAATCTTTTACTAAGTATTATGTACCAAGCTCAAATGTGTTTTCTATTCATCATCAATAGCTATAAACATTAAGCCCATAAAATCAATTAAAAAGTTGAATATATCGTTTTCGTTGGTTAGATTTCGTTTTTATTATGGTTACTTTTGTGTATTAGAGAATATTTATGGCTTCGTAACGACTATGTTACCATTTACGATAAGTCTGGGTTACATTTACAGCCCTATGGCCGCTGATTAGTAATAATAGTAGATAGTAATATTCGAGGGGAGCGGCACAGGCAGAGGGGAAACACACATACTACTTGTATGTAAAATTATGGCGAGTGGGGAATTTAATTCCGTGGCTCATTTATTAGTTTGGTATGCAAAATACAGTTAAAACAATTGGCTTTCAAATAAAAACTTAAACATATACAAATAAGGCTTAGGCTTTCACTGGTCACGTTGTAATATAAATGCTTTTTGTGTGCGGGGAGAGCGTGAGCAAATCATTTCAATTTGGAGCAAACTAGGTATTAAGGGGGGAAACTACTACCGAATCCAACAAGTAAGGCAATGCCTCTAGTTAAGAAATATTTATATACATATACGATAGATAATATATATTCATATTATATATCAATTTGGTCAACAAATTACAACAATTAGAGCATTCATATGAGAAGCAAACCCAAAAAATTGGTTAGGTAAATAGAAATATCAACGACAAGCTGTACTTAAGGGGGGGGGCAGGAATTAGCGTTAGACCTATTAACGGCAATATTAGAATCCTATATACAAGTGTAGTCGACTCGTTGCAATGCGAACTGTTTGTTGCTGCTGCTGTATTACATTATAGAACAGGGCATGGCACAGCAAAGGGGCAAGCACACAGGTACGACTGCTGCACCGGACTTGGTTTTCGTCTTTGACTTCGATCCCGACTCGTACTCGTACATGCCGGAACCCTTGGCCCAACGACCCTAAAAATACCAAATAGAGAACAGTCTTAGATGGTCTTCTATGCTGGGAGTGAAGTTATAGTGAGTACTTACGCCTCCTGCAGATCCAGCGTGCATTTCCTCGCGCTTGGTAATGATGGTATCGTGGCCAGGTGGATAGTAAATCTCCTTGCCGGCCTTGTTAACGGAGGGCACATGCTGCTGCTGAGGTGATGCGACTGCTGTCTCAATCTCGCGCTTGCGAACTGGTGTCTCAATGTCCACGCGGTCCACGCGATCCGTCTATAATGATATAATGAAATTAAATTTGTTTACTACTTGTTTACAACTCAAATTGTAGCCTAGTTCTTAGGGTATTAGAAGACTTGTTACCCTGTAGAAAATCTATGACTACGCTTTACTTACAGTGCCAAAGGACTGCATAAGGTCGTCCACACGTTGTGGTGGATTGCCATTGCCCACCGGATACTCCACACCGTCCACTGGGAAGGGAGAGGGTGTGCCATAGTCGGGGCCAGGACCGCGACGATTGTTGGTATTCGTTGTGGAAGAGTATTTGTATGTATAGCTGGTATTTGGCGGATAGCCATTGCCATTCTGTGGCTGTGGATAGTTCGTGCTGGGCAACTGCTTCAAAGGAGCCGGATGCGAAGGTTCCAATGGATAAGGAGCACCACCGTTGGGTGTACCATGGATGGTATTAACCGTATTCGATGTCTCGGTCTCCTTGTAATAATAACGATTGGTGCCGCCCGGTGGAATCTGCGGCTGTGCAGGACTATGTGGAGATCCATAGTTGGGACTATGAGACGGACCGTGTGGATAACGCGGCTCGGAAATCACATTGTTCACATTGTCTGTCTTGTGTATGTTGTAGACAATGGTGCGAGTGTTGGGCGGAACACCATTGGGGCTGCCAGCGGGACCCAAGGGCAGCTGACGTGGCTGTGGACTCATACCACGTGTGGTGGTCTCCTTATGCTCGCGAATCTCATACGATTGATTCGAGACCAGAGGACGATCGTTGCCCGGCTTGTTGAGCGTCGAGTAACTCTCCGTATTGTAGATAACTGTTTGCGGCACATGCGACGGCGACAATTGTGTATAATTCTGGCTGGTATTGTGTGTCTCATGATGTTTATAGCTGCTGCTCAGCGTGTTGTTGTTGCGATTAATAGTGCTGGTTGCGCTGCCAGGACCATTTGGTGGTATTTCATAGGTGTAGGTGCGCACAGTGGTCGTCACTTTGGTGCCAGGAGCTGGCAAAATGCCATCGCTTAAAGCAATATCCTGCAGTTCCTTGTCAATTTTCACATTGCTCACATTGGTCACCGTCTTTGTTGTGTTGACACTCGGCAACAGTTCCACATTGTTGTTGTTGAGCGTTCGATTGCTCTCATAGATCTTGGTTCTGCTAGAATAATGACCATCGGCACTTGGTGAATGTGCTGAAATGGTATTTGATTTATTTAATGATTTGCAAAGAAATAATATTACTTAAAACCTACCCAAAGTGTAGGGCTTCTCCTTGTTCAGATACTCGTCACGCTTTATGGTGTCCTGGTAGTTGGTATACTTGGCCGTTGACTGCAGTGTGCTGTAGTCGCTTGGATTGAAGGTCTCTACATCATCGCTGAAGGGATGTTGTCCACCCGAATGCTTTGACGTCTTAATCACACGCGTCGTCTTGGTGACAGTGCCCGAAGGATCAGTGCGTTCGCTATGCAAAAAGGGTTTTAAATGAGAAATTATTATTAAACAAACTAATTTTATTTAATTTAGTATTTTAAGCAATGCTGCAAACCTTCAAAAGTTTGGGTAAGGTTCGGTTGAATGGTTTGTACTATAGTGCAAGATTTTACTACATTTCGGCTTGATTCGAACCTTGTTAGAGTTTAATACAACAAAATTTGTTGGTTTACTCAATTGTTTAACAGTTTTTGTTGATTTTTTAGGCTTGTACAATTATTGTTTAATACTATTCCTAACTTACTAAGGAATCTGACAATTGATATGGATCTTATGATACTTTTTACACTGTTTCAAAATCAAGCTAAGATAAAATGATAACTTTTCAAAAAGAACTTAACTATTTTCATTTTAAAATTGTTATTTTAATTTTTGTTATATTTATAATGAATTTATAGTTAGTGGAATCCGTCAAAGCTGCCCTATATATGTTTTTAAGTTAAAGCATTTTTCTTTCTTCTCCCTGACTTTAATTATCAATTGAAATTGCAATACGGGCATCAAATCTTGGATTTGTTGTTTTACTTAATTAACTATTTTAAGTTATACTCACAGTGTTCTATAGTTAGTGCCTGTGGGCAGAATATCGCGATCTCTGTTGGTAATCTGGCGTTCCTGCTTCAGATCCTCCAGCAAGGCATCCAATTGATCGATGTTTTGATCGGGTGACTTGCTCTGATAGGATATATTATTATCGCCAGAGCTTGAGTATTGATACGATGATTTCTTGTATGCATAATTCTTGTCGTTCTGTTGAAATATTTAAAGAGTTGTGAGATCACAAATATGAAGTTATTTCATCGTGGCATTTACTTACACGTCCATTCCATTTCGATGGTGTATCTCTCATCGAGGATGAGTAATTTTCCGAGCTACTCGAGTACTGCATTTCCAATTAATGTTTTCTGCTGCAATGTGTGTGTATACAGAGAATAGAAATTATTTAAATTCATATGAGTAAGTGAGTGTGGATTGTATGTATCGTCTATAGAGTGGGTGCAAAGCTTTACGTAAGCGTAAAACGACTTCACAATGACAGGTTGATTCTTAGTTCATAAGAATTTCAAATATTTGTATATATTACACCTACGAAAATCTTTCATTATGTACAAAAATGGTTTGTTGTTTCTAGAACAACGATTTCAACTCAATGCTGATATTTTTGGCGCATTAATGGAGCTTAAATCATGTGTGAAGTGGGCATCACTTCAAATGAATGGAACGAAAAGCAGACGGTTGAGTATGCTACACTAATAGATACCCAGTAGTTCAAATGAATGCTATATGTCTGTTTTTGCTAATAAGTATTTAATTGCAACTCGCTTGGCAGCACATGCAAATTGTTTAAACAACAATATCTAATATAAATATCTATAAAAACAAATTGCCAAAACTTGAATAACAATAATGACATTGATTTTCAGAACTGACGACACACACACACATACACACACACATTCAAAACTCTTGCAGTTTCAATGTCAAACTGGTTTTCACTTTTAACGTGTCCTTAGTTCCTTTTTTGTCTGGCCAAAACAATCAGACAAACCTGTATATTCATTTCGTTGCCTTAAATTCTGTCTGGGTCTGAGTTGTATTTTATTTACTTGATTTTTTTTTTTTTTGGGTGATGATTTTAGCGATAACCTTGAGGGAGATTTTCAATGAATGACGGATGCGATGGGATGGGAGAAAGAGAATAACAGATGCACAAATTCATATAGCAAACACAAGGATAGCCGATGATGATGATGATGTCATCAGAGTCATAAAACAAAATTGAATGCACAACGTTGTAGTACAGTTAATGAAATAAATCACATTTGACTAAGGTGACGAATTAATTTAGATTGGAGATTAAGCTCCTTGGGACAGTTCACAATAATAATCTACAAACTGAGTCGTCGCCATATGGTCAATAAGTTTAGCTAATAAAGAAGCTCACGTAAGCAGTATCTATATATGTATGTTCGTATGTTATATGTGTATATATGTAGATAGACGCACATAAAACATCATATAAATAAAAGGCTACATCTAATTGACGCCTAATCACATACAGCACGTTTTTCACTGGCGCTTTGAGGTGAATTATTTTCTTAAAACAAAAAGCAACAACAACAACTACAACAACAAGAGCACTGAGAGCGCAAGTTGTAGCATTTACAAATACATATACACATGTACATAGTGTATGTGTGTATAATGCGTGTGTTTTGTTTTTGCATACAATTCAAAATGATCTCATATAATCGGAACGAGAGATAAAAGTGGGAACATGTTGCTGCTGTTTGTGTCTGGCATTGGAGTGGGCGTGCCGAGGGGGGCGGGAGAAGGCTCGCAAAATGCCAGCGGCGTAGATCTATAACACAAATACAGACATTTGCATGTAGTATACATACGTAGGCAAACATAAAATAAACAAAATAGCAAACGAACAACAAGTTTGAAATAACCGAAAAGAGCAAAGCGAAGGTGTTGTTGTTGAAATATCCGAAAATCAAATTGAAAACGTAGGCGAAACCTGCACACACACACACACACACACAGGCATAAGTGTATATGTATGTGTGCACATGTTCTAGCGCCTGTGTAGAGTTGCCAATTTGTGCGGCGCTGGTGACGCTGTTTTTGCTGTTGTTTTTGTTGTTATTGCCTCCTCTGCCACCTACGCAGCAGCACACAGTTCAATCTAGTCACTAACCCATACATATATACATACATGCGTATACACATACGTATGCAGTATAAACAAGCAAACAGACACCGTTTGAACTTGTCTAATTTAAATTGAACATTTTATGTCTGAAATACGCTAATGTAAAATAAAATGTTCGTTATTAGTATTATTATTGTTGTTCGTTGTTGGTCTTGTGATTTGAACGAATTTACGAGTGAGAAGCACAGACAATAAGAATGAATGCCAGGCGATGTTGTTGTCGTCTTCATTGTCGACTCTTTTGCCGAACAATTTTTGTTGGTGTTTGTATGTACATACCTACATACATACGTATTTATATATATGAAAACAAATAATTCTATAAATAGTTCACTGCCACTGTGCTTTTTGGCTTTCAATTTGAATACCGTTGTTGTTGCTCTTGATTCAAAAAAAAAAGAAAATAGAAAATAAAACGAGTGCGCTCCTCACATGATTCATCGCATCCCCATCCGTAATGCATATATGTAAATACATGTACATACATACGTGGTATAAGAGGATGCGGATACAAAATCAATGCGTATTTTTATTGAACACAAATTGAATTTCTCTTTGCTGCCAAACATGAGTGTAGTACGCACATACACACAATGAACGATAGATAGATACAGCTAGACATGTACGTATCAACGGATACGTAGGGAAAAAACTGAAACTAGTTTTTTTCTACTACGAGAGTATGTGCGTTTGTCGCCGTCATCAGTTTGTTTTCTAAGCTTGTCTGCCAGTTCAATAGATAGCTAGATTCCGTAGATACACACACACATACACAGATACTTGGACTGTTTATACACATATATACATTCATGCTTTCATACTATAATTCACCAACACTCACTGTGCACTTTTCCAAAACCCAAAATGAATGGTGCAGACTTTTGCCTCGGTACTGTTGTTGTTGCTTTTGTTGTTGTTGCAGTTATTGCTGGCAGCGGCGCGAGTTCAGTGTTCAGCCAAAAGAAAATTGCTATAATGCGCGGGCGCGTTAGTCTTAGAAATTCGTTTGTATGAGTGTTTTTATTTTGTTAGTGTGTGTATATATTCGTGTGACTACTACAAAACGTAACGGTAACGGAACAGCGCTATGCTTTTTATACGCGTACGCGCGTCGCTGGTTTGTGCAGTACTGAGGCTTCAATTTTGCACTTGCTGTGAACAGAGCAGAGATCGCGTCGGATCAGCTCCATAACAGACTGACCTACAGGTTATACTTTGCTCTCTCTCTCACACACGTTTTCTCTATTTGCGTAAAACGTCACAGCTTCTAGATATTGCATACGAATAATGTAAATAAAAAGTGTATTATGTAAACTTTAATCTTAATATAATGTAACTTAAAAGTGTATTTAAATTTATATTTCCTAATAAAATTGTATTTTAAACCTCAACCATATAATATAAGATAGCAAAAACTGCAAAAACTTTATACACTTACAAGTTTCGCTAAGTTCAGCAAACAGCAAGCTCAGCTCAAATGCGAAACTTTAATATTGTGACGTCATGCGCTCTCTGTTTCAACGTCAAGTGACAAACTAGACCGGACCTGTTGCTCACTGCTTAGAATTCGCTCAGCGTCACTCAGTGAGCATCCATTGGAGCAACAGTGTTGCCAGAATTTCAAGGGATGAAATAGCTAATATTATCAAAATAGATAGCTAGAAATGGCTACTTCTAACGTTGTGAAACTATAAGCTGAATTAACAATGTTTGAATAGCTTGTAATTAGTTTAGAAGTATTTCCCAATTGACAAACGGAATTTTGCGGCACAACACAATTTTATCTGCTTAATATTTTCTTCATAAAAATAATTAAGAAATCACAATGAATTATTGATTTTCTACAGTATAGTTAACTGGTCTCCTTAAAAAGTAGTCAAATCATTTTTGAAAATAGCCATATTTGCTATCACAAACTAGCTTTGTCTATCTACAAAATAGCTAAAATGTCAACACTGTGGCGCAGTCGACGATCTGCTCAATTTGTCTCAGACAAAGCTCTTTTTTTTTTTTTGCTTTGTAGTCTGTACATGGGGAAAAAGCTTTCGGCTTGGCGGCTGAATTGTAAATGAAATGCGGTCGTTTTGCATTTGCTTGAGACAAAAGTCAAGTGTTTTTTTTATTCATTCGTTATATTCTTGGCGGTGTCCATAGGTTTCATGAAAGTTCAAGAGTTGTTTATAAAGTATGTAGTTAAGCTTTTACTTTTACAAAAAACGGTAACATAGTTCACTCATAATTGCGGTATAACTGAGAGCTTGCTTGTATGCAGTTCAAAATTGCTGTACTTAATATAAAAAAATATAGTCTAGTCCTTGGCAGGCACCTCAATGACACGTGGCTTGTCGATGATGCGTGCCGTCTTGTTGCCCTTCTCCACAATGCCAATGATCCAGGCCTGGTAGCCCTCCTGCTTCTCAATGTCCTTGCAGTAAGCGGCCGCCTGTTCACGCGGCAGGCAGATGAGCAAACCGCCCGAGGTTTCAGCTGAATGGCCCTGTAACAGCTGGAACATATTGCCACAGGCCTTGGCCACAGCTGCCATCTTGGCGATCACTGGCAGATTGTGTATGACAAACGAGACGTCCTTCTTCTGGTGGGCAGCCAGAGTTTGCGCATGGCCCAACAGACCGAATCCGGTAATATCGGTGGCACCATGGGCATTGTACTTGTGCATGAGACGAGCGGCCACTCGGTTTAGGCGCGACATGGAGTTCATGGCACGATGATAGGCCTTGCGGACATCCTCCTCGGAGACGACCAGCTTAATGCGATTCCAGCGTTCCGGCTGATCGATCCACTGATGCGCATTAACGGCCACCTGAGTGCCCAGGGGCTTGGTGAGCACCAGAACGTCACCGACAACAGCATTGTCTGGAACAATATACTCATTGGGCTGACATATGGTGGAGGCAACACCTCCAATGGTGCACCAGGGATTGACAACGCTCTGGCCGCCAGTCACAGTAGTGCCCGCCTCCAATGCCGAGTCTTTAAAGCCTCGCATTATCAGTGGTATGACAACATCACGTTCTTTTTCCGTCATCTTGGTGCTCACGGCCAGCAGCATCAGCATATTGTCGCAATCGGTTACGCCCATGGCGTACAGGTCGCTCAGCACATTGGCACACGCAATCTTGCCCATCATATAGGGATCATCAACAATAGGATAGAAGAAGTCAGTGGTCTGCACCAGGCACAAACCGCCGTGACGCAACGGAATGACGGCACAGTCGAGACCGATGCCAATGCGGGGAATGGCAACGTTGAGGAACTGTGCCTCCTGGTCCTGGGCGGAATAGTCCTGCTGCAGAGCCGAGACGAGCTTTGAGAGAACCTCCTGAGGCACTTTACAGCCACGTCCCTTCAGGTCGGCGAAACGTGTCAGGCGAAAAGAAGCATCCAAGTCGTGGGCAGTTGGATCGAAGGGACGACGCAACTCGGCGTCGCCACCGCCATGTAGCTCCAGATGAGCAGCATTTAATACATCTGCAGCGTAACTCATTTTATGCTATAAACCTATGCAAATAGATTAAATGTTTTGATTAGTCAACTAGATCCGATTGGAATTACGCACTTTTTGCCGCCAATAAAACGGGCGGCAGCAAATAACTCGCGTTCTCCCTAGACACAAATACATGCGCAAACAGACGTGTATGTACACGGATTTTTAGAGCAAACTTGTGTATGTGTGAGTAGAGCGCGCTGTGATTGGCTGCTCGCACGATGGCGGCTGAATCGGGCGAAGTCAGTATTTCTCCCCGTCGTCAAAGAACAAAACGTGAACAATGTCCACTTTCTTCAATTTACAAAAACCTAATGATTGCTTACATTGTAAGCCGAACATTTTACACGTGTTTAAAATGCAATTAAAACTTACGTTTGTGCTTTTAAATTTGTAACAAACTGCTTAATAACCGGCCAATAATATTTTATTTAGCGCGTTGATTTTGCTTTTGCACCGCTGTCGCTGTCTGAATAGAGTTGCATATTCCTTATATCGATAGACTTATTATCGTTTTGACAACTTAAGCGCTGCCAATCTGTCTTAAAACTTGTAATACATGGCGCGCATTTTAATTAAAAATTTCATTTGTAAGCAATTGTCTAATTTAGCAATAATACTATAATTAATTGCACACGTTTAATTCGTAGTTAGATTGAATAAAGGTGATAATTGAAACGCCTGTTTGTTGCTCGTCACCGCACAGGTGTTTTGTTAGTATTAACTAATTCTGATTATTAAAAATAAATATGCATGCACAATTTCAAGTATCAATTTGGAGAAACGCCATAACTTTTCTTTTGTTTGACGTCCCGCGATCAATTGCATTTATTTCTGTCAAGTTGTGAGTCAAGGTTGCCACATGTTTAAAAACTGTACCGCCACCTGTTGTCTCTTGTGATAAACATAAATAATGGTTGTCTGCGTTGCAGAATAAAATCAAAGCAGCTGAGTAAATTTATTGGAACCTGTTGCGCGAGCGCAGCTTATAAAAAGTAAAAGTTGAGAAGGAAAAAGTTTATGTCGAGGTGTGCTAACTCTATTATTAATAATAATATTAAATAATTCTTGTTGTCAATAGCTTCCACGCAGATGCTGTCGACGGGAAATCAAAAGACTCAAGAAACGAACTCACTTTTTGCCATGGCCAAATCGAATAAGTAACGACAACGCCACATACAAGAAACAAAGGAATAACAGGTTAAAGAGCTGAAAATGATTCAGTTACGCCTGCGCACAGTCATTCTGCTGTTGCTGCAGCTATTCGCTTTGGTCAGCACTGAATACGTTTATGGCGAACCCGAGTATAAATGTCCCAAGAAGTGAGTTTATTATACTATTAAATAACATATAATATAAAAATAATATAATGTAAATGAGTGTATTACATATATTATGATTATCATATATAATATAAAATCGTTGCCATGAGCAACGGGTATTTTACAGTCGGATATTCGACTATCAGCATACTTACTGCTTCTAATTGTTGCACAGGCCTCAAGTCTTGTATCCCTGCTTGTGTGTAAAGGGCAGCGACGATGGCATTTTTGTGCGCTGCGAGAATACCAACTTGGCCACGCTTTCCGTGGCCCTGCAGAACTTGGCATCGCTGGAGCTGCCGGTGGAGGAGTTGACCATATACAAGGGACATTTTGGTAAATTAATTGAATATATAGTTTAATATATAAATGTTAATAACTTACGATTATTACAGTGCGCCTCTTTGGACCACTTTTTGCTCATATCAAGGCACGTGTGTTAATCATTGAGGAGACACCGTTGGCCACCATCGAAGACTATGTGTTTTATGGCATGAATAACACCTTGGAACGACTGCATTTGATACACACGAATCTCAGTCAAGTTGGTCCCTTGGGCTTTGGTGTAAGCATTTGTATGTTTACTACAATTATGTATATGCTTAACAATTACATACCTTACAGATACTTGGCAAAACTAGTCAGTTGGTAATTGATGGACATGCATTCGAACAACTGCCCAAGGATCTGTTTCTTGGCCAGGAAATTAGCAATAAACTAGAAATTATACGACTCACAAATGGACAGTTAAGTGATTTGCCCATTGAGACATTTCAACCACTTCGCAAGCTTAAAACATTGGATTTGCATGGCAATCAACTGGAGAACCTAAAACGTAATCAATTTAAGAATCTACGTGAACTGGAAGTGCTGGATATAAGTCACAATAAGATCAAGAAACTGGAGGGTCAACATATATCAGATCTCACAAAACTAGGCTGGTGCAATGTATCACATAACGCCCTAAACGAGTTGAGTCGCGGCGCCTTTGCCCGGAACTCAGTGCTTAAAGTACTTCATCTTTCGCATAATAATATTGCCAAATTAGATGCGAATAGTTTTCGTGGAATGCGTTTTTTGCGTCGTCTATTCCTAAGCGATAATGTCATTACGGATGTCGGACGTGGCACATTTGGATCTGTGGCACGCATTGGAACCATTGACTTGGCACGCAATAAGCTAAAGAAGATCGAGTATCAGATGTTTACGCAAATGAATTATGTTGAGGTATGTGGGAGGGGGATTTCTTATGTATATAATTATTATAATATTTATCTTTATAGCTGCTGGATTTGGCGGAGAACAACATAACTAAAATTGAGAAGAACTCGTTTAAAGACATTTACCAAGCGGTCATCAATGTATCGCATAATGCCCTGGAGTTAATTGAAACGGCTGCCTTTGAGAATTGCGTTAATATTACGGTCCTGGATCTGTCGCATAATCGTCTGACGAACTTCTCGCGTCGCAGTTTCGATGAAACGACATTTGCCACCGTTTTTCAGCTTAGCTTTAATGGCCTAACAAATCTTGCCCATGTAGGTCAAATGATAACGCTATCTTTGCTGTTCAAAATTAACAAACTTTGCCTTTCAGATACCCCTACAAAATATGTCTGGTCTGCGTGTGTTGAATGCCTCACATAATAGTATTACCGAAATACCCAAGAACACTTTCCCCAAGCTCTATGAACTGCATACAATTGATGTGTCGCATAACAATATCTCTGTCATATTCAATGGCGTCTTTCAGACTCTATTCTCACTGCGATCTATCAATTTGGCGCATAATAGTATGGAGGAGATTAAATCCTCCACATTTGGCACTTTACCAACTCTGTTGGAAATGGATCTCAGCTACAATAAGTTGGTTAACGTAGTGCGTGGTTCGTTGGCCAAGTTGACAAGCATGCGGCAACTTTATCTGAATAACAATCAACTGCAAAAATTGTTCCAATTGCCAATTTCGTTGAATGAACTTTATTTGAGCCACAACAACATAAGTTCCATACCAGCTGGCACTTGGCCTGTTATGAATGCTCTTATATACTTGGATTTGAGTAATAATCAGATAGGAGATAGTTTGGATGGTCAGAGCTTTACGGGTTTGTTGGTGGTGCAACGTCTGCTGTTGCAGAACAATGGCATTACAAAGCCTCCAAGGGATGCCATCGCCGTCATGTCCACGTTGCAGTATCTCTACTTGGAGGTAAGCGGGGAATGCAGACCGAGGTATTCCATGTCTCAATCATTTATGCATGTTTCTTTCAGCACAACAAAATTAGCGTATTGGAGAAGAGTGCATTTGGCAAGCTGCCAGTTTTGTTTGAGCTCAATCTGTACGACAATCAAGTTGAGGATATAAGGTGAGTAATTTGTATTTATTTAGTTCTTTAAGCTGGTTCACAAATCTTTATCATACATATAATCTATTTCCAGTAAACGCGCTTTCGAGGGACTTTTACAGCTGCTGACACTTAATTTGTCATCGAATGGAATTCAACAGTTGCCCACAGATATATTCATCGGTTTGCCATCGCTGCGTTCGCTGGATTTGTCTTACAATTCATTGACAAAACTGGATAATAAAACAAATGGCGTGTTGGATGATTTACTCAGTCTGGAGACACTCAACCTGAGTCACAATCGCATTAGTTTTGTCACTAAGAAAACCTTCCCATCACATCAGTATATACCGTATAATCTGAAGTATTTGGACTTGAGTTACAATCAAATGCCGGTGCTGACCTATGACATAACCTTTGGCACCAAGAAACTCTTGCAGTTGAATGTCTCCCACAATCAAATCAACGAATTGCGACGCGGTGTCATCTCGAATTTTACGTCTTTACAAGTGTTGGACTTGTCCTACAACGAACTGGCAAATCTAATGTCCGAGGAGCATATTTTCGATCTGCCAAAGAATCTGAGCAGCCTGATTGTGTCGCATAATCAAATCTATCATTTGCCATTTGCCAATCTGGCTAAGACGCATTCTCTGAAATATGTTGATCTAAGGAACAATAGTCTGGAGGACTTCTCGGCCTCGTTAGTGGCCAGCATGCGGAATGGCAGCCAAGTGCTGGTCTCCAACAATCCACTGCGTTGTGGTTGCAATGCCAGACCCTTGAAGCATTTCATGTTGCAACAGACGACACCCGGTGAGGATTTGAGCAGCGTAATTTGCCACACACCTGCACAGAACAAGGCCCAGCATCTGTTGCAGGTGAACGATGAGTATCTCAATTGTATAGAGGACGAGAAGCAGGTCTACAGTGGCAAGGACTACGAGCATCTGACCGATGTGCGTTTTCGTGAGGTGAAAACGTAAGTAGCAGCTGTTTAATTTCATTTGAATATATAGTTTATCAAGCCCCTGCAATGGCAGACTCTATAAAGTTATTCTTATACTTATTATTAGATATATTCTTTATCAGCAGCACGAACTGAGTTGATATAGTCATGTTTCTCTGTCCGTCTGTTTCTATACAAGTAAATCTGTCAGTTTTAAAGCTATCTTGATGAAACTCGGTTTAGGTCCTTCTTTTTACCACTGGCAGCACATATGTTGAAACTGACCGGATCGGATTACTATATCATATAGTTGCCATAGTAACAACCCGTGAAATATTCACATTTTGTATGGGAAACCTTGTTGTTTCTTAAGTTTTCTCAACCAAACTCACAGATTGTGTACCTAATATAGTTTTATACATTCTGAACCAGTTTGGATTATTTCGGTACACTATATCATATAGCTGCCATAGGAACGATCGTTGGAAAAACAACATTTTGTATAGGAAACTTTGTTGTTTTTTAAGATTTCTCAACCAAACTCACAAAATATTCATTTAATGTTGTCTTATACACCCTGTTCAAATTTTATTTAAATCGGTTCACTATATCATATAGCTGCCATAGGAACGATCGTTTGAAAATCAACATTTTGTATGTTTTTCATGATTTCTCAACCAAAATTACAGAATATGTATTCGATATTGTTTAACACATCCTGTCTCAATTTTATCAAAATCGGTTCACTATATCATATAGCTGCCATAGGAACGATCGTTGGAAAATCAACATTTTTTATGAAAAACTCTCTTGTTTCTTAAGATTTCTCAACCAAACTCACAGCGTTTCTATCTGATATTGTTTTATACAACCTGACCAAATTTAGTCAAAATCGATTCACTAATTTATAAGAAAAATCAGTTTTAAATTTAATATATGGTATCAAATATAACCCCATTTCTTGTTTCTTCTTCAGCAATAAGGCCGGCAATCTAACACTGAGTTGGTTTGTCTCTGCCATTGCGGATGTGGCAGACTTCAGTGTGTACATACGCAGCAGCAGCAACGAGGTGTTGCATCAATCCGACTACGCCTACAACCAGCGTACGGCACAGATTCCAATTGCAGGGCTGCTGGTGCATGGCGAGGATAAGTTGCGGGCCGCAGAGCTTTGTATCGTGACACGCGATAGTGATGGAAATACTCGACCTTGGTTTGCCGGCCAATGCCAGGAATTGCCGTCGCTTAAATTGCCGAAAACCTTCTTTTTTGGCAACTTTAATGTAAGAGGAGCAGCCAGTGCCACAAAGTCACCAATTACCTGTGTTTTCTATTTAGCTTTAACATTGTTTGTTGTCGTTATACAATATGTTCATTAAATATAAACTCGTGCGCTTACTGCCAGCACGCACAGTAAGGACAAATTCTGCTCTGACCTTACAGCTACAGTTGAACATGTGCGCGTCGCCCTGCGCACATGTATTTGTTTATTTGGTCGCTGTTGCCGCCGCCGTCAGTTTGATTGCTCGGGCGGTGGGCGGTGGGCATGATATGGGACATGGGGAAGCACAATTGAGAAAATGTTAAAGCCCTACCAGCTGATGCTTGCGAACTTTCATTCACAGCGAAAACACAAAAGGAATGGAGGCAACCAATCGTCGCCATTTCGTGTGCACTCGTGAATTTATGTTAGGTGTCTCGTTCGGGTATTTGTTGTTGTTTGTGCGAGGCAACGAGCCAACGTCACAGAGTGACGATAACATCGGCAACGAAAACAACAACGACAACGAAGACAACGGCGACAGCGACGCCGATGATAGCACTCGGAGAGAGTAAGAGAACGCAAGGACTTTGAGAAAAGGCAAAGCTTGCCAAACAGATGCGCAAGTTCTCAGCTTTAACACAAATGACGCTGAACTTATACAGTGGTGGCTAAAATGTACTTGAAGCTTTTTAAATACTTAAATGACTTTTAGTTGGAATGTTTTGAGCCTAATTTTAGCTCTAAAATAGATCGGCATTTAAAGTTTTACCCATAGAGAAGTTTCAATACGTATTAATAATTTAATTAATTTTTTTATATTTCAAACTTCTATAACTTTGTCAAGACTCAACCAATTTGCATTCGGAATGTCATTTTAAGCAAATAGCTAAGGAAAACGGTTGCATTGCAATTAATTAACCATATTTTAAGGTAATGTAATGCATTTACATTTTATTTATTTAAAAATGAATATACAAAAGTATTGTAATATATTTACTAATATAATTTGATCTCACTTCAGCTCCTTGACACTATACACATTTATCTGGCCACCACTGTTGACAGCATACTCGGTACATGTGCACTTTCGCTGCCTGCGCTCTCGTTTTCATTTTCGTTTTCATTGTGTTGTGCTTTTAGTTTGGTGACTTTGCGTTGCTTTTGCATTCGCGGTGGCACTTTGCCTCTGTGTCCTTATCGATTTTCAGCGAAATTTCACAGGCTCACGGCGCACGTCAGTGCGATGCGAAGATTCACTTGTCGCGCTGAGTTCGTTCGTGTCGTGTTCGCACAGCACAGCAGCGAGTAACAGTAACCAGAACCGTTATGTAAAGAGATTTCAATAGAAAGTACATACTATATACTATAGTATAAGTGAGCGCTGCTGTGAGAGCATAAATATATTATAAATTTAATTGATAAATCATATAAAATCAGCATTTTTGTGATAACACACAACATAAAAAAAAACAACGCGACAAATTACACAAATATTCGATTAACGCATAAAGGCGAAGAAGGAAAAGGAAACACGCTGCTGCCAATTGTGCCGTAACACGGGACATTGAAAAGAAAGGCAAAAAAAAAGAAAAAAAATTCCAGGTAGCAGGAGGCGATAAAAGCGAAGGCGCAAGCGAAGGCGAACGAAAATGTAATAGAGGTCAAAAGAAGCATTGATTTAACGTGCACATTCTTCTGTTTCGTTTTCGTAACGTCTTTTTTTTCGTCGCTAGCGGTGTGTGTGTGTGTGCGAGTGTGTGAGTGTGGCCAATTTGTGTTGCGTAAAGCATTTGTTATAAACTTGTTAAAGTTCCATTCAATAGATTAACTCACACACACACACACATACAAACACATGCAGGCGCTGCGTTTCTGTGTGGCGCCTATAAGTTATGCATGCACATGTGTGCGTGTGTGTTGTGTGCTAAATATTGATGACGAACTACTTACGTACATACGCGTATGTACGTACGTACGTCCTTTCGCACAACTCACGAAACTACCACAAACAGTCGCAGCAGCAGCAGCAGCAGCAGAAAGGAAGGAAAAAAATGGCATGTAACGCAGTTCAATATCCAATAAGAGACCACACATAATTACATAATCAAATAGAAGGACTCGCAAATAAAATAAAAACTGAAAAGCAAAAGGCAAAACAAAAAGCAGCAACAATAACGACAAAAGCGAAAAGCAAAACTATAACAAAAAGGAGAAGAAGAAAAAAACTAACAACGTCAAGTGCAGCATTATTTAATCAACGTTCCGGATACACCCAAAAGAAAACTAAAAGAAATCACAACAAAAACCAATGTACCTGCAACAAAGAAATTGAACAAGTTATAAAAAAAACCCACACACACACAGACAAATACTAAAGCGCAGCATTAACTAAATAAAATTAACCAAAATTTAGCAAGAACAAATTACTTTTAAAAATATACAAGAAGCAGACAAAAACCACTCGCTATTTCAAAAAGTGCTAATAAAAATAAAAAACAAAAACGTTATATACCGATAAAAACCTACACAAATACTTATATAAACTTACAAATACATATATATGCTACTTATATAAAAGAAAAAACCGTTGTATATGTAGTTGCCGTTATGCGAATTGTTCAACACTGAATGAATTAACTGATAACTAGAGCTAGAGCTAAAGGAAACCTCGTAGTTTGTAGGACAAGCGTCTTTTTCATGTAGCGAAATCAAATTAACCGTAACATTAAACGCACTTATCGACTAACAAAACTACCAAGTAGTTGCCTCTCTCTCTATATACATATATTATATACAAATTGCTTAGAATATAACTAAATATATATATATATATAAATGGATTTATTTTTATAAAGCCGCAACGAACTTCAACAACAAAAAAAAAACAGCTAAATAAATAACGAAAAAGAGCGAAAAGAAATTAATGCACTTATTAAAAGTAACAGCAACGAAATTGTGCTACTTCTAGGATTCAGTTAGAGCTATATATACTTATATATAATAAAATTTACCTGCGTTGGGTTTCTTACGTTGCGCGCCTTGACGTAACCACGGCACACGGCCACGCCCCGGCATTCCGGCTCCAGCTACGGCCCAACCTCCGGAGTACGGACCACAAAAGCTACACATATAAATGTATAAGTAACGGTAACACCATAACGCCTTAACTTGACTCACAACTTTCAAACAAGACCGCAAAAATTCGCTGCGTTCATTAAACTTTCACGAGACCACGAGACCAAGGAGAAGCCGAAGAAGAAGGAGCAGAAAATAGTATTAGAAAGACAAAACTAAATCATAGCATACTTTTGCGTTGGCCTGAATATATGTATATCGATATATATCTATATATATATACATATATGTATTTATATAAGTGATGCAAGCTATAGCTGTTCTTTGTGATATTCTTAACATATACTTTATGTATAATTAACGATCGTGACATAACGAAACGTCACATTCTCCGTGTACTCCCCGCCTGCTGCCCAACATCCCCGCCTGTCATCGCCACAAAATAAAAAAAACACACACCACCTAACTAAGAAATCGAGTAACGCCCCCTCTAGATGATAAAACGACGTCTATAATCCAAAGTACAAAGGAGCACGAAAGCAAACAAATAGAGAATCTACATTATATATGTATGTATCTATGAAAAAGAGCCCAAAAACATAATAATAATAATAATAGCAACATATGGTATTAATATATATATATATATATATATAAATTTACTCAGTAGTCGACATATGCGTTAAACATAACCTCCAAAGTCAACTAAGCCCAGAAACCAAACCAAACCCAACCAACTCATAAGCAATACAACTAGTGCTGTTAACTATTTTAGAGACTACAACCCTACGTTACTTAACACCTCTAACTATAACCCACCAACCAACACACACACACACACACACAAACAAACACACACTGTCAGTGTAAAGTGAAACGATAAAACGGTAAAACAATAAAAACAAGCGCCGCTCAAAAAAAAAAAGAAGAAGGAAGCAGAAAAAAAAACACTACTTAAAAACTTGCAATATAATGCTCAGCATGCGGCCGATGTGAGTGAGATAGCATATAGAGCTATAGAGAAGTTTAGAGCAACAACAAGCAACAACAACGAAAAGCAATTATTTTGTTTACGTGTTCGTATATGTCGTGTACTTGTTCTTGTAGTAGTTAATGCCAAAAATCGAAACGGAAGTTGCACCCACACTCACAAACTGAAGCAGAGAAAGAAAGACAGTTAGAAAGAGAGTGCGAGAGAGGGAGAGCGACAGAGAAAGAGAGGGAGAGAAAAGTAGATACGATACATACGACAAAACAAAACACACACACACACACAGACACACATTCACACGTTCTCGATTAGCATATACGATGATAAGTTCCAGAATAGCGCCAGGCGTTACGAGGTCTGCTCTATGGCAATAACAACAACAGCATAAAAATTCAACATCAGCCGAAGCAGAAGAAGAAGAAGCAGCAGCAGCAGCAGGAGCAGCAGCAGCTCAGTGTATTTCTCTGTGTTAGCGTGCGTGTGTGTGTGTGTGTCCCTCTGTGTGTGTGTGTGAGTGTGGGTGTGTGAAGGGAGTGGAGTGGAGTCGAGTGGAGAAGGTGCGAGCAACGATAAACGGTAACTGACGGCGAAAGTCCAATTTCACCGTTTCCATGTGGAGGAGCTGCTGAGGGGGTGGTAGAAAGAAAGAAAGAAAAAAAAAAACAAAGCAGAAGAAGAAGAAAAATGCATGTTAAACACACACAGCGACGAGTCAGCGGTCCTGGAGCATTTGGAACATTTACCAACGACCAACGGTATGCAATTGTTTTGAATTGTCTAAACTTATCAATATTGTTGTTTATTTAACGTATGATTGTTACGTCGTTACGTTACGTTTCATTATGTTATGTTACGTAGCGTGTAATACAATGTACGAGTACAAGTTTCATATACATATGTATCGTACATGTGCATGCCACTATGCATGTGTGTGTGTGTGTGAGCGTGTTTGGATCAGTGTTGCCAACTACTCGCACAGTATGTGACCAGAAAGAGGAAAAGAGAAATAATAGTTAAATGAATAAATATAAAAAAGGACAGAAACAGTTTTGATATTAAATGTGTTGATATTTTACTATATTATATAATATATATTTATCAAAATAATATAATATATATTTATTTTTATTAAATTTGTATTTTAAATATATATTATTATTGGTCGTGAATTTAAGAAGAGTCGAGATCTTTTATTTAGCATAAATTTAAGCATATTAGGCTAAGAATTTAGAATATGTTTTATTCCTAAATATTTGTCTTGTTTAATTTAATGAAAGAGACTGAAAATTACTTTAATTAGCAATTTACAAACTTAAAAAAACAACAATGATTGCCTTTTCTCCGGGAACGATTAATATTTTCCCGCCTATTTGTAATTTTAAACAAGTCAGATCTGTCCGTTAAATGGTTAAATTGGCAACACTGGTCGGGATGTTTCAATGTGTGCACTGTGCGTTGGGATAAACGACAAGAAATCCCAACGATTCATTAAATATTTAAAAAAGTGTGACCATAAATAATTGAGTAGACATGAAACATGATGAAACACCTTGAAACAAACACACACACACACACACACACATAAATGCAGACATGCATATGTGTGTGTATATGTATGTGAACATTTTAAAATATTTACATGAATGTATTTCCGTTTCTGTTATCGTTTCGTTTCGTTTCATTTTCAGCATTCCCATTCTCTTTTTTTGTTTGTTTGCTGAGTTTGTTTGTTTGTTTGTTGGTTCGTTTGTTTGCGCTTTAGTTGAACTGTTGTTATTGATTGTTGTTGTTGTTGTTGTTGTTACTGTTGTTGCTAATCTGTATGTGTGTGTGTGTGCTTGTGTTTAACTTGGGCAACTTGCTTTTAGTGCAGCCAATATATATGTATGTACATTACATTATATATTGTCTGTGTGAATGTGTGTGTGTGTGTGTATGCTCCATTTTCTTATTTGCTCCATTATGCTTATTTCCTTTGGCTTGAGAGCACAATGCAACTGATTTCCGTCCATCCAATCCATTGAATGCTTGGGGCAAATTGGGGGCAAAGGACAACAGAAGGAGGCAGCGGGCAGGAGTGGTCGTGGGCGTGGGCGGGGCCATCATCCGTCACTCAGTCAATGCAATTACGAAACTAGATTAAAAGCCAAGCGGCCAACAAAGCAACAATAGCAACAACAGCAACAATGGCCAACAGCAACAATGAGCAAGTGTTCGAAAAATAGTGTCAAAGTACTTTGAGTGCACTTGTATTAGTAGTGTGCAAAAAGCGTTGCATACACACAGGCGCCATTCAATTACTTCTCGCTGTGTGTGTGCCTATGTGTGTGCTTGTGTGTGTGTGTTTGTATATGTATGTTATCCATGTACATGTCCAACGACAACATCAATGCAGCAACGGAAGCTTTCGCTTTTACTTCAATGATTAAACCACTGACCGAATTTCGGCTTTCTATATATGTGCACATACATACATTTGCATCTGTATTTGTGTCTCATGTGTCTGTGTTGTCGTTATTGTTGTTGTTGCTGTTGCTTGCACATAGCTTACTCACATATAAACACACACACACACTCGCTCATATAAGGAAAAATCAAATAGATAAACCCATTTTGTTGGTCTTTTTGTGTGGAAATCTCGATATTTCCAATTGAACTAGTTACAGACTTTTTTGTTGTTGTATTCTGTATGCTGTTGACATCAGTGCATACATAGTAAGTACTTTTATACATACAAACACACACACACACACACACTTCTTAACGTATATGTATGTGTGTGTGTGTGTGTGTCGGATTCCCCATTGCAATGATGGCAACTGGAATCCGGCTAATCAACTTACATAGTTCAACTTTTAGTTTCTTTCCATTTCGTTTCATTACAAATCTCGTTTCGTTTCGTTTCGGTTCGTTTCAAGTGAATATGTACATTTATGTTTGTCATTGTTGTTGTTGTTTTTACAGAAAACTTGCTTAAAAGTACAAAAGTTGAAATGAAATAAAGAAACACAAAAAAAAAAAAAGAAACCATCAAAAAATAATAATAAGAACATAAAACAGAAGCGCAAGCGAAACAAGTTTTGCGTCACATGTCAAAAACAAAAAGAAAAGAGACAAAGTGAAATCGTAATCAAATCGAAATCGAAATCGAAATCCAAAGAATCAGCGTGAAACATACGTTAAAAATATAAAAAAAAAACGATTGAGTTTCATATAAGTATTTTGCTGTGGAAGCTAATTTTGCGTACTACTTTAAAGGTACTGACAATTTCAAATAGTCACTCTCTGCCTCTACCTTTTAACTACTAAAACTACTACTACTAAATCTACTACTAATATTACAACTACTACTACTACTACTACTACTACTACTACTACTTATGTACTTGCTACAGAACGTCCCGCAACACTTTTAATGCTATTAACTTGCTCTCTTCCTCTTCCCCCTTTGCAAGCTACTTTCAAACTCTTAATAATAAATAATAAGCAAAAACATTTCTCATTAAAATTAACTAATTATTCAGTTAATAGTTGTATGACGCACTCTCTTTCCCCTCTTACCATTTATCTTCTTAATGTGTACATTATTATTTGTATTCATATTTTTTATTTCATTATTAATTATGTCCCTTTGCCAATGCGAATGCCAATGAACCTCGTAATACCCAAAAAAAATAATTTAAAATTCATTGCTTTAATCGTATTTAAAGCTAGCTTTGCCAACCGCCTCCCCTCCCCACCCCTGACGTCAGTTTAAGCCATTAATATATATATTAGATTTCTATATTTCACAGTAATTTAATTTTAAGATCAATGACATTAATTTTGAATTGGCATGTCGGTCGTATTACAGTATGACGTTGATTCATTTATTTCAGCTCAAATTTCGTGTGATGTCCGAAATAACCTCTCGCAATTAATGTCCCCACTTCTGTCAAAAATAACTGATGGTTCTTTTTATAGAATCGTTTCTATTATAGTACCTAACTATTGTTGCTGACCTTCTGCCAAATTACCGAAAATTCCCATTAATTATCACAGTATAAAACTTGACAATGGTCGACTTGATTGATCCTTTGTGTGACATACAAAATAAAGAAAGAAATAAACAATTTAATAACTACTATTTCGTTACTTAACTGCTCAGTCTGTGTATAATAAGTTACGTAAGGTAAAAATCTCCATAATAAAAATATGTATACGTAGCATCTCCAGCTAATTAAATTATCAATTATGAAAATTGCCTTGAATCGAATTGACTTTCAATTAGAGACAGAGACAGAGACAGAGACAGAAACAGAGATTGGCATATTGTAAATATTTGTACAAGTAAATCATGAAAATTGAGTGGCATGTTTAGCTTTGATTTTCATTTACTTAATTTGTTTGTGCCATTTCCATTTGCATTTGTGATTTATGTATACTATACTATACTATACTATAAAGTATAGTGTGTATTTATTTTCAAAATGCTTTCACATTTCATTGTATTGCAATTAACAGATCAATTTGCACAATTGTTTAAAAATAGTAGCTGTCGGAATGCTGCACAATTTCTTCTTCTCTGCAAAATGTGGCAAAGTTCAAGACCTACATAATTATTAATAATAGACTTATGAATATTTGTTTGCTAAATTTAGAGCACGGTCAATTGTGTTGTGGTTTCTTCGTAAAAATGTATGCCCGAAACTGGGCTACTGTATGGCAATGCGAGAGCAGTTAGAGAAGTAAGGGATATGTGGCATATTAACAGATATAACTTATAATTTAGATGGGTAAATTAACTATACATATCTATGGATTGTTTTCTTAAATCTGGGTTATAACTATGTAGATGTTGTTGATACTGTATGAAATAGGAAAATGAGAATAGAGTGATATATTTTATATAAAATGCATTAAAGGTTGTCGAAGAGGATTATAAATAAATAAAAAATTAAACTATAATACAAAAACTTTGTTTTTTATAAAGTAACAAAGCAAACATTTAATTTTCTTTGATCTGAAGCGTCTAAAAACGAATCCACTATTCATTAGGCACACTTCACCGGGTTGCCGCTCTCGTGTAATTCTCTTACTACCCTCGTATATACTATGTATCTGTAACACATATAGACGCCGCCTCGTGGATTGCACATGCCGCTGTAAAATTGATATAATTTCGATAAACGAAATGGAATGCAACCGCAGCAGCGACCAGGCGCAATTACGCTTCTCGAATTTACGCTTAATGCCTTCAATTGGCTTTTGAATTAATAATTGAGTCGTATTGTATTTAAAAGCGGGAAGGGAAGGGGGTTGAGAGGGCCTCACTGTGACGCAAGAGTTCGACTCTCCATCTCTCTCTCTCTCTGTGCTGCCCTGCCCTGACCACAATCACCACAATGGAAGGCAAAAGACAAATCCGATTGCCCCGAGGATGCAAGCACGTGCTCAAATGTGAAGGGTCCCCACTCGAGATGTGTCTCCAATGCGCCAAAGTTGACATTGGAGCAGGCCGCATTCAATACAATTATCTGTGTATAAGGTGGGACGAAGTGGACGGCGGACTGTGAACGGCAGTTGTCCCTGCCACTTGGTTTGCTCTTGATCCGGATGCGGCTTTAGGCTAACATCATTTTTTTGACCGCAACACTTCAGACACGAAATTCGAGTATACAAAAGTCCAAATGGAAAATACATAATAATAAACTAGTGGGGAAAGGCTACAGTGGCGATAACCCAACTATGATAGACCCTGTACTTATTTCGAATAGCTCTTATACACGCGGACAAACACGCAGCAAGCGTAAAATAGTTTATTGCATAACTTCCAAGTTTATAAGTGAATCATGTTGAAAGTTTTAGTACATATCTATATTACAATACTTATTATGTATGCCAAATTTCATAGCTCTAGCTTTAAAATTGATTCTTTAATTCGTTTCATTTAATTTACGGCAGTTTAAGGGGTTGTTTCAATATCATAAAACAATCTTATAGAGCGGCATTACTATTGGAATATTGTCAGAAAACATAATAGCTCTAGCTCTTATAGTCTCCGAGATCTAGGCTCTCATACAGACTGACGGACAGATGGACGGATGGACAGACGGACATGAATCGACTGTTGATGCTGATCAAGAATATGTAAACTTTATAGGGTCTGATACAACTTCTTCTGCCTGTTTCGCACATTTTCCCTTTTTGTGACTAGCCTAATAAACCCTTTTTACCTTTTACATACAGGGTCTAAAAAGCCTCGGAATTAGAAAGAAACCTGAACTGACGATGCTTTCGCTTTGATTTCAGTCTGATTTGAAAGCGGATTAAAGCAGCATATCTGTAAATGTAACTGTAGCTGTAACTGGCGTTGTATCTTTGTATCTTTGAAGGGCTTTCGTGTGCCCAAATCCAAATGCACAGTCATTTCGCTAATGCACATTACGTGCGCAAATATTTGCCATTTCTGGCACTCTGTTTGCACAAACTCAAACACACACACAGACACACAGAAATTCAAAATCAAATACAAATACAAATTCAAATTCGAATTGAAATTTAGATAATTGCATTTGCTGCCTAGTGAATTGGTGGAACAGTGTTGAAAAGTGACTGATGTGCATGGCGTGAGAACTTAATTGAGTGAAATTGATTTTAGTTTGCTCATCGGTTCGATTTTTGCACTCAAATTGCACAAACACACACACACACACAGACAAGCTAATCAAATATTTGCATTTGTTGACACTTTACCTAGGGAAAGAAATTAAAAAATTGTTATAAATGTGTCCGTTTCGTTTGCGTGCCAAACGAGCAAAGATTGCGACTGAAACAGAATCCATCATTGACACTACACCAGCTACAATTTGTATACACACAATCAGACAGACACACATAGATACAAATTTGAAGCGTTGTTGTGCACGCACACAGATATCACACATACATACATACATAGCTATTAGAGAAGCATTTGAATTGTTCTTTCTTTTGTTCGATTGTGTATAGAAATATGCAATATATATACATATTTGTACAATATTTTTGAACAATAGCCAACCTCACGTTTCATCGCGCTTTGTCCAGTGTGCACAGTGTGCTTGGCATTATTTGCATGGTCCACGATTTTGCCCTTGAAAACGTAACGTTGCATAACGATAAAGTATGCAAATTTATTAAGGCTCTACCTTAACATTCGACCTTACAGTTTGCTAACATTTGCATAACAATATAGTACAAGGAATTACCAGTTGTGGATTTTCAAAGGAAATTGCATCGTTAAAATGCTAGTTATGAATAGTTATGTGAGAGTTTAAAGAGAATTGTTGTTGAGAAAGTGAAATGAGTTAAGAGTTCTACTTATAATATATAAATATATATAATACCTCATTTCAATTGTAATATAATAAAATTAATAAATGTAGTAGCTTAATCTACTTTAAAACTTCTCAATATATTTATATTAATATACCAAACTACCTTACAAATTTTTAATAATTTTATTACGCTTTGTTTTTACGATTCTTATGCAATTAAAATGAAGTGAAGAATTTATTATATCATTATTATTATAACAATATCAAATGAAAGAATCTTAAGCAACATTTGAAGTCAGTTTAAGTTTCATTCAATTTCTACTTAAACAATAATGTAAAATTATTACAGCACTGTTATAAATAATAGTTTAACTTGAACAATTTATGTAAATACAACATGCTGAGCCATAAATATTGTGCTTTAGCCTTATCTAAATTCTACAATCTATTTTTGCAGTTTCATTCAACTTTTATGCAGTCATTTATATCGTATACAATCGTAGTTTATATTGTGCTAGTATGCTAGAAAACAGACACTGGGGGCATGTCTAACAAATTAATGTGCGTCGCAATCTGTTGTGGTTCTTATCTTATCAGTTTGCTTTTTCGGAATAGATGATTTAGAGCACTTCCGTTTAAATTGAGAGGCGGGGCGGGGAAGAGGTCGAGGGGGTAATGTTAGCATGCGCTAGGGTAGCATAGCTATATTCGCATATCGCTGATATTTGCACAATGTGCGGACAATCCATTGTACACACTTAGTCTGTATCTCAATAACTATATATCTATCTGTATCTCTAACTGTATCTTTTGCTAAATGCCATGCGTGTTTCTCTACATTAATTTAGTTCAATTTCTGCCACGATCAACAGCAGATGAGCATGTCGTCTGCTCTGGCCTGTCCCATTGTACTATATATATTGCTATAAATAATTGTGTATCAATTGTATCACATATATATATGTAGTATATACCCAGCACACTTATGATGAACTCACACTGAGCTCAAGCCTCTCTCTCTATCTCTTTTCCCCACATACACACTCAGTTGCACAATCAATATTTATAATTAACAAGTTCTTTTGTTTATTTGTTTTCCACACCGTTTACTACTCACTTTAGCGTAGCCTCTGTCCACTTTATAACCCATATGCCCATTCCCATTCCAATTCCCATATACAATTCCCGCTGCACATATTTTGCCAATTTCAAATAGATAAATTTATGTGTTTGCCGGCAACTATTGCCATTCATTCTGTATCATTTACACGATTCTCATTCTTGTCTCTGTGCCTCTTGTAGCGCCAGCCGAGACAACTTGTACCCTGACGATCAGCAACAGCAGCAGCAGCAGCAACATCAGCAGCAGCAACATCAGCAGCAGCAGCAGCAGCAACAACATCAACAGCGGCACTCACGATCGCATCAGCACTTGGTGCGACAGTCTCTGATCAGCCTCAGCTACGCACAGGCCTCCGCCGGGTCGGCTGGGCCCGTTCCCATACACTCGCACTCCACCCAGTCCAGTCCAGCGGCCGATCAGCAGAGTTACAGCAGCGGCGTCTCGCTGAGTCGCAGGGATCGTGACCGAGATAGGGATCGTGAGAGAGATCGCGAGGCGGAGGCATTCGGTGACGGCGACAGCGTTTCCCTGCTGCGAGGCGATGAGCCGCGTCGTCAGCGACTTTCAAGCGGCATCTCCAAGCAGAATTCCTGTGACAGTCGCAGTGGCCTGCGGATACTTGATAGCCACAGTCCAGTTAGTTGTGGCACGCAGAGCGTGAGCAGCACTGGCGGTCATTCGGCACTCTACGATGCCTGTCACGAGTATACGCGCAGCTTGAGTGCAGCACCAAGTGCAACTGAGGAGCAGGCAACAGCAGCAGCAGCAGCTGCATCTGCATCCGCATCGGAAACGCATTTCACCAATCTCAATCTCAATCTGAACAGTGACTACGATACGGGCAGCGACAAACAGCAGTTGGTTAATCAAACGTATATATTCAAGTGCATTGCCAACAGTCCGTCGTTTCTGCGCACCAACAAGATCAAGGAGCAGTCCAAGAAGCTGCGCAATCTATCGCTGAAAACGCGTACGGCCAAGAAGAAGGGTCAAATCATTTCCAAGTCGAACGCCGTCTCGGACAATTCGCTGCATCCGGGTGATAAGTATCTGAACTTGTATCTGGTTGAGAAGAAACATTCACTGCAGCCACAAGTGGTGCCCACGTCCCATCCCGTGCCGGCATCTGTTTCAGCACCTGGCTGCTCATCGGCATCCGCATTTGGCAACTCCACATCCACATCCTCGGCACGTCAACAACAGCTGCCGGCGTTATCGGCAGTTGCAGCGCGACAGCAGCAGTTGCTGCTAAACGGATCGCTGAAGGGCAAAACGAAGACATTGCCAGCGTATCGGGAGGGTGAAGACAACAAGGAGTATCGGGGAGGCAGCAACACCATACCGACAACGGGCAAAAGTCCGCCGGTGCCGCATTCACTGGCGGCCAAGATTAGCGGCAAGAATTGCAATAATTTGCTGCAAAGCGGCGGCAATAAGTTAAGCGTGAGCAGCAATTCATGCCACAAGCTGCATGCTCCCAGTCACGGACAGGGACAGGGACAGGGACACGCTGCCTACACACAACATCTGGCATCATCGCCCAAGAGCTCCGTCTCTAGCAACGGCCATCTGAACAAGTATTGTCTGACGGACATAACACGCCGCAAGGCCGAGTTCAATCGCCAGCTGAGCGCACCCACGGATTACACCCATCACTCGTCCAGCAACGGCTCACAGCAGGGCTCTGAGGCGGCCAATGAGGCTGTGGGCGAGTCGACGATCACAGTAGCCAGTGCTGGTGTCCTGGGACAGGGACACGGACACGCACACGCTCACGCACACGCACACGGCCAGGCATCGACAGCGCCGCCAACACTCAAATCGTTGCAGCTTCATAGCTTTGGTGTACATCATCCGCCGGCAAGGCCAACGTCCACATCGTGCACCAACAGCTTCAACCGACGCCACATTCGCAGGCACAAGAGCAAGCTCGGCGAGCGGTGAGTCTTCTTTTTTTTTCGCTACTTTACAATTCTTATCACTGTCGATTAACCAGTTGAAGCACTGAGAGAAAAAAAGCGTTGATAAAATGCAGTATTAATTATTTGTGATACTTCAAATTCATAAGAATTACTTAAAATGAGCATATCAATACTTAAACTAAGTATAAACAAGCTTTATATAGAGTTTGGAATCTTGACTAAAGTAATACTAAAGATTTACTTGAAATGAGTACGTAAATTCTTTATATATGTTTGAAACTCTGTCTTTAAAAGAGTTTTTTACAGCGATTACTCACAAAAGAAGTTCGTAAGATCTTAAGTCAAGATATATCATATCTTAAATAACAAAGAAATTAACCAAAAATATAACCATTATAAAGCTTAAACTCTTTATGTTCTTTGGGAAACTTAAATCAAGCTCAATATAAACATTAAACAGATCGTTAGTACAAGTTTAAAGTGTATTTGCAATTAAAGTGAAAGGCTTACTCCAAATACGTTTTGAACTAACTATAAAGCTTGAAAATACTATAAGTTTCGGACTTGGGAAATCATGCTAGAAATAATATGAATATCCCCGACTTCAGTGTAATTTTTAACTTAGTGATAAAGTGACAAATCAAGTGGGAAAATACTTGGTTTTTTCGTACTGTGCAGTCACCAGTCGAAAACCCCGCTTGCGAATTACGCATGCAAAGCGTTTTCGTCGTCGTTCTTGTTGCTGTCTTTTTACCGGTTTTTGTTAGCCGCTTATCGAGACCCATTTGCATAATGCCATCAGCATCGTCAGCGTCAGAGTCTGAGTTGAGTCTGGGAGTTGCTCTGGTCAGGGAATGGCCGTGTAATGATCTCCGAACCCGCGAACAGACAACTTCATACGTGCGTTAAGCATTTTTGAAATAAAACGGTACAAAGGATCAAACAAACGATCAAACGATCAATCGATACAACAAGCTATCGAACCGAATAGTAGCAGAATCTATCGCTTGGTCGATTGAACTTCGAATTCGAAAAGTAGTGCAGTACGTTAGATTGATAGAACACTTAAACGTTGGTTTTAGTGACCGTGACAATGGATTGGGAAATGTGTTGATTGTGTTGTGATCGCGGAAAACTCCCGGCATTATCATAATAATAATTGTTTCGCTTCCCCAGTGACTAAAATCGCGTTGTTTGCTTATAACAAATCTATAATTTATTGCACTAGATTGTTACTTGAGGTAACGGAGTCTCACCTCCATTTCGTTCAGTTTCGTTTCGTTCCGTCTTCTTCAATATCGTTGTGTTGTCTGTGTCGTTGTTGTCTGTATCGTTGTTGTTGTTGTTGCTGTTCTCGGAGACGTCGTTGTCGTTGTCGTTAGCCTCTCTCTACCCGGTAGACCCGTTAGACCAATTCATTTACATAAAATCTAGAGGTAATTTTCGCTGATAGTTTTTTTTGTGCTTTTATTGGCGTCAATTTTTTGAAGAATAGCAACAAATTATAGTCTGTGTATAATTTGCGACGCTGCTCGTCGCAAAATCAATTAAAAAGCAACGCAACACAACAAATATTGTTTTTATTTATTTATTGTGCAACAGCAACGCGAGTTCCTCAGAACAGGTTATCAAGTCGCCTCGGCAACAGCATCAGCAACTCTGAGTAAAATCTAAATTAACTTACGAACAACAGCAACAAAATAATAATAAAATAAAATCACACAAAAAACCAAACAGCTGAAATGAACGCAAACAATGTAAAAAGAAATCAACAACAACAACAATAAGTACAGCTACTGCTTGAGCTGAGTTTTTGAGTGTCGCTTTGATCAATTATTTAATTACGCGCCAAATTCCCTTTTCGGCAACTCGATTGCGATCTCGATCGCGATCTTGCCCCGGGTTTATATCGATTGGCACAAATTGAAAGTCGAGGTAACAAACAAACAAACGAACATAACTGTAAACTAATCAACAAGCAAACAAAACAAACCGACTGGAGGACGCATACGATAAACGATACACGACGACACACGACGACAACGACACACGACGACAATCTTCGGAAACATATTCGGATTTCGCAGTCAGTTTTGGCATTCGGAGTGTTTGCCGGCGTTCGTTGGCCGCGCATTTCGATAGCCGCCGCTAGTTGCGCTCGGTTAGCGCGCTTGTAATAACTTGAAAAAAGATAAGTTACGGTCTGCTCTGATATACATACATATATGGAGTACTCGTAGAGTCAGAGCTTGGTGCTTCAAGTAATGTATACGAACCATGCATAACAAATACGACTAATGATAACACATTAAAGTTTCGGTCGTTAAATCTGAGAAAAGCAGCTGCTTGAACACGTTTTGTGTTTTTCAACTGACAAATTATAAACAAACCACAATTAAAAGCGCAATCAAAACCGACGAATATTGTTAAGTTCAGCAATAATACATATTGTTATTTGATAGTGCAGTGTATCTGTGTGTGTGCTCTATATATGATTATATATATATATACCGACAGACATCGATCGTTTGTGATAATATTGTAAAATGCTTTGTTCACACTTGTGGTTTTTGCCCGCTCAGCATTTCCACAATTTCCATTTGGCATTACTAAGAAATTAATCAAACACAACAAATTCGTAATAAATTCATTAGTTTAATGCGAGTGAAGATTAAATTAAATCAGCTTCATCAGGCTTAATTAAAACGAAGCTATCCCATTTAAAAACTACACTCAATTGAGTGCGAAATGTGAACAACAGTGAACAGTGCGAGAAGATTAACCAAATGAAATAAAATAAAATATATATAATGATACTACAACATACATAAAGAAAGAAACAACATACACAGTTGTGCACGAGTCTACTTTACCAAACAATAGACATCCCATCAAAGCAGACGAAAGCAGAGATCAGAGCACAGAGAACAGAGTACACACACCACGCGATCTCGTGTGCCAATAGGGCAATATTTCCGCAACGACCAGAGACGTTGTTGTTGTTGTTGTTGTTGTTGTTGCTGAGAGACCTTGACAATCACCGAATGCAAGGTGAGATCTGGATATATATGAGTAGTAGCTCGGATCAAGTGCGTGTGCATCAATTAAACAACAGAATTACAGACAGACAACAAACCCGATATAAAACATAAACATACTTTCACTCCGATAGCCTTATGCATATGTATACATAGATACTGTGTATACAGTTAGTCAAGTAATTGTTTGCACATATTTTAATTACCAAAAAAAAAAAAAGTACACTTTGTGGGGTTTTTCCTAATGTATTTCCTTTTTTATTATAGTTGCTTATGGTTCCTGGAACAGTATATAATGTGATTCATTGAGTTTAACTAATTTAATTTCAAAACATTTGTTTTTGGTTTACGGAGGCGGAAGGGGGCGTGTCCACCATAACAAATTTGGTGACTGTAGCTCTTATAGTCTCTGAGATCTAGGCGCAGACGGACAGACAGACGGACAGACAGACAGACGGACAGACAGACAGGCGGACTGACGTACAGACGTACGGGCGTACATGACTCGGCTGTTGATGCTGATCAAGAATATATATACTTTATAGGGTCTGCCGGACTTCCTTCGACCTGTTACGCACTTTTTGACAAACTTAATAGACGCTATTTACTTTTTTAAAGTAAAGGGTCTAAAAAATAGTATAGATGATAATGGAGTATGCTGTTTAAGAATAAATTGTTGAACATTACCTCATTCTATGTTTTGATACACACATATGTATATATTAAATTGAAACTGGGTCAATTTATTGTCTATATGACAGATAAGATCAAGAGACAACCAAATACAAAAATACTTGCCAAAAGATAAGAAGCTAGACTTATTCTAGATGATGTGTTTCAGGAGATGCCAATCTCCCTTATCAGTACTTGAGTATTTGAGCTAGCTTACACAACGATTCAAGCTTGTTCTCTATCTTATTGTGCTGCTAGAAGCAGTTGAGAATTCTAAAGACGCAAGATAGAAAGAACGCATGAAAGTTGAGCTCAGCTTTTTGTGTGTTTTGTTGCAGCTCCCGTATTTTACATATTTTAAATAATTATGGAAGCCATAAACAAACAATATTTTCTATTTTTTAAATAACAATTGAAATATTATTAATATATTTAATTTGTATAATAAAATGTAAACCTATTTCCTATAATAAAAGTCATAATGTAATTTGTATTTAACAATCGTTAAGGTAACTGCTTTAATTACCAATTTCTCACCATTTCAGTTTACTGAACGGCGATAGCGAGGAATCAGTACGTTGCTCATATTGCTCCGTATTGAATGTGAATGAGAACGATTTGCGAATTTCATTTGAAAACACCTGCACCGATTCGCTGGTCACCGCTTTCGATGATGAGGCGCTGCTAATATGCGACCAAGGAACCGAAATGGCAAGAGCGAAGGTTTTATTATTAATTGTAGAACAGGGACATCACTAATCACACGTCACATACAATGTGACAGCATCCATTTGTAGTACATCTTGCAGTCATTACTTACACATTCATTAGCCAATTACCATTTATATAGAGCACTCATTACACGGTTGTTGTCGACTAAAACAACAGTAAAATCACACTTAATAATCGAGGCAGCTGTGATGAATCAGAGATAACTAAATAAGTTCTATGATTATACAATAATTATATACAGGTACACTTTGATGATGTGTCGTTGTACGGCACTCCGAAGGAGGAGCCAATGCCCAATATACCGATAGTTTCGGAAAAAGTCTCGGCGAATTTCCTAAAAAGTCAATTGCAATCATGGTTCCAGCCGACAGACAATCGTCTGGCCATGAAATTATTTGGCAGCCGAAAGGCTTTGGTCAAAGAACGCATACGTCAGAAAACTTCCGGACATTGGGTCATACACCCGTGCAGTTCATTCAGGTAAGTCAATAAACGAATATATATTATATATATTTTTATTTTATATATAATAATTTTATCTATACAGGTTTTACTGGGACCTTTGCATGCTTTTATTATTAGTAGCAAATCTTATTATCCTGCCAGTCGCAATATCATTCTTCAACGATGATCTGAGCACACGATGGATTGCCTTCAACTGCCTAAGTGATACTATTTTTTTAATAGATATTGTAGTCAATTTTAGAACAGGTAATGTCTACAGTCAACTCTTTACGTTAAGTGGAATCTATTTGTATATACATGTATCTATCAATTTGATCTGTTATTTAATGCATACATTTGTAATTCTATTTACAGGAATTATGCAACAAGACAACGCTGAACAAGTAATATTGGATCCAAAGCTTATAGCTAAACACTATTTAAGAACCTGGTTTTTTCTCGATTTGATTTCGTCGATACCATTAGATTATATATTTTTAATTTTCAATCAAGTAAGTTTTTGTGTGAATTGAAAAAAGAAACAGTATGCAACATTTTGATTAAGATTATGAAATTGCAGGATTTCTCTGATTCTTTTCAAATCTTGCATGCAGGACGCGCTCTGCGCATCCTTCGTCTAGCTAAATTACTTTCCCTAGTTCGCCTGCTGCGTCTGTCCCGCCTTGTGCGCTACGTATCGCAATGGGAGGAGGTCTATGTAAGTAGTACACGGTTCAATTTTGTCAACACTTTACATTTTCTTTTGCATTATATATATATAGAGTACAAAAATATATGCATAGATGCTATGTATATATTTTGTTTTTCCTTTCTCTAGTCATATTTGATAATGTTTATACTATAATATATAAAATACTATACTTAATATTTGATATTGAATTTCAATTTCAATTTCGTCCATTCGTTCAGTTATCGTTTTCGTTATCGTTTTCGTTTTATCGTTTTATCGAATCAGTTATGATTTTGCTATTAAAATTGTTGTCCTTAAGATCTCGACGTACTAATTATAATCATTGCTGCAATATATTCTACATATGTACACACTCAAGAAAGAAAGAAAAAGAATTCAACAGAGCCTAGGTCTGTTAGTAACAGAGTTAACAGTCACAGAGTTAACAGTCACAGAGTTAACAGTCACAGAGTTAACAGTAACAGAGTTAACCGTCACAGAGTTAACCGTCACAGAGTTAACAGTCACAGAGTTAACAGTCACAGAGTTAACAGAGTTGGTCAGAGTTGTCTATGTAGTCCAAAGTGCTCACTCTTCTCTCATTTTTCTACTCTATTGGCGCGCAAAATGTTCAAACTCTACTTACAAATTGCAGTTGTTATACAGATGTTATACTATTACTACTACTATTTACGTTGTATTTACATATTTTTGTTTATCTTGATTATACTACTACCTACTATACTATTATTATTTATATATATATATTTTCCAATATATATATATATATTTATATGCGTCCAATTTCCCGCAATGCTGTACAATAAGCCCCAGTTCAGTTTTTGTAAATGTTCCATAAAGTAATTTGTACTTTTTCCGCCAAATATTTGTTTTCAACTTGTGTTGCGTTCGATTGCGTTGCGCCTCCAAGTCCTAGCCCACGTCCATGTTCACGTCCAACTCCTATTTAAAATGCCTCTCAAGCTGGCCACAATAATTTATAATACACACACACAGACAGACACACACACAGTATCTCAACTCGCTCGCGATTCGTTTTTTAATACTTTATATACATATAACAACGTACATTATTTTCACCATGTCGCGCTCGCTTCGCTTGAACCTTCGCGGGGGATTAAGTGATATTTTTCAGTTGCTTTCTTTCACATATATATTTTAATATATATATATATATAGTATATAACTATAGATTCAGTTTCAGTTTCAGTTTGGTCGATACTTTGTTTCAAGTTACTTTAAAATATATGTTTTCTTATGGAATTTCATGTTCTTTTGTTATTGATTTCTTGCTGTCTTTTGATGCACTCCAAAAGGTAAAAATTTTCATTGCACTATGTACAAACAAAAAACAAATTCTTTGGAGTCTTTTTCCTAAGTCGAAGTACAACCACAACAAAATATAACTGAGAAACATTTCAAACATTTTCAAGTGTTGAAAAATGCTTATTCTCCACAACAAAAACAACAAAAACCACAACAAGAACAACTACAATAAACACAATTTTTTCTTGCGCAGAAATTAAGTAAAAAATTCAAAACGTACAACAGAAATCTCAACTTGGACTCTGTTTTCTATTATTATTTCAAAAATTCTATACACACCTTAAACATATGTATTTATTTATTTAGTTTTTTTTTTAAACAAACTTATGAATTTGGCTGACATTTAACGCCTTGCATAAGACAACAATTTGCTTATCGAAATCAGACTAAGAAACAAAAAAAAAAACAAAAAACAAAACAAAACAAAACAAAACAACATAAATTAAATTTAAATTAACAAAACAAACAATTTAGAAATGATGAGGGCCTAAAATACCTGTGTATATATATGGTTTTTAGATTCTGCAGAATCTACAGAAAAAAAGTGCTGATCGCAGAGGGAGATTGCACAAAAAAGACAAAGATGGCTTGACAAAAAGCAACCTAATTCTCAAGGTAACAACCAAAAACAAAATAAAAAAAACAAAAAACAAAAAAAAGAAAACATCTCTTTTATAATAATTAAGAATTAATTAAAACAAAACAACAAACAAAAATAAACAAAAACAAAAAGCCTTGATTGATTGACATTATAATTATGTATTATTGGTGGAACATAACTCACATTTGAGATATGATTAAACCAAAATTGAGTTTTAGTGCATATTTCGTTCGTTCGTTCGTTCGTTCGATTGTTCGATTGTTCGTTGATCATGTTTGCTTGATTTTAATGTTCGTTCGTACATTCTGTAAATTTTCTAAGACTGCCTTTTTACATATACATACATAATTGATTGATTGATTGATTGATATACATATGTTCTTGATTTGACGCATAAATAAAAAAAAAAAACAAAAAAAAAATAAAACAATATATATATAATAAACAAGTTGAACAGTCGGTACACCGACTGTAATATACCCTGTGGCTTTACAGGCACCCACTCAAATTCATGCCCTCTGTAGTTCTCTTGTAATTTGTTTGTGGGCGAAATGGGGCGTGGTATTGTGATGAAATTTTGTGGATATATCAACCCTAACATATTCATGATGTGTGCCAAATCTGAATTCTCTAGCTGTAAAATTGCTCTTGCTATGAGGTTTTCCGATTTGTGGGAGAAGGGAGCGTGGCATCTAAAATGAAAGATAAGCTTGATGTGCCTGCAAATATTAGCAGTGCTGAGAGACCAAGTTCAAGCGTCTAGCTCTTACCATCTCTGAGATACTTGCGTTCATACGGACAGACGGACAGACAGACAGACGGACGGACAGACAGACAGACAGACGGACGGATGGGCAGACAGACAGACGGACGGATGGGCAGACAGACTGACAGACAGACGGACAGATAGACAGACAGACAGACGGACGGACAGACAGATGGCAGACAGACGGACGGATGGGCAGACAGACAGACGGACGGATGGGCAGACAGACAGACGGACAGATAGACAGACAGACAGACGGATGGACGGACAGATGGACAGACGGACGGACGCAAAGACAGACAGACGGACTGACAGACAGATGGACAGAAAGACGGACGGATAGGCAGACAGGCAGACTGACAGACAGACAGACAGACAAACAGACTGACAGACAGACGGACAGACAGACAGACGGACGGACAGACAGATGGACAGACGGACGGACATACAGACAGACGGACGGACGGACAGACAGACAGACATTGATGCTAATCAGGAATATAGTGTATACTTTATGGGGTCGACCACGCTTCTCCTTTTGCATGTTACATACTTTTAACAAACTTAATATACCTCCACAGGGTATAAAATCAGCTATGTTTCTCTACTTCGGTCAAATCGAAGCTTGTTTTTATGCACTTCACATGATTGTTGGGTTATACTTAGTAGTAGATAGATAGAACTCTCTTGCCAAATGTATATAGTATTTAGACAAGTCCGAACTATGTCTGATTTATACAAATATATATATATAAAACGCAACTCTTAGCAGTCGATTTCATGCATGAGCATGTCTAGTTTCAATTAACTAAATAGCCAAAAGATTAGCTTTAGTTTTAGTTATAGTTTGATCTATTAAGAAGACCATTTTGTGAATTGCATCAAGACGTAAATACTATTTAGGTAAACATATTTTCAAAGAGTCAAATCAACGCGATTTCGAATGCGAATGAAAAACAACAACACATGTACATGTAAAATATTAATAATAATGACAGTTCTTACATAGTTTGTTCAATGCTTTTTGCTTTAACACTCCGGCAATACTACAAACAACACATCAATGATATGGTCTGCCAACAGTAAAATACTCGTAAAATAGCGCCCCATATTGTAGTCAATTGATGAATTGTATATATACAACAACAACAACAGCAACAACTACAACAACAAATACAATAATAACAACAGTCTCTCTCTCTCTCTCAACACACACATTCACCAACCCCTCAAATTCAATTTCTCTGTTTCTGTCTCGCTCTCATGTCTAAATGCCAAAAGGTTGCCAAATGCCAATTGTTTGAACGTTGCTTTTGCGTTAGTTTTATGGCCAAAATGCTGCACCTATTCCTGTTCACAATACACTGTCAACAACAACAACAGCTAAAACAACAACAACAATGGCAGCAGCACTGTTGCTAATTAAAATGTGATGAACAACGAACACGAACACTGTACAATATAAATGAGCGTTTTGTATAGCATACTTTTATGGGCAAATGCAAGAAAACCGCTTACAATTGCCGCAACTGCCTTACATAGTAGTATAACTAAATATATACATAATATATATACTTGCTACTGTCACAACAACAATACTTAAACAACAACAACAATACACGTTTTGATTGATATCGTAATCAATGCTTTTGCTTTTGTTTTTGGCGCCATTTTATGCTGTGCGCTTTATTGCTCCTACTACTACTACTACTACTACTCTCCGCTACTCTACTCTCCGCTACGCTACTCTACACTTCTGTACTCTACGCCACACTCAACTGTATTCTACTATCAACTGCTTAGTACAACTTTAAATCTAACTAATAATAACAAAAAAACTCTGCTACCGTTTCCATTTAAAAACTTTTATAATTTGTGTTTTGTATTTAGATTCTTTTTTTTTTTGTGTTGTTTTGTTTGTTTGTTATGGTTATGGGTTTTATCTTTTGTACACTTTGTTGGTTGGTTTTCTTCTTCTGTTGTACAAAAGATTTCAGCTAAAATACGCGTGCCACTTTCCGTAAGTCTGTGTAAAATTAAAGGCCAAGAATTTGTGTTGAAGATTGCAAATTTGTTCAGGCAATTTTTTCGCATTTAACACACACACAACAAGAACAACAAAATACTTGAAAACTTGAATGCAACAATTTTACTCAACCTACTCGTTCTACTTGTTCTTTATCTCTCTCTTTCTTTATCTCTCTCTCTTTGTCTCTTCGTTATGGGTTCTCTTTTTATTCGTTATTGTTTCCGTTTCGTTAACGTTACGTTTGTTGGTTTGTTTATAATATTTCTGTACAGAAAACGTAGCACTAACAACTGAGAATTGAACAAAAAATGCTTTTCGTTGTAAAATATATATTTTTTTTTTTTGGAATACTTGAACGTTTGAACGATGGCTTAGTGAGCATATGTTTGAAATATGTATATTTATCATATACTTCCATACATGCTAAGTATTAATTATTTTGGAATTGAGCAAAAGTTAAGATGAGCACTTGTACCATAATAGCAGCTGATTTGCACAATAAAAACAATGTAGAAACTGGTTTGTTTGATTGCTCTCAGGTTGTTCAACATACTAGTACACAGTTGTATTGCCTAACACTAGACTCACAAACTACAATTACAACTACAAATTACAAATTACAAATTACAATTACAATTACATATGTACTATATTTTGTATACTATCAAATTCTCTATTGATTGATAGCGATTTCTTTTCTCTCTGCATTTATTTAGAGCCAGCTAAATTTGTGTGACGTGGCAACAAACTGCTGCCAGCTTATACTTAAACTAAAACTAACTTTTCCCAAAGCGTTGCATACTTATTGGCTTAACGGTAGAAGTATAAACTGCCAGCTGTTGCTTAGCACATATTGAATTCTCAAAAAAAAAAAGAATATTACTGCTATTATTGTTTTTTATTAATTTTGATTATTGATTTGGTTTTTTGGCTGTGGTTTGGTTACAAATTTTTTCTGTTTGCTTCGTTTATGGCGCAATTGTTTGTACGTATTTTTGTTAAACGCGATCAACGGATCAGCTGAAAGCCAAAAAAAGAAAGAAAAGAATTCGATTTTGGTTTCACTTCTTGTTAAATTCAAATATATTTTGGTTTGTCGTATTTTAAATGTGAAACTCACAATTGTAATACACTTACACACAGACACAAATACGTACAATAAACATTCACACACACAGACACACACACACAGATACACACACACACACACAGACACATGTATAGACAGTGCGGTGCTGGCCAATCGTTGATGTGCACTCTTATTGATAACTCTGGTTGCAGTTCCTCAATATGGCCTCGGTGTTCATGAGGATCTTCAATTTGATTTGTATGATGCTCTTGATCGGACACTGGAGCGGTTGTCTGCAGTTCTTAGTGCCAATGTTACAGGGTTTTCCATCAAATTCCTGGGTATCCATCAACGAATTACAGGTAAGCTGCAAATTATTACAATTAAACGCAGGGAAATGAAATGAAAGAGTTATAGGTATAGGAAAATCAATTAAATAATTGGGAATATCTCAGATATGCTATTTATTCAATTTGTATGCTACAAAAATGCATTAAATATAAATATAATAATAAAATAAGCATAACTTATGCACATGCCAAAAATACAGAAAAATACCCAGAAAATAACAAGAATACTACAATAAACTTGATGGTTTTTCTCTGTATTTATGGCATATGCATTACATTTTTATTTTTAATGTTTAATGCAGTCGAACTTCTTTACAACGAGTTACTCTTTATAGCGAATTAATTTCCAGAAAACTGCAATAGCTACACGTGAAAGAAAACTTCCTCTATGTTACGAATTTTCTATATTTGTATAAAGAAGTTCGACTGTAATTAATAGTTATCATTTAATTTGAATGCTATGCTTTTTAAATGTAAAAATGTAATTATTATTTTTTATCATTTTATTATAATATTATTCAATATTTATTTTATAATTAGAAACGTTTTGTTCGCTGACTTAAATTGATATTGATATAAATTTGTTAACTTACAGGAATCATATTGGCTGGAACAGTATTCATGGGCATTGTTTAAGGCCATGTCGCATATGCTGTGCATAGGTTATGGCAGGTAAAGAAACTCTCAGCTTATAGCCCTATTTAACAGCTTATTTATATTTATATTTAAGTTAGTAGATATATATCATTTCATTCATTTATTTAATTTACTTATTACACATGATTTAAGCTAATCTTCCATCTTAATCTTAAGCTAATCTGCCAATCTGCCACATCAGTAACATTTGAGTTAGCTTACCCCACGATTCAAGCTTGTTCTCTATGTTGTTCTTCTGCTAGAACCAGTTGAGAATTCTAAAGAAGCAATATAGAAAAACGCATGCAGCTTGAGCTCTCCTGATATATTAATATTAATTATAAACAAGCTTTATGTGAATTATATATAATTAGATAAGTAAAGTAGGGCAGAAGGTGGACTATTTATAAGAATTATTTTTGGATAATCCATTTTCCATTTAAAATTAAATGCAGGAATGCAATCGTGGCAATAATTTATATACAAATATTCTAGTGTTGGAATAAACTCAAATATAACTTACTATATATATTTTCTTTTTATTGACATATTCTCTTCGCAGATTTCCACCACAGTCACTGACGGACATGTGGCTAACGATGCTATCGATGATATCGGGCGCCACATGTTATGCATTGTTCCTTGGTCATGCGACCAATCTAATACAGAGCTTGGACTCCAGCAGACGGCAATATCGCGAGAAGGTCAAACAGGTGGAGGAGTATATGGCCTATCGGAAATTGCCGCGTGATATGCGGCAACGCATTACGGAATATTTCGAGCATCGGTACCAGGGTAAATTCTTCGATGAAGAGTTAATACTTGGCGAGTTGAGCGAGAAATTGCGCGAGGATGTCATCAACTACAATTGCAGGTGGGCGATCTGTAAACAGCAGCTAAGCAGCAACTGTTTCTGTTACATCATCAGGCTGAGTGTTTAATTAACAAAATTACACAATTAAACACATATTCCATATCAAGCGTTTACTATAAGTTTGTTAAATTCTTTTTTCGCAGGTCTCTCGTGGCCTCAGTGCCTTTTTTTGCTAATGCCGATTCGAATTTCGTTTCTGACGTAGTTACCAAACTGAAATACGAAGTTTTCCAACCAGGTATTTGTAAATTATATTAGCTAAATGTATGCTTAACATATGGCTTTTTAATTTAAGGTGATATTATCATAAAAGAGGGCACGATCGGTACAAAGATGTATTTCATACAGGAGGGCGTTGTCGATATTGTCATGGCCAACGGCGAGGTATGTTGGAGATGTAAATTTGTATGAAAACCACTATGTAGATGTTTATTGGCGATTTCCCAAGTCAAATATCGATGTTGGTCGATGTTTTGCGCGCAAATTCTGTTAAAAAGATGCTAAATTAATAAATAAACATATATTAATTGATAGTAGCAATATAACAAAACCAAAACTTGCTTTTAAAACAGCAACAACTTAAAATAAAAATGAGACAATTATGCTTATAGCTTATCTAGTTCCCTCGTTCGTTTGAATTCGATGATTGTTTTGTCCTTCGATAAGTAACATATCGATATATCTTGCCATAACATCGAGTCGTCGATAAGCATCGGGATCAACAAAAACATCGGTATACATCGAGGTATCGCATGTATCGATACATCTCTAAATGTCAACAGTCCGGTTAGATTTAAAGCGTTTCCGTGTATAACTTATTGTTGTTATTTGTTTATTTATTGAATTAAGGTTGCCACCTCACTGTCGGATGGATCATATTTCGGTGAGATCTGTTTGCTGACCAATGCGCGTCGTGTGGCCAGCGTGCGTTCTGAAACCTATTGCAATTTATTCTCGTTGAGCGTGGATCATTTCAATTGCGTTCTGGACCAGTATCCATTGATGCGTAAAACAATGGAAACTGTGGCTGCCGAACGTCTAAATAAGATCGGTAAAAATCCAAATATAATGCAACAAAAGGATGAACAATTAAGCAATCCAGAATCAAATACAATTACGGCAGTGGTCAATGCATTGGCCGCCGAGGCCGATGACTGCAAAGATGAGTAAGTTGTAAAGATGTAGTAGATGTAGATACATATATCTATTATAATATCTCTTTTGTTATATTTCTGTTGTAGTGACATGGATCTCAAGGAGAATTTACTGCATGGGTCAGAGTCAAGCATTGCTGAGCCGGCGCAAACGATACGCGAGGGTCTCCCAAGGCCCCGAAGTGGAGAGTTCAGAGCTCTGTTCGAGGGCAACACTCCATGACACATGAGCAGCATCATCAACACGCCACTGGGCAACGTGCGTCGTGGAATTTCGGAGTAACTGACAGCCCAGAAACAAAGCAAAAGCAAACAAAATAAAACAACAACTATAGTAATACACACTCATGCATTACAGAAGCAACGCAGACACACACACACACACACACACTGACACTCACACACTTGCGTATATAATAATAATTAGTAAAAACCTAAAGGAAAACAAAAAAAACAAAAGCATTACACTAAAACGATGAATCAATTTACGGTAGTCTACATACAAGTATATATGCAATTGCGATTTAGTAGAAAATGACAAAAAAACAAACAAAAGCAAAAACGAAAAAATGAGATAGAAAACGTATTACACAACAATGTCCTCAATAATTATTCATAATTTCAGCTCCGCTAACTGTGATGAACTTTAATATAAGAATCGAAAAAAAAAGAAAAAAATTTAAAAAAAAAAACCAAAAAAAGATGAGTACATAAATAACTTATACGATAAAATTCAGCAGTCAGTTAAAGCAGTCACACAGATATCACACAGCCATAGGGAAAACACACACACACACACAGAGCTAAACAAGGACAGACTTACACACACACACATACACATACATATATAAGTAGTAAATCTACATGTAAGTTTTATGCCCACGATATTGTAACGATAACGAAGTGAATAGACTTTTGAATTGCTACCTAGGTGTTAGTCCTATGGACCTACTACAACTAACAGTATCACACACACACACAGACACACGCAGACACACACACATTTAAAGACGTGCATAAACTTATGATATAATAATAAAAAAAAACCGTTACGTTATGCATTCCAAAAACCAAAAAAAGCTAAATTTAATGCGCGTAGCTTTTACTCGAGTGCAACCAAGAATTATGTATTATTGCGGTTATATAGCATATTTAAATACGCATTGCAAAATGAAACAACACTCAGCAATACGACTAAAACAGAAACAACAACAAGATGAGCAACAATATTATTAAACAAACAAAAAAACAAAAAGAAAAAAAAAGCAAATTTAACGAAATGCATTAGTAGTTGCTATTAGTTTTTCACTCACTAACACACACCCACACACACACACACACTACGTAGTAGAACAGCCTCAAAAAACAAAAAGTTAACCTCAGGTTGCCGCCGTCGTTTCAACGGTTACCAGCAGCAACAACAACAACAACCAGCAACTTACATACATACAACATATACAACTAAAACGAAAACGAAAACACACACACATTAATAGATAATGTTGTCTTTTATATAGGGAATTGTTATACTTATATCGATTCAGTTTAAATAATATTACGAGTATTTATTGCAAACAAAATATATAGTATATATATTTTTAATTCATCATTCTGTTTTTAACAAATACTATACTATTTAGTTGCAAGCGAGATCTTTTTGCAATGTCTTTGTTTGTCTTATTTTTTTCGGTTTAAATAAATCAAGTGAAAGACAGCAACTTGTTTCAAGTTTTATGTAACTTAGTATTTTATTATACGTAAACTAATAAAAGAAATGCAGAAGGACAGCGTTTGCCTTAACATAACACAATATCCAATTGTTTCATTTCACAATTCGCACAATTGGCTTATAAAGTAACAAGGTTAATTAACAAAAGAAAACTGAACATATTTCATGTCTTATTCATCGTATCTAATAAAAATAAACTACGTGTAGTACTAAGAGCTATAACAGCGACGAGTCCATCCGGACTCAATGAGTGCCATATTAATGTTCTGTGCTTTATCACCGTCTGGATCAACAAGTACCATATGTGCAGTGTTATCCTGTAATAAGAATAAACATATTTAATAGTTATAAATTCCTGTTATTAATTCAACACTTTACCACATCGTTGATTTTCTCAATTTTAGCAACAAGTCTGCGATAGGATACAAGTTCGTAGAAATAGTTGCTAGCATCTGCGGAAAAGTGAACACCCTGCATGGGCATAACACAGGACAGTCGGCCGGACCAACATTGTACCGGCAATGTGGCAAACTCCTTGCACAGATATTTTAAATCACTGTGACACACCCACAATCTTTCGCCCGTATCGATGTGTTCCACCTGCAGGGAAATATAAAGAAATATCAATAAGATTCATAAAATAAAGACAGCTACTACTTATTACCTCAATGTTCTTCTTGCTGCCCGGTTTAATATTCAAAACTCGTGCACGCTGCCAAATTAGACCTTTAGAGGCAACCAAATGTCCAGGAATTATTAAGAACATTGGTATAGTATAGCGTTTATCATCTATGCAGTCGTAATAGCGCCTGCAAGCATATTGTGTTAATCAATATAAAATTATTCATGTTATTCCAAGCGACAAACTTACTGCATATTGCTGGACATGGCCTTGTATTTAAAATACTCATCATCGTGTATCCAAAAGTAGAAACTATGCGGACTTGATACCTGTAAACAATAATATTGATTTAAAGTTATATTTTATGCAAAAAATAGAATCTACTGTAAGCTACCTCCACAAGCTGCACACCAATACGACTGCCAAGCTTTAATTTCTTGTGTATATCACGATCGGGCAAGACATAATCAATGCGAACAGCATCTTTGGGATATTCCACACCAATAACACGATCATCCTAGAATATATGCAATCTATGGGTTATACGAAATAACTATTAAATTATGAGCAGTTATTACCACAGCATATGCCGGTATGGCTTCCGAATCGCTGCCAGCATCTGAGGACAGATAATCAATGATAGGTTCCTTTGTGGTCTCTTCAACTTTAGTTACGACTGGAGGATCATCATTGACCCATTCGATGTCTATATTCTTGGTATATTTGTAATTCAAAACTCGTTCGTCCTAGAATAGACGGAATATCAGTATGTATGTTTCAGGATAATAAAGTTAACCGTACCACGGCATACGAGGGAATTGCGTCCTCATCACTGCCTTCATCAGATGACACATACTGTATGGGGGAAATCGAAATTGGTTGCTTTTCAACGTTGTTTGTAGTCGGATTAGCGTTGTTATCCAAGTGAACTGGTGAATAAGATCGGACTTCATTCTTCTTAGCACATATATCTCGATCGGGAAGGTACATCTGGAAATTGTTTAGTTCATCCGAGGAGGATTCTTCATCGACATTGGCTATTGTAATATTGGCGAACGAACTTGTCAATGAATCTGTCTCTCTTGTCATGCGTTGCTGGCGGGAAGCAGTTGACCGGTATTGCCGTCTGCAGTGTTGGCCATTATTATTTTTTCTGGGTGGGAAGCGGTTGCCAGCAGGTTGCTGCTGAGCTTGTCGGTTAGCATAGTTATTGTGATTGTAGTTGCTATTATTGAATTGACTGCGTGTATTGTACTGCTCGTTGACAAAGACCAGATCCGATAGTTCCGAGGGATACGTGAATCGTGACCTTTGTCTGTTACGGCTCCTTGATTTGATACTCGGCTTCTTTTGGCACTGCACCAGATTTTGAATGTGTGCTGTATTCGCGTGCTTCATTGCCAGCACTTGTGCCATCGGGCCATATCCTTTCACCTAATAAAAATGAAGGGTATATATGTTCACATTTTCAGTTATTTGGCAACTTACCAGCACAGTGTCTGGAATGGAACGCAAAAAGCTTTCAATGTCTCTGAAGCCCAACTTTTTGAATGGAACAGAAGTGCCTTCTGCGCTTATATAGTCACGATTTAATCCCTCTACAGTCACGCGCTCTGGAGTCGAAATTACTAACGAGTATATAACTTTCTTAACAGATTTCAAAGTGCTATCCCCTTCCATTTTGTATGCGTTTGAATGTCTTATAGAGTCGAATGTCCATTAGAATATTGCGCTTGCTTGAAGTTGGCTGCGCTTGCAGCGTATTGTACGAAAATGCACACATGCATTTTGGTAATCGATAAGTGAGCAAAACTTTTGCAAACGAAAAACTTGCTAGAGTGATAAATAAATGTTATCTATGAAACTGATAAATGCTTGTATTTATTTTATATACGCTTAATTCATCGGAGAGAAATATCAACATATGTAGTTAAAATTATTAATTAATTATCAAAAACGTATAACCATAAACTTATTTAAATAATCAAATTTAATTATATTAAATAGTATTCCTCTTTTTTTAAAAATTAAATACATATACAAATAATTAATTTAATAATTTAATTGAATGCTATCGAATATTTGTTTTAGCTAATCGATAAATAGTTCTGATTCATTGTAGTTGGCAGCACTGCCAATGAATAAAACTTGTTCATTTTCTGCTCACTGTGGCAACGCTACTAGTTCCAATACAAATTTAAGCTAAGTTGGCTGCGGTTCGTTAGGCGAACCAGCTCTTTCTTTTTACTTCCTTTCGGTTCCGAACAAGCAGCAAAATGTCGAAGAGAGGTATTTTTCAATAAATTAAATCTGAATTAATCGTGTTAAATAGTGAAAATCAATGAAAAACAATTATGTTACGATGAAGTGCTCAACTGAATATGGCCGTTTAAATAATTATTTGTGTTTTCTGTCATTTAGGACGTGGTGGTACCGCGGGAGGCAAATTCCGCATCTCGCTGGGTTTGCCCGTAGGCGCTGTTATGAACTGCGCTGACAACACAGGTAATGCGCAAACACAAAGTTAACAACATATAAATGCAGTTGTTAATTGTGATTAACATATTTCAGGTGCCAAGAACTTGTACGTTATTGCTGTGCACGGCATTCGCGGTCGCCTGAACCGTTTGCCCGCCGCTGGCGTCGGTGACATGTTTGTTGCCACCGTCAAGAAGGGCAAGCCTGAATTGAGAAAGAAGGTAAGTTTGTTGCTAACCGAGCAAGTTAAGTGTGAAAAGTGTGCAAAGTATGTAAAACAGCATTTTGCGGCAGTGTAAAATAACAACTACTACTACAACAACAACAACAACCACCTGTAAATGTGTTGCACGCTTGTGCAAAAAAATGTATACATATGTTTTGCTTAACTTTTCCGCTTAATTCTATGCCATTTGCGTCGTTTTACTAATTGTTGTTTTCTACGCGTGTTCATCTCATCGTATTTTTTAGGTTATGCCTGCCGTTGTGATTCGGCAGCGCAAGCCGTTCAGGAGGAGGGACGGGGTGTTTATATACTTTGAAGACAATGCGGGGGTCATTGTAAACAATAAAGGCGAAATGAAGGGCTCGGCCATTACCGGGCCCGTTGCCAAGGAATGCGCTGATCTGTGGCCCCGTATCGCATCGAATGCAAGCTCTATAGCCTAAGCAGTTTCCTGTCAAGAAAATAAACCCAAATAACAACGGAATACAACAACAACAGATGTTATTAAATTAGAACTGACTCTAACGATTTGTTTTATTTCATGGCACTAAAGAGAAGCGTCGCATCGCATCAACGTTGGATGAATTTCTCGTGTATTTTGCCTTATTTGGGTGCTTCGGTGCGTAGTGTTGGCTTCGGTCGTGTCACCTCCATCGATATTTTACCATTGGCGCCCTTGAACAGCGCATAGCACACCTGGAATGTGCAACCCTCCATTGAGTCGCCGTTGAATTTGGTAATGATGTCGCCGCGTTGCAGCTTATTATCGATCTCTGGATATTGTCCTTGTATCTGTGAATGGGAGCGTAAATAAGTATATATATATATATGTGACTGACTGGCAAGTGATACAACGTGTACATACGATGTCGGAAATGGTGCAGCCACGTTCGTTGGGCGTCAACGATAGTCCCAGCTCTTTGCCGCTCTTCTTCATGAACTCCACGTTGAACTTGTCCAATTCTGGTGGATCGGCACGGTAGACGGTAAAGTTGACACTTTTCTCATAGGTCACGTGGAACAATTGATGTACCTTGAGCGTGGTCAGACTTTCGCAATGCACCGCGCGGCCATTGATGTCGCAAATGTGATCAAAGATCTTCAAACGATTGTCCGTGGCAAAGGCGCCTTCGGGATAAATGTGTGTGATGACACAACCAGTCTGCCAAGAGACAATTACGTTAAGAGATAATCAGCACGTGGAAATATTACATACCTTGACGTAGTTGTTCTTGCCGCCAGTCACAATGACACCCAATGGTTTCTTGTCCACCTTCAACTCGATGAGTATCTTTTTGTTTGGAGTTATTTCGGCTGTTGCGGGTTCCTGTGGTTTTTCCTCCTCCTTTTTGGCTTCTGTGAGGAGGGAGGTGTAAGTTCGTTAAAGGGCATGACAACAGTTGTGGCACTTCTTACCCTCTTTCTTCTTCTCCTCCACCGCCTTCTCGGCCTTAATGGACTCTTCGCTCTTTAGTGTTAGCATTATCATGGTCACAACGCCCTCAGCTCGTTTCAACAGCCCAGTCGCCTGTGTAAATGTTTAAAATTAACTTGCCTTTGTAATTTGCTTGCCTATTCTATACATACTTCATCGTAGTTGGACTCGAGTGTTACATCCTGGTTAATTGCCAGCATCATGTCACCGACTTTGATGCCCGCCTAAAAGAGTTGACGAGTGCAGAATTGGTTTGCAGAACGCGTGGTCAACACTTACCGCCTCCGCATTGGAACCCTCACGTAAATCAGAGACAAAGATGCCGTTGCCAACTTCCACGTGTTTGCCATAGATGACCATGATGCCGAGGAATCCCTCCTTGCGCACCTGAACCGTGCGTGCCTTGGGGAACTGATCGAAGATGAACTTGGTCTGCAAGCAGGGATGTAGTTAGAGTTTAGAGTAGTTAAATGCGCTAGTTGCTTGCCTCGTCACTTGATGTTGGGAACTTCTTGATGGGCTTCACACACATGCCCTCGTCGTTGGGCTTGCGACGGGATGTAATCATCACGAGCTTTTCACCCTCGACATTCTTGAACACGGCAGAGGCGTTCAAGTGGCAGCGATTCTTTAGCACATTGCCATTGACCTCGACAATCTCATCGCCCGGCTTAACATCCACGCTGGCCAACATTCCGTTGACATCGACGCCAGCCACAAAGCAGGCCATTTTCTGTCTATCCTTGTGTCCGGCCAGTGCAAGGCCCAGCGGTTTATTCGCCTGTCGCTGCACCTCGACGCGGCGCAGATCCTTCATCATGTTATAGCGCTTGTTTATCTTGGCCATCGTATAGCCAAATTCATCCTCCTGCTCCTTGTCGCGATCCTTTTCCTGCTTATTCAGCTTACAGTTGCCAGCCGAGGCGCGATCAATCTGCAATGAATGGACATAAGTTTATCAGAGGGAAAGAAGTCCTCTAGAAGTTTAATTTGTCTACCTCGTAACCCGCCTCGGTGCGTATGCGACCCGTCATGTCGCGGGTATCCTCGTCATCCTCATCATGGTGAAGCGGCACGTGCTTGACGCGCTGGGATGCCGAGAAGGTTGCATTGCGTCTCGGATCATTGCGAACGGTTGGTTGCCTGCCCGCACCCATGTTGCCCATGTTGTTGCTGGTTGTTTGCTCTGGAAAGATAGTTACAAAGTCATATCAGTTATTGTATATAACCTACCTTCCTCATACCTACCTTGATTGAACTTATTCTTGGCCTGCATATAACCATTGCTGCGTGCATCATTTCTGTTGGACTCCTCGCTCTTGTCAATCGTCTGTATCTCCAGATCAATCTTAAAGTCCGCCTCCTTGATAAGGTCAATGACTGCCTGTTCTGTGGAATGCCGCACATCCTTGCCATTTAGCGATAGAATTCGATCACCAACCTGCGAATGTGACGTTTTTAGTCAAAAGTCTCCAACAGTTTGAGTCACACACCTTTAGTTTCCCACAGAGATGCGCCGGACTATCGGGCACAATACCCTTTATAAATATACCCGTGGTTTTCGTATTCGGCGAGTCCTTCACCTCACCCCGCACAATACAAATGCCAAAGGATTTCTTGCCCGTTTTATCCAATGTCACCATGTGAACGAGCTCTGAGAAAGGGAGATAATGTGTTGAAAGGTGTAACATTTATAGGGAAATAAATATATGGACAAATTACTAAAAGAAATTAACTAAAACAAATTGTTTTTATTTATAAAAACAATATAATAGAAATAGAGTAAGAAAACTCTATAGAAAATAGTTATATGTGCATAAAACAGTTTCTAAATTTAAAACATTATATACTGAATGGATCTATGAACCAACAGCTATATTTTTAATAATTTAATTTAATGACAACATTACCTAGAATAAAAGTTAAAGATGACTAGCTGTACTTATAATAGTTTAATTACATTTATGAAGTGAGCAAAATACATAAAAATTCACATATTGAGGCTTCAAATTAAAGGAATTGTTTCCATTTTAAACTGGACGTTTGAAACAATTTTACAAGAGCATAAATGTCTCATAAAACATAAGTTACCGCTTTGAAAATGGCTTACAACTTATTTATTTATTTATTGACTGCAAGTAGGAGTACTTTTTAATTAGTGCACTAGTCACACTGACAATCTGATGTAAAGTTTATCTTAAGATTAAGTAGGTAAGAGTTTGCAGTTTAATATTCTCAAAAAATGATATGAATTTAATTATTTTTTATAGATTGCCTCCATTTAATAGTAAGAACTAATTATTTTCTTGTTATGGTTTTTTATATATACATATTTTCCCCCTCAATACTATATTATATTAAGTTCCTTAAATTTTTTCTTCAAATGCATAAATATATTTCAATAGAAAAAGTCAAATTTCCTGGTACTCTTTAGCATAATATTAACTCACGCACTTTTGTGATATGTTTAAATATATTAATAATAAAGTGTGCTTTAAGATATTATAGATATTATAGCTTCAATGCAAATTTATTTAATATTCTTTTAAACTTAAAAATATGCGTAAGTTTTGCATTTTTGTACGTTTTAATGAACTTTATATTTTTACTTGCTAGCGCACTTTAATTGATTTTGTTTATTGAAATTTTCAGCGACTTGTCTTTGACATATTTGTGAATGTAACACCAGCAGTAGTCCTTCGAGTCTTTTTTTTTAAATGTTTTTCACTTTAATTCCTTACACAATTATTTGTTCAACTTATTTAATTAGTTAAACATGCAAAAATGAGTATGTATATTTGTATTCAATGCCAGATTACAAGTTGTTAATGCTTATATAATCCTTATTTTAATTAGATTGTGTTAAAACTGACCGCCGCCACCGCCGCCGGCGCCGGAATTCCCTTGAAATTGAACCATAATTATTAAATAAATTTATTTATTCTGTAGATTTCACACTTTTGTTTGTCAGGCGTTAAGCATTTAACAACAAAATTATAGCTTTTTTCTTTTTGGTTTTTTTTTTTGGTTTTTAGCTGTGAGCTTTTTGCAGTGAGCCCATTGAAAATCGCGCCTAAACTGATTTTACAATTAGCCGTCTGGCATTCTTGCTAACTGACTTAGTGGTCATTCTATTTTGAGTCTGATTTTCGTATCGATTACACTGTGCAGCAAAGTTAGGCATTAGTGTGAAATAGTATAGCAATATCGTAGAATGTTTATAATTGCAAAAACACATTGCATGTTAAACAGTGTTATCGATTTACGAGAGCATTTCACATTGGCTTCAATTGCATTGAGTAACTTTCGCTGTTCGTTGTGGTAACTTGGCAGTTATGACGTAACACACACACATACGCACACACACACAGACGTACGTGTGACTGGGAAAACAGTCATAACATTTCAGACCACATAAAGACAAAGACAACTGTGTCCAGTTGCCGGCATCTTTATTGGCCATATTACAATATTAATTTGTCTGCACGATTTAAACATTGGAAAACTCAGCACTCCGTAAATGGAAGCCCATCAAGTGCTTGGCCAAATGCCCATCGATTTTAGCTGTTTCTCTCTGTTTACATGTAATAAATACAAGAACACAATAATATGTGAAAAAGAACCTCAATACACACAGACAGACAGACAGATGGACAGACAGACGGACAGACAGACAACTGCAACTGGTGTTAAGGACATTACAATGATAGTTGATGGGATTATAATAATTGCGAGTATGCAAATGAATTTAATTTGTCTGCAGAACTTAAATGCATAATCAAGATTTGCATTTTAATGCGAGTAATAAAGCGGAAGGGGGAAAAACTGGGCAACAAAGCTACGCAAACATTTCCATTAAATACTCTAAAGTACTATGAATTATGAATATTCGCAGAAATGTAGTGTAAACAGTGGAGACGGGGTATTACTTGCTTATGCATAGAGCATGGAAACGGAACGAAGCGAACGAAGAGCCACGACGACGATGATGATGTTGAAAATTAATTTCATAATAAAAAAAAAAGCGTAAGGAAACCCATTTGATAAAACAATTTCCTTTTTGCCTCCCAACAGTCATGTTTTGTTAGTAAAGTAAATTCAAAAGAGAACAGCATCAGCATCAGGAGCAAAAGCGAAAAGCGAAAAGCAAAAATATGGCAATGAGCTTAACTTTCAGCGCTGCCACGCATCCGCAGCGGCAAATGGCGGCCTCTGCTCCATTCCATTCCATTCACATTCCTCTTTCCCCTGCTCTTCTTCGTATTGCGCTGTCGACGTCGCTGCGGCATGCTGCCTCTGCCGTTGTCACTTGGCAGAGCTGTGCGCTGATTGGCTTACTGCTGGCACGCCTTTTGCAATGGCCGCTGTTAGCGTGAGTGTGTGTGTGAAAGAGTGAGAGAGAGAGCAAGAGAGCGTTCTTTATCGTTCGGTTCTCTCGTTTTTGTAGCATCCTATGTACTGTGTCTGTGTGCGTCGTTGCGTCGCAGTCAGCGCATGGTTGTTGCGACGATTTAGTTAACTGAAGTGATTTTTGTATTGTTTGCTGTCACACAAACACACACATAGAGACAACAGCATCGCGCTATGCTCTTATGTAAGTAGCTACACGTGTATGTTGTATGTAGTATGCAATGTGTGTGTATGTGTGTGTGTGTGTGTGGATCCGTTGTTGACTTGTTCTCGTGTTGTACTTACATGCAGTTATATCAAATTGCTAATAATCGTTTAGCAGCCACTTCTGAGTGCGTCCTGGAAATGAATAAAAATTACAGTTTTTGCGCAAAAACACTTCAGCTGGCAAAAAGCCGTTATACACGTATATTTGAATATAGCTGTCGCTTCAGATACTCTCTCAAATGTACCGTAACTCTTGCCCAGAACTTTTACTAAGCTAAGATTATTATTTCATTTAGACAACAGTCGACACCTCGACTGTAATATACCCTGTGGCTCTACAGGGATCCACTTCAATTCATTCCCTATGTAATTAGTTTCTTTTTAAATTTGTGGGCGAAGTGGGCGTGGCATCGTGATGAAATTTTCTGGACACTTCGATCCCATAATATTCATCATGTGTGTCAAATGTTAAGTCTCTAGCAGCAAAATTGCTTTTGTTATTAGCTTTTTTCGTTATTTGGGCGAAGGGGGTGTGACATCATGATACAATTTTCTGGACACATCAATCCTAAGATTCTCATTATGTGTACCAAATCTCAAGTCTCTGGCAGCAAAACTGCTCTTGTTATGAGCTTTTTCTGAATTTGTGGGCGAAGAGGGCGTGGCATCGAAAGTTAAAGATAAACTTGATTGCCTGCAAATATTTGTAGAGCTATGAGATCAATTTCAAGCTTCTAGCTCTTACCATCTCTGAGATCCTTACGCTCAAACGGACGAACAGACGGACTGACAGACAGACGGACTGACTGACATGGCTTTATTGACTCGACTATTGATGCTGATCAAGAATATGTATACTTTATGGGATCGACCACGTTTCCTTCTGCCTGTTACAAACTTTCAACAAACTTAATATACCCCCATAGGGTATAGAAAATTATTCATAACTTTTTACAAGAATTTTCACTAAGCTAAGCTAAGATTATGATTTAATTTAAATTGATGTAATGCCAATTCACTGTTTACAAGTAAATAAGTGTTAACTTGATGTATTTTTGATATATATTGAATAGTATAAAATATTTAATTATTTTATATTTATATATTATATAATAAACTAGATAAAAACACAATATAGTAATATATTTAATATGTGTTTTGCAATAATTAATTTAGATAACTGTATAAAAAGTATAAGTATTACAGAGACGTTTATTTTCAATGATTCAGTTAATCAGTTTAACTTATAGTCAGTTTAAAAATCTAATTCTATACTTATCCTTACTTTATATATAACTTACTTCCATTATCTATAATACAGACTCTACTTTGTATACTTAACTTCATTTGCAAACTGTAATAACGTTCTATGCCAAAGAGTTTACATGAATTTGGCCCTACGATAAAACTTGAAGTAAACTGAACTGAAAGCGGCAACAGGCAGTTTAAGCACACATGAAAACGAAGTAAAACAAAACAAAAGAAAAGGAAATTGAAAATGGAAATGGAAGCGGCAAAAAGAACCAACTGAATATTCTCACGACAGTTGAGGACATCAACAAACAATTACGCGTACATGTGTACGATGCTGAATGGGAAATGGGAAATGGGGAAATGGGAAAATGTCATGCCCCGTGGTATGGATTATGGATATTTGTGTTTACTACAGATCTAATGGGCTCATAACTTTCAAATGTGAACGTGATAGAGCAAATAATGGTGCCCACATAAATGCCAATGGTGCTGCCCTCTTTATTCTTCCTGTTCGGGTTGATTGTCATTGAAGTGCGCACTTGTATCTCGCATTTGTATCTGCAACTGTTTGTAATCACAACTGCATACAAACAACAGGCGAGGCAAGCGTAGTCCACTTTTTTTTTCGGTCGTGTTGTATGCTGTCAACATTAGAACTCAATTTAAATGACAACGCATAAACAAATAATTGTCCTTTTGCGCACACAGGAAGCTTAAGCATCGGACCCGAAGTGAACCAAACCAGAAACCGACCCATTGCTGCCCTCAACTCGAGTGCGCCTCAAAAGTTCACTCGCACGGTAGTAAGTTATTCAAATATTGAGTTTTTAACTCGCTGCCAACAACCACCAAGGACATGCGGCAAGCAGTAGCATAAAATCCACCCACCCTACATTATCCTTCCTGCAACCTTCATCCTTCATCCAACTGGCAGGCAGCATGTGCGCAGGGTCGCAGTTGCAGATGATGAACCTGGAACTGAACTGAACTGAACATCATCATCATCATCATCATCATCGGTTTTTTATCAAGTGCGTTGCCTGCCAAAAAGTAAATTTCATTTGAATGTCGTCGCATCCCTTTGTTTGAGTTTCTACTCCTAAATATATTTGATTTGTTTACCATGCCCTGAAGCCGATACCAAAGCTGAAGCCGAAGCTGAAATCTTAAGCCGCATGTAAATGCGTTAAATTAAATTTCAAACGCTTGTACTTTTCACAGGACAATTGAATGAATGGTTGTTCTGAATACTATCCTTGCGACCATGACCATGACGAAAACATTTTATTTACAGGATAAGACTAAAGACCTAATGCGATTATGTCAATGAAGCTTTTGATGGATTTCGGCTGAGAAAATGAGGCAAATACAAATACTATCATTATTTGGGGTTTGATTGAATTCAGTTCCAGTTGGGCGCCAAGTTTTACACACTCCAACAATACTATATCCATTATATCCATTATATCTATATATCTTATTTATATTGCATTCAATATTGTTGATTTTGGACACTGATAGTCCATGTGACACGTGTTCACACTTCACGGCTCGCGGTTCACATGCACGTGTTAATGTTTTTTGTAATTTCGTTCATCAATGCTGGCAAATATTTGCAGACAAATTGGTAATATCATCAACATTATCAAGGCTTGCACATATTTTCTTTTCATTTGTCGCCATGTCGCCCATTCAGCGAATGTGCCGCGGTACTTTGATCTAACAAATTGATTTACACTAACGATTATTTAATGAAATTCCAGCGGGGCATTACATAACCTTCTGACTACTGACAACTGCCTCCTGCTTACTGTCTACTGCCTCCTTCCTGATCCTGACGCCTCGTTGTCCTCGTTGTCCTGGCAGGAAGTGTGAATTACCCAACACCCGTTAAACGGCGCACGTCCGACACGTGCCAGTCCAGAAGTTATTAGGCATCTCTACCAAACAACTTGACATCCTCTTCGTCTTGTTATTATGGTTACATTAAAGTTTTAACACTTTTTTCAAGTGGTTGCAATTTGGGAATTTGAAAGGAGGAACGGATTTTATTATTTATTAAAATATGCTGAGTGATCATTTCGATATTAGATATATATATACATTATTATATATTTAAATATTGTTAACATTTTGTATAGCATATATGCATTTTGTATATATTTATGTCTGACAATAAATAAATAAATAAATGCTTAACAAAATATATTAGCTGGGGGAAGAAGAAATCAATTTTTGATACCCAATTTTCCAAGTTAATTTATTACAGATTGTTTGATTCAATTTATGTCAAAAATGTCGCGTTTTGTTCAATGATTTGTTGCCATTTTAATGGTTATTTTAAAATTCTACTCAGAAAAAGCTCTGATACTTGCTGTTAAAAAACTCGTACAATATAGTTTCGCAGTCAACAATTCAATTATTTAAATTTAAATTTAATTATCAATGGAATCGGCCTATCAAAAAACGGACCAAAGCGTGTTTTAAAGGGGAATCTCAACTTTCTAAGTAGCCCAAATGTAAATCAGTGTGACCAATAGTTTACAAATCAAAACATACCCAAGTTGATACATAAAAAATGGATTACTTTTTCCCCAAACTAAGATGTATATTATATATATTGTTGTTAATAAATATACATAAGCGTTCTTCATTTAATATTGCAAATTGATATATGTAGAGATTTATTCGTTTTATTTATATTTTTATCTTAATTTGTTTGTCTCTTTATGCATATTAACAAGCAGTCAACCTATAATTAACACACTTTAAAAACTGTGTAAAGAATTCTAAAAGGAATGTTGGCAATAAAAAACTTAACATTTTTCTAGGGAAACTTTCGAATTATTTAAGTGTATAAATATACATTTAGTTAACTTACTTAAAGCTGCATATAACTTTATTTTCAGACAATAGTCTACTAAATTTAATACCAAAATAAGTCAAATTAATAAAGCATTTTAATTTATTGATATCTTTGTGCATTAGATCTATTTTATACTCTTTATTCTTTGTTTTATATACATATTTCATATAATATTATTATAAATGTATATTAAAATACTCTGTAATAATAACATCATATTTCCACTGATTTTTTTCAAATGAGTTTCGCAGTCTCTGAGCTCAAAAAACCACTTACAGTAGCTCAATGTTTATTTATCCCTTAACATAAATAAAAACAAACAAAAAACTAAAACGAGTTTAAGTTTTAATCGGTAAAATATATGAATAAATATTTAAATACAGATTTATTAATTAATGCCATTGAAAATAGAGCATAGTCAATAAAGTACTAAATCAAATAAACTGTAAGCGACTGAAAATCGAGTTGTTTAAATATCTGAATATTTCAAATTATCCAAGCTAAACTAATTTCTTACTGAATGTCAACTAAGGCTAGCTTAATGTTAGCTATAAATACAATTTTCATAGTATAAATACAAATTATAATAATCCTTTACCTATATTATAGACAAATCTGTTAGCTATAAATACAATTTTCATAGTATAAATACAAATTATAATAATCATTTACCTATATTATAGACAAATCTGCTTAGTTCTTTACCAGCTCAGTTGACTAGCAATCTTTTAGATACTATTTAACACCATCTTTATATGATAAACAGACTCTTCATCTTCACTTCCTAAACTGTTTTCCTGCGGCAAATCAACTTTTTTGCTGCGGCCCAAAACAAATAAGTTAAATGCTTTACCATTTTTTGACTTTTGCTTTCCTAATACTCCCAGCATCAGTCAAAACAAATAAATGATTATCTGTGGCTGCCAAGTCAAAGGCAGCCAAAGGATCATTGTCAACTACTATTAACAACTGTCCAAATAATCACGCCCCACAAATTAAATGAGTGCCACAGAAATAAAAAGTGATAAAAGTGTCTATGGAGTCTCTAGTATGTCGATGTTTGTATCGTGGCATACGGACAAGTGACAATCATCCTACTTAATTGAATTCTTCACTGCATAATAAATCAACTTAATGCGATCCAAGTGTGCCTGCGAGCATGCAAAGCAATCCAATCCAAAACTCAAGCCCTTCCACAGGACACAGGGCGGAAGGCGCAAATCCTTTGGCTTATTTGGCGGAACGTGCGGTTTAGGTGGCAGCGGTTCTACACACACACACACACACCAGACACACACACACACACACCAGACACACAACAATAACACAGTGCAATCAAATGTACCACGCGCCCATACCAAACAGTCGATTGCCCATCCATGGGAATGGTTGTAATTTCCACACTTGTGCTGACACATTCAAAGGACTTTGGGTTTTATTTATGAATTGAGAAATTGACATCCTGTGCAGTTATAGAGTCCTTTTTGGGGTTGGGGTGGGTACTGCTCGATTTTTATTGCCGCCAAACAAGAGGCTTAAGCGCACCAGAATCATCGTCATCGTCATCAAATGAACAAATGAATGAAATGAGTCTTGAAACAGCCTGCCGCCACTTGCTGCTGCCTCATGCCCCTTTGCACCCCTTGTGTATGTGAATAAATCGAGCGTAAAATATTCCAGCTTGGACTCCTTTTGTTATGCTTTGCCACTTGTTTTGCCTGTGCAGGCAGGTTGAAGCGATTTGTTGCCCAGAAATTGAGCCGAGTTGAGCTCTTCTCCATGTGTTTGAGGTTGATGCTGATTCTCATTCTGATGCTGAGCTCCTGGCTGCAATTTGTGCAATTTTATGCCTGCTGTGATTTTTCCCATTCGAGGGTTGGTTGATTCCTGCCGTTTGCTACTCGTCCATCATCAAATTGAGCGTCACTCAAGTATTCAAGTGTGTGTTGCTGTTTTTCATTCAGCAGATACTTCAAAGATTTAATAATGACATAAGAAGAGCTGCCATTAAACCTAACCGACAATAACAACAACAACAACAATGGCAACAATGAGTTGTGTATCCATTGAAGTGTATGTTTGCCTTTGCGATTTCGCTGCCAATGGCAGGTGCTATCAATAGCCAAAGTAGAAAGAAAGTATCTAAGACCAAATTAGTGGAGCCCAAAGCCATTGCCATTGTCTAAGACTTGTTGTTGTTGTTGTTGTCAGCCATCTCTGTCTGGTCTCTCTTTGCAGTCAAAGCAATTCGAGTGTCAAATCTTTTATTTGCCTTTTGCAGATTTCGCAATAAAAATATATATGTATATAGATACATATATATTGTCAAAGTCGTTCGCCCATCTTCAACCACATCCTTCTGTTTGTTTGTGTGCAATAAATTTGCTGACAAAAGAAGGATTATTGCTGGATCATGCCGCTACTCGTCCTGCCCGTTCTCGTCCTCCCGTTTAGCAGGATGCGCTGCTCCTGTTAGCTCCTGGTTCCTGTCAGCGTGCATTCTTTGGCGTTATTGTTTGCGCATAAGTTAATTGTTCCCCTTTAAAAGCTTAAATGCATCGCATCCTTACGCTCAACTTGAGTTCCCCCACACCACCACCACCATAGTCGGTCCCAGTTCTGGTCTCAATCCCAATCTCAATCCCAATTCCCACTCCCAAATCCCATGCTGTGCTTAAGCGATGATTAACCGTAGACTGACAGGGGCTGCAAACAGCGGTTTCTATATTGGGTAGTATATGGGTCGTTATACTTAGCCATAAGCTGGAAGTGCCGTCAAAAACTCAAAAACAGTGAGCAGACGTAGCTACGGCAACTGTAATTATACTTACGACAGTAAGTGTACTCTGGGCAATGATAACAAATTAACAATTTCAGAAAATAGCTTAACTTAGTTTACTTATTTAACGTTGACTAAAACCGCAAAGAAATTGCTTAGCACTTATAGAAAAGGAAGAGCAGAAGATTATTAAATTAACTATTTCATTATATTATATAGAGTTTTATTATTATAGCTCAATAGATAAAAGAGTTTAGCTAAATTTTGGGGGTATTTATTATATTTTGAACTTAATATCTAAGCACTTTTATTTAATATTATAATGAGTAAGTTATATCATTAAATTTATAAAATAGAATTTGACTTTTCCTTGATTAAGTTTCATAAAAATATCTATTGAATATGTTGGATAGAAAACTAACAATTTGATTATGTTATATACGAATTCATTATTATAACTAAAATGTAAAAAAATAAGAGCAAACTGGGAGTATTTATTATATTTTAAATTATTTATCTAATGGCTTTTATTTCATATTATATTGAGTAAGATATATCATTAAATTTATAAAACAGGATTTAACTTTTCCTCGATTGAGATTCACAAAAAAATATATATTTAACCATTAATTATGTATGTGAATTTTGTTGATTTAGTTAGATTTGTTTGGGTTTTCAAAATTATTGTGAGAAAAAAGTTTATAGATTGAATAATTTTATTATATTATATACAATTCTTGAATTATAACTAAAAAGATAAAAAAGTAAAGTTAAGGCTAGTGTATTTATTATATTTTAAAGGAAATATCTTATAACTATAATTTAATATAATAAAGATTATGTTATATAATTGAATTTATAAAATAGGACTTGACTTTTGCTCAATTCAGTTTCTTAAGAATATTAATATGGATATATTTATTTTAATGTTGATCCACAAATTAAAATACGTTAGTTTTGTTGATTATGTAAGTTAGATTTATTTCGCTTTGTGGCATTTGTGTCATTTATTATTTTATATATAATTTGATATTTCTTTTGTTATATTGCCATCCTTGTTGCTTTCTTAAAAATAAAATAAATATTCTATTCAGTTTTCAATATGATTAAATGTATTATGCTTTGCTAACAGGTTATTCCATTTGAATTTCGACATTATTTGACTCTATTGAGATGCAGAAAAGTTTCATTTATCCGCCTAGACTCATATATTTATTCTACTACTGACAGACTAGTTATTTGTTGGTGAGTTAAAATAAATAAGTTTGTGTTTGATTGATATAATAATAATAATTGTAAAATAGAAATTATATTATTATTATTATATAATTGTATCTTAGAAATTAAATTACAATATATGTAGTTATAGCCAAAGCTGCATAGGCTTTCAGGCTGACAATATTTATAATATTTCTTTATTGTATATATGTGATCAAATTATTATATTTTATTTGCTAAATCCTGTATAAATTGACTTTATATCATAAGCATTAGTAAATGTATCAAAATAAGGTAAATAAAGCAGAACAATACTATTAAATTTTATTTAACACATATATACTATCACCTTTCTTTAGTTATCGTATAGTAGAGGCATACTATATATACAGGGTGGGGCAAAAGTAATCACCCCATTGGAAAACGCTATAACTTTTGTATAGAATCATAATGTCAATTCGGTTTTAGACATTTGTGAAGTAAACAAACGCAGAATACAAAATCGACAAGCCAAGTATCAGTTTACTACGCAAGAACTTGAAATAATTGTTTCCAATTTGTTGCGCAACATTTGCAAAAGTTATAGATTTTTCCAATACGGTGATTACTTTGGCCCCACCCTGTATATAGTATGCCTCTACTATACGATAACTAAAGAATATCCATAGCTATAATTGTATGCCTTTTCCAATATACAAGAACTAATAAAAACCTTAAAACTGCAATTGTTTATCATAGATGATAGACTGTTATTTGCCAATCTTAATTAAGCATTTCTCTCATTTCTCCAACTGAAAGAAGAACTGACTGACTCATATTGACCATGTTGGCCAATAAAGCAGAATAAATAACTGTGTAGATCAATAACGTTTGAAAATCTGTAGTTTATTACTTTTTCTCTTTATTCTTTGCCTTTTTTTTATTTATTATTCTATTTTTTTTTGGTATTTGAAAGTCTGTTGGGTTTTTTGGTTTAGATGTCCAACTGAGCTCGTAAAAAGACAAAGGAAATCCGCAATAAATTTACCACAACTAAATTGCACAACGGCAACTAGAACCCTAAACCCAATAACGACTTACACACACACACACTCACACACACACACACAGACATCTACATCTACTAGATTTGTACAAAGGCGTTACCACGCCCACAAAGTTGGCTAAAAATCAGTGATTTGTAAGTGTGGCCAAGTGAGTTTTTTGGGATGGTGAGAATGGGGCGAATGCCAAGCAGAGATTGAGTTGGGCAAAGGCAAGAAGCAGAGAAGGAGAACGGTGGGGGGGGGGAGGGGAATGGAAATGAGAAAAAGCAGAAGAAAATAGAATAATGAAAATCAAGCAAGCAGAATGAAACGATATCAATATTGTCCTGATGCTGAAACTGGAGGTGGAGCTGGCAGCCATTATTGTTTAGCTAGCGTTTGTGTGTGTGTGTGTGTGTGTGAGCGCTTGTGTGTGTGTGTGTGTGTGTGAGCGTTTGTGTGCCAGCAACTTCCGCAAAACTGAAAACTAATTTGAACAAAGTACAACAAATAAAACTGACTACTGAATGTTTAATTTGAAAAGGGAAGACGCGAACAAGAGCAGCAACAACTGCAACAACAACAACAACAACAACTGCAGCAACAATAACAACAACAGAAGCAACAATAATGTCTAACAACTAAAGAACAAAAACAGCGAAAATGAAAAAGAGAAATAATGCACACACACAAACACAAACAGACACACACACACGCGGACATGCATGCATACATACATACAAAATACCCTCCCAATTGTGTTAAGGATGTTGCGAAAATGGCGCATTGGCGTCGAGTGGGCAGAGTGTGGGAAGTGAGCGGGGGAGTGAAGAGTGAGTATAGGTGTGGAGGCTGTGCTAAAATGAGAACGAGCATGAGAAAGCCCGACATACGGTTAGAAAAACATTCGCACATAAAAATGCTAACATTTGAACGAGAGCAAACACACACACACATCTCTATTTCTCGCTCTTTCTCTCTCTCTTTCTATCTGTCTGTATGTGTGTGTGTGTGGCTGACATAATGAAACATTATTAAGAGCCACGACGTCAACGCAGCCAGCAAAAGGTATCTAAATTTGTGAAAATGTTGAACGTCAGTTGCTGCGGGGTAAGCGTAGGGAACATCATGAGTTTTGGCTTCTGCAGTCGTCGTCGTCGTCGTTGTCGTCAACATCGCCTGCCAATTTGAGTCCGCGCTCGAATTACACAATAGTTGTTGGAGAGGAGAGCAGAGAAGAAAACACAAATATCACATTTACAGCAAGCAGCACTCCACCATTTTATGTTATTACGTAGCCTGTGTGTGTGTCAGTGTGTATGTGTATCTCTGCTTTACCCCTGCCCCTGTCACTTGATTGGGGGGCGCACTTGGCCGTAGATTGGTTTACAATCTCAGTCATCCCCTGCTGAGAGCAGTAAACAGCATAACGCTGTCTCGCTTACACACACACGCAGCAACGCAGGGATGCTGCTTGTCGTGCGCCGACGTTGACGTTGACGCAGCTGCTGGCTGCGCTGCCGCTGCCGCTGTTGCCAGCAATAACGACGACGTCGACAGTAGAATCACAGTTATTCGAGATACAAAAACATAGCAGCGGCGACAAAAGCTCATGGAAGCGACAGCGGCAGCGGTTTCGATAAATAAATGTTTGAGTTATGTAGAAAAACATTTCGGGCGAGAAGATTTTCGTTTTCGTTGCGATTCAGTTAACATTTGGCAAAAGGATTCCGCCTAAAACAGACAACAGACAAACCGACGGATGTCGCGACAGACTCAGTCGTAGCGAGTTTAAAGTTAAATGCAAGCGGAAACATAACGAAATCTAATTCGAAATAAAAAGAAAATAAAATTGCAATGCTGAAATTTGTGTTAAATATACCAAAAAAATAAATAAATGAAATGAAAGTGAATCAGTTCCTGAGCAATAGTCAAACAAGTGTTACGTCCTCTCTATAAGTTAAGCTAAAAATACAAAGACAATTCAAGATCTCAGCATTATAAACGAAGTTATAGCTAAAACATGCACACAACCACAGATCCCATTCACGCTCTGCACGACGGCGACTCACAGTCACCGCCGCCGCTGCACAAGAGTCAACGTGGCGGCGTCGCATCCTCGCGTGCCGCCGCCGCCGCTGCCGTCGCCGATGAAATGTCCATGATCTGTGACGACAGCGACTTCGAGCCGTCGGCCGCCGGCGGCAGCAGCGCCGACAACAGCAGCAGCGCCACCAACGGCAGCGGAGCAGCCGGAGGTCCGCTAGTCAAGCCGCCATATTCCTATATAGCCCTGATCACCATGGCCATACTCCAGTCGCCGCACAAGAAACTAACGCTCAGTGGAATATGTGATTTTATAATGTCCCGGTAAGTGAGCGATAATTGTCGATCTTTAGAAAGAAAAGCTGTGGAAATATGTGTTGCCTTAAAATAATACTTCAGTTGTCTATACTTTTGTTATAAACATATCTGTTTGCCAATTAGTTTGAGCTAGTGATGTAAATTTGAATGGAAATCTCGACGTCGATGTTTATCGGCGATTTCCATATCATGCCTCGCTGTTGGACGAGGTACCGGACAAACATTTTCGATGCCTCGGGAAACATCGAGGTATCGCCTTTAAAAATCCATCGATGTTCGATATATCAATGGTTTTGAACATCCCTAGTTTGAGCTATATTTAAAATATCTATAGAAAATTGTGCGACTGATTTTAATCAATATTTCTTCAGCGTTAGAATGGATTATTAATTATCAATGAATGTAATCGGCATCATTTGAATATAGACAACGATATTCTTTTCTTTTTGCAGTTTTCACAGTTTATTTCAGTCAGAAGTTCCAAAATATGCAAATAGATTACTTAATTATCTTATTTTTGTAAACATAAAGACTGTAAATATCATTAACTTTCCGGATAGTTTTTCTATAATAATATTTCTGTGATAAATACCATTATATATAAACTTTTATTTCATTTCATAAGTTTCTTTATTAGTCAAGAATATTGTTCACATTATTTGAATAGAGTTAGCTATGTATATACAAGCATCATTTTATAATCTAAGGAAAGTGCAAGGAAAACAAATTCATCACACCATTTTTTGCCCATTTTTAATGGGCACACGGTATATAAACTTAAGAATATAATTTATATATATTTTAAATACTTGAGTTTAGCTAAAGATTCTTTTAAAGTTTGGACAGATTATTGTATTTATCAATTCAAAATAATTTGAATAAGTTGTTTCAGTACTTTGTGCTTTTTTAAACTGACAAAAGCATTAGCTTTCCAATAGATCAATAGATTCTTTATTATATTATTTCTGTCATAAATTTATAGTAATATTATTCAATTAAACGAAGCAGAAATGTATAATAATGTAATTAATAATAGTTTCTTAAGTCTCTTATTTTTTGTGTAATAAATATATGATCATATATTACAGGCTTAAATAAAGGAAGATTATATAATAATTAAACTATTAATATCAGTTAAAGAAAAGAAGATAAGTTAACACAAAGAAAGCTTAGAAAAATTTATATTTATTTTAAAATAATGCTTTCACTTGGGGATAGACAACATAAGCTATGTTTCTGATTAATGAGATTACTCTTAACTTCATGAACTTTATAATATTCCATTACCTTTAATAATTACTAATTGATAATTTAGAAAAACTTGCTTATCTTTGGAAATAACTTTTTTACTTGGATATGGATAACATAAGATATGTTTTTAAATTATGAGACAAGTCTTAACTTCATAAACTTGATAGTATTCCATTACCTTTAATAATTATTTACTGGTATTAAGAAAAACTTGCTTATCTTTTCAAATAATATTTCCACTGGGAGATTAACAACATTAGATTTGCTTTTGATCTAAGATTTTCGATTTTAGCTTAAGTCTGCTCTATAACACTCTTATACTTTCAATAACTAATTACATTCTCCTGCTTCCTTTCACAGTTTTCCTTACTACAAGGACAAGTTTCCCGCTTGGCAGAACTCCATTCGTCACAATCTCAGTCTGAATGACTGTTTCATCAAAGTTCCACGCGAACCGGGCAATCCGGGCAAGGGCAACTTCTGGACACTGGATCCGCTGGCCGAGGACATGTTCGACAATGGCAGTTTCCTGCGCCGCCGGAAACGCTATAAACGTGCCCCGGCCATGCAACGTTTCTCGTTTCCCGCCGTCTTTGGCACACTGTCGCCATTCTGGATACGGAAACCGGTGCCGCTGGTGCCGGTGCACTTCAATGTGCCCAACTTCAATGGGAATCGCGACTTTGATGTGATGCACACGCCCAGCGATGTGTTCGACACGGCGCTGCGTGTTGATAAGAAATTCAACTTCTTTGCCAATGCGGAGGCATCGTTTTATCAGAACAACAGTGATAAGCTTGATCGTCTGTCGTTTATCAACCGTCGGGCGGAGGCTATGGATGCACTGCCTCATGGTAGTGGCAACAGTGGTGCTGCCAGCGATACAAGCCGAGTTAGCAAGTACAAAAATCCCTATGTGTTTGACGTATCGTCCGCTGCGGCTGCCGCCGGATTGGGTACAGCAGATTATCCGGAACGAGGCAACTATGCTGATCTCAATGTGTACAACGATGATGTGGATGCAGATGATGCGTCATGCGATAAAATCGATGTGGAAAGTGCCAACGAGCACGAACAGGACTCACACATATCGGATTCCGTGGACTCGGTGTGCACGAATCCAAATCGTTTAGATGCCGCCCCAGAGGTTACCAGAGATCCCGAGCCGGAGCGCACTTCACCCTATGTGCTGCTCTTCGATCACGCGGAGGCGTCCAACAGTTCGCTAGCCATTACGTCCAGTCCCAAGACGCCAGTGCCGGCGCATTCCCATAGATCGGTAGCCAGGACGAGCCTGCTCCACATGGACAGAGAACCTGCGGCTCTGCGTTGCGCCCGACAGACAAATGCCAAGGATTTTCGCATCGAGACTCTGATCGGACATGGGCATTGCGATGGGGGGGCGGCCAGTGACTAGGATTAGTATTAAGTGCATGTACTTATTTAGCTATAGTCATAGTTATAGTCATCGGCTTGTGTATATTCCAGTGATCACACACACACACACACACACACATACATTTTAACTGTAACTTCTTTACGTTGTAAACCTTAGCTGTAGTTTTGCGGTAAGAAACGAAATGCATCCTTCTCCTCCTCCCACTTCCACAGCATGTAGTGATTATCCCTGGGATGCATATTCGAGAGATACTTTAATGCCAACTTGAAAGTTTTAATGCGACCACTTGAAATGTATAATATATAAATATATATATATGCTTACATTATATACATATAAACCTGAGTGTAACATCCAACATATATATATATATATATAAAACAATTACATATTTATAGCATACTTTTAAAGCAAACTCCATATACTTAGTTATATAGCATTTGTGTATGTATATCGAACGTCTGTCTCTGTGTGTCTGTAATTAACTATAAATAATTGTATGGCAATGCGTGCAGCACATAAAACACTATTAACTATAGTTTAGTTCTTAAGACATTTGCTGATGTTATTGAAAATTTAATAAACACTATAATTAGAAAACTAAAAGCGAAGAATTTTAAATGGGTTTTAAAACAGAAAATGATTGGAATTGGAATGGGAATTAAATTGAATAGAAAGTCTGTTCTATACGAAAATTTCTTTCCGAATGGAATTCATATCTTTAAGCTTTTATTCTCTATGAGATATTGCTTAACTAAGTGTTAGGCAAAGGTTTTTACAGATAGTTCTACTGTAATATAATTCACAAAGTTGTTTTACAATATTTAAACAATTTAAAGGCTCCACAAATTAAGGAAATGTGTTTTAAAAGAACAAACAATTACGCCAACTTTATAATAGTGTATATAATATCCATAAATTGCTAAATTTTCAATGAATACATAAAATAAACACAGTTTAATTGAAAGTGTAAGATAAATAACATAATTTAACAATAGAACAACAATTTTAAGCGCTACGAAATTTAATATATTTTAAAATATACAACACACAGACTTCTAAAACAGTTTTCTCTATTTAAGCAATTTCGCAATTCAATGTAATAACTTGCATTCTTCTCTAATAACTTTCCTCAACTGTTAATACAGCTTACCATATAAATTTCGACCGCTGAAAAGTAGGCAACATTTTCTTGAATCTTCTCTCAACGAAAGATTCGTCTTAGCCACAGCAACTGTTGAGTTGAGAGCTAATTGCTTAATAAGCTGGCCAACAATTAACTGACACTTGCAACAAGTTCATTGCAACCCCCAAAATAAGTCGTTACAATGTTGCACACAGTTCTCAATTCGCACTGACAGTTGGCGAACTGTCAAAAGGGAAACGTCAAAGCTGGCAACTGTCAAAACTGACGCATGCGCCGTTAAATGGTCGCTCAGCTGTTCGTGGCTTTTTGGCCAGGACAAAAAAGGACGACATGTTGTGTATGCGCCAGAGGAGAAAGCTCACAACGCTTACCACCAAATAAAAGCTCACGATTGTGCGCTCTCTAGTCTTCGTAGCGTGATATTCCAGTGTTAAAACATTAAAAGCTAGGCTGGAAAAAGGACAACAGTTAAATAGAAGATACCAACACTATTGGTATCCCAGAGTCAGCGGTACGGAGCTGCAAACTCCATTTGGCATAATTCCCCACACACACACACGCACACAGACAAATACAGAGAGACAAACACCGCGACACACACAGCACACAGCAAAAAGTCGATTTTTCACCAACATAAAGTTGTATATGTGCAAACTTTCAATTGCTCGACATTAAATTGCAATTGCACTATACAAAATTGCAAATAGATTTACGGGCAACTAAAAAAAATCAAATAAAGTGAAATATTATTGTTTAAAGTTAAATTTCGTTACGGTTTTTATTCACAATCGCAATGCTGAGCTCATCGTAGAGCGTTGAAAACTTGTGCCACCAGCAGAGGCAGAGGCAGCAGCAGCAGCAGCAGCAACTTTCAACTTTCAACATTGAACCACCCCCCAAAAAAGAAAAGAAGACTTCCCCCGTTCCTCAACGTTTGCCAGTGCCCAGATCCATCTCTGGCCTGTTGTTGTGTGATGTTATGTTTATGGTAATGAGCCAAGTGATAATGCATCTGACCAAACGCCTCAAAGGCTGTTGAGCGATGCCCAGTGGCCGGGGGCCGAGGACAGCCTTTGCCTTAACCTTATCCTGAGCCCAGCAATCAGTGGAGTCGAGACATTTGCATATACAAATACGTCCAGGATACAACGATACAACGAGAAGACAAAAAACAGCTAAGTACGGCAGGAAAACGACAACAACCGGAACGACGACGACGACGACACCGACCACGACCAGGTCGACGATTAGGACGCGCACATGGCGAGCTGGAGCTGGAGCATCTTGTGCGCAACGCTGCTGGCCGGTCTCACATTACTCACGGGTGGGTTTTTACATATTTAACAAGTTTAAGGCTTTCCCCTTATCATACTAATCATTCAAACATTCGTTGCCATTGCCAGTGACCCACACGGTGCATATTACAAATCTTCGTGTACCACACACTTACACACTCGAACGTGATAATGAGCCCGATCCTTTGGTGTTGGACTGCGAGTATGAAATGGGGCCGCGGGAGAAGGGCTTTGTCCTCAAGTGGCTATTCAATAATCACTCCATCTATCAATGGATACCCTCCGTAAAGGGTTTCGCCATGGTGAGTCATCGTCACCCCATTTAGACCACAAAGTCAAATGTACATATGTAGACGGTAACAAAAAAAAAAAACAAAATTAATTAACATAAAATTCGCTTTCTTCTCTACTTCGTCTGCTGCTTCGTCTTTGCTGCTGTTGTTGCTGTTGTTGTCATTATCGTTGTAGGGCTTCATGAAGGCAAAGATAGACACCAAAATATTCACCATGGAGGGCAGTCCCGGTGTTATATCGATAAAGAATCCCGACTGGAACATGACGGGGGAATACACTTGTGCCGTGCAAACCTTTGAGTCCACGGATAAGCGAAGTGCCCGCTTACAAATAATCGGTATGTGTCTGGGAAGGGTTCTACAATTTACATGCTATACCAATTGTTTTCTTGCCCTACACTTTGTACTCTAAACGGGATGAGGTATCTCGGTTACTATATGTTAACTCGTTGGTAGCAGGAATGGTTAGTTTAGTCATAAGAGTCATACTATACCAAAAGTTAGACTACTTTTCATTCAAAAACATTGAGTTACAGCTTAAGGTCTTTTAGTTATTTATCTATTTACTTATCAACATCCTATTGTTACAAGTTTAACTTATATTAATTATATATACTCTAATTAAGTGCAGGATTTGCTTAATTCTTGATTTCCTTATGTCTTTCTTTGAGTAATTTGTTCTCCCAACGCGAGTTCTAAGACAAAGTTAAAGAATTAAGAAATAAATGTAAGATTAACTTGATTTATTAGGTGGTAATATGCTAGATTCATCAGATTCTATCTAAATTTAGCTGGTGTAGAGTATCTAAGCTGTCGGCAATGGGGAACTTATGTTTCCTCACCTGTTTATGGCGTGAAGTTGTTTGCCTAGGTGTTGGGTGGGTGTGTTAGCATATGTGGGGCGGGGGTGTGTGTGAGTGTGTGAGTGTGTGTGTTTGTGGCACGTGCGACTCATATTTGCATGCGTGTCATGTGGCAGTCGCTGCGGTTACAAGCGACCAGCCAGCCAGCCAGCAGCCGCCTGTTGTTTTTGTTTTTATTTGTGTTTTTCCTTTCATTTTTTTCTTTTTGTCTTTTTTTTTATGATATGTTATTTCGAAAGTTTTGTTTTCATTTTTTGTTTAGTTTGACACTTGATTAATTCTCACGGATTTGTTGTTCCCTCTGTCCCCCAGTTCCTGAGTCGGATTTCATGCTGGAGGCACGCATGGGTGGCGAACAAACCGACGTGGACATCATGTGCGCCGTGCAGAATGTTTTCCCCCAACCCGTTCTATCTGTCATGTAAGTGAAGCTCAACAGTTAGTGAATTTGCTTGATAATTAATGGTATTTGTTGGTATTTGTTGCTGTTTGTTGGTAATACAGCTTTGATACACACATACTGGACTCGGTGCTCACTCAATTGGATCAGAATCCGAGCGGTCTGTACAGCATGACAGTGCGAACGCGCATTCCTAGAGATCAACTCGAATCGCCCACACCGATAACATGTGCGTTTTTCCTGCTTGGCACAAACTATACCAAACGCAGGGAGACTATTTTCTATGGTAAGTAGAGGTAAGCTGGCAGTTGGCAGTACATAGATCATTCAATATTAAATGGACAAAATCTACTTATACATATATTTCACAGATAAAGCCACAAATATACAACGCAAATGGACAACAGTCGCCGTAGTTATGTCGATCGCATCTTTAGCTTTAAGCAGTTAGTTTGGTAGTGTTTTTAGTAGGCTATGTATGTATTTGTTTTTATGTTCGTATAGAATGTTTACAATTCATTATTTCTCATTTTTAAATAGAATTTTTAACGATAAACGTAATTTTTTGCGGTATTTTTAAAAAAGCGCTTATTTTGTAAATGCATGTAAATGTAAGAGAAAACGAAACATACATTCACACACACACAGAAATACAGACACTACAAAAAACAGACACTAAAACTCAAATACAAGACTTACACACAGACACACAACCAACAACATTAAACAAAGCAGAGAACAAACAACAAACAAACAAACAAACAACAACAAAACTAAAACAAATTATTGTATTCATATATTTACCACATAAATAAATATATATATATACATATATATATATATATATATAAATAGTTATATATGATGTATAGGTATAATTGAGTACAGAAACGCTAATAAAAAACGAAAACATTAAAAGTGCATTAAACAAATGGCTGCTTAACTTTTACTTCTGCAAACATTAAGTATACGCCCCTTTAGGAAAGTTTTTCTAACTAATGAAAGCTAAATTATAGCAAGATATGAGAATAGTCATATTTTTAGTATCATTTTGTTAGTAGGGTGTGCCCTGAGGTCAAAAACATGCTTAAGTCTTAGAGTATTAATGAAAAAGTTAATGAAGATGTATCGTTCATTAACATGTCTCTAATTTCTGCAATTAATGCACTAATGTGAAGATTATTTTAGTGGCAATTTCACAGGAAATTCATTATAGCTATTTATTTAGTCTCTTTTTTATTTCTGGGTAAGTTTCGCTCTACAAAAACCACAACAGTTTAAATTTACTGTTGTTCATTTTGTCTTAGAAAATCAGAAAGCAGATAAATTGAAATGTGAAGGAATTTCCCCTTACATAAAGGGAATTTTATTAACCTATGTTTTATTTATAATTATCATAATTAACAAATATGTTTTTATATAAAATTTAAGTTCTTAATTGACACATTTTGCCTGTCAAATTTGTCTGTTCATTTAAAATTGACAATTCAACCATGTGGCGCCGTCAAATGCAACTCTGCGTTTTTGTCTTACATTTGAAGTGTGTGTGCAACCCTGGCGCGCGCATGCACAAACGAGCACTTCCAGGGCGACTTCCAGCACGCCTATGAGTATGCAGTGAAAATGACAGTAGTGGCAGCAGAGAAAGCAGCAGCAGCAGCAGCAGCAGCGGCAGAGAAATCAACATAGTTGCGAACTTATGTAGATAGCAAAAAGTTGACGCCATTGGCCAGACGAGAGACAAGAGCCAAGGTTTCTGCTCCCTTTGGCCCATTGATTGGATAATTGTTATAAATTCAATCACTCAAAAAAACAAAAAACGTTATCAAAATTTGCTAAAAAAGAAAAAAAAGAAAAAGAAGACGAGCAGCATGTCCTAGTATTAGTTTTGCCGTGTAGTTTTTGGGTGGAATTTGCAGCAGGAGCAGCTGAAGCCGCAGCAGCAGCAAATGCGTCAGCATGGCGTCCGGAGACGACACCATTGACATGGACAGCTCCTCGACATCGCAGGCGAAACTGGCGGAAACGAATGGTAATTGTTAATGCTAATCCTAACTGGTAACTGGCCAAAATCGCATTTGGTCAAGCGTTGGCATTTCCATTGTAAACTTTTCTAAACAGACAAAAAAAAAATCAATGAATGGCAAATGGAAGTGGCCGTGGCGCATGTGTCTCACGGGTCGAACACCAACCCCCCCTCCCCTTTTTGGGGAATTAACTGACTGACTGACAGACTGACAGACTGACTGACTGTTCGATTGACTGCTTGAGCCAATAAACTAAACTCGTTTGCACTTGTTATTTATATTTCGAGAGACAAATGATAACAAAAGAAACTTTCAAACGGCCAACAACCTGTCAACTATTTATGGAAGTCCCAGTGAGAGTGTATGCGTGTGTGTGTGTGTGTCTGCGTGTGTCTGTGTGTGTGTGTGCGTGTATGTACCCAGCCCAAGTTCAAGCTCAAGTTGAAGTGGCTCCCAGTTGGCTCATTGGCTATTCATGTGCCGCACTAACTCTAAATTATACATGAACACACACCAAATAGTTGACTAATAATACACCTTGTTAACTTGTTGTTGTAGCCTCCACCGACCATGTGGGTAACTCATCACCCGACGTAAGTAAAGCGATTAAATTTATATATATATATAGTATATATAGCATTAAGGTCGAATATATATTCTCTGTGTGTATTACTTTTAGCTGGGCAATCGGCCCTTGCGCTCGGCCAACAAGGCGGACAAGGAGCGAAAACTGGGACATCGACGGGTCGGGGAAGGCGGTGAGATTACCTATAAGAAGATACAGACATCGCAAATTATGGGATCTATACAGCTGGGCATACAGCATACGGTAAGTAGTATATACCTTATATATCAGATATATATACTACATGGATAACTTTAACGAATTCACAGGTCGGCAGCCTGGCATCAAAGCCCAAACGTGATCTACTTATGATGGACTTCTGGGAAATCGAGAGCATTACATTTCCGCCAGAGGGTTCTAGCCTTACACCTGCCCACCATTATAGTGAATTCAGATATAAGATCTATGCACCCATCGCATTTCGTTACTTTCGTGATTTGTTTGGAATACAGCCCGATGATTTTATGGTAAATAGTAGCAGCAGTTAATCGATATGAATATTGATGCATTTTTAATAAGTACCATTATCTATCTACTATACAGATGTCTATGTGTACTTCGCCGCTGCGTGAATTATCGAATCCAGGTGCTTCCGGCTCAATATTCTATTTAACGGACGACGATGAGTTCATTATCAAAACTGTGCAACACAAAGAGGGTGAATTTTTACAAAAACTACTGCCTGGGTAGGTATATAAAGACAATCAGATACAGTGCACTCTCGCTAACACGATCTAATCTACTTCAACTTGCCAGTTATTATATGAATCTCAATCAAAATCCGCGCACTTTATTGCCCAAGTTCTTTGGACTCTACTGCCTGCAGACGAGCAATGCCAAAAACATTCGCCTGGTGGTCATGAACAATCTGTTGCCATCCTCGGTGCGAATGCATCTGAAGTATGATCTCAAGGGTTCGACGTTCAAGCGGAAGGCATCGAAGGCGGAACGTGCCAAGAAATCGCCAACGTATAAGGATCTCGACTTCATGGAACAGCATCCGAATGGTATATTCCTTGAGGCGGAAACATATTCGGCGCTCATCAAGACGATTCAAAGGGATTGCACAGTGCTGGAATCCTTTAAGATCATGGACTATTCACTGCTATTGGGTGTCCACAATTTGGATATAGCCCTTAAGGAGAAACAGAGTGAGCATAGGAAGCCAATGAAAGCCCCACTTGCCGAAGACTCCGATGTGGATGAGCCGCTGGATGGCGGGGCAGAGGCAGAGAGCAGGGATCGTGATGTGGCAACGGGCATTAGCAGAAATAAGTGAGTATTTGGATTGAAGAGCAAGTAGTTGGCTAAAAAATTCACCACAAAATGCTAATACAGTGTGGCATACAGATCGGTGAATCGACAGCGTCTTGTGGCACATTCCACGGCCATGGAGAGTATTCAGGCGGAAAGTGAACCCATCGATGACGAGGAGGATGTGCCGTAAGTTTGAATATGTAGCTTATGTATACGACTTATACTTAGCTGTTTCTCCTCTTAACCAGGCCCGGTGGCATTCCAGCTCGCAGCGAGAAGGGCGAGCGTTTGTTGCTCTACATCGGCATCATCGATATTCTGCAATCCTACAGGCTAAAGAAGAAACTGGAGCACACATTCAAAAGCATTATACACGATGGGGTGAGTGAGAGAGACGGCATATACAGTTGGTCAAGTAATTGTTTAGACAACTTGTTTAGTTGTTTAACTATTTTATAAATATGTAAACTTTCTATTACTTGACTAACTCTATATTTGTTATAATTGATCAGATTGTAAACCATTTTCATTGTTCTATACTATACTTGCATTACATATTTAGGAGACCGTTTCGGTGTGTCGGCCCTCGTTCTATGCTCAAAGATTTCAAAACTTTATGGCTAAAACCGTATTCCGCAAGATACCATCGCGTAAGTCAGCTGACTGTCGCAATTGGGCTAAGTACACGTACTATAAGGCATTTTTGTGCGATTTGGCAAAATTCCAAGTAAAGCGTAAAATGAAAATGAGAAAAACAAAAGCAGCAGATCCTTAAACATACACAAAGAAAAACCCATACACACACACACATTGACACATTGACACATTGTAATTGTCGCTAACTTGTAATTGATTTAATTCTGTTGTTGTTTTTCTGTTTCATCGAGTGCAACAAAAATGCAATTATAGTACACTTGCCTACAAAATGCGCAAACTATCGGTAGTCAGCTAGTCTTTAAACTTTAATTATAATTATAATTGTAATACGTAATTGAATTTGTATTTGTATTTTTATGAAACTATCGAAAACTATCGAAAAATCGAAAACAATGCCGTTCTCTGCTTCTCTTCTATTGATTGATTTTTACTTTAATGCATTACTCACTTGTACGCATAGTGGATCTCCCAGAGATCAAAGGAAATCACAGAAAATTTCGTACCTTGGTAACCAGTTATATAGGTAAAGCAACAACAACAACAACAATAACAACTCACAAATGCCAAACTCTAATATAAAAATAATGATAAATTATAATCACAATTTACTATTTTGTTTTTGAATTTGAATTTAAATATTTGTATAAACAGGGCTGTAAATTTGATAGCATTTGAAAACGATGTTAACTCTTTTTTTCTGTTCAATTTACCGCCTTGTTTATAGAGAAACAATTACTATATTATATTCTGTTTAATTTGTTTTTTGTTCCTGCACTTTGGTTGGTTTATAAAAACCGGATGCAAAGCATGTCTCTCGATCTCACGTTAGTGTTCACACAATTCTCTGTAATTTCCCCACACAATTTGAATGATCTAACGCTTGGCGTAATGGCTTCAATTGCTCTTGCTTTTTTTTACCTTATTTGTAATTGATTCATTACTTCTTTAGATGTCTAATTTTGAATATATGCTCCCTTTGCAGCGCTAAAACATTCGCCGTCGAAGAGAAAAAGCCTCTCCAAGGCCATACAGCGTTCCATAGACAGCGAGAGCGAGGCAATAAGACGTAAGTTGAATTAAGTTGACCAGGAGTAAAATGGAATAGTTAAAAGTATTTCAGTCGTATTAGTGACATTTATAAATATTTTAAAATTTATTTAATTAATTTAATATTAAGTATATGGTATATAATATTTTTAATCAATTAAGTTGCATATTTTATTTGTATATTTAATAAGTACTATCAACACTTTATCATAGAGTTATATTTGAATCTATTAAAATCATTTACAGTGCTACATTTTGATAGAAAACTTATTTAAATTAAATATACAACACTTTGACTTAATATATTTAATATTAATATATTATACATTAAGTAGTAAGTATTGTAAGATAAATAGATTATTAAAATTATATTTATTTAAATATGTTTTGGTAGTTTATATTTAATACATATGATCATTATGCTATCATACAGTCATATATGATTTTACCATGCTATATTTAAATATAAAATGTCTTTAAATTAAATAGAAAACACTTGGATTTCATTTAAAACATTTTTAATACATTTAATATTAAAATATTATATATTAAATAGTAAATATTGTTAGATAAACTAAATAATTAAAATTAATTGATAAATATTTTATTTAAATATGTTTTGGTAGTTTTTATTTATATTTGATTTTAACATGCTACATTTAAATGTAAAACGTATTTAAATTAAATATAAAACAGTTTGATTTTAATATTTAATACATTTAATATTAATATTTTATATATAAAGTAGTAAATATTGTAAAATAAAAGGCTTATTACAATTATTATAATTAATTAAATATGTTTAGCTAGTTTTTATTTAATACAAATGATCATAATAAGATTATACAGTCATTTTTAATTTAACCATGCTACATTTATATACAATACGTATTTAATTTAAATATAAAACACGTTGACTTGTCTAAAAATACACTTAATAACTTCAACATAAAACTATTATATATTAACTATAAAAGTTTTGACTACAAATTTTATTATTTAAATTAAATATGTTTTAAGCTTGTATTTAATATGAATTCTACTTAAATTAACTTCATATATTTATATAAATAAATATATATAGTAGTTAAAATAATTATATACACCATAGACTGACTTATTCCTTATATTTCTCTGGCTGTTCCTGCAAACTAATCTTCTGCTTCACTCTCTTCTTCAGCCTCTCACTCGCACAGCAGCGGCAAAATCCATCAGCAAACGAAGTCGTCGACCACAGAATCCATGCCAGGCGCAGCCAACACGGAGCGGGACAGAGATCGCGATCGAGATCGGGATCGGGAACGAGATAGGGAACGAGATAGGGATCGAGATCGCAATGGGGATCGAGATCGCGATCGCGATCGGGATCGGGAGAGTGGGCGTCACTCGAGTGCCGCCAGTCAGAGCAATGTGCCACCGCCTGTGCGGCAGCGAGCGTCCACGTCGACGACGGCAGCCACAGCTGCGGCAAGCAACCTGAAGGCGCGCGTGCCACCGCCGGTGCCGCCACGAGGATCGCCGCGACGGAAGGACACACAGGACAGTCGGGCGCACTCGACTACACCAGGTATAGCAACAACGCATGATTATAATGCCAGCACACATCCCGACATCCCGACATGCAACACACTGCAGTTGCCCCTTGACGCGGTGCCCCGTTTCGGGGAACGTCGTTCGCCCAGCAATGTCCAGGACTGGCTGGAGTTGCACGATCTGTTTGTGGGTGTTGATAGTCCGGTGCATGCAACACCAGTTCCCCTGCAACGTGTTAGCTCGGTGAGTCGTCGCCGGGAGTCCCTGCAGTCGGCATATTCCACGGCACGCTCGGATAGCAGCTATCGGCGGCAGCAGCCGCAGCCGCAGCGTCTGCTCAGCCACGTGGACATCTTTCAGCGCCAGAACAGTTTCATGGCGCGCAGCGAACGCTCCTCGGTGGGCTCCATAGTCCGCCGCTTCCCGCCCATTCAAGCCGAGAGCTATCGCACCGCTCGCACCACCGTCAGTGGTGACAGCACGCAACTATCGCCGCGTCGTGTCCAGCAGAAGCTGCAGCGCCACCAGCAGCGCAATCGCTACCTGCACTGTGCGGATCTGGCGCTGGGCGACGATACTTGTGACTCCCAGGAGGACAATCTGCTGCAGTCGGTGAGCGCGTTTCTCGAGGTGAAACGAGAGCTGGAAAGTCCCTACAATCGTAAGCGTGCATTGCCCGTGTTGCAAGTGCCAACGGAAGATGATGTCAGGGATGTACCGCAGCCACAACTGCCTCTGTCGTCGCCACCACAACGTCCAAGGCGTGGCAAGAGACGGGCACCAAAGGCGGCGCCTTCAACAATTCCCGAGAGCACGGATACGCTATCGAATGCGGCATCGTTTGATTTGAGACGCAATAGTTGTGCCTAGACTGCAACACGCTTCCATTTACTTAGCTTGCCTCATTGCCCCCTTCTGACACTCTATCCCCTCTGTACTCTCTACTTGCCACTCATTGTAATTGTGTTTGTTCTCATGTATTGCTAGGCACAACTCCATCATGCAGTTCAACACCTCCCCCTGCCTTTGACGACATCTCCGAGGACAGTTCGAACAAGAACAGCACATCGTCGATGGGTCGCAGGTCCCAACATCATCATCACCATCATCATAACCAGCAGTCGCAGCAGCCGCAGTCGCAGCAGCAGCAGCAACAAAGCCAACATAATTATTACCAGCAACAACCACAGTATTTGGATCGAAAAATGAACATTGGCCCCGCCTATCGAGGCTCCTACAAGGAGGATATTGTGAGGTACTTTATAATCTAACATCATTTGGGTTAAGCGCTGAGAGAGAGTATATCAAGTTTATGCAACAGGCAAATAAGCATTAATAGCCAAGTCATAGTTTGTTTCGCCTAAAAGAAAAGATCACACAGAGAGAGAGTGTGAGAGAGAGAGAGAGCGATCTTAGGCCGCGCGCACACTGGGAGCTGAAAGCGGAGCTGACAGCTGAGCTTTATCAGATCAGCTAAGCTTTCAGTGTGCGCGCTTTCATACAAGCAGTGCGTTTGTTTTTCGGCGCTGATAAGCTGGCTTATAAGCTCAGCTGTCAGCTCCACTTTCAGCTCCCAGTGTGCGCGCGGCCTAAGAGCTTGAATTTGCTAAGTTGACTACCTAAAAATGCAATTTCCACGATTAATTTAAGAGCTAGAGACATGAGATTTGGCACACGTAATAAGTATTATGTGCTCAATATGCCAAGCAAATTTCATTACGTTGTCATGCCCGCTTCTTACACAAATAATAGAAAACGAATTAGAGGATCATTTTTAAAGCTAGTGACTTGAGATTTGACACAATTGTATAATAAACTTGATAAGTCTTTCAATAAACAAAGTTTCGAAAAGAGAAATAAGAAGAGAACGCTGTCTCTATAACTTACAAGTTGTTTAAATAAGTACAGAGTCTGCCACAGTCACGTTCTCTCGACTGACGCCTTACCTACTTGTTTATATTATATTTTCAGTTGTAATATATGATATCTATTGGGATTCCCTATTTTCTTATTAAATTTTAACAAATAACACTTCATTCAACTGCATTTAGTCGAATTGAAAGAAATACTTTAATCAACCTGCAAACCATTTCATTACAGCGTATCTGAGGTGCATCTGGACACGTTTCTGGCGGTGGACACGTCGTCGAGCAGCCATTACGGGTCACGTGGTGGCCTGGCCTGGACGCCACCGGCATCAGGTGAGGGCTCGACACCCACTTGGACAGAGGGCACACCCAGTTTTACGGACTCCAGTTCGAGTGGTGATCTCGGTAATTGGCACTTTTCAATTTGTATATTTTGCATTCGCCTTCTGTTCGTTACGTGTTATGTTTGTTATCTATTGTATGTATATGTTGTATGTATATTCATTCACGCTTACGATCGTAGACAACTTCTCGCCCATAAACTCATCTAAAATCGATCGACACAAGCCGACGGTGGAAGATGCCATCAACTCTCTGTCCTCGGGAATGGTAAATATCAGTGGTGGCAGTGTGGCCAAACTCTAGTTAGTTTTGTAGATTGTTAAAGAAGACTCTCTCTCTCACACACACACACCCGCGCACACACACACAGACACACACACGCGCAAGTCCACAGTCTACTCCCGATATAAGCGACAGTTTCACAAACGAATCATTTTTATGCCTCAATTATCAAAAAGAAAATACTCACACAAATATCTTGCTTAACTTGAGATACATTTTTAATCTATCTACAACTATTGCATTCTTATAGATCAACTAACATAGCATGCGATGATGGATGAATTGATACATAAAACACAACAACAACATCAAGAACAACAACAACTACTTCTTATATACATGGTGCGAATAGATATTGAATTGATATTGACATGTCTGCGCATGTCAATGCTTGCGTGTTCAGGTACAGACGTGCGCACATACTCCCGTTAGCTATATGTATGCTGTACATATGTATTTGAGTGTGTGTGTTTGTATAGCTAGGATATAATCAAAAGTAGAACTCCATGTACCACAGATTTACACACTGTCCTGTCCTCCACATCCTATTGAAACCAATATATAGTATATGTATATGTATCTACTACTTACTTATATACATAGACGCATTCGTATATACACAGGATACCAGCAACAGATATCGTTCAAGAAGTATACAAACAAACAAACATATATAATATACGAATACAATACAATAAATTTATCTATTTGCAAAAAGAAAAAACCAAGCAACAATAATTATAATTGATATTATACAAATACATACTACTATAAACGATATACAGAGCAAAACATAAGATCAACTAAGATGCAAACGTTAACAACATGCCACATGATTTCCACGTTCCTCCCTTGCCCCCGCGTTCCCCTCGCGTATAATATATAGATATATATATATTGTGTATGTAATAAAATGGTTCGTTCGGCGTTTAAACTCGAAATATTATTGACAAAATGAAAATGTATGCATAATAATATATATACTGAATTATACAAAAATACCATTTAATATTAAAGACAAGTTTTTGCGATACTTTCGATCTCCGATCTCCGATATATCCACATACGTATTATGTACTTATGTATAATCAGCAATCGCGATATTAAAATATTGTTGTAAAATATTTAAATTTATAGGACAGAAAACAAAAAATTCTATGCATATTATTCATTTGTATTTATTAACGATAATTGTAAACATTTTTTAGGTTTAAATGACGCGCACTTTAAAGACAAAAGAAAAACTAAACAAATTTGGATAATACGAATTGACAAAACCGACGGACTGACGAACGAACTAACTAACCACAGACTTGGACTCCAAAACCGACTACGAATACGAATGAATTGATTATTTATTAATTAGTTGAATGTTATTTAACTTATATGCATTATTCTAAAGATTACTGAAATCCAATTGTAATTACATACAATAAATTAAATTGCAAGGTTGAATTTCCGGCTCTGCTCCTTTCATTTAAAAATGCAGAATTTTGCTATATTTTAACATACTATTTTTTCAACGGAGAACAACACACACAATGCG